>CM074727.1:123131681-123784806 GCA_037306005.1 Rhinophrynus dorsalis | reverse complement strand
CTTTTTCATCAGCTCGTTATTAAACAAGGCATACAGGAAACTGTGTGATTTTACTATTACCCTGTGCATATTTTGAGCATAGCTAGGAACTCTCCGGATCTCTCAGATATTTCCCTGGATCAACCTCCTATGTGCTTTGAACCCAGCAGTTATAACTCTCAATATTGTTCAGAGCTAGAAAGGTATCCATTAATTTTTTGAAAGCAACAACAGCATCTGCAAATACAACATCTTGAGGCAAAAGATTCCATAATTTTACTTCCCTTTCAGTAAAAAAGTATCTGCCTTTGTTTTGGTCAAAAGCATCTTTTCCTCTAATCTTAATGAATGACCTCTTGCTTTTTCATCAGCTCGTTATTAAACAAGGCATACAGGAAACTGTGTGATTTTACTATTACCCTGTGCATATTTTGAGCATAGCTAGGAACTCTCCGGATTTGGCACCTACACTCCGTTTTTTGCTGCTGATTACCGAGTCTATGGGGCATAGGCTGATTCTCTGGATGTGGGGAGTTCCTACAAACCTCTGCCCACTTCTGTTCCTTCCCAGTCTTTTACTCCCACTCCCTGCCCACTTCTCATCCTTCCCCAGCCTATTCCTCCTACTTTTTGCATGTCTATGAAGGCCTGCCCCCACTATCAATTAAGCCCCACCCCATTTTTTTACGCAAATCATATCATTTCTCTCCCCCAGCGGCACCAAAGGACTCCCCTCTGGGCAATCCACAAGCCAAAGTTCCCAGGTATGATTATGAGACAAGCATAATACGTTTGATGGTATCAAAATCCTAAAGACAGAGGAGTGAGTTGCCAATATGCAGTATAGTGACCATACACTGTCCTGCATATCCATAAGCACAGCCACTGGGATTGGAGGATAAAGACAGTGGATCTGCACTGGCGTAGTCATACATTTACCGTCTTGCTTCAATATTGTGGCAATATTGTTTCAATATCAAATGCATTTGACTGTGAGTTGGTACAGGAAACATACTAAGGGCAGGAATCTCAACTGACATGAAAATTAGTTAATTAATTTGCTTTAAAAGCCCTGGCAGTTTCTGGAAAATGTGTCCTTAGCACAAACTTCCCTAATCCCCACCAAACTTATTAGAATAACAAAGGAATTTGGAGAAGTCACCTCCACTTTATCACCCCTTAGTGCATTTCCCTCTTTCACGTCTTAACTTGTTAGAGTGTGTCTTCCAGTGTGCACTACAGAGATCATACACTGTGGGGCATACCCTGAAGTGCAGCCCCTGACTTGGCGACTGTCGCTAGCTGTGTTGAGCTGTGCTAACATATTTGTGTAGTCATCCCAAAATCTTAAAGATAAAGTATACCTTTCTAATAAGTAGCTCTTTATTTGTTTAATAGAAGGACATGGTTAGGAATTTGCTCTTCCTATAGCAGTCAATTATTTCTATTTATGTTTTTTTTTTCAGCAACCAGCCAACATCAACTGAGGATATAAACCTCTAAACCTGAAATAAATGTGCTCCATGTTTATTAACCCCTTCGCGTCCTGTGACGTACCCGGACCGTCACGCTGGTCCAGCACTTAAGGACCAGTGACGGTCCTGGTACGTCACCTACTTTTACTCACCGTGCTCCTGTAGGAGTGCGGTGAATAATACTGGGGACTGAAGTTGATCGCTCTAAGACCACAGCGATCTCTTTCAGTCCTTCGTTCGACGTGCCGGAACACGTGATCAGTCACGTGGGACGTCACGTCGAACTTGCCTATCTGGTCCTTAAAGGACCAGACACCCTGGGGCCGCTGGTCCTTAAGGGGTTAATGGCATGCAAGTGTCTTTGTACAATGCATTTCTTACTGCAACATTTCTCCTAAGGTGGTTCTCTTTTCTCCCTTACAGGTATGTACTAGCCAGTCCTGTTGTGTGGAAGAGAAATTCTCATGCAGTTTACTCTTACAATTTTAACCCCTTGTGTGGTATGTACTAGCCAGTCCTGTTGTGTGGAAGAGAAATTATCATGCAGTTTACACTTACAATTTTAACCCCTTGTGTGGTATGTATTAGCCAGTCCTGTTGTGTGGAAGAGCAATTCTCATGCAGTCTCCCCTTACAATGTTAACCCCTTGTGTGGTATGTGCTAGCCAGTCCTGTTGTATGGAAGGGCAATTCTCATGCAACCTTATTGTGATATGTTACAACAGGAAATCAAAGATACAAGCAGAAATATCAACTCACGAAGAACAGCTTGGACCAGACACTGAGGACATACAACAGACCCTTCAACAAAACTATAGGAAACTACAAACAGTTGTCCCTGGTCCTGTCACTCACAAAAGAAGTCTATGTTGAGAGGACCTGACAACGGTTGATGCTAGGAGCGTGCCAGGTCATATGGTGCTGAGGTCTACAGCGCAGACAGTGGGAGGAACAATGGAGCCTAAAGGTTCCATAGTGAACATGTGCAGTAAGTCTTCTACTGGGAGAGTCGTCATCAGGTACAGATGTATTATACAGTTTATGCCTTTACAATGCATTTTTTTTTAAATAACTACACAGCGCTATTAAATATAGGAAGGGGGATTGATAGAGACTGCATCATGTTGGGGTAGTTCCCCTTTAAGTCCACAAAAATCCCATATCCTCTACTTAAGTATTGCACACAGTTTGTGTAGTTGTCACAGAATAATCCTAGTTCATTTCCAGTACCACTGCCCCACCCTATAAGTGTTGCTTTTCTGTGTAGTTCAGGAAATATTGAGTTAAAAGGAAAATGTGCCTTTTAAAGTTAATACACAGATATAAAAATAAAATTCAAGTTGTTTTGAGTGGGTTATCTGTTAATCTAGGACATGCACATATGCATATCCCTGCCCCTTTTAAGCCTGTTTTTTTAACAGTCACAAAGTTCACATTGAGATCTCCCATTGAGTTCTCAATACTGAGTCCAAATTCATTAAAGGGATAGTAATGTTTCATAATAAAATCAGCTCTAATTAATCATCATAGTATTTGGGCCTTGGAGAGTGTTATTTCAATTCTGTCAGAGTTGTAGTTCAAGAGTAATTCAATGACAAAGTATCCCCCTCCCTCCCCTTTTACTGATGTAACACTGTTCAGCCAGAGCAGAAGGGAGGTGCCCAGGTAGACTGCAGAGAGGGACAATCTTCAATTAAGATAAGGGAAAATGCTGAAAAACCTGTCAAGGGGGCAAGGTTTTCATTGTTCTCACAGTAAGAACATTGTCCCTTGCTGTTATCTGTCTTGTCAAGAGACCAGATTCCACATCTGAGGTGAGCAATATAACACTAGGTAAAAGGGGCGGGAGGGGGATACTTTATCATTCAATTACTCTTGAACTACAACTCTGACAGTATTGAAAAAACACTATCTATGGCTCAAATACTATGAAGATTAATTGGAGCTGCTGGTTTTGTGAAACATTACTATCCTTTAAGTTCTCAATAGTTAGAAGGATACCAGGCTGTCTTTTTTGGCATGGTTCCCATCCTGTTTATGCCCATGGGAGTGCACTCACTATGCACTAATTAATTGTGATCCGCTGGATCACAGTGAGTTAACTATTGAAGGAAAGTGCAGAGAGCAGATCGATGGCTCCTGACAAGTACTGACAGTGCTCTCCATCTGTCAAGGACTTTGCTGTTTATAAATGGTTTATTGGAAAGAGCTCATCTGAATGCCATAAAGGTTACAAAATGTTCAGAAGATATTTTTAAAAAGGAAATAAATGGTTACAATCCTATATAATAAAATGCTAGGATGTTTGTCAGAGGCAGTCATGCACAGTAGAGACTGCCCAAAAGCACAGAAGCAGTCATGCGCAGTATAGACTGCCTGAACGCACACACTGCGTCCCCAGAGCAGCATGGCAATCCAGAGCCTCATCAAGTGAGTCACCAAGTGCACTGATCCACTGTTTGTGTGTCGCAGTGTAGATGGGTAAAAGGCACAGGCCCAGTATCGAGCATGACCAATGGCAGCACTACAGACCAGGTCTCACCGCACTGTGTAGGCCTCAACCCATGAGCCCGTCAATCTACTGTGCATGAATGGATCGGACAAATGTATGCACTTTGGCCTGTGTACACGGGCTTTTACGCTAGTAATTATATAAACCTTCCAAACACAAATGCTTGAAACAGAGCAGAGAGATAATTACACTCATGTGGTTTAATTGCCATCTTTAACTTGAAAGCATAGGGCAATAGCAGTGTACTGTGTAAACAACAAACACCTATAAGACTTTGAATGCCAGAGAGGTAAGCAATGCTTGCACATGAGAGTTAACCCCTTATGATTGAGTGATGTGCCAGGACCGTCAAAACAATTCTATCCTTTGTGGATGGATGATGGTCCTGACACGTCATTGGTTAATGATCACAGAGCTCATTGGGGCATGCTGTGATCACCGTGGAGAGGTGGCAACTGACTGTTCCAGTCCCAAAGCAGACAGTTCCACAGTTGTATGGGTGGGCTTGGAAGAAGCTGAGAACAGAGCTCCCAGTGCTTCAGACAGCCAAAGATTAGGCATTTTTTGTGTACTGGGAGTAGGATTGGTAACAACATACTGACCCCTCTGTGTAACTGAATAAATGATTTAGAACAAGAACAAAGTATTTTATTTACACAAAAGAATTTACAAACACATATACTGAAGCTTAATCACACATTAAATGGATAGTAATGTTTCAAAATAAAAGCAGCTCCAATTAATCTTCATAATATTTTGGTCATGGAGAGTGTTATTTCACTACTGTCAGAGTTGTAGTTCAAGAGTAATTGAATGATAAAGTACCCCCTCCCACCCCTTTTACTGATGTAACACTGCTCACCTCAGAACAGAAAGGTGGTGTCCAGATGGCTTGCAGAGAGGGACAATCTTCAATTAGCATAACAGAAAACCTGAAAAACCTGTCAAAGGAAAAGAGTTTTCATTGTTCTCACTGTTCACTGTTGTTCTCACTGTTACAAGATTGTCCCTTGCTTTGAGCTGTCTTACGACCAGATTCCACATCTGAGGGGAGGTGGCTTACACTAGGTAAAAGGGGCGTGAGAGGGATATTTTATTATTCAATTACTCTTGAACTACAATTCTGACAGTATTGAAATAACACTCTCCATGGCCCAAATACTATAAAAGAAACGTGCACTTTGTAATGTGTATGAAATGAAAAATGGAATTGAGAATGACTACGAAATACAAATGTGAAACGATTTATGAGAAGATGTGAAGAGACAATAAAACCATCTTCTCATAAATCGTTTCACATTTGTATTTCATAGTCATTCTCAATTCCATTTTTCATTTCATACACATTACAAAGTGCACGTTTCTTTTATTAGTAAATACACCAGGTGTTTCATTTAACGGGATTGATTGTTTCAAAGGATGTTTTATATGAAGGTGTAATGTTACATTGAATGCATCGAATTTAATGATATAACATATTGAATATGTTTTATGTAATTCCTTATGTTTATCTAATGTCAAATAATTGATGTCAAGATAATACACAACAGATGATGTTTTGGAATTAGTGAATGATCAGTGACTATATATAATCCTACTTTCCCCAAACATGACTTTTGCCCCGTGAAGAAGCAGACAGTACGCCTGCGAAAACGTTCGGGCTCTCATTCCTTTGACCCATTTGCATGCCAGATCCCTCCCACGCCCCCTGTGAGTTCCACCACTCCGGCCATCTCCTGTATCTCCTATACACCGGCGTCTTGATTCAACAGCCGCCACGAGGTTTCTGGCGGCTCGGACGCATTGAAATCGGTTCATCAGCATTAAGATTGGCTTGTTCACTTATCAAGTGTTTTATTTTGGAGCGAATACATCCACTTTGAATGCAATCTTACTGTCACTCCTGTTCCAGCCAAGACATTAACATCTGGATGATTATTATGGAGAACCTATAGGAGGTATACAGTGCATAGGAGCAACGGAGGACACAGCTCGTCGGCTATCAGGGAAAGGATCTGTTTGAACGCTCAAAGCCCAAGAAGGGCTATTGTAAGTGCATTACTTTTATTTTGTATCAATTTTATTATTAAATATTACTACACTCAGATACTGCTTATTTTCTTGTGTTTGCGCTGTTTTTGAGGTTAACTGGATCCAATTTCTCACACGGTGGACAAGGCCACCTGTCGCATCTCATCCTGCAGCAAACATTACAGAAAAGTATTTTCCATCATTTCTCTCTTCATCTTATCATCATTCATCCATCAGCTGGGTCTTTCATCAAGTGAATCATCAGCTTTTCCATTAACTTTTTCCATCTGTTCATCCATCACCATTAACTTACATCTTATTGGTATCTCTTCTTTGTTATTGTGTTTATATTGTGCTCACATAGTCATTTTATTTCAGACTTAATAGATATTTTTTTCCACAAACAGATTTGATTATTCAATAACATTGTAATAATATCATTTCATTTTTTCTGTATTGTGTACCTGGTTGTGAGCGCTGAATTAGTTTAGTTTTTGTCCTATTACCATAAAGCACGGAGTGTTGTTGTTATGAACCGAGATGACTAGATAAACAGTTCTATTAGAAATAAAAATAAGAAAACGATGAAATCTCTTGTAACATTAGTGATAAAATTAAATCTACCAAACAACCTTTGACTTTTGTAACAGATTACAGTCAAGAATCTGGGAAGGTGTGTAGTATAATAAGAGGTTTGTTACCTATTTTATACAGGGATCATTAGAGAGATTCTTGAGGAAAAATGCAGATTTACCAGCAGGAAAGCACCCACAATAGGTAAAAGCTTGTCTCCTAGTAGGTTTTCATGGAAGAAGAAAAAAAGTAGGTACATGGTTGGATAGTAAGAGCTTTTTACAGATGTAGTAGAAGATGTAAATGTTGTACGTATGCTATTACATCTAAAGATTTCAGCAGTTCAGTTACAAATAAAACATATGGTATCTCCACGTCAAGGTTTGATTGAGCTGCTCTAATTCTGCTATTGATTCTGCTGTCTGATCTAATCTAGAGCTCTGTTATCCATTGCTGCTGCCTTCCCTGTTCTGGGTCAGGCTGAATCAGCTGACCGCTCTGTGATTACTCACCTGACTGTTATCAGCCAACCCTCCCAGGGCATTTAAAGCAGCTTGACTCACTTCCTGATTGCCATTGTGTCTGCTTCTGGCTGCGAGAGTGTTCTACTGAGTTCCTGATTACCTGCACATGACCTGGCTTCCTCTGACGTCCTTTCTGGCTCCTGACTCCTGGCTTGTTCCTGACATCGCTGATCTCCGGATTCCTGACCCAGTCTTGGCTGAGTACCTGTCTTGGTTCCTGACCGTGGTTTATGCTTCCTTCAAGGAGCGTCTACAGAGGCATCCCATCCATTTAGCCCCAAGTTTTTCATCCCCATCCGTGCCTCCCTCTCCTCCGGTTTTATTAATTGCTCCACTTCAGGGGTGGTGTATCTCATTGCCTGCAAAGTATGTTCCAAACAATATGTAGAACGTACTATACACCCACTGAAGGTGAGAATAAGGGAACATCTTAATGCGATAGAGAATAATGACACCAGATCACAAGTAGCGAGACATTTTTTGCCCCATGGTATGGGTTTGGATAATTTTGGGTTCCAGGAGATTGAGAAAGTATCTAGACACCCAAGGGTGGTAAGAATGTGTACCGCCTGGATAGAAGGGAAATGTTCTGGATAAATCAGCTGGATCCCAGGAGGACTTAACTAAGAATGGGACTTAAGTCTTTTGATTATAAAAAATATCTTATATTTGGCTTTATCCCGTAGTTCTCTTTAGCTTATTGTCTGTGGATCTCTGCCTTGGCGTTTTGTATTACTCTGGTACGCATTTGTTATATGTGTTTATATGGAGTAAGTATATATTATGTTGCTCTGTTATATTCGTATATGGGATTATTGATTACTCCTTTACTAGGATATAGAATGTCTCTACATAGCTAGTTTTTTATTGAAATTGTATTCTTACACATGTATATATCTTTTGGGTGTTTTGGGGAAGGTGTTGTATTTAAACCTCTCTTTCTCCCACCCGCATTTCCTATGATTAAGAACACGTGCAGTCTGAAAAGCATCAGGGAGGCTTAGGGGTGATCTACCCATTGTTGTTTGTGTGTCCCAATGTTTTTACAGTGTCAAATAAAGACTTTTCTGAGGATACTTTGTTGCTACTGTTAAGAAAAGCATGCTGTTTCCGTATAGGAGGCAGTGTCCCTTTAAATGTATGTACTCTGTATTATCATGCCCTTAGAATCAGTTAAAGAAGAAAAGACAAGCAAAGAGTTTTGTTAGCAGGTTTACTGTTATTTAGGTTACTGAGTGGGGCAGTGGAAATAGCAATCCATTTGTTTGGTTATCTCCATAAATAAATGAGTAAGCCACACGTAAACAAATTATTAATTCTGAGTAAATCTGTTGCACAACCCTCTGGGCTTCAATGGGTTAATCCACTGTCCTTTATAGTTGGAGGAAGGATATGCAAACAATATTCCATGCTTAATGTATTTTCTATCCCTACACTTGCCCAAAGCCAATTTACCGAACTGATAACGATGAATATTCTGATTTAGCTAAGGGGAGGAAATGAAGCAGCCTAAAAGAGGGGGTTCCTTTCCTATACACCTTGTTTAAAGCCATGTACAAAATAAAGAAATGGTGTAACATTATGTACTATGAAACTGGCATGTGGGGCTTGCTGGTATTAGCTGGTATTAAAGTCTCAACAGTGGTAGAATGTGTCCACCGGTGTGAACTAAAGCAATCCTACAGGGTAACACCAGTGGAGCTGAGCTGTGGATTTGTAAATTCATCCCTATTAATGCCAAAGGCTGCACTTTTCATAGGTGCATAGCTGTCTCTGCAATTGCTATGTGCTGATGTACTGATATGATGTACTTGAAAGTGGCCAAAATGTGTCTCATGGTACATTTAAATGAGCCAAGGCATGAAAAAGGTATGTTTGCCTCAATATCATGCTGTCATTAAAGACCAGCAAGCTCACCTTCAAATGGAGCTTGAGAGAAGTAGATTATTTTTTACAAAGTTACATAGTTAGAGGTCTAAAATAGACAAATATCCATCAATTTAGACCCTTTCAACATTATAACTCAGTGTATATCATGATTTGTTGAAGCCAAGTATATGTAATATATCTGTGAATATCCCCTCTCTTGGAAGTAAATTCCATATTATTACTACTCTTACAGTTAAGAAACACCTTTTCCTTTGCAGAAGAGGAAATCTCCCTTCCTCTAATCTTAGAAGATAACCTCTTGTTAACCATACTGTTAATCTGTCTCTGTCTCTCTCACTCCTGATTGGGTGATAGCCCTTTAAATCATTCTGTTTTTGACTTCCCATTCCCGATCTTCGAGCTCTACCTGCATTCTGTTGAGATCCTTCAGCATCCTAACCATGACCTTGAACCTGTTCCAGTCTGACCCGACCTTGTAACCTACCTCAGCTCTTGCTACTCCCCAGTGTCTTCAGCCTCCCTGTTTCTTCCTGACAAGATTCTTCGACATCTACCTTGATTGTCGCCTTCCACAGCCTGAGTCACAGATGCCAGCTTCTGTTGCCTACCCCTAAATCCATGAGTCTCCCACTAGCCTGGTTGATCACCTTCAGGACCTTGCAGTTCATCTGATGGTCTGTTGGTCCGATCCTTGCTACCCGCCTGCAGCAGGTTGATCTCCGACTGGGCCAAGCAGTATCCTGATGGCCGGTCAGATTGATCCCAGCCATCAGCTGCTGTAGCTCTTCGTTCGACCTCTCCAGGTGCAGTATCCACTTGCCCTTGTTACTGAGTGTCCTCTGTCTCAGAATACCAGTCGAACCGACAGTGAGACTCAGACCTTCAACTAAAATTCTTCAGACTACCAGTCGTATCAAGTGTATGTTTCCGGCCTTCGATTAGACCCCTCCGACTACCAGTCAAACATACATTGAGACTCAGTTTGGAATGCTACATAGGTCTGTAATGCACTGACTTACAATGCACTGAAGACCACTTTAGCACTCCAGGGGTTAAAAGCACTATTAAAATCAATTAGATTTTTTATTTGTTCACTATGGTCCAGTTGGGTTGCCCCCAGAATTGCAAAATTTTTTCTTAAGGTTTGAGTGCCATATAGTTATCCAACTCATTGAGCTGCAATGGTTGGAAACACTGGACATAACAAACTAAAAGGCACACAAAAAAGCAAAGGGGTGCCAGCAGTGCATTAATGTGATAGACTTGGAACCTCCCCATAAGCACCAAACCACTTACAAGAACTACCCTTGACAAAGCCAGTAGAGAACCGGCAATACGTGTAGGGGAAGATTATTCCATCTATGATACAACGTTTGATGTTCAGTGCTACTGTGTGAGAAAAGGAAAAGTCTTGTGCAACATTGTAGCAGTACTGGGATATTGATACACCCGGAGAGCTGGGGACCGGAGCAGAGAACCAATGACCAGAGCAGGGGAATATTTTTGAAGTAGAGGTACCAATTATAGCCTGGTGTGTTACTCCTGAGAATACTGGTGCTTAAGGGACATTTTGGTTTATCCCAGAAGCTGAATAATGACATGAGAGTGATACTTGTGGTGATTATATGGTGATTTAAAGAAGCTTTTTTTATGAAAACCTATATGTTATACCTACTGAGTAAAACAAGGCCACTCCCACCACTGTCAGTAGTTTTATTCAAACTTTATAACAGTTCAAATAACCAGGAAGCACATTTACTTTGTTTACTTCCTGATTGTTCTAACTGACAGGAAGTGACTCTGCAGTGTCTATCAAATTCTGTGGAGAACTGTAAGTCACTGACTTTCTTCTCCATTAGAATGTAACAGAATAACTAATTGGAATGTGATCACTAAAGGGCACTGCTAACGTAAAAAAACACAGGTTTAAACAGTAATAACTCTGGAAATATGCATCTATCAGCAGTGAGGGTAAACTTATTTTACTCAACAGGAAACGCCCTACAATATATATTTTTTCATAAAAAAGTTTACTGCTCCTTTAAAGTTTTTATCCTAGAAGTGCATTTCTTAGTGTGGGAGAGATTTGTTTCAAATAAACACTGTATTTAGATTTGTTCCTGTGTTTTGCGCCCTCTTTTCTGTAGAATTCTTTGGATGTAGCGTGAAGAAGGATCGCTCTGAAAAAGCAGATGGGGCGCTGACACATAATATCAGAGACAGTAAAGGAATAGTTAAATTTAAACCACTCACATTAACTCTGTGGCTGGCACTTCACTCCACTAGCCATCAGCTTCGGAAGCAGGAAAATGAACCCGTCCTGCTACTGGCACACTGGTTCACTGCTAAGCAATCTCAAAATATACAAATGAATCTCATTTGTTTAATAAAAGTCAAACATTAAGCTCAAACATTAGCCTCTGAGTTTGGTTCAACGCGTTTCTCAGCAACACGCTCTTTCTTCAGGAACCCTCAAACATTTGAACAAACATTTGACTCAAATATTTGAGCTTAACCCTTTGAGTGACAGAAGGGTATGCAACCCATTACTTTGCAATGTGTTATGTACCACTCTGGCACTCAAAGTGTTAATATTCAATTTTTACTAATGAAATCGGATTGATTTCCAGTGAACTGATGCACCCATATCAGGATGGGTTCATTTTCCTGCTTGCGATGTTGCTGGCTAGTGGATTGAAGAGCCTGCCAGAGAGTTAATGTGAGTGGTTTAAGTTTAACTATTTCTTTATTGTCTGTGATATTATTTGTCAGCGCCCCCATCTGCTTTTTTTAGTGACTAAAAGAGGAAATCATATGAAATACCTGGGAGTATTAGATTGATAATGGCATGTTATTAACAGTCCTATAATGGCGATTTAATTGAGATCAGTGGTTGCCAACCCTGGTCTGTAAACCCTTAAGGACAAGGTGGACCAGGGGTTGTGTGTACCGCAGGACTGAGGCCATTTTATTTGGAGAGCCAGCGTGTGCGAGTGATCACATGTACCAGCTCACCGTGGGAGCAGTCAGCTTTAGACCACCGGTGTGATGACAGCACACCTGCAGGCGTGCATTGATAACAAAAAAGTAAAGACCTGCCAGGACCATCACTGGTCCTTAATGTATGGGCATAGCATGTCCACGGTCCTAAAGGAGTTAAGCGCTACCAACAGTGCATGTTTTAAGGATCTCTTTGGTTGAGCCCAGGTGGATGGATCATCAATGGTTCACTTTAATGATGCATCTGTGATTAAGAAGGGACATTCTGAAAACATGCACTGCTGGTACCTCCTGAGGACTAGGGGTTATCTACCCCTGATGTGGACTATGTTAAAAAAAAAAAACTGTCTCTGCGCCTGTACTTTATTTTTCATTATAAAAATAGATGTGACCTGAGCTGAATGTGGATGCCAAAATTGTTATTTTGAGACAACTTACTTTTTGTAAACTTTGTTTGCACAGCAAACACCATATAAAGCAATGGTATTTATTCATATTGCTCTGGCAAATCATCTGAATAAAGAAAAGGATTTTTGCACGTTCATATGGAGCAACTGCATGAACAGTAAAATCTTTTGAGTGTGAGCTCCATCTAATGACAACACAAGAAAACTGCAGGTCCATCAAAAACAAAAAATAGTGTCATGGGCGTAGAGAGGAAGTTGAGCAACCTGTAGTTCTCTTGTTGCCTTGGATTTGATTTTTTATGAAAGTATTTTACCAAGAAGGACACATTGAGATTGTGTCTGGTTTGGAAGTATGTCCTGGGTACTGGTTTTATCTACCTCAGTAGGTAAAAGTTTGAGTTGAACTTGTTGGACCTGGAACATGCACATAGGAGGATTGAACAGATTCTGTAGTTGGTGCATTAACTGAGCTATTTCACTGGTCTTCTGGTGTTATCATAAAAAATGCTGTCATTTTGTTTAATCCTTTGGATATCCAAATAGTTTTGTCACACATGCAACATTCTAGTGTACAGTGCTTCTGATCTCATGTAATGATGTATTGTTCTGATGATGTCATGTAATGCTGCATTGCCTCACTGATCTCAGATAGCACTCTGTTGATCTCATGCATTGGTGCATTGCTATGATGATGTCATGTAATGCTGCATTGCCTCACTGTTCTCAGGTAGTACCCTGCTGAAAGTACTCTGCTGATCTCATATAATGATATATTGCTGTGATGATGTCATGTAATTTTGCATTGTCTCACTGTTCTCAGGTAGTACTCTGCTGATCTCATGAAATTATATATTGCTCTGATGGTGTCATGTAATTCTGCATTGCCTCACTGTTCTCAGGTAATACTTGTAATGTTTATTATTGCTTACTATTGGTATCCAATACACGTACGATGCTAATTATTATTATTAACAGGTGTTGGTTTATTTCTATGAGCAGAGATGCAATATATAACATGTTCATAAAATAACAGTACTGCTCTCACTGTCAAAAACCAGGAAGTGTCTACACATGAGTGAAAACCACGCCTACTAAAAACTGATTGGCTAAAGTCAAACTAAAGAATACTACATCTCCCTTCCTAAAAATAATAATACTTCATACATAATATTTGCAAATATACATAACATAACTGGTATAGATATGTGGGGTAAAAAAAAAAGGGATAGGTATTACATGCAATGTATACGATTTAGGCAGGATTGTGCAACATTAATAACATATAACTGGTTGTCAGTAATATGCAATAATACATAGTCTTATGATATTATGGCAAAGTAAATATAACATATATACACAATATAATGCTGTCTGAGTCTTTCATGCATACTGAATGTGATTATAAATCCAGAATTTCTCTAGGTATGACTAGGCGTCCGTATCTGGTCCGGTAGGGGATAGACGTGGGCGATGTCTCATGGACCTCTGATTTGTGGCCAGTGACTTTTGATGACTCGTGTTGTGATGGTGTATGGCTTGACCCGGTGCTCTCTGGTAGAGATACTGCATCATCACTGATGTTGTGTGACTCACGGGTATCTAGGAGGTGGCGCTTGTTGCGCCTGTATACCATTCCGTCATTGGTGCGTATATGGTACGACCTATGTGTCATCTGTTTGGGTGACCACAGCTGGTTTCCATTGGCCCTGCTCCTGCACTCGCACTCTTTGTCCTTCAGTGAACCTTGATAGGGGTCTTGCAGACTTGTTATAATAGCTCCTCTGTCACTGCTGATGGTGCAGCCTGTTAGCTCTGGCAGCCTTGTAGCAAACAGCTTTAGGTTTCAGTTGCTGGTTGGTGTTTGGGAGTGTGGCTCTCAGGTGATGGCTCATGAGTAACTGTGCTGATGTTTTGAAGTTATCATTGGGGCTGTTTTGGTATTCCAGGAGACTCATGAAAGGATCCTTCCTGTCTGCTTTAGCTTTTTCCATCAAAGCCTTTCCAGTCTGTACAGATTTTTCTGCCAGTCCATTGCTCTGTGGGTAGTATCGGCTTGAGGTGATGTGTTTGAAAATCCAGGTATTGGCAAACGTTGTGAACTCACTAGATATGTACTGTGGGCCATTATCCAAGATAACTGTCTCTGGGATACCATGTCTTGGGAGAACAGCTTTTAGTTCTTGTATTATAGCAGCTGACATTGTGCTTTGTAACTTGCTTATTTCAAAGAATCGGCTATAATAATAATAACAGTGATAAGGTAAACTTCATTCCTCCAGGTAAATAGATCCAGGGCCACTATTTCCCATGGTCTGCCCGGCACCCTGTGGCTTATCATTCGCTCCTTCACATTTGAAGGTCAGTAAGGCAGATAGGGCATTTGCTCACAATTTCCTCAATCTCCTTCCCCATACATGGCGAGAATAAGATGTCACGGGCTTTCTGTTTACATTTTTCGATACCTAGATGACTGGCATGTGTGCGTATGAGAATATCTGGATGCAGGCTAGATGAGATAACAATCTTTTCACCTTTAAAAATGATGCCATGCAGGTATGATAACTCACCTATGTGGTTCTAATATTCCAGTGTGCTTGGAGGGCATTGCTTCCTGTCCTCAGGCCAACCATTGAGTCTTTTAGTGCCTGGAATTGCATGTCTTTCTGACTGAACTTTAATTTCCTTCATCTTGGGATCACTGACTGGAAGGTTACTGTATATGATGTGTACCTGCACATCCATGTCTTCGCTGAGGCTTGGGTCCTGGTCCGACAGTGGCTTCCTATCATGGTGCCCGTGCTCCCCTTGTGACATTCTGTCAGTCTACACTGTGCTTTACTCTTATTGGCTATTCTCTGCTTGTCCCGCCCAGTATGGCCTTTATATACTGGGTCCTGGCACCCCTCCGGTGCCCTTTCGTGGTGTTCCTGTTCCATTGCTTGTTCCTGCTCTCAGTATTCCCAGTGTACCGACCCGGCCTGCTTGACTACTCTGAATCCCGTCTCCTGCCTGTGTACCAACCCAGATTGGCTGACGTTCCTTTGTACTGACCCGGCTTGGCTGACGTTCCTGCTCCGTGATTCGACCCGGCTTGGTTGACGTTCCTGCTCCTGTGTACTAACCCTGCTTGGCTGACGTTTCTGCTCCGTGATTCGACTCGGCTTGGTTGATGTTCCTGCTCCTGTGTACCGACCCAGCTTGGCTGACGTTCCTGCTCCCTGATTCGACCCGGCTTGGTTGATGTTCCTGCTCTGGCTGCCTGTGAACCGATCCGGACTGCCTGACCATTCTTCTGCGCCTGCTCCTGTGTACCGACCCGGCTTTGCTGACATTCCTGCTCCTGTGTACCGACCCGGCTTGGCTGACGTTCCTGCTCTGTGATTCGACCCAGCTTGGTTGACTTTCCTGCTCTGGCTGCCTCTGTGTCGCCTTGGTGACATTCCAATCGGTTAGGCATCTGTGACACTTCCGGTTGGTTGCGACCTCAGGACTAGTTGCTCAGTTGCCCAGTCCTTTCCTGTCATGGCAGTGCTCAGTTGTGTATCTCCGTTACTGCTACGGCAGTGTGCAAGTGGCCTTGTCTCCATTACTGCTACGGCAGTGTGCAAGTTGTCTAGTCTCCGTTACTGCTCCTGCAGAGTGCAAGTGGCCTAGTCTCCGTTACTGCTATGGCAATGTGCAAGTGGCCTTGTCTCCGTTACTGCTCCTGCAGAGTGCAAGTGGTCTAGTCTCCGTTACTGCTCCTGCAGTGTTCAAGTGGCCTTGTCTCCGTTACTGCTCCTGCAGAGTGCAAGTGGCCTCGTCTCCTTTACTGCTATGGCAGTGTGCAGGTTGCCTGGGCTCTGTTACTGCTACGGCAGTGTAATATGTTGCTTAGTCTGATACTACTTTGGCAGTTCACGGTTGTCTGCTAACCTATTACTAGACGTTACTTATCCTTAAGCTCTCTATCTTGAGTGAGCTCCATCACAGACCTCGCTTCACATGGGACTGTTTACACTCGCTGAAGACCATTAACCAATGCAGTACTGATACCCTGGGAATCCTTCATATTCTGCCTGACCTGTGTCAGTATATTCTGTTATGGACTGTATGGTTATACTGGACCTGTGTAGGCATATGTATATGTAACCTGTCTTGTGTCTGTATTATTCTGCTTAAATACTACAGGACCTGTGAGGGTTATTATATTACTGCGTTTTCAATAAAACTGTGTTTTATCCTAAACCACTGTGTCTGTGTGTCAAACAAACCGTTACACTTCCTGGATAATGTGTCCGCAACGATGGATGATGTCAAAGTTGTACTTTTGCAACTGTAAGATCATCCTCTGAAGCCTTGAGGGTCTGGATGCCATTGGTTTGCGTATCTCGCCCTTTATATGGCTACGGAGGCAAGCGACTGGCAGTAAAAGGGAAATGTGACTTGGAATGTCAGCACAAGAACATTCAAACAATTATGTCATTTTATATCGTCAACACAAAAGCACCTCCAATCATAGGCCTAAAAGGCAGCATAGATTTTGGCCTCCTCAAGCTTGTATTGTCCATTACAGCCAGTCCAGATAAAATACCACTTATGGAGGAATATGCAGACATCTCCAAAGGAATCGTTTGTTCCTTGGCGAGTG
Organism: Rhinophrynus dorsalis; assembly: GCA_037306005.1. NCBI lineage: Eukaryota > Metazoa > Chordata > Amphibia > Anura > Rhinophrynidae > Rhinophrynus > Rhinophrynus dorsalis. The sequence continues at coordinate 123,767,785 of CM074727.1, read as the reverse complement.
TACCATACATTTAAGTCCACAGGCAACTCCAGTGGTGCATTTACCTAGGCGTATGCCCCTTGCATTGCTCAGTCATCTTAAAGAGGTACACTCGCCAAGGAGCAAACGATTCCTTTGGAGATGTCTGCATATTCCTCCATAAGTGGTATTTTATCTGGACTGCCTGTAATGGACAGTACAAGCTTGATGAGGCCAAAATCTATGCTGCCTTTTAGGCCTATGATTGGAGGTGCTTTTGTGTTGACGATATAAAATGACATAATTGTTTGAATGTTCTTGTGCTGACATTCCAAGTCGCATTTCCCTTTTACTGCCAGTCGCTTGCCTCCGTAGCCATATAAAGGGCGAGATGCCGATCGTAGGGTGCACTGGGATTTAAGCCGTTTTTATTTGTATAGTGGAATAACACTGGCTGAGGCTCCCATGTCTATCTTGAATTGTACTGCAATTCATTTTGTACCAACTTGAATAGTGGCAAATGCCTGCTCCACGTCTGGATTTTGTTTCTTCTAGGTCAGCACCATCTTTGCTCACAGCATGGATGCTTTTCCTGCACCTGGAGCAGCATACTCTAGAAAAGTGATGTAGTTTCCTGCTAGTAATGCTAGTATAAAGCTTGTTCAATGACTTTCCATATTTCTCTTTCTTGTGTCTGTTTCTCACAATTGTCTATCTGTCTCTTTCTCCTGAGTTTTATATCCTAGCAAACATGCACTAATTTGGAGAGTAATATATCACACACGACAATTTGGGGACTCTGCAAAACAAACGGTATGGCAAGTACACAGTGAGAATTAATAAAACTTAGTTTTTTCTTGAGGGTGCTACTCCCTCAGTTGCTGCTTGGTCATGTTTTTCACTCATATGGGCAATTGCAGAGTAGAAATTTCTATATTCACTTCAGTTTGTCCTGCCCACAGATGGTCCTGCACACAATGCTAGCCAAGAATCATATGACCTGGTACATTTCTTATTAGTGTCAGGCTTGATATGGTTGGAGCGTAGGAGCAGGGAATGCTATCTCTTGCCAGACACCCCTTCCAGGTGATCCACAGAGGTATACAGGTAGAACACCTAGGTAGGAGTGACAGCACGGGAGTGCAAGGGTTAAGCAAAGCGTAGTCAAAAACAGTCCAGAAGATCAGGGCAGGCAGCAATCAGGCAGAATCAGTAAAACTAGCCAAGGTCAGGAAACAGGCAAGCAGGGAAGTCCAGGAGGCAAGCAGAAGGTCAGGCAATGGGAAATCCAGCAGAGGGTCTGTAGCACAGCAAGGAAAGAGGCACTGAGCACTGGAAGCTTAGAGCACACAGGAACCAAAGTTCTGGAACACTGAAGCAAAGTGGACACAGCCTGAGGGGTTTTTATAGTGTCATGGGTTTTCACCCCTCCCCTCTGCTGAACAAACCTCTCACTGGATTGGCCAACAGAGGGGTGTGCAACCACAGCACCTGTCTCACTGTTTACCTGGAGGCACACTATTGGTGGACAGTTGATGAGAGAGGCAGGCTTCACCTCCCCCCTACAGGTGTACAACACCATGGTTTGATCTGGGCACCCTGTGGATACCTTTCCTGGAGACTCCTTCAACTTTAGGCCATGGCTTAGGCCTACCGCACTATCGTGTTCGCGACCGCAACCGCGGGCAGACGCCGCTACTCGAGGACGTGGCTTCGGCCTACTCAGTGATCGTGGAGCATCTGGGAAGCCCCCAGCAGCGGAGGATGGCTGGGACATGGAGGTAGGAGCTAGAGGGGCATGACAATTAGATATCATCTGTACTTATGGTGTTTCCCCATAATTAAATGAGCTTGCTGTCTATTGTCTCACATTATGCAGCCCTGTTGAAGCTTGCGTCATCTTTACATCAAGGCATAGCACAAATAATATGCAGTAGAGCTGATCTGCATAGAGGCCTAGGACTTCTGTGTAAATCACTGACATAAATGAATGAATGGTTGAGATGTTCATCTCGATAATCTAATCAGTAGATGTCATACAGTCATGTGGGGCTGATGCCAACATAGCTCACTCTTCTATCACATCTTCAGCAACCCCTACAGCGACAGGATTACTGGGGTAGCACAGGGGCATCAATGGTAACAATAACAATTTGAGCGGGCTTATTGCACTGTCAAGTCACTCATGGGAACATAGCCTTACATGGCATCAACAAGTCATGTCCTGTTAACAATCTGCTGATTCTACTCAATCTACAGGTAATATGAAGACAAAACCGACCGGGAAATATATTTCACTTTATTAGGTTTTTGCTCACTGCCGTGAAAAGCATAGCATAATTTCTACCTTTAATTGTTCTTAACCTTTTTCAGTTCACAGATCTTTTTGAGAATCTAATGAAAGCTATGACCACCTCACTAGAATAATATACATAAATACATACACACAGCGTTTTGCATCCATTTTATTTTAGTGCATTGGAAATTGATTTGTTTCACATAGATAAAATACAAAAAAGATCTTTACCAAGAATTATGTCTTACTCTTGTTTTTTCATGCAAGAGTTAACTTCCTGAAACTATTTAAATAAATCCAAATTGTGCAAATAAAACAAACTTCAGCTCAAAAATACATTTCAGTGAGAAGTGTGCTGTTTGTTTTGAAATTGTAGATTGGTCTTGACATGTCACCGCACGTCTTCTTTGATATATAATCAATTTCAAATTTTCGTTTTGATGGGAACAAGTGCAGAAATATCTGATTCACAAAGCTATATAGTAGCAAACAGAATTAGAGCTTCCATAGCTTGCTTTGACAGATGAGGTTAGGCTTGTGTCAAGGAGCACTAAAATATTCAAAGACTCTTCGAGTCAAATCCTTGTCGTGTAATTTCACAAAGACAATTTTCAATTCCTTTGATCTAGCGAGGTCTCCATTTGGCAGTAACAGTGAGGATGACTGGTATAGCTGAAAGATCCCCAATTCCCAGATAGGACAGCAAAGCTCTTAAAGAAGAGAACTATAAACCAGAAATCCTCAGTGTTGCTGTTGCATGGTCACGTGTGCATGGGCGTATTATAATGTATGCATGCTTTCATTATGAGAATGTTGTAAATGCTGTGCAGGAGCTTCAGAATTTGATCCAGGAACATGTCTAAAGAATTCACATGGTGCTTCAGTTTCTGGGGGTAAATTTTGCAGGTATAACGTCCATGCTGGAATTTCTGCAGAAAGGAAAAATACACCTACATTTCTGCAGAAGTTTCAGTAAGGAGAAATGTAAACATCTGTACATCCCTAACAAACATTTACATCAGATTTACAAGTTCTGGTTAATTCGTGTTTAGAATATTAGCACTAATCTTGAAGGAACTTACATTTTTTAAGATAACCTAATAAAGCATTAACAATCCATATAAAGGCAATCAATATTGCCATCCTGGTCTTGTGTAATTTTATAGTGAATTACTTGCTAGTCATATGTAATGGTATATATGCCTGCTGATTTATGTAATGGTATATTGCCCTACTAGACTCATGTAATGGCTTATTAACCTGCTGATGACCTGTAAAGAAATATTGTTCTGCTTAAAAACTACAAAAAAGAAAAAAAGAAAGGCACTACTCAATTCAACCTAAGTTGAGGAAATAACTATGCATATCATGCATAGGGTGCTTTAGTCCTATAATATACTTAAACAGAAACAGAAAAAGAAAAAACCAATAGTAGGACTATTACCAGCACTCATCCTCTATTATGAAATAATACACCATATAAATTATATATAATAGTAAATCATACTATTATATATAATTTATATGGTGTATTATTTCATAATAGAGGATGAGTGCTGGTAATAGTCCTACTATTGGTTTTTTCTTTTTCTGTTTCTGTTTAAATATTGTTCTGCTTGTCTGCATTAATGATAATTGCCCTGATGGTCTCCCATAATTGTATAGTATGTTTCCCTACCGTTCTACTGTAATGGTTTGGGAGTGTGTGTGTTGTAGGTGGTAAAACGGGGTGTGTGTGTACGAGAGTGTAAATAAGCATGCATCTAATCTAGTTTTATTTTACCACTACATTACCAAACATCAGATGTATTTTGTGTCCAAAAAAAAAAATTACATTTCTTCTTGTGGGGGGATCCTTGTACAATAATCCTGAGGGCCTCAGAAGAGCTACCGACAGTTCTTATCTTGCAGCCTACTGTGGCCATGACCAGAAGTTGTCACCCACAAGTGGTTTAAGTCACCTCAAGTTTCCAATGACACAGCCAGTGCACTTTGAATGGTGCGGGCTTCCCTCCTGTCGGAGAATGCAGTTAGGATGCTTAATGGCCTAGAAAGCCTAGAAATTGGTGTACTGTCCTCCTGGAGTCCAGACCTCCTTTCTTCCTTGAGCAATACAGAAAGGTGGTTCCAGTACCACTCTGGCCTCAAGATGCAAGTAAGCACCATACAAAGTTATTGTATTACTATATATTGTATGTATAATTGAGGCTTGTACTAGTTCTCATGGTGTATCTTTCAATGTCTCAGCCTTCTAAGTTATCTTGTTCTGTAACTAGATGATTATGTGTACTATGTGAAGGATACACCAAAATTATTTGTCAGACCTGTATTTCAGATAATGTTTCTGAAGATATGTCTAGTTTGATTACCTTGTTTCAAAACTTAGCACACAGGACTTAAAATAATGTTTTATTAGTAAACTAGTGTAAAAGCCAGTGTACACTGGCCTGCATTCTGGCATACGACACCGTGTCCAGCCGCATGAGCAGCATTGCCACCAGGCACAGAGCAGCTGCTGCCAAGTACACGAGCATGACAGCAGAGGACACAGACTAACCATGAACAGCCACCAATGCACACAGTCCCCGTTTGTTCCGGTATGATGCAGAGGGAGGAGACACACAAAAAGCTTATCTCGTGATAGGAGCGACTCATACACCTCCCAGCATTCTGTGTGTTCAGGCAATCTCTACTGCGCATGACCGCATCGGACAAACATACATCTGACCTTTTATATTATTTTCACGCTAATGCAACGCTAGAACTTCTGACACAGGAAAGAAAGCCTGAGTGAAGGATTCCCCTAAACAGGACTGAAGAAGGTCAGCCTCCTCCAACAAAAGATTAGGGAGCGAGATGCTAGGGTGCGACACTAGAGTGTGTAGCTCGGGCGCGGTGGTTGCCTATACAGAGTTGTGCTGCGGCTAATGCCTGTTAAAGGTGCTGGCCACGAAACCAGACTGGTTCCCTTCAGTTGAGCAAAAGGGGGCCAAGCTCTACTACCTAATCCCCAGGGAGGAATGATATCTCCAAAAGAAAGCAGGGTACTCACTCAGGTCAGTAGAGGTTGCTGGAGAACAGGCAAGGAAGACTCCACACAGGATCCCAAACTGGCAGTAGGTATACCAATACAGGAGGCAGGTGAGTACTCAGGTGTTCAGCCAGATCATACACGGAATAGGAAATGAAGGATGCAGGTAAGTAGTCTAGGAACAAGGTCAGGTCATACACAGAGAATCTTCTGGAAGACAGAACCAAGAGAAGCGTCAGGAAACGGAGCTGGGACATAGACAGGATTCTGAGGAACAAACTAGGCACAAGGGGCTAGACTGGAGCAAGTCAGGAGGCAAGCCAGGAATACACAGAAAATACAAGGAACTCTACAAACATGGAAGAAGGCTATACTAACACGCCCGACAGAAGATAGCGGCACCATTAATAGCCGCAACCCGGAAGTAACTGAAGTGTCCCTAGTGACCGGGAACCAAGCCACAACTAAGCACAACGTCACATCCAGCAGAACGACGGAGTGCGCAGGCACTGTGAACGGCAGGACGGACAAAGGCAAGCAGAACCCCAGACATGACAATTATAGGATATTTGTTGTATAACTGAGGCTTATGCTAAGCACCCTTGATTTATCTTTGGATGCCTCAACCTTCTGAGTTATCTCCTTCTGCCAGAAGATGATTATGTGTACTATGTGTGTCCATAGTATCTGATGGATACATCAAAAGGATTTATCTGACCTACATTAAAGATTTCATTTCTGAAGATATGTCTAGTTTGATAACCTTGTTTCAAAACATGACACAAGGGACTTTAAATACTGTTAGGACTACTAGTCTACCTGGTCAAGATCTCTCCCTCACCTAACTAGTCAAGGTCCCTCCACTTGCTAAGGCATAAGGAGACATAGTCTACCTTTTTCTTCAATTTGGATTTTGTTTGGTCTTCAAGAGAGGTCTGCATGGAAGGGTCATATATATTCATTGTAGATAATACTGATATATTGGTCAAAGCTGTCAGAATTTCTATGGAGTTGCAGGATCACAATGTTACTAAAGATACCATCAGCTGGGGGTACTAAAAGGCCTACCACGTTTTTCCTGTTCATGCAGTCATTTTCATGCAGTCATTAATACAGTTATTAGGAAAGCATGGGATACCCCAGAGAAAATGTTTGCTTTTCATGCAAAGTTAAACACATGATTTCCTTTTGAATCTAAGGACACATTTTCTAAGATAATAATCCTAAAAGCAGATATAGCCAGGCTTTCTAGGAAGGTCCTATAACTGTAGGAGATATTTAAGATGTTAAATATCCCATAAATAAGAACATTCTGATGGCCTTTCTCAGGTGATACATATCTGTAGCAATGCTATTTAGCCCTGGTGTAGTATCTAAAAGTTTAGCCAGGAAATGGCATTCACGAATAGAAGAGGATCTAATTAATAAAGTCTTTAGTTTAGAACTGCTTAAAATCTTGACTATGATCAAATTAATAGATGAGATAATCTGTGATACGTCAATAGAAAATGTAAAGATAACTGCTAAAACCACAGATATTGCCAAAACAGGATGCAGTTCCCTGTGGCTAAAACAATGGGTGGTAGATTTCTCCTCTAAAATTAAATTTATATGAAGGCCCATGTCTTTTTGGAGAAGAGCTGGATACATTAGTAGAGAAGATTGGCCTAGAGTAGAATAGTCTTCCTCAGGATTCATAGATTATATCTCATAAAGTTTTTTGTGTCCTTCAGAAGCTATAATATATACAAATAAAGGAAATCCACATGCAGGTCTTATTCAGAAAATGGATCCTAGTCCCAGAAGACGCATACCAAGGTCTCACAGAACATGCCTCAGTTCTAACTCCATGCCTACTATTCCTATAGGAGAAAAGCTGTGTTTCTTTCAGACACGATGGAGTGAAATTGCCTCAGATTCCTGGTTATTAAAGTGATAGTAATGTTTCACAAAAAGAGCAGCTCTGATTAATCTTAGTATTTGGATCATGGAGAGTGTTATTTCAATACTGTCAGAGTTGTAGTTCAAGAGTAATTGAATGATAAAGTATCCCCCTCCGGCCCCTTTTACCTAGAGTATTCCACCTCTCCTCAGATGTGGATTCTGGTCGCTTGATCAGACAGCTTACAGCAAGAGACAATCTTCTTACTGTAATCATAAGGAAAACCCGGCCCCCTTGACAGATTTTCCAGGTTTTCCCTTATGCTCACTGAAGATTGTCCCTCTCTGAGATCCATCTGGACAGTGTTGCTGCTCTGAGGTGAGCAGCATTACGTCAGTAAAAGGGGAGGGAGAGGGACACTTTATCATTCCATTACTCTTGAACTATGACTTGCACAGTATTGAAATAACACTCTCCATGGCCCAAATACTATGAAGATTAATCGGAGCTGCTTTTTTTGTGAAACATTACTATCCCTTTAAATAGTAAAAAAGAAAGATGGAAATAAGATTGTTTCTCTACATGCAAAGAGGTTTATAGTCACACATGTGTCTCAGTTTAATTCCAAGAGAGAAACCTCCCTAGAGACAGTTCATCACTTAAAAGAATCTAAATTACTAGCCACAACAAGTTTAGTGTGTGTGCGCGTGTGTATTATTAAGAGGTGTTACTTTTCCTTTAAATAAAGAGTTTAATTTATAATGATGCCCTTTGTTTCTTAGTATAGTATTTTTTCTGACACATACACATTCACACAAATAATGTTTACCTAATAAAATAAGAGAAATGAAAGAATTATTGTACAACAAATATCAAATCTCAGAATAATCAAGTGTTTAGTGAGACAGGGCTGGGAATCAAGCAGTGTACATGTAGTTCTGAAGAAACAGTGGGACAAGGCAGGATGTCAAACAGCGCATGTGTAGTTCCATGGCTACCAAATGGCTATGGAACAAGGCTGGGGTGTTGGAGAATGTATGTGGGTCTGTTACTAACAGTAGACAGTGGAACAAGGCTGAGGTGTAAAACAGTGTATGGGTGATTCTTGTGGACAGTGAAACAAGGCTTGGGTGTTAGAATGGGACTGTGTGTGTGTGTGTGTGTGTTTGTATGTGTGTGTTTCAGTTTGTGCAAAAGAGAGAGACAGTTTGTGAGAATGTGTGTGACACTGAATGTGTGTATCTCTGTGACGTAGCTGAAGTACTAACAAAATGTGGTCAACATGTGAGACAACCCAGCTGTACCACTTGTTATTAACACCTCCTATGAAAGCAGGCAACATAGTATCTGTAGAAAAACATCATCAATTTATTGAAATAGAACATGAACAATCATAACTGCAATAAGCTTTGATCATGAGAAAGCACTTTTACGGTGTGAAACATATTGATCTACTTTAACACCTCTCTGATTGTTGTTTCCCACTCTGTCAGCCTCCCATCTGTGCTTCCAAACAACTTTTGATACGCAGGCATGATTTTGTATTCTCTATTTCAATAAAGTTGTGATGTTTTTATACAGATTCTATGTTGCCTGCTTTCTTAGGCAGTGTTATTAACCCCTTAAGGACCCATGACGGTGCAGGACCGTCATGGCTTAAATGATAGCAGCGTGCCTCCGTGCAAGCTGCTATCATTAACTCCAGGCTGAGACTGAGTGCTCCGAGACTGGGGCGTTCAGTCTCAGCCCTTCCTGCTTGTGCCAGTTCATGTGATCGCCGTAGCAGCGATCACATGTACCGGCATTGTGACAGACAGAGGCAGCATGCAAAGCATGCTGTCTGTGCCTGTCTCGTCTGCCCCTGTCTCCCTTGCAATAAAAGTAAGGGAGACAGAAGTAGACGGGAGACACCTAGTGGTTAAAAAAAATACAGCAGCTTGGGGTATTAACCCCTTCACTGCTGGTGCAGGAGGCTGGCTAAATGCAGGTCAATTTTTGACCTGCAATTATATACTTTTTTTTTTTAACACAACACACTTTTTTTTTTTTTACAAAGAAACATTTTATTTAAAAAAAAACATATAATTAAACAATATTGCAAGTTTGATTGTTGTGGAGCCATGTAATACACTTATATACACCACCAAATGCCAGGGATAAAAAAGCGTCAAAATAGGATGGGAAAAAGGGACATGGGGATTTTCACCCAGGGGGGACAGTGGCCATTTTAAACTGTGCATTTTGTAGGTATGACTGACCGGTCATACTTTTCATGCAGTCTCCATAAAAACTTAACCCTTTGTGGCCAATTGATCCCAAGAGAAAAATTAAAAATGTTTTTTTTTTTACAATTTTTTTACCTTTTTTTTTAATTTTAATAAAGTAAATGGTGGGTTATCCATATAAGTAGGGTATCAAATGAAAGCCCTATTTGTGCTTTAAAAAACAGTATATAATTTATGGGTGTGGAATAAAAGCCTAAGAGGAAAAACACTGTTGAACAAAGACATAGTCAAAAAGGTCAGAAATGCTTCGTTCCTTAAGGGAAAACAACCTCAGATTTTCCCGATCCTTAAGTGGTTAACAAGTGGTGTGAATATTCCTTTTGCATATGATATCCAGACACTCAGACATTGCCGTCTATACACTGTTTTACTGCCATATTTGGCTAAGGACTGGAAAGATTATTTTATCCACCAATTAGAGTATTTGAAGTTTCATATGAGCTATAATTCGTTAGATGGTTAATTAAAAATGGAGCTGCTGAATGTTTCTGTTTTCTCGTTGCAACAAATAAACACTGCCATTAATTTGAAAAGGGATTTTAACACCTTAAGTACTAATAGGAATCCAATGCAATACAAACCATTGGACGCTTTTCTAACATTTTTGGGGTTAAAATCCCCTTTTAAATCAATTACGGTTTTAGGTATTTTATATCCAAAATTACACTACTCTTCCTTAAAGGAACAGTAAAAGTTTTTATGAAAAATATATATTGTAGGGATTTTCCTATTGAGTAAAATAAGGATACTCCCACTGCCATGTTTTTTTTTACATTAGCAGTGCCCTCTAGTGGTCAAATTCTAATTAGATTTCCTGTTAGATTCTAATGGAGAGGAAAGTCAGAAAAGTCAGAGACATACAGTTCTCCACAGAATGTGACAGAAACTGCCTGTCACTTCCTGTCAGTTAGAACTATCAGGAAGTAAACACAGTAAATTCACTTCCTGGTTATTTAAACTGCTATAAATTTTTAATAAAACATCTGAAAGCAATGGGAGTGATCTTGTTTTATTCAGCAGGAAATGCTCTGTAAAATATGTGTTTTCATAAAAAAAGTTTACTGCTCCTTTAACACATCAGCCTCACTGAGTGTATTTGGTCATACAGACAACAGCCACCGGAAACATTCTCATTCAAGACGTAAGTGAAAATATTTTGTAAACATTTTACCTCTCACCTTGAGCATATATATAAATACAAAGAATAGATGGACATGGACTTCATTTTATACCCTTAGAACAAGCAAATGAGTACGGAATAATCAAAGTCATAGTAAAGAGGAATGCATACATCCCATTGACCCTTTTTAGGTGGCATAGTCCCACTCTAACACCCAAATCCCTCTGTCCCTCTTTTCTCCCCTGGTTTCCCTCTTTTTTTTTTTTTTTAGGAGATCAGAGTGTGTGGTGTGTATATAAATGTATCACATTGCTCTACAGCAATAAAACTCACATAAATTACCCATTTACTATAGAGGCCCTGTGGGAGCATACATATTAAAAAGATGTTAATGGAGATTTGCTGTAAGCTACCTAATATTGGGGAGTCTGACGAAGCACAAATGTTAATGTGAATGGAAAAGTCTTCTCAGTCAGGAAATGTAATTATAATGGGAGATTTCAACAATGCTGAAATTTACTGGAGAAATAGGACTACCAGCACAACAAAGGGAAATATTTTTTTAAGTATCATCAATAACAATTTCATGTCCCAAATAGTAGAGGAGCCAACTAGAAAGAGACCTTGCTTGACCTGGTGCTCTCAAACAATTCTCACAAGATATACAGTATACAGATAAGGAAACATTAAGCACAGTGTCCATGATATCCATTGAAACTTGTTATGAGACACCTTTAGTAAGGGTTTAACCAAAACATTTAATATTAAAAAGGCTAATTTTACAATTCTAAAAGCAATATTAAAATGTATTCAGTGTGATGTAACTTTCAAAGATAAAAATGCACAGGAAACATGGAATTTGTTTAAAATGCTCTTAGATAAATATACACATCGATATATACAAGATTTTCCTCCTCTCCTGTAAGTCTCTCGCTCTTTAGCTCCCTCTTACATTTCTGCTTTTATCCCCTGCTACACCCCTTCCCGGGTTGTTTTTCCTGTCCTCTCCCTACACAACTCAAGCCATCTCTCGACTACAAGCTTTCTTACTGGCCTCTGCTCAACTCTGGAATGCCCTCCCCATCACCATTCGCCAATCATCCACACTCATCGCTTTCAAGCATCTCCTCAAAACCCAGCTGCACAAGGAGGCATGTCAACAGCAATATCCTCCTCTTGCACACTGATAGTCACATCAGAATCCTTCTGCACTTCCTTTACCACACCTTGTACCTGCACTTATAATCCTCCTCCTGCTGTCTCTGTTTGTCATTATGAATTCAACTTAGATTGTAAGCTGCTTGGGGTAGGGTCCCTTTCACAGTCTAGGATTCCCTTGCTGCACTTTCCCCATGAATAATGAAATGATTGCACTTAAGCTTAATGCTCTTAACCCAGTTCTGTAGTTTTATATTATATTATTTCAACTTTTGTTAAAGGGATAGTAATGTTTCATAATAAAAGCAGCTCTAATTAATCATCATAGTATTTGGACTTTGGAGAGTGTTATTTCAGTTCTGTCAGAGATGCGGTTCAAGAGTTATTCAATGACAAAGTATCCCCCTCCTCAGCCAGATCAGAAGGGAGGTGCCTAGGTAGACTGCAGAGAGGGACAATCTTCAATTAAGATAAGGGAAAAACCCGAAAATCATGTCAAGGGGGCAGGGCTTTCATTGTTCTCATAGGAAAAAGATTGTCCCCTTCTATTATCTGTCTGGTCTATGGACTGGATTCCACATCTGAGAAGAGATGGCTTACACTAGGTGTGACGTGAGTCCCGGTAAAGCAGGTCAGTACCACCATCACGTTAGCTGTCGCAGTACCACTGCCTCCCAAACTTCAGCTCTGGTATCGCTGTTTCCCTCAATCACTAGACAGGACCAGTGTTGAGGGTAAAACAAGAACACTTTATTTGAACCAAGACACACATATTTATATAGGTTTACACAAAAGGCCAAGAGGGTGGAGGGGCTATACAATGGTGGGCTGAACACAACACACAATGGTATAAACATTTGGTGTACACATCATACAATGGACCAGACATGATTGCATTATTTGGACAAAAGGGAACTGTTTTGAGGTAAACACTAGGACAAAGGGCTGAGGGGCTGGAATACACATTGTACCACAAAGGCCAGGGGGTTGAAGCATCTTTGAATATTCCGCTTCAACCCCTGGCCAATCCAGTGCCTAGAATTGGCTGACCAATCCTGGTGGTGATAGTCACGGCTAGCTCGGCCATTCAGACTCTGTAGGCGGGCAGCTAACCGACCAATCCCTGGGCTGCCTACTTTCCCCCATGTTAACTCTATGGGGGACCTTTAAACTCGTCACCCAGGGCATTGGCCAATCAGGAAGCCGCCTACTTCCCTATGTAAAGTCAATGGGGCTTTTGAATAGTTCTGCCGGCTGACCTCGGCCCGTGAATTCCACTCTTTAGCGGGAGAAAGTATAGTTCCAGGGCATGGGATGCTTCCCAGTCCTTCTTTCCGGCCCCTGCCTCCGACAGTAGCAGCACGCACCCGTAACACTAGGTAAAAGGGGCGGGAGGGGAAACTTTGCTTGTAAAGATAAGACTTATATCGTTCTTCATGTTTTTTTAATGCCTACAAAATAAAATAAAGATCAAACGAAGTATTACTATCCCTTTAAGCGCTGTGTACATGCATGGTGCTATATAAATAAAGATACATACATACCATTGGGAAATAAGTACAAGAGGAGCAAATTTAGCCCAATGTGGCCTAATAAAGAGATGTGCAGAGAAATGAGAAATAAGAAGCAGGCTTTTACAATGTTTAAGTCAGAAAGATCAGATGCATCAATTAAGAAATATAAATAATGTAATAAAATCTGCAATCAAGCAATTATGCTACCTAAAATTGAAAATGAGAAAAATATTGCAAAAGAAAGCAAGAAAAATCCTAAGAAATTCTACATGTATATTAATAACAAAAAGATTAATGTTTATATTGGTCCTCTTTAAGCTGAGATGGGTGAATTGAATAGTGAGGACAAGGATATGGCTGACACCGTAAACATCCTTTTCTTCTGTATATTTATGTACAAAAGAGGCTGGAAAAGGTTATGGTAAATAAAGCACCTGGACCCTATGGCATACACACAAGTGTACTTAAGGAACTGAGGGGGATATGTATAAAACTGGAGTTATAAAGAAAGTGTCTGTAAAATTGTCTCAAAGCAGCATAAGTACAGTATATGTATAAATGTTTAGAGACATTTTTGCTAAGTGGCTTTTCTGAAAAATGGAGTCGAAATGGTCTTTGTCAAATCAATATTGTTCCCCAATGAATTTATAAAGAAATTCCCTAATTGCGTCAAGAATAAGGGCAGTTTATTGATTGCATTTTAAATCATAACCTGTTCTTCTTAATGGAAGTATATAATGACAGCTATGTGTGTGAAAATATATTCGCAGATGCTAATTTTTTCAGAATATTCTCAGATAGACATATTTATAAACATGACTTTACTGTTTTATAAATTTGACCAGAATTTGTGAATTTTAGCGACAATTCTTAAGTATACACTAAGAATGCTTTTTATACACCCCCCTTAGTTAAGTAATAGAAAGATCAATACACTTAATACTTATTGATTCTCTTTCATAAAGCATAGTGCCCTGTGATTGGAGGAAATCTGATGTATTACCATTGTTCAAAATGGGGGCAAGATCCAAACCAGGAAATTATAGACCTGTGAACTTTTCTTCCGTGGTGGGTAAGATATTAGAAAAGATACTGACAGTATTCAGAAGTATGTGAAGACCAACAATATTATTAGTAGGAGACAGCATGTTTTTATGAAGAACAGATCACGTCAAACTAATTTACTTGCATTTTACAAAAGGTAAGTAGTAATTTGGACAAGAGAATTGCTGTTCATATTGAAAATTATGACAGTTGGCTTCAAAGCAGATAGGATGTTGATCCAGAGAAATATCTGATTGCCATTTGGCATGAAAATGTCTTCAATGGGTTTATTTATTTATTTATTTATTTATTTGCCTTCCTCTGGATAAACAGGGGTGATATGTCATGGGCTGAACTAGATGGACGCATCTTGGTAATTCCCTGCCCACCAGTCACACCCACAGCAACAACATCTAAAACAAAAGTGTCCTTCTTTTGCTATTTGAAATGTCATGTATAGCATGGATGGGCAACATGCAACCCTTCAGCTGTTGAGAATTGTAACGCCCATGATCCCCAACCAGGCAAAGGATGATGGGAACTGTAGTCCTCAACAGCCATCAAAATGTTGCCTAGGTTTTTAATACCATTCCTTACAGCAGAATTCACAAAACAATTTAAAATGTAATATCTGAGAGCTACCAGTAGATGGTGCCATGTGATGAGAATCTGTACAATATATATAAATATATATGATATACACAAAAAGTAACCACTATATTCATAAGAATCATATAATTGAGTAAAAATCAGTACATTATCATACCAAATAGAGATATTTAATCCTTTCAATAAATAGAATTATGTTTTAACCCCTTAAGGAGCCGTGACATACATATACATCATGGTAAATTTTGCGTTAAAGGGATAGTAATGTTTCATAATAAAAGCAGCTCTAATTAATCAACATGATATTTGGACTTTGGAGAGTGCTATTTCAGTTCTGTCAGAGTTGTAGTTCAAGAGTAATTCAATGACAAAGTATCCCCCTTCCACCCCTTTTACTGATGTAACATTGCTCAGCCAGATCAGAACGGAGGTGCCCAGGTAGACTGCAGAGAGGGACAATCTTCAATTAAGATAAGGGGAAAACCCTGAAAAACTTGTCAAGGGGGGCAGGGCTTTCATTGTTCTCATAGGAAAAAGAATGTCTCCTGCTGTTATCTGTCTGGTCTAATGACTGCATTCCATATCTGAGAAGAGATGGCTTACACTAGGTAAAAGGAGCGGGAGGGGGGAACTTTGCTTGTGAATATCTCTCAAACCATAAAGGTGTGAGAGATAAGACTTATATCGTTCTTCATGTTTTTTTAATGCCTACAAAATAAAATAAAGATAAAATGAAGTATTACTATCCCTTTAAGGACCTATAATGTACATGTACATCATGGAATTCAGGGGTCCCATTGCGGATGTTCAGGGACCCCTGATTCCAAATCCGTACAAAAAAATGCCCCACGGTCCTTAAGTACGACCGCGCAGTTGGTCTTGAAGGGGTTAAGAAGCATAAAAAAAAAACAGAAAAATAAATTTAAAAAAAGGCCATTCTTGTCAACATTTAAAAAAATTCAGAAAGATTTTTCATCTAGGCACTCACATTACCAAGCGCTACCAGGGGTTAATAATACCTTGTGTGACACCAGCAAAACCCTGGTACAACATACATTAAACTGCTCTTCTGCAACAGAAACATTGCCGACACCTAAATACTTCATTAACTTATATAAATAAGCAATTTTAACTTGTCAGGAAGCTCATAATCTATTACCCATTTAATGAGAAACAGACAAAATATGGGGCTGAAATGTAATTTTAAAACCAGAGATGAAAACAGGCACAGCATGTTCCCGGGTCACAGAGTAAAAAACAGGGACTGTTCTTAGAAATCAGGGACAGTTCGGAGGTATGACACAATGACATTCAAGGGGTTACAAGTCAGACTTAAAGGGATAGTAATACTTAAGTATTACTAATCCCTATAGTAAAGTTCTATTAAAAATAAATGTATTGCCCCAGTGTCATTTCTCAAACATTCATTATAGTGAATGACTTCCTGGATTTACCAGGTAAGTCGTCTGTCACTAAGGGGTTAAAGGGATAGTAATACTTAAGTATTACTAATCCCTATATTAAAGTCTTATTAAAAATAGATGTATCGCCCCCAGTGTCATCTCTCAAACCTTTATGGTTTGAGAGATGATCGCTCCTAAAGTTGCCCTCTCCCTCCCCCTTCCCCGAATCAGCATTGTAGCTGACTGAAAGGAAATCCGGTCTTAGATCATCAGGCGGCTCTGCAGCAGAGCAGCGATCGCGTTAATTAAAAAAAAATACTTTCACTAAAACGGTCTTCTATGTGTGCTTGCAAACCAAGCACACATAGAAGACCATTTCAGTGAAAGATTTATTTTTTATTAACGCGATCGCGGCTGTGCTGCAGAGCCGACCTGAACGTCGTACGACTGACTTCCCTGCAGTCAGCTAGAAGGCTGACTACGGGGAAGGGGGAAGGAGAGGGTAACTTTAGGAGCGATCATCTCTCAAACCATAAAGGTTTGAGAGATGACACTGGGGGCGATACATCTATTTTTAATAAGACTTTAATATAGGGATTAGTAATACTTAAGTATTACTATCCCTTTAACCCCTTAGTGACAGACGACTTACCTGGTAAATCCAGGAAGTCATTCACTATAATGGGAAAAAAAACCCTGTCATTAAGGGGTTAAATAAGTGGGAATTTTTAGTTCTCCTTTATAGAGCAAATGGGTTGCCCCAGTACTCCACTTTTCTTTTGACTATACGGCCCTATCAGTTTTAAAGTTACAGTAGTATTTTTACTAAGATTGTCACAATTCACGAGTGGAAATAGCTTGATCTATAAAAAAATATTAAGTTAACTCCTTAAAGACCAATGGTCCTAGGAAATGGATTCCCCTTAAGGATCTCTTTTTAATCTCAGTCAGCGAGCCGGCACACGTGACTGACCACGTGTGTTGGCTCGCGTACCCCTCTGGCACTCAAGGGGTTAAACTATGTATTAGTGTACGGGTTACTTGAGCAAAACATGTATTAAAGCAGTATTACCACCAAATAAGATTGCATAACATCATTGCCCATCTGGCGACTAGCTGCTCAGTAGCGCTAGTCGCCAGAATTTTTACTGAATTAAAGAGAAATCTCTATTCTTCATGGACTGACAGCAAGACGGAGTGCGGATATCTCGCCCTAGTGATGTCCATGCGCCTGCGCTATCAGTCCCAGGCGGGTCTAGAAGGCGTTGGTAGAAGCCGTCCGGCTCCAAAAGGGACAGACAGCGCAAGCGCGTGGACGTCACTAGGGTGAAGATTTCCTCGCTCCGTCTTGCTGTCAGTCCATGAAGAATAGAGATTTCTCTTTAATCCAGTAAGAATTCTGGTGACTAGCGCTACTGAGCAGCTAGTCACCAGATGGGCAATGATGTGATGCTATCTTATTATTAGGTGGTAGTTTCACTTTAATACATTTATTTTTTCTTTACAGCTAGAAGAAAGAACAGTAGAAAGAAGATACAATAGAGAAGAAAGAAGACAATACAGAAGGAAGATAGAAGGAGACAGACAATGGATGACAGGTAAATTTAACACATATAATGATCGGTGCTTGGCAGTATGTCAGGCACTGATAGTTAGCTTTTTTACTGTGAAGTTCCCAATATCGCTGCAATTTAGCAGTGTTTTGGAAAGTTAAAGGTATAGTAATGTTTCAAAATTACAGAAGTTTCAATTAATCTTCATATTATTTGGGCCATGGAGAGTGTTATTTCAGTACTGTCAGAGTTGTAGTTCAAGAGTAATTGAATGATAAAGTATCCCCCTCCCGCCCCTTTTACTGATGTAACACTGCTCAGCTCAGAGCAGCAAAGTGGTGTCCAGGTGGATCGCAGAGAGGGACAATATTCAGTTAGCATAAGGGAAAAACCTGTCAGTGGGGGCAGGGCTTTAATTGTTCTCACAGTAAGGAGATCTGAGGGGAGGCGGCTTACACTAGGTAAAAGGGACTGGAGAGGGATAAGTTATCATTCAATTAGCCTTAAACGACAGTTCTGACAGTATTGAAATAACACTCTCCATGGCCCAAATACTATGAAGATTAATTGGAGCTGCTTTTCTTTTGAAACATTACTATCCCTTTAACACACAAAATAGATGTTTGGCTTCAAGACCTTTTCTGTGGCCTCACATCCATTGTGCTTTTAGCCAGCATTTTTAACGGGCTCAATTGAATCGAGCCCAATGTCTCCAGTGATATAATTTCTCCAGTTCCTATATCATTCTATACAGCCTATACACTAATATCTACAAAGATTGAGAAATATTAGTGCATTGGCTGCATAGAATAACCAAGAACTGGAGAAGTCATAACACTGAAGAAGTCATATCAGCTTTATCACCTCATTATCACTCCTTAGTGCATAATTCTGGATGTGTTTCAACACCATTTTTAATATTTTTCATTTGCTCTGCAAACCCTGTCTTAAAGGGATAGTAATACTTGCAAATTACTAATCCCTATATTGTAGCTTTGTTAAAAAGAAACTTATTGCCCCCAGAGTCATCTCTCAAACCCTTATGGTTTGAGAGATGATAGCGCTCAAAGTTCCCCCCTCCCTCCCCCTTCCCTGACTGAACGCTGACTGCAGGGATATCCGGTATTACTTGCATCAGGTGGCTCTGCAGCATTGCCGAGATCGTGTTTATAAAAAAGAAATCTTTCACTAAAACGGTCTTCTATATGTGCTTGCAAACCAAGCACACGTAGAAGACCATTTCAGTGAAAGAATTCTTTTTTATAAACGCGATCTCGGCTCCGCTGCAGAGCCGCCTGATGTACATAAGACTGTTGTACGACAGCTTCCCCTGTAGTCAGCATTCAGTCAGGGAAGGGGGAGGGAGGGGGGAACTTTGAGCGCTATCATCTCTCAAACCATAAGGGTTTGAGAGATGACACTGGGGGCAATACGTTTCTTTTTAACAAAGCTACAATATGGGGATTAGTAATTTGCAAGTATTACTATCCCTTTAATTTTTGTCTTTGCAGGTTAATAAGTCATTTCCATATGTAAATACAGGATAATGAGCTATTGTTGTATTCGTGTGGGTGTGTTTATACGTTAAAGGGATAGTAATACTTGGTTTTAATTTTATTTTATTTTGTAGGCATTAAAAAAACATGAAGAATGATATAAGTCTTATCTCTCAAACCTTTATGGTTTAAGAGATATTCACAAGCAAAGTTTCCCCCTCCCGTCCCTTTTTCCTCGTGTAAGCCATTTCTTCTCAGATGTGAATCTGGTTGTAAGACTAGACAGATAACAGAAGGGGACACTCTTCTTTGTATGAAAACAATGAAAGCCCTCTCCCCTCTTGACAAGTTTTTCAGCTTTTTCCCTTATCTTAATTGAAGATTGTCCCTTTCTGCAGTCTACCTGGGCACCTCCCTTCTGCTCTGGCTGAACGGGGGGGGGGGATACTTTGCTTGTGAATATCTCTTAAACCATAAAGGTTTGAGAGATAAGACTTATATCGTTCTTCATGTTTTTTTTAATGCCTACAAAATAAAATAAAGATAAAACGAAGTATTACTATCCCTTTAATGTGGCTGTTCACCACATGCACTAAACTCCAATAATAGCCTCTGCTATCAGAGTTCACAGTCCCAGCATCTAAAAAAAAGCAAAGACTAGCACAAAGAATGTCAGAGCGTCAGTCTGTAAATAATGCGATCTTGAGTGCAAGTGCATTTGTACAGTGTGCATGAGAATATTTTGAATAAAACTCCGCTTTTAGATGGTTTGTTTTTTTACTTCTTTTTTACTTTTAGATGTAAATAATATGATCTTCACCAGAGTGATTATACTCACAAGAACTAAGAAGAAGAAGTGCCCAATAACACAGATTATTCAGTTTGAGAGCTCTTTGTGGTTGAATGAAGTCACGTCAGTCTCAATCTTATATCAGATGCACTCGTGCAGGTAGGACAGAAAATGTTTGGTGAATTGAAAGTGATAGTAATGTCTCACAAAAACAGCAGCTCCATTTAATCTTCATAGCAACTGAGCCATAGAGAGTGTTATTTCAATACAGTCAGAGTTGCAGTTCAAGAGTAATTGAACTATAAATATACCCCCTCCTGCCCCTTTTACCTAATGTAAACCCCCACTCCTCAGATGTGGAATCCAGTCCATAGACCAGACAGCTCACATCAAGGGTCAATATTCTACTGTGAGAACAATGAAAACCCTGCCCCCCTTGACAGGTTTTTCAGGTTTTTCCCTTATCTTAATTGAAGATTGTCCCTCTCTGCAATCTACCTGGGCACCTCCCTTCTGATCTGGCTGAGCAGTGTTACATCAGTAAAAGGGGTGGGAGGGGGATACTTGATCATTCAATTACTCTTGAACTACAACTCTGACAGAATTGAAATAACACTCTCCAAGGCCCAAATACTATGATGATTAATTAGAGCTGCTTTTATTATGAAACATTATTATCCCTTGAAGCACTTACTTATTAAAGCATCACTCCTATGAAGACCCTTGAGTGCTGTCTCTCTCTTAAAGGTAAGATGAGAATGATTTTGTTTATTAAAATCTCTGTCTTTGACACGCAAAAACCCATTTTTTCAGATGACAAAGAGGCTTGGATTAGAAAGGTAGTGCAAGCAGACCAGGAGCTTCCATTCCAGTCAGACCACACTCAGTAGAGGCGCCAAGAGACGCTTTAATGGTCTACCTGCACAAGTTCATCTGATAATAGATTGAGACTGATGTGGCTTCGTGCAATCATGAAGAGCTCTCAAACTAAATAATCTGTGTTATTGGGCACTTATTCTACTTAGTTCTTGTGAGTATAATCACTCTGGACAAGATCAAATTATTTAAATCTATAAGTAAAAGAGAAACACAAAACAAACCATCTAAAATGGAGTTTTATTAAAAATATTCTCATGCACACTGTAGAAATGCACTCACTTACATGAACTCTTAAAATATAACGCATATCACATTCTCCAGATAACCTCCTCAATTCCTACTCCAATGTTTATTCTCCTTTAGGGTAAACCTGTGTGGTTCAGTAGTGGCAATTCTGGAGTCCCGCATTCAGTATTCAATAAAAAACAATCTGCCTCCTCAGGGCTTACAGATGGTGTTGCTCCTTGGACTTAAATACCTCCATCAGATCACTTCTGGTTCAGGAAGAGAAGCTCTGCTTGATTCCCATTACAACACACCAGTCAACCATAAAACCTATCTCTCCAATTCAATTAACCCTAAAACTTATCACTTCATGTCCCTCGATCTCTATACCTACATTCTCTTTGAATCTATAGACTTACTTCATATTACACATTAGACAACTGTTACAATATTAAATATTTACCAAATCCTTTAAACCTAAATTTCCTAAATATCCCAAAACATCTCTCATTGGCTTGTGATATCATATATATATATATATATATATATATATATATATATATATATATATATATATATATATATATATATTAATCCATATAAAAACAGTACAAGCTATTTAATATCCTTCATCCTCTTCTTATATAAAATTCCAAAACAGCCCATCTTTATAAGAAGAACCATCTACCCAATAGACCATCAGGTGAAGGCTGCCAAATCCAGGTCCACATTAAGACCATTCAGATATAGATTCCTCAACTCATGGATCTAGAAGGTCTCCCTTGAGGATAGTCTGTCCCACGTTTTGAATGCCACGTGAGAAGATACACAATTAATCAGAGTTACAATTGAGAAAGTGATGTAGGTGGTATGTTTTTCCTGTGGCCTTGGATTTAAACATCGTTTAGGGAATATTTCCTTTAAATGGTTAGTGTTTACATGTGGCACAACCCCTATTTCAACATTTGAACATCCCTTTTCTGCTTGCTAGAAAATTCCTCTGGTTTTTATTGCCATTCTTCTGTCTTACAATCTTCCTATAGATATCATTGGGTGCAACTAGTTCTTTAACATTTGTATTTCTCCAGGAACCAGACAGACACAAATTTGTAAAATGCAAAACAACTTAATTAAAATAACAAAAGCAAATAAAGCAAAACTGTGATCCAGAAGTGTAAACCAAAAGACAAGCCAGGGTCAGGAGCCAAGACAGGTACTCAGCCAAGCCGGGGTCAGGAATATGGAGATCAGCGATGTCAGGAACAAGCCAGGAGTCAGGAGCCAGAAGGGACGTCAGCGGATGCACAGGTAATCAGGAACTCAGTAGTACGCTCTTGCACAAAGAGGACAAAGAGGAAGGGAGCCAAGCTGCTTTAAATACTCTGAGAGGGTTGGCTGATAATAGTCAGGTGAGTAATCACAGAGAGATCAGCTGATTCAGCCTGACCCAGGAAAGGGAAGGCAGCAGCAATCAATCAGAAGAGCACTAGATTAGCTCAGGCAGCAGAACCAAACAGCAGAGTTAGAGCAGCTCAACCAAACCTTGACAGGTGTAACTGGTAACACCACCAAAGATGCAGCAATCCTGAGACCCAGCATTCTTGTAGTGAACAAGAGGACTTTACTGTGTGTTTGTAAGGTCTGTTTTTGAACATTATAGTAACTCTACATTGTGTATCCTACTGTATGCTTTGTAATTGGAAGCATTTGGGATTTTTGTTGTTTAACCATCCCAACATCACCTACTTGAGGCTGGTGATATTGGGATCCCCCTGCAGGTTTCTATGGAACCAGAGGACAGTTTGCATATGTTGTACTGTGATTAATCCCTGGAATACTACAGAAGCATCCTTCATCAGTGATTAGCGGTATACCGTCTTTGACATGACACCCACAAAAAACAGACCTTCTCTGGGTATAAACTGGATGGGATTATCACACCAACAGTGACTATTTAAATTCAGTAGTTGATGATGTCTTGAGATCTACTGAATGCAGTGTGTTCTGTGTCTCCTCTTAGATTCTGTATAATCTATGATTATCAGTTCAAATAAGATTCCTGTTAGAAAGGAACCAATACTCAATACATTATCCACCCTTGTAATAAGGGATTGACTTGGAAGTAATTACAGATGCATCATAATTTACTTATTGAAACTGTGTTCATTTATCCTGTTCAGGTGCTTTTAAGTTAGCGATTTAACCGTTTAAGTGCCAGACAGTGATCTAACGCATCGCTTTGCAATACTTTGGATACCTCTCTGACACTCAAAGGGTTACTCTAAATAATGGATTATACATATGTAGCCTACATCCACAGCCTTATGGCACATTCAGGTTATACTAGCATTGCCTATCACTACCTCAATCAAAATTATAAAGGTATATATATATATATATATATATATATATATAGTTCAAAATTTCCACTCGCCACTAGCCAATGGCGAGTGAACATTTTGCCCTGGCGAGTAGAAATTCAGCCCTGGTTGGCATGTTATGGCTTGCAGTGGTGAGTAACTTTTCAGGTCTGGCTAGTAGCAGAGGACTTCCAATTTTAAGCCCTGTGTGTGTGTGTATGTATATATAAATATATATATATATATATATATATATATATATATACAGTGTGTAGGTTATTAAAGATAATAGTCAAAAGAAGAGTGCTCTGGTTGTGGCTATTATCTATTAATATCCTACACACCGTATCAATAATTTAAGCAGCGCCCAGGCAATTTTTTCTATATTTATATGTGTGGAGTGCCCTGTTGTGACTGCTTATCTATATATATATATATATATATATATATAATACAAGGCATTTTAATCTACTTAAAAAATAAACACAAAGCCAAGCGCTTGTGTGAACTCAAAAAATGTCAAAAAGCACAATGTGAATAAAAATAATTTTATTAAAACACAATTCTTATGCCAGTATATAAGTGACGCTATATGTAAGTATAGATGGTAATACTGGAAAAGAAGCAATATACTCTCCATACATATGGAAAAAAAAACTCTGAGTGAATGTGAACTATTGCCAATCAATATACTCCAATATATAAATACAACAATCATGGGTTTTATATAAACCTAAAAGTGAAATAAAAACAATTTAACCCATAAGTGTGTATATCCTATAATAAAAACCATATGACCACAAATGGAAAAGGCACTTATAGCCTAAACCGTGTGTGTATCAAATAAACAAACCAATATAATTGCCAGTGAACCCACAAACGGAGTAAGTATAGGCAACCTAACCCGTGAGTTTGTATAATAAAAACCTGTATAGTTACCAATGTAACCACAGATGGCAGAAGTACAAACAACCATCATCAAACAACTATCATCAAAACCCGTATCAATGCCAGCGGAAAAGGTACACGCAACCTTACCCGTAAGTATATAAAATACAACTCAATCCTATTGTGAAAAACATATGAGAACAGAACTAATCAGGGTACCAATAACACAGATAATATAATTCACAACAACACCCTAAATGTGTATTATTATATATTTTATTAAATATTATTTGGATTAAAACATGAATGGGATTAAGTGCATTGTCCTGCATCTACTAGTTGATTAAAAGGATAGTAATGTTTCATAATAAAAGCAGCTCTAATTAATCATCATAGTATTTGGACTTTGGAGAGTGTTATTTCAATGCTGTCAGAGTTGTAGTTCAAGAGTAATTCAAGGACAAAGTACCCCCCTCCTGCCCCTTTTACTGATGTAACAATGCTCAGCCAGAGCAGAAGGGAGGTGCCCAGGTAGACTACAGAGAGGAACAATCTTCAATTAAGATAAGGGGAAAAACCTGAAAAACTTGTCAAGATGGGCAGGGCTTTCATTGTTCTCATAGGAAGAAGATTGTCCCCTGCTGTTATCTGTCTGGTCTATGGAATGCATTCCACATCTGAGAAGAGATGGCTTACACTAGGTAAAAGAGGCAGGAGAGGGACACTTTGCTTGTGAATATCTCTCAAACCATAAAGGTTTGAGAGATAAGACTTATATCGTTCTTCGTGTTTTTTTAATGCCTACAAAGTAAAATAAAGATAAAAGGAAGTATTACTATCCCTTTAAATATACCTAAAGTACTGAAGAAAAAATAAACTCCCATAGGATCTGTAATATATTAAATAGTGATGCATTGATATGCCCCCGTCCCATCAGAAGTTATCCTTCTATATCATGAGAATATATAAACAAATAGAAATACCCTTTTAAACTGGTGATACTTAACCAAAATAATACAATATAATGAAGAAAAATTAATAAAAATAATAACAATAAAAATCATCAAATAAAAATCTCTGCAACTACTG
Organism: Rhinophrynus dorsalis; assembly: GCA_037306005.1. Classification (NCBI taxonomy): domain Eukaryota; kingdom Metazoa; phylum Chordata; class Amphibia; order Anura; family Rhinophrynidae; genus Rhinophrynus; species Rhinophrynus dorsalis. The sequence goes on along the minus strand of CM074727.1, from coordinate 123,742,205 downwards.
TACCCTATACATAATAAAGTCACCGCTTTCTTTTAGGACCACATTGGTGTGAAACTTTTTGCAATGTGTTGCCCTGGTCCTCAAAGGTTTAAAAGAGCATTACACTTTTTTTAATTTTATAAAAACATTTATTTAGAGCTTTTGTGTTGAGTAAAACAAGGGTACTCTGATTGCTGTCAGTTGTTTTATTCAACATTTATAGCAGTTCAAATAATTAGAAATTGAATTTACTGTGTTTACTTCCGGGAAGTTCTAACTGACAGCATGCATGACTCAGCAGTTTCTACCACATTCGATGGAGAACTGTAAGTCAATGACTTTCCTCTCCATTAGAATGCTTCAGAATTACTAATTGGAATTTGACAACTAGAGAGAACTGCTTTTTTTATTAAAAAAAAATAAAACAAAACACAGGTTTAAACTGTAAACAGCTGGAAATATGCATCTCAGCAGTGGGAGTACCCTTATTTTACTCAACAGGAAAGCCCTACAATATATATTTTATCATAAAAAAGTTTACTACCTGATTCAGTTAGAAAAAACTGACAGCGGCTGTCATGGTCACCTTAGTGCACTGACTGAAAATATTGTCTCTTGGACAAAGGCACAAGTGAAACGTTCTTAGGATTTTCTGGTTATAGCAAAAGTAAGCAGAGGGAGTTTATCATAATGGGGTGTTTCTTCTCCTTTAAGAAATGTCCTCAGGTCAAAGACCTGGAATCTCTTTTCACACTGTCCTCTTGTGGTCTTGCAAATGGCCTCATCTGGCTCCACCCTCAAAGGTGGGGTGGTGTTTTCAGTCTGCAAATCCACAATTATGACAAAGAGTGGCTCTAGATGATAAACAGAAAGAAATGTAGTTGATCGGATCAAGTCATGCAGTCACGATTACTCACCACCAGTAAAAGAAACATACTGGCTAAATTATACAATCTCTCCACCGATAAGGCACTAAATGGATTTCGCTCATGGGACACCCCAATCACCAAACTAATAAGTGTAAACCCTCCAAAGGATAAAAAAACAATCTTGACTCAAGAAAGTTTAAAAAGATACTTGATTTCCTAAAACACTTTATTTCATCTTAAACCAAGGAATAGGGCAGGGGTAGTCAATGGTGAACCACCAGCTGTTGGGGACTAAAATTCCCATCTTCCACAACCAGCCAAGTGATGTAGTCCACAATAGCTAGAGGTACAGCAATTGACTACCTCTGCCATATGACTCCACATTTATTTATTTAGAAAATGTTTTACCAGGAAAAATACATTGAGATTTCTCTCGTTTTCAAGTATGTCCTGGATAGTTTTCAGTAAAGGGTTGCATATTTACACAAATTGAGAAACATTATATATTATGTTATTATATATACATACACATATGAATATACATACATATGGAATATTAAAATTATATACAGTTACACTCTGTTTTTAGATATACTGTAAAGAAGCATTTACTTTTAAGGATTTTAAACTGGGAGAAGATATGATTATGTCAGGCAGATTGTTCCAAGCCTTTGGAGCTCTGAAGGAGAAGGCAGATCTTCCTCCTTATTTCTTGTATTGTGGTATATGTAGCGAGTTGTTAGTAGTGGAGTGGAGGTTATAGTTAGTATGGAGAGCAGGAGTGAGCATACTGCTCAGGTAGTCTAGTAGTTTTTCACAGAAGTGGTTGTGTACTAAACAAGAAAGGTGAAGGGTACGTCTAGATTTGAGTGTTAACCAATTTAGTTCTTTTAGCATATCACAGCGATGAGTAGTGTAATTACAATGAAGGCTAAAGCGGCATATTGAATTATACAAGGTGTCAAGTTTACTAAGACGGATTTCTGGTGCTGGAGCATAAACTACATCACCATAGTCTATGACAGGCAGCAAAATCTGTTGCACAATACATTTTCTAACTAGGGGACTTAAACATGAGTTGTGTCTAAAAAGAGTACTGATTTTGGGATAAAGCTTGGAAGTTAATTTGTCAATATGATGACCAAAGGTGAGGTTGGGGTCAAACCACATACCAAGATATTTGTAGGAGTCCACTGGGTCCAATTTACGATTAGACTCCATTACAATAGATAGGTAGGTATTGCCGAGATTACGCAGTTTGTGCTTTGTGTCAAATATCATTGTGACAGTTTTGTCTGTGTTTAAGAACAGTTTGTTCCTTGCTATCCATCTTTCAACCTAGCAGAAATCATGTTGTAACATGGCTTCAAGGTATGATATGTCTGAATTTTTAGCATAGAGTATGGTGTTGTCTGCATACATGTGTACTGAAGATGATTTGCAAACCTTGGGCAGATCATTTATAAAAAGAGAAAATAGAAGAGGGCCAAGAATGGAGCCTTGAGGAACTCCACTTGTTACTTTGGGCAGAAGGGAGTCATTGACGGCAACTGACACATACAGCATTCTGTCTGATAAATTGGATCGGAACCAGTTTAGAGAATTATTACCTAGACCTGATCTTTGGAGTTTGTTTATAAGAATATTATGGTCTACTGTGTCAAAGGCCTTGGCAAAATCTAAGAAAATGGCTCCTGTGAGGTCACCATTTTCCATGCCCGTCTGGATATCGTTGTTTACTTTTAGGAGGGCTGTGACTGTTGAGTGATTTGGTCAAAAGCCTGATTGAAGTGGGGTGAAAAAACTGGTTGGTAATATTTATTTCTCTGTCGTCCAATACAGGTTACTGGTGACTTTGGGTAGGCAATCAGCCCCTTTAATTAGGAAGGAACAATTCTAGAATTGCATGCAGGGGGTGTAGCCTACCTTCCCACCTTGGCTGCAGCTAGCCAACCAGCTCCAGTAAGATTTGTTCCTTGGTGAAGACACAGGCAAGAGAAAAGTTCTGCTATAGTTTTAGAAATTGTTTTATTTTTTCTGTTAGAAATGGAATACCACTATTAGGCGGATTATCATAAATGACAATGCCCTTAGATGTGACTAGCTCAGTAACCAGGTGCCTTTGTGGACCTTAAGCCCTGGGGGGAAAATCTTGGGTCCAAGGAAAAGTACCACCACCGGTAATAATACTAAACTTTTTAACACTAAAGCCAATGACAAGTTGCATTCTAGTGTTGTTTCCATACCAGAGAATGATTTAGCAGTGAGACCATCTGTTGTGTCAGACACTGACAATTACACTCCACATAAAATAGTGGGCAATGTTCTGTAAATCCTCCTAAGGGGAAAATTAATTAAAAAAAAAAACAGATGTGAAAATCTACCAGAATATGACGTAGTGGGTAGGAAACAAATGATACACAACCACAATCTTCCTCTGGAGCTAATACATATACAATGTGAAGAAGCAAAAAATATATTGGATATACAATAAGTATGATGAGCTGGATAACATCTTGAATTGACCAAGAGAATCCCAAATGTGTATTCCACTTCTTTTTGTTGCCACTCTTTTGTAAAACTTCCACCACAGGTTCTCCACCCAACATGGAAAAAAAATACAAAAAGAGAGAAGGCGCACACAATCTAAGTGTAGACCGCTTTAAAAGTTCACTATTCTTGACACATCCACCGTGATACTTCACAAAATCATCCTCCTTCACCGTGCAATGGAGAACACCTTCATTATGGTTAGCTGTTGCACTCACCTTTTTTGAGGCCAAATTCCGCTCCAAGGTGTGCATGCCTGTACTGAATAACCCCCCTGAGGAACTGCATTTAGCTGGGAAACGCATTGGGTGTTTTGGGAGTACTACTGTATATTGAGGAAGCATTCTTTGTATAAGTATATGTTATCACGAGGATTCCTGAGACATTGGAAGCACCGGCTGGAACTATCTGCAGAGAGCAAAACAGGAGAGGGAGCAACATCAGAGTATACCACTACTGGGAGTTATCCAGTGCAGGCGTACACACCTTGAGGCGGGATTTGGCTTCAAAAAAGTGCAACAGCTAACCACAATGAAGGTGTTCCATTGCACAGTGAAGGAGGATGATTGTGTGAAGTATCACGGTGGAGGTGTCAAGAATATTGAACTTTTAAAGCGATCTACACTTAGATAGTGTGTGCCTTCTCTCTTTTTGTATTTTTTTAGGAAACAAATGATGCAGATGCTAAACTAATTATTGATCATGATGATTATAATGTTGATTTAGAGCAAGGGTAACCAACTGCGGTCCTTAAGAGCTACCAACAGTGCATGTTTTTGAGATATCTCCATTTGATCACAGGTGAATCAATCGGTGGCTCAGTCACTTTAATTGGCTCACCTGTGCTCATTCTGGTATATACCAAAAACATGCACTGTCCGTAGCTCTCGAGGAACAGGGTTGGCTACCCATGATTTAGAGTATGTCCCTCCAGTCTCCTCATCCTGATACAGCTGAAGTACACAGTGAGAGTGTTGATGATATGGGCAGAACATTAGCTTTATCTGAAAGTACAAAGCCCAATTTTTCACAACTGAAAAGAGCAATATGCATGTTTATACAGTCTTTCAGAGATCAGCTGGAAAGTCTGTAGAAATAAAAATGCCTACAAATACTCATTCATCATCTTTGTCATCATAATCATTGTTGCAACTTCCAAGTCCAACTTTGACCCAGTCACTTTCATTATTATTGACTAAGCAGCTTTGATTGCTTCTGCTGCATTTCAGATTGAAGCAACACTGCAAACTACTGCTAGCACTATTGCAATATTTAGCCCTACTAGTTGTAATAGTTCTTCAAGAATCATAGTTACATAGTTAGATAGTAGTTTAGGTTGAAAAAAGACTTGCACCCATCAAGTTCAACCCTTCTCTTTTTCTTGTTTACTGCTGTTGATCCAAAAGAAGTCAAAAAAAACTTTTTTCAGCAATTTCAAATTCTGCCTTGAATGGGGGAAAAAATTCTTCTTGACTCCAAATGGCAATCAGATTTCAACTTGGATCAACAAGCCAAAAATAAATATTAATCCCAATACTAACGTACATAGCCCTCTATATTCTGCTCCTTTAAAAAAAAGTATCCAGGCCCTTTTTAAAGGCATCTAATGTATTCGATAGCACCACCTCCTCAGCCAGCGAATTCCATACCTTTATTGTCCTTACTGTAAAGAGTCCCTTCCGCTGTTGCAAATAAAATCTCCTTTCCTCAAGTCTTAGTGGGCGACCCCTTGTCCTTTGTACCGTTCTGTTAATGAACAGGTCTTTGGAGAGCCTTTTGTATGGGCCCTGAACATATTTATATAATGTTATCATATCCCCTCTACTATGCCGTTTTTCTACTGTGTACATATTTAACTTTTATAGCCTTTCTTCTTAACTAAAACTCTCCATTCCCCTTATTAGTTTTGTCAGTCTATGAAATCTACAGTATGGAGACAGTTCTCTCACAAGTCACAATACTAAACATGGTGCTATCTGGTGTAACAGTTTGTTCGACACACAGACACAGTGGTTTAGGATAAAACACAGTTTTATTGAAATCACAATAGAATAATAACCCTCACAGGTCCTGTAGTATATAAGCAGAATAATACAGACACACCACAGGTTACATATACATATGCCTACACAGGTCCAGTATAACCATAAAGTTCATAGCAATCTATACTGACACAGGTCAGGCAGAACATGTTGGATTCCCAGGAGAAAGGTACTGCATGGGTTAATGGTCTTCAATGAGTGTAAACAGTCCCATGTGTGGAGAGTTCTGTGATAGAGCTCTCTCCATATAGAGAGCTTAAGGATATGTAACGCCCAGAAACTGTTTAGCAAAACAAAGGTGAACTGCCAGAGTAATATCAGGAAAAGAGTAACGGAGGACACTGCCGTAGCAGTAACGGAGGGCTAGGCCAATGGCACACTGCCGTAGCAGTAACGGAGGCAGACACTTGCACTCTGCAGGAGCAGTAACGGAGACTAGGCCAATGGCACACTGCCGTAGCAGTAACGGAGGCAGACACTTGCACTCTGCAGGAGCAGTAACGGAGACTAGGCCAATGGCACACTGCCGTAGCAATAACTGAGGCAGACACTTGCACCCTGCAGGAGCAGTAACGGAGACTAGGCCAATGTCACACTGCAGTAGCAGTAATGGAGGCAGACACTAGCACTCTGCAGGAGCAGTAACGAAAGACACTGCCATAGCAGTAACGGAGACAGATACTTGCACTCTGCAGGAGCGATAACGGAGACTAGCCCAATGGCACACTGCCGTAGCAGTAACGGAACAGACACTTGCACTCTTCAGAAGCAGTAACGGAGACTAGGCCAATGACACACTGCCGTAGCAGTAATGGAAACTGACACTTGTACTCTGCAGAACCAGTAATGAAGACTGGATTGTCTGTGAGATCAGAATGTTGCCAAGGCGACACAGAGGCCGCCAGAGCAGGAACGTCAACCAAGCCGGGTCGAATCACGGAGCAGGAACGTCAGCCAAGCCGGGTCGAATCACGGAGAAGCAGGAATGTCAGCCAAGCCGGGTCGGTACACAGGAGCAGGAACGTCAGCCAAGCTGGGTCGGTACACAGGAGCAGGAACGTCAGCAAAGCCGGGTCGGTACACAGGAGCAGGCAAAGAAGAGTAGTCAGGCGATCCAGGTCGGTACACAGGCAGGAGACAAAATGCAGAGTAGTCAGGCAGGCCAAGTCGGTACACTGGGAATCACTGAACAGAAACAAGCACTGGTACAGGAACACCACGAAAGGGCACCGGATGGGTGCCAGAGCCCAGTTTATAAAGGCCATACTGGGCGGGACAAACACAGGACAGCCAATGGGAGCAATCACAGTGTAGACTGACAGGAAAAGTAACAAGGGGAGCACGGGCACTGTGATATCTGGTGTCTCTATAAAGAAATATGTGAGCAGGGAGAAGGCAGGAACACATGTAGGAACATCCTCATTGAGATCTCCCCTGAAGAACAACCACTGGTTTAACTGGAGACACACCAGCAGTATGTCAGAGGTAAAAACTGACAGCAGAGAAGCTCTCCTAAAAGTGCACTGGACTGAGAGGCACATAATAGTGTTGTAGATGTCTCAGGAAATGCAAAAACATTTTCCTTTGTAACAATAAAACCCATGTCTCCTACACTGTTGCTCAAATGCAAAATATGGTGGAAAATTACTCTGTCAAGGTCTCAGTCTTCTAAAAATAGATTACATTAATGTCAAAAGTGTAACCTAAAGCATCACCACCTAAAAATTGAGGTCTCTACCTGTCTGCTAACAATTTTTTCAAGGCTTATGTTGCCGTAGGGCTCAGCCTACTCAAAAAAAATGTTCAAGGCTTATGTTGCCACAGAACTCAGCCTGCTGACAATACATTATATTCCTTAGAAGAGCTTACCCATCTGCCCCATCACCAGCTTACAATGGAGGTCCCTGCCAGCCTGCTAGTAATTTATGCATTATGTTGCTTTCAGATTCAGCCTGCTCACAATTTTTCAAGGCTTATGTATGTTGCCATGTATCTTGATGCTTTTGTTGCTATAGCTAACAATTTTTACTTTAAGCTGTGGATTTATCCACTTCAGCACTCAATGGTAGTAATACTTCAGTAGAAATGATCACTGCTGTTGTAAGAATGGGCAGAAATTGGCAATGTTCTCAAAGGAATTTCATTGCTCTTAGTGAAAAGGTGAAGATTTTAATGGATTAAATTTTGGCAAAAAAACAAGAAAATTTTGTTTTTCCCAAGAAAATTCATGACAAAGAAAAGGGACATTTCATCCATCCCTACCCAATGCCTCCATTGGACTAATACCTAAAAGTGAGTTACTCTTTACTAGTAATACTAAGTCTCTTCTTATTGCTGCTGGTTTCCAATTCATGCTAACAATTTTCAAAGATTCATGCAGGAATTAACATGAAAAAACATCCAGTGTATTTAATTAGGGCATACTTATAGGATCACTTTTAAAATGTTGCAATGAAAAGATTGTGCGGTTGCACGCCGCATTAAACATGGCGTGTGTATGAAAAGGGTGACATAAGAATCTCACCCTGCATATATGCGCAAGATTGTTATGCCGCCTTTTTAAACGCCGCATACGCTGAGACAGCAGTACCCTGTTCTACGGGGTTCTTCTCCTCTATTTTGTATGTGGCTACCTCCTTCTTCAACACTGTTAAGCAGGATCAAACTGGCCTTTTAATTTGCGAAGGAGACTTTGCCATTACAGTTGCTAGAAGGCATTTATTGGAGAATAGCTGTGTAGAACAGGATACTGCTGCCTCAGAGATTGAAGACATCTTCTGCTTAGTGTATGCGGCATTTAATGGAGAATAGAAGCAACACTATGGCATCTTAACCCTTTGAGTGACAGTGGGGTACTCAATGCATATGTGTTGCTTACCCCTCTGGCACTCAAAAGGTTAAAATAAACCAATTTATGAAAAAAGTTAAAAAAAAAAAAAAAAGTTGGGTCTAGATTCTACTGCAAGAGATAAATGTTACCTCCCTGTTGTATAAAACATTTCCTATTGAAGTCTATGGGGAAACCTAGAGATAAAAGCAGAGGTAAAATTAGCACCTGCAATAGAATCCAGCCCTTGATCTGGCAACTTTTATTTAGCGCATGCACATATTGAATACAGGGTTTGAGAAATAATTCAGTTTGGATGAGGGATGTGGCTAATCAGGGCTCCATATCAAGGAATGGATAGTCTTCAGTTTCAATCTGAGTCCAAGAACAGGTTAACCAGTGTATGTGCAGTTTAAAAAGGCAACATGAGAATCTCGAGCTTATATGCAGGGTGAGATTCTCATGTCACCCTTTTCATCCAAGCACCATGTTGAATGTGGCGTGCAGCCGCACGGTCTTTTAAGTGCAATCTTTTAAACAGATACCCTTTTTATAGACAATTGTTTTGCAATGTGTTGCTCATCTCCCCGGCATCCAATTTTTTTTTTAAGAATACATTTTTATTGAAATTTTCAAAACAAGAGAAAATCCAAGAATAGACAATGACAATATAGTACATAAAGAAGGTCAGTGTACAAGTCAAAAGTACATTTTCTACAATATAACAAATGAAGGCAGAAAATTCAGTCTGTTAGAACATTCAGACAGATTCCCGGATAGCATCAATGCAAGATAGATAACCGATACCGAGACCTATTCTTGGTTTAATCCACATAAGCAGTTTAGGTAGAGAGGATAGAGTACAGTGGCGTAACAATAGGGGTCACTGGGGTTGCACCTGCGACAGGGCTCGTCACTCCAGGGGTCCAGCCGCCCCCTGCAAACCCCCTCCAGGCACCTACAACATGTGTGCCAGCTGACCTCCCTCATCGGCTGTTTCATAATGCAGAGCGCTAGAAGATGACATCATCTCCCAGCTCTCTGCATTACTGAAGAGAAGACAGTGCAGGAGCTACAGCAGTATAGAGGTCTGTGTGGAAGGAGGCACAGACCTCTCCTGCCACACCGATGGACCACCAGGGAGGTAGGAAACGGGGAATGTGGAGCTATTGGGTGGCGATGTGGAGATATTGGGGGGCGATGTGGAGATATTATGGGCAATGTGGAGACATTGGAGGGCAATGTAGAGATATTGGAGGGCAATGTTGAGATATTGGAGGCGATGTGGAGATGGCTAATGGGGTCCAATGTGGTCGGGGGGGCCCATGGCAACTTTTGCACCAGGGCCCAGCAGCTTCTAGTTATGTCTCTAATAGAGTATAGAGAATGGGGAGAGAGGGAAAGATAGACATGGGATGGGTAATATGATAGCGGCAGGATATCTGGTAGTTCTCATACAAAGATTACTGGTGTTTATTATATAGTATAGAGTGGGTCTAAAAATTACATGAGTAAATTACATAAAATATGCCAACGGTTTAGTAGAAGAGATATCTCCATTGGATCTCTACAGGGCCGGATTTACAATAAGGCAGAGTAGGCATCTGCCTACAGGCGCACCCCACAGAGGGGCGCCTGTCATTGGGATCGCTTTTTTAATTTTTTTCTTTAAATTAACCTCCCTGGCTGCACAGTGGCATAACAATAATCCCCTCACCCGGCGCCCGCTCCATGTTGTCCTCACATTGCCCCCCCTACATCCCTCCGTTGTCCATTTCTTACCTCCCTGGCAGGACAGGTCTGTGCCTCTTTTGGCACAGTCCTGTAGCTGTGGCACCTGTAGGCACAGTCCTGTAGCTCCCTCTTTGATGACATCATCTCCCAGCGCTCTGCATTCCTGAATAGGAGACCGCGCAGGAGCTCCAGCAGCTACAGGACTGTGCCAAAGGAGGCACAGATGACAGATCTCTCCTGCCAGGGAGGTAGGAAACGGACAATGGGGGTGCAATAAGAGGGCAACATGGAGATGATGGGGGCAATGTGGAGCTGATGGGGGGCAAGTTGGAGCCCATGAGGGGGCAATGTGAGGGCAATATGGAGATGGTGGGGGCAATGTGGAGCTGATGGGGTGGGGGGCAATATGGAGATGGTGGGGGCAATGTGGAAATCATGGGGAGCAATTTGGAGCTGATGGGGGGCAATGTGAGGGTAACATGGAGCTGATGGGGGGCAAGTTGGAGATGGTGGGGGCAATGTGTTCATGGGGGTAAAGTTGGAGCTCATGAGGGGCAATGTGAGGGTAACATGGGGCTGATGGGGGGCAAGTTGGAGCTTGATGCGGGCAAGTTGGAGCTGATGGGGGCAATGCGAGGGCAATATGGAGATGGTGGGGGCAATATGGAGCTGTTGGGGACAAGTTGGAGCTGATGAGGGGCAATGTGATGGTAACATGGAGCTGATGGGGGGCAATGTGAGGGCAATATGCAATATGGAGATGGTGGGGGAAAGTTGGAGATGGTGGGGGCAATGTGGAGCTGATGGGGAGCAAGTTGGAGCTGATGGGGGGCAAGGGGGGGCAATGTGAGGGCAATATGGAGATGATGGGGGCAATATGGATATTAGGAGCATTGTGGAGGTGTCCAGTGGAGATTGCCCGGGGGGGGCACTTCAGATTTCTGTGCCTACAGGTCCCTGAGATGTAAATCCAGCCCTGGATCTCTACCTTTCTTAATCCAAGATAACCTCATTAAAAGAATTTGCTCCTCTACCTTGGTCACCCAAGCCATGAGAGAAGGAGAATCTGTGGAGAACAAGCCTCCTACATCCAATTTTTATTAAAATGCAAGGTGGGAGATTCACTAAGAGGTGATAAAGTGGTGATGACTTCTCCAGTTTATCACTTCTCCAGTTCCTATGTTATTCTGTGGAGCCTGTGCACTAAGATCTCCAGAGCTGAAGAAATCTTAGCGCATAGGCTCCATAGAATAACATAGGTATTGGAGAAGTCATCTCCACTTTATCACCTCTTAATTGCCACTTAGTAAATCTCCCCCCAAGCTGTCTATTTTGAAAGTTCAAATGTGGTAACCCTAATTAATGTCTTGAATACTGCATGCTCTGCACTTGCACTAATGAAAAAACTAGGTATTCTGGAAAATGTCGAGAAAAGGGAATTTTTATTTTAAATGCGGACTGCAGGGGACACTGCTGCTTAACATCATGCAGGGAGAAAACTTCAGCAAGAGGAAAAACATCTGGAACAGCATAGTGGTGCTTTATAACAAGCATGGAAATATCTTTTTTTTTTTTTTTTTTTTTTTTAATTTCCCATTTATTCAGTGTTACGATACTTAATTTTATAGAACATTTTATAAAGTATTTCGAAAGTGCCATGGCATTACCACATTAACATGTAATTCAATTTTATTTTATTTATTTAACAGTTTGAATGGACGTGCCAGAAATATGCTTTGAGAAATAAGAAAAGATCATCATGATTATTAACCATTTGACAACCAGTGAAGGCATGCAACCTATTGCTCTGCACTATATTGCACCCCCTACTGGCATTGAAAGGGCTAAGCTCTTTTTTTAATGATAAGTTGCTGGTATTAGTATATAGACTATAAATCTTATGCAGATAGCAAAAGATAAGCAATCTTGGACTAAACCAACTGCACCATAGGATTTCAATGGGAATTTTAGCCCCTTGAGTTCTAGAGAGATATCCAACTCATTTAATGGGTTAAAATTCCCATTTAAATCAAGTATTAGGTGATTTTTTTTATTTGTCCCCTATGGTGAAGTTGGTTTGCTCCAAAATCTTTGGCGAATTCAAGTGGTTTAAATTGCCAATCGAGTCAACTGGAAATATTATTTCCCCGCTATGATGCTATTGGTTTGCTCCAAAATTGCTACAATTTTCTTTTTCTTTCATAAGGCTTTAAGTACATCAAAATGAATTAAAGTTTGCAATAGGAGACATTTAATTTATAAAAAATAGTAATATTAATGCAGTGATTTTCTTGAGGTTCATGTAAGGCTAATGGAGAAGTCACGCTTCCCCTTTAACACTTTGTGTACCAGACAGGTATCTAACACATTGCATTGCAATGAATTGGGTCCCTCTCTAGCACTCAGAGGGTTAAATGACATAATTTGAAGTTTGGGTCCTACAGAATGGTTTCACATTGGCTATGACTCATGTTAATGGAAAGGTTAAGGATGATTTTTTTTTCAAGAAATATATCGCACTTAAATTAGTTTAGACAGCATGACATCAGAGAGTAATTAAATTGGTTTTTGTTGGAATTCCTCTTCCAACTCCTGAGTTCAGGTTTGTAAAAGATTTCTGAGCACCTGCAAGTCTCTGTGTGTGAAATATTTTCACTGGAATGGATTCAAATCTTTAAAAAAAAGGATTTACACAGAGGCAGCATTACGCTATGCTTCCTTCTTGGAAAAAAAACCCCTCAGATTTAAACAAGACTTCTTCAAATATCCAGACAGTTTTGAAGCAGAAAAGAGGGAGGTAAACTTTACCTTTCAAGAGCAACTTCTATTCAGCAACTCACAGGAGGAACTCGGATAGTTCAGAATACATGTTGAATTCCACTATGGGACTGGATACAAACATTAATCAAACAGATTTAAATAGCAAACTAAGAAGAAAGAGGTTTCTGCTGGCCTTAGTTTGCAGTTTGTTTCATGTTGTCTTGTGCCAGTTTGGTGGAACCATTGCCTTTTTTTTCTTTGGTGATGTTCAAACAAAGATCAGAGGATGAAAATACTGAAATATATTCCTTTACTTTTTTGGTTTTTGATTTGGGACTACCTGGGTTTGGTTCCTTTGGTTCTGGGCCATTCTGAACAAAGTCACTCAGGATCTAAATTAAAGATTCCTGTAACAGGAGGAAAAGAGAAAACCCCAGTGCCAAAGGTCAACGTGTCCAGAGCAGGAAACTTGGGTCATGGAGCTGGTCTTCCAAAGGCTAGGACCAAGAGTCCCATTGTTCAAAGTAGAGTTCTTCTGTCTAAGAATGATGAACCTAAGAACCAAGCTGAGAAAACTAAGAATGGGAACTCTGAAGTAAAGCAATCTGGGGTGAAAATTGGAAAAATTAAACCTCCACCCATTGGCAGCAAGGCCTCTACCAAAATTGTTAATATTCATGCAGATTCTACTGGGTTCAAGCCCAAAAAGACTACAAACCCACATACTGAGAGAGAGCAAAAAGACACTTTCAAACATCCCCTTATAACCCCTCATGAATACATGCTATCACTGTACCGCACTCTGTCAGATGCTGAAAGGAAAGGTGTTAATGGAAGCCTTAAACTCGAGGCCGGATTAGCCAATACTATCACCAGCTTTATAGACAAAGGTCAAGGTAAGTTGCAAGACCCTTATGCACAAAAAATAAGAGGAGCAATTGTTAAGTAAAGCAGCTGCCTCGTTGAGAGAAATAAACATTCTTATAGATTTAAATGAAGATTTTAAATGTTAGGAAGTCTCCAACCCATTGCTAATCAATTTGATTGTGACATCACTAGCATTCAAGGCGTTAGAAGGCCCATCTAAATTAATGTGGATTTGGCAGATGTTTATTTCATCTCTATAATGCAGTTGGTTTCTCTAGAATTGTTCCTATTTTCTTTTATACATAGGGCACATAATCTCAAATTCAAATGTTTTAGTTTATTTTGATTAATAATGTCTTCCAGCAGCAAAAGTACCTAAGATATTAAGGTTCACAATCCCTTGAAAACAATGTGTCTTTTTGGGGTGATCATTCTTCCCTTTTGTGCCATCTTTGTTTAGTTCCACAGTCAGAAGACCACAGTAGATAAGCTTCTGGGTTCTAGATGAGTCTTTAGAGTGATTCTGGGGAACATCAACTATACCACATGGAACAAATACAAATTCTCATTTATGAAAATGACCATGTTAAGTCCCAATGCTTATGGCCCTAAATTATTGTATTTAAATAAGAGTTCATACAATGATGACACTTGTCTTTGACAAAGTTTGAAGAAATGTGGACCTTGCAGGTATCGCAGAGGTCTGCAAATTAAAGATTTGAAAATGTATCTAGTAAGCAATGAGTTGTGTACCCCTCTGGCACTCAAAGGGTTAAAAGGCCTAAATATGACTCTTGATAGATATTCGGTCAACATATTTAATAGACAATGGGCCATATGCGCAAAAGAATAGTGGAGGAATTCTGGGACAAACTAATTGCACTGTAGGGGAGAACTAAACATCTGCTTTGATTTAAATGGGTACTTTAACCTTTTGAATGCTAGAGATATCTCGTATGCATTGCTTTGTAATGCATTGAAAACTTCTTTAGGATTCAAGGGGTTAAAATGCCCTTTAATATCAATGAGAATTTGGGGAATTTCTCATTCTCCCCTATAGAGCTATTGGTTGGCACCATAATTCCCCCACTTTTCTTTTGGACATGTGGCCAGATGATGTGTGGGGGGTAGATTCACTAAGTGATGATAAAGTGGAGATGACTTCTCCAGTTTATCACTTCTCCAATTCGTATGTTACTCTATGGAGCCTATTCACTAAGATCTCCAGAATTGAAGAAATCTTAGTGAATAGGCTCCATAGATTAATAAACAAACTGGAGAAGTCATCTCCCCGTTATTACCTCTTTATCACCTCTTAGTGCATCTCCTCTGTTGGTGAGATTCGTTAAAGGTATAGTAATACTTCGTTTTATCTTTATTTTATTTTGTAGGCATTAAAAAAATGAAGAACGATATAAGTCTTATCTCTGAAACCTTTATGGTTTGAGAGATATTCAAAAGCAAAGTTTCCCTTCCCCACTCCTTTTACCTAGTGTAAGCCATCTCTTCTCAGATGTGGAATCTGGTTGTAAGACCAGACAGATAACAGAAGGGGACAATCTTCCTATGAGAACAATGAAAGCCCTGCCCCCCTTGACAAGTTTTTCAGCTTTTTCCCTTATCTTAATTGAAGATTGTCCCTCTGTGCAATCTCTCTGGGCACCTCCCTTCTGCTTTGGCTGTTACTGTTACATCAGTAAAAGGGGCGGGAGGGGGACACTTTATCATTCAATTACTCTTGAACTACAACTCTGACAGAATTGAAATAACACTCTCCAAAGTCCAAATACTATGATGATTAATTAGAGCTGCTTTTATTATGAAACATTACTATCCCTTTAAGCGGTGATAAAGTGGAGGTGACTTCTCCAGTTTATCATTTCTCCAGTTCCTATATTATTCTATGGAGCCTATACACTACTATTTCTTCAATTCTGGAAATCTTAGTGAATAGACTCCATAGAATAACATAGGAACTGGAGAAGTGATAAACTGGAGAAGTCATCTCCACTTTATCACCTCTTTATCACCACTTAGTGAATCTCCCCCATGAAATATATGTTGTTCATTTTGTTGTGGTGGAACCCCATAGCTTCATGCAAAATCTCTGGGGAACCCTGACATCGAAATCTTTTAACCCCTTAACGATGCATGATGTATATGTACGTCATACGGTGAATTTCCCTAAAGGACCAAGGACGTACATGCACGTCATGGGATTCAGGGCTCCCAGCACGGCTGCACACCATTTGAGGAGCCCTGAATCAGACCGTAAGAAAAAAAAAAATGGTCCATGGTCCTTAAGTGCCGGCCGCGTGCGTGCACAGGCGGTCCTTAAGGGGTTAACCCTTAGATGCTACAGAGGTCTCCAACAAATTACTTCACAATGCACTGCAAACATATTTAGCATTCAATAGTTTGACCGTTTGAGCGCCAGCTAGGTAGGCAATGCATTGCAAAGCACTGTGCTGAATATCTCGCTCTCACTCAAAGAGCTACCTTAATCAAAATATTAACTAATATCTGAATATTGGCTTGTGCTGCCAACCTAAAGACTTATTATCAGCTGGTTTGATCTAAAAGCCAATGGATAAAAAGATTATCGACTGCAACGGAATCCTGCCTAAATTAGTAGGCTAAAATGTATGAGGTAAGAGCTACTAGGCATGGGTATCCTTTTGATATGTCTCCCACTATTGGGCCACCAATAAAATGCACATTAAACATGTTGCCGGCACGAAAAGAGCGACATAAGAATCTCGTCCGCATCAAAAGGACGAGATTCTGATGTTGTGTGCAAAAACGTTGCACGTTTATATTGTAATTCACTACTTTATATTGTAATTCACTGTCGCCTATAGGATTACTATTGCTCCACCGTAAAGTGTAGCCGCAGTACCTCTGTGAGGAGGAAAGGGGCAGGAGGTCACTTTGTAGGTCCCAGGTATAATAAGAGAATGTAACCCTTTGAGTGCCAGAGAGGTATCCTACGTATTGCATGCGTTGGATACCTCTCTTGCACTCAAAATTAAGAAAGCCGCAAGGAATCGAACTTCAACTGCAAAGTGACCTTCTGCCCCTTCCTCCTCACAGAGGTACTGCAGCTAGACCTTACGGTCTTTAGGTTGGAGCAATAGTAATTCTGTGGTCGATAGTAAATTACAATATAAATCAGTGAATTACAACATAAACGTGCAACATTTCAGCATGCGACATCAGAATATTGTCCTTTTGATGTGGACGAGATTCTTATGTCTCTGTTTTCATGCTGGCAACATGTTTAATGCAGCATTTGGTTGGTCACCCAATAGTGGGCGGCAGTAGGAAACAGAACCGTAAAAACTTAATTGTCTGAAATGTCACAGAACCACACATACATTAATAGCCTCTCCAGTCTTGTTCCCCTGTCTCTATCCACCATTACTGAAATTTATTCTGTGGAACCTCTTCTGCTACTTCAGAAAAACCGTGGCATTACATGGGAACTATCTTTGTATAACGTTCCATGTCTGTGTCATCAAATAAGAATTTCCCAATACTTTAAATATGAACTATTCATTTTCTCTTCTAAATGTGTGCTTAAAAAAATATATAAGCCCTCGTAGTTTCCAGGCTCCCCTTCGCGGTGATTCCATGATAGGTGACTTTACCATTCCCCTTACCCTTGTTTAATGGTCTTGTAAGACCTTGTACACTGTGATATCTTTTGTGTTTGTACCATTTTGTTTGTACTTGAGACTCATAATTCGCACTTGCATGTGCTTCTTTTCCATGTACCTGTAATTTTCTTACTCTTAACAAAGCTTAAAACAAAAAAAAACAAAACAAAAAATATATATAAGCAATATTTTTAAATCTATATTTTACTATATTAATGCAAGTTAATCGTGTCATCTTTACTACTCCTTGGAAACCAGATACAGTACCTGTAATAATTCATGTTTTTTTACCAATGTTATAATTCTAAGTAGTAAGTTTTTTTTTTCTTTTGCAAAATAAATGCATCCTGTTATAATTAAGAGTTCCAATGGAGACTGTGATATTATTGTTTGACAGAAATCCACTCTGCTTCCAAGAAAAAATAAACAACTTGTCTGCTTCTCTGATCTAACAGGCTCATACCAAAAAGAAATAATTCCAGAAACAGACAAAACATTGTTCTAAGTATTCCTATATACTCTAGATAAATGTGCTACTGTATTAGTATCTATATAAAGTGTTTCCTTAACAAGATGAGAATGATTGATAAAGAGAATTTTATAAACCACATGTTTTAGATAGTAGAGTTATTCTTTGGGGAGGCTGATGTACTGGGAAAAGTGGTGCAATTTTGGAGTAAACCAACTGCACCATAGGGAAAAAATTAAAATTCCTATTGATATTGAAAGGAGATTTTTAACCTCTTGAATGCTGAATAGATCTGCAATGTGTTGGAGTCCTCTCTGACGTTCAATATATATTGTAGATAAATGTGCTACTGTATATATACTCTAGATCAGTGGTTCTCAACCCGTGCCCTCAGTGGCTACTAACAGGCCAGGATTTGAGAGTTTCCTTTTAAGAACACAGGTGAGTTAATCAATATGACTGAGCCACTGATCAACACACTTGTGTTCTAGCAGAGAAATTCATAAGTCCTGGCCTGTTAGTGGCCACTGAGGGCATGGGTTGAGACCCTCTGCTCTAGATAAATGTACTATTGTTAAAAACCCCATTTAAAGCAGTGGGAATTTGGCAAATTGGTTCTCTATAGTGCAGTTGGTTTTCTCGAGAATTGCACCAATTTTCCTTGTATATCGGCCTCAGTGAAATATGCCCAAATAGTAAAGTTTTAGATATTAGAAGTCATGCTTTTAATTAAAATCAATTTATGTACTTCCCCAGATTGCAAACCACGTTAAACACTAATTAAATGCACTTTCAACAAAGTCTTGCATAATATATATTATAAACACCTGAAACTAATAAAAAAACCAGCACTTGGTTTCCTTGAGTGCAGTAAATCATTTGAATTGCCTCATGATATAAGTCCTTAATCACTGAAGTAAAAACAAGCAAACACATTTCACAAAATCCACTTCAAGTATAGGTGAAATTGATGCCTATATACTAGCAGGTTTGGACTGCAAAATCTTTTCCTTGAATTTAAATGGTTCATTAACTAATGACTATTGTTTTTCCCAAATGTCAAACCAAATGTCAAAGCAGTCCTGTTAATTTGTAATGGATCCATATTTCAGTTTTTGAAAACGGAAGATGTGATTGGACATTTCATTTGTCAGTATCAGGAGATAACTTCCACTTTGAGTTACAAGACTACAAAACTATTTTGAGGGTTTTATACTAAACTATACCACAGCACAAGGTTATTCAAGAAAAAAATATTAGTTGAATTTATTGTTTTTTAAAATATATTTACTCCAAACTGTTTGCAAAATTATGTTACCTTGTGTCTTGATTAGGGGTTACTTCATCAAGATTCCTAGCTGCAACATGTACACAAATCATATGCAACAAGCATTGCAGCTGATCAAATAAACTGTTTTTAATTAGCTTAATTTTCTAAAATTATATAGTACAAATTGTTCTTATGATATTGCTCAATTTTGAAACTAGGAGGAATTTGGTATAGAAACAAGGAATAAACACATTATATAAATTTTTTGTATTGTGTTGTTGGTAGTTAATGATACATTTTGTGGAGCCGACATCAGGGCTCAAAATTTCCACTCACCACTAGCCAATGGCGAGTGAAAATTTAGCCCTGGCTAGTAGAAATTCAGCCCTGGTGGGTATGCTATTGCTTGCAGTGGCAAGTAACTTTTCAGGTCTGGCTAATAGCAAAGGACTTCAACTTTTAAGCCCAGACCAACATAATCTACATTTATAGATTGTGTACACGTATATGTTTAGGAAGCTCTGCACACTATATAAAGAACTGTTATGTCATTCCATCAAAAACAGTCTGTAAGTACAACTAACAACTAATTTAAAATATAGAGCTTAGTATGTATTTTCTACATTGACATCCATGCTAATATAGATATATATATTTTTTATTTTAGATGAACGAATGACAGTAACAAAGCGACAAAAATACATTTTCGACATCAGTGCCTTGGAAAAAGATGGTTTATTAGGGGCAGAATTACGTATTCTAAGGAAACGACCCACCGATGCTAAACTACAGATGTCTGGGAAATTGTCACAGATAAAATTGTACAATTGCCCTATGAACAAAAAAGCAGCTACTCTTCTGGAGTCTCGTTCTATCAACAGTATTGAAACGCCAAAATGGGAAGTTTTTGACATCTGGAAACTTTTTAAAAACTTTAAAAATTCTATTCATTTGTGTTTTGAACTTGAGGTTTTAGATAAGGGTAAGCCCACTGATTTAAGAAGTGTGGGATTTAACAGAACTGGAAGACAGACCAACGAAAAAGCTATTTTTCTCGTCTTTGGTAGGACAAAGAAACGGGACTTATTCTTCAATGAGATTAAAGCCAGGTCTGGTCAAGATGATAAAACTGTCTATGAATATTTATTCAATCAGAGGAGAAAGAGACGAGCTCCTCTTTCAACCCGGCAGGGGAAGAGACCAAATAAGAACTCAAAAGCCAGATGTAGCAAAAAGCCCCTCCATGTTAACTTCAAAGACATGGGTTGGGATGACTGGATTATTGCACCTTTGGAGTATGAGGCATATCATTGTGAAGGGCTATGTGAATTTCCTCTGAGATCTCATTTAGAACCTACCAATCATGCTGTGATCCAGACACTGATGAACTCCATGGATCCAGAGACTACACCTCCTACCTGTTGTGTTCCAACAAAGTTGAGTCCAATAAGCATCCTTTACATAGACTCTGCCAACAATGTGGTCTACAAACAATATGAAGACATGGTAGTTGAGGCTTGTGGTTGCAGGTAGCAAATATGTCATATAAAGTTGATTTAGATCACTCTTAAAAATTGAGAGTATTTTCAACCAAAGCAAAATACTGTATGAACCATTACCACTGTACAAAATATGGCAAAGTATTGTTATGATGTTTTATAACTATAATCCTGTAATATTTGAATTAAACATTTAAATGAACCTTATATGAACAGCTTTTGATAAATCTGGACAAATAATGGATATACAGATATGTTTGTCTGTATTCAGGAAGCAAAATAGGACCACTTCTGGAGCAAACCAACTGCATCAAAGGGGACAAGTAAAAATGTTCCCAAATTCTCATTAAAATTGGGATTTTAATCCCTTGAGTTCTAGACTGTTGTCCAATAAATCAATGGACACCATTCTAGCATTCAAGACCTCAAAAGTTAATTTACATCAGTGGAACCCATCTTACAGTTGGTCTGTTCTAGAATTGTTGCCCCTCTTAACTTCTGTACATAAGCCCCTTAGAGTTGGCAATGACTAATCCAGTTTTTATCTTATAAGAAGATAAATAAACAAATGAATACATAAACACATTTTTATTGAAAATGTATAGTTCCCTGTGAACCCTTTAATAGTTTGTTTCTAAAATAGGATTATCGTATTATTACCTAAATGCTTATTTTGAGAAACTCATTATAAACTCAGTATGGCTGTTTTTTTTGCAATTTTGTTTATTTAAGTATGGGAAAGAAATTAAATTGATGCAATGTTCATTTTAATCAATATATAAAAAAGTATGTTTCTTGGAGTTTTATATTTTAAAATGCTTTGTAAATTTGCTTTTATTATTAGTGAGCTGTAATGTTAGATCTTTGCTAAATATCAAATGGTATAAAGTCATTTAATAGTATGATAAATACAAAATAAATTATTGTACAGAGCACCTGTATACTTGTAGTGCATGCTTGCTGGTTGATTGCAGGCTTTTTTTTTACCATTTGTTTTACATAAACTGTTCCGATAACAGGCACCTTACAATGTAAGAGCTGGGATGTACTAATATGATTCCACACTAAAACAGGTGATGCAACAGGTGATGCAATCGATTGACTGGTGCTTTGCCTGCCTATTGCTTAATCCATAAATCCTCTTTGCACTAAGGAGAGGGCAACGGGAAAAAGTTTGGGTATTTCTGGAGTTCCATTCCACTTGCTCCTTGCTACTCCCCATGTTGTAACAAAATCAGTAGAAATTGTTCTCTTTCCTGCACATGCTATAGGAATTGTGTCTGGGGTTTGCTCACATTAAAGTCTTAACAATAGTGGAATAGGTGGACCAGTATTCACTGAACCAATCTTAAGTGCTCCTACATACCCCTTTTATATTTATATTTATACAAAAACTAGCTGCACTGGCGTATTGGACCATGGAAATCAACAGTGGCGTGACTAGAAGCCACCGGGCCCTGGTGCAGAAATTGCCATGGGCCCCCCCGACCACATTGTCTCCACAATGCCCACCCAAAACCATCACATTGCCCTGTGTTCATCTCCTACCTCCATCACCTTCCCCGCTCCTGCGCGGTTCTCAGTAATGCAGAGCGCTGGGAGATGATGTCATCACCCAGCGCTCTGCATTATTAGAGCACCGTGAGATCAGCTGAGTTGTTGTGGGAGCATGGCGATGGGGTTGCAGGGGGCAGCCAGGCCCCTGGAGTAACGGGCCCGGTCGCAGGTGCGACCCCTATTGTTACGCCACTGGAAATCAATGCTTATAAACAAGTTTATATGAAATCCCAGGCTTTCACAATAACTGATATATGCAGTTCTCCTCAACTTCATTAAACTCTTTAGGCCATATGTACAAAGTAAGTGAAGGAATTATAGTGCAAAACAACTGTACCATTGATTTAAATGGGGTTTCGAATAATGTTAGAGAGATTGTTAAAGGGATAGTAATACTTCGTTTTAACTTTATTTTATTTTGTAGGCATTAAAAAAACATGAAGAATGATATAAGTCTTATCTTTCAAACCTTTATGGTTTAAGAGATATTCACAAGCAAAATTTCCCCCTCCCACCCCTTTTACCTAGTGAAAGCCATCTCTTTTCAGATGTGGAATGCAGTCCATAGACCAGACAGATAACAGAAGGGGACACTCTTATTCCTATGAAAACAATGAAATCCCTGCCCCCTTGACAAGCTTTTCAGGTTTTTCCCTTATCTTAATTGAAGATTGTCCCTCTCTGCAGTCTACCTGGGCACCTCCCTTCTGCTCTAGCTGAACAGTGTTACATCAGTAAAAGGGGCGGGAGGGGGACACTTTGCTTGTGAATATCTCTTAAACCATAAAGGTTTGAGAGATAAGACTTCTACCATTCTTCATGTTTTTTTAATGCCTACAAAATAAAATAAAGTTAAAACGAAGTATTACTATCCCTTTAACATACTGCTTCTCAATATGTTGGACGTCTTCCTAGCACTCAGTTTATTTGCGCTACAGTTAAAATGGAACTGTAACCTGTCCACACTCTCACCTCACTGAGAGCATTATGCACATTAGTTAGTACTGGCTTCCAGGAAGTGGTAGGTAGGAGGGAGTGCAGTGTGGAATGCTAGCCACTACTGTGTAATTTACATAAACTGACAATTAAAAAATACCTCATAAACAGCTTTTTATTATAAGAAATTGATAAATATATGTGATTTTGAAAGCTCTTTCAGAATCACCTAACTTGTTATATAGTGTTTGCTGACAAAGAAGCAGATTCTCTGAGTCGCTGTCAATCTTAGTAATCTAGCCTCTTACACTCTACTGCAGTGTTTCAGGTTGATCTTTTAGCGTGTGAAGTATGCATGACTGCAAAAATAGAGAGATTCTATCCATTTATGACATCGTAACTCTAGAGCGGGGGAAAGCACCAATCAGAGTACAGCAGAATCCCAGATGCCCTGCTCCATTCACTGAAACTAGTGTCTGTTACAGATGGATCTTTTTTGTTATTCACTATTGTGCTTGTTGTGCAGTATTAGCTGAAATTAGACGTAGCAAATCAAGCTATCAGATTCCAAATGACAGATGTGCCAATTACTCTATCTAATAAAAATAATTAATAACACTAAAAACTAAGAAATATGATCTCCAGTGTCATGGCATGGAAACGGAAGCTATGGTTGCAGTTATAAAAAAAATTGGTACGTCTACTGCTGGGAGATTTTTAATTCAAAAAGTGATTGGTGCTCAAATTCTTTTACTTATTTATTTTTTTGCAATTCTGTATTGTGGGCACCAGGTTGTGCTGTTTCTTTAATTAGGTATGGACAGCAGTAGTCAGTGACTCAAGATCTCCCATAGAGATGGAACTGTTGTTTAAAAAGTTGGAGTTACCTCTGAATGAAAAAACCTCGCAGCAGCAGGAGTGAATTATTGTTTTAAATATAGGTTATATACACACATATATATATATAATCACGTAGTACTACAAACAGATGCACTTCTACAAAATGAGAATCAATCAATAGCTGATAGCTTCTGGTGCACATCTCATAGAAAATAGATAATATATATATATA
Source organism: Rhinophrynus dorsalis (assembly GCA_037306005.1). Lineage (NCBI taxonomy): Eukaryota > Metazoa > Chordata > Amphibia > Anura > Rhinophrynidae > Rhinophrynus > Rhinophrynus dorsalis. The sequence goes on along the minus strand of CM074727.1, from coordinate 123,718,115 downwards.
TATATATATAGATATATAGATATATACTAGCTGAAGACCCCGTGTACACGGGCCACAGTGCCAACCGGTCGCAGTGCAGTCATGCCCAGTAGAGACTACCCGCGCTGCGGCTGATACAGAGCTGGACTGTCTGACTTCGGAGCTCCCCGCTCTGTATCATCCTCATCATGGGCAGTCTCTACTGTGCATGACTGCAGCACGCTCAGCAGTCTCTACTTCACATGACTGTGTCGTTACAAACTATTTAGCGAATTATATATATACTAGTTGAACAGCCCGTTACACGGGCCACAGTGCCTCTGGCAGCCGGTCGCGGGTCAGTCACACGCAGTGGAGACTGGCCGCGCCTCGGCTGATACAGAGCTGGACACTCCTTCGGAGCGCCCAGCTCTGTATCAGCTGCGGTGCGGGCAGTCTCTACTGCGCATGACTTCCGCATGCATAGCAGTGTCTACTGCGCATGTCGGGCGTTACACACAACTTAGCGAATTATTATATAGGATATATATATATATATATATATATATATATATATTAGTGTAAAAGCCCACACGGGCCAAGGTCCAGGTGATGTTAACCCTTTACATGCCAGAGGGATACACAACGCATTGCTTTGCAATGTGTTGCGTAGCCCTCTGTCAATGAAAGGGTTAAGAGGCCGGTCCTGGTCTGTGTCCTGCCGCTGACGCAGTCATGCACTGTAGAGACTGCCCGAAAGCACAGAATGCTCCCAGCACAGAACTCCCAGCATTCCTACACCTCCCAACATTCTGTGCTCCCAGCATTCTGTGCGTTCGGGCAGTCTCTACTGCACATGACGGCTTCTGACAAACCTCCTAGTGAATTATTATATAGGATATATATATGACCCCATGAAAAATCTGTCCAAATCGCAGGATTGCAGGTTCAATTCCCCGGAAAGGGTCAACCATCTGCCAACCCTCACTGGACCAGCTTGGCAGATTATGGTCCATACCCTCAGCTTGGTTTGCTGTGTTCTGGAGGCTTTTATCCCACAGTGGACTGACACATTTATTGTTAAAGTTTGCTCTTTAATCCCTTGGATGATAAAGACTCCCGCAATACTTTGCTTCTCAATATATTAGGGACATCTTTAGCATCTAAGAGGCTAAAGTCATAAACCCAATCAGCATACTGACTTAGTTGAATATCATATAACACATCTTCCAGCACTCAAAGATGTCATTTCTGGTAGCAAAAGGAGTTTCTTGGCAAAGCAGCAGTTACTACATACTTTATGGAGCCGCTTTAGAAAAGCAGGGCAGTCATTTAGGGAGTGTTAACTGCTAAGGCCAATGTAATCAATGGTATTAGAGTAAAATAACCATAACCCTCTTACATGCTTTTCTACATGTGACAGAACTAACTCATGCATATCCTGCTTTACTAAAAGACTTGTAGGAAATGTAATAAGTGGTAAAATCAGTAGTCGAGAAAGGCAGCTGGAACACGAGATATCATCTTAAGGGCAGCCAGACCATGTTTATTGAAATATACATCCACAAGGGAGCACAGCGTTTCATGAGAATATGATCCTTTTGTCAGGTGGTTATTAACAAGTGAAATCATAGACATTTGTTTCAATAAACATGGGTTGGCTGCTCTTAAGATGATATCTTGTGTTCTGATGCCTTGCTTGACTCGAGATTTTACTGTTTCAGGCATCTGTGACAAGGGGCCAGCTGGTGTGCAAGCAATCAGGCAAATAACATTTCTACATGAGAGATGTTGTTATGGAATGTATGATTCCTCCAGTGCTGCTCAACTTCTGACCTTAACCCCTTAATGATCAGAGAAGTGTGCAATGCATTACAAAGCAATGCATTGCATGCCTCTCTGGTCTTTATAGGGGTTAATCTTAAAAATCCTGTGCCTTCTCCTTTGCCTAGGTGTAAATAATTTAGTGCATACCAGCACACAAAACTCTTCTAGTGTCAAGACTTTAAAGTGGAACTTTCACTTTAATTCAAGTTTGCATATTTGAAAACTGCATTAAAAACTGCCTATATGTCATATTAGCCAAACTTCTAGTAGATGTATAGTTTAGGAGATATCCATACTTTTATTTCTGGGCAAAGTGAAAGTGAACATTTCCTGATACTGCACAAAGTTGTATTAGCAAATGAAATGTCATTGAAACCTTAATTAGCATATGACATGTGAATGAAATGGCTTAATTTCCATATGAAAAGTCATTGATTCGTTTCATTAGCATATGAAAATGTCACTGATACAGCATGGGTGCCACAATTAGCATAAATTAGCATATGAAATAAGTGTGAATATCTCCTGATCTGTACATCTGCTGGCAATTTGGTTAACATGACACATAGGCAGTTTGTAATGCACTTTTCAAATATGCAAACTTTAATTAAAGTGAAAGTACCATTTTAAATTAAAAGTAACACTGCCGAAAAATAGCCCCCACTTACCTCACAATGGTAATAAAATCCTAATGGCCCCTATGAATTCTGCTCTTCTCTAATTCTGCAAAACAGTCCTGGATCCTGTGTCCATGGAGGCAGACATGACAGTTGCTGGCATGACCACAGAACACAAACTCAACTCACTGCACATGGTTATCATCAACTTTTAAGCACCAGATGGGTGTGCAACATATTGCTTTCAAGAAAGTTAAAATCCATAGGGGGCAATTAGGATTTTGTGGCCGTAGTAAGGTAAGTGTGTGAGGGGGTTATTATTAAGAGATGTTACGTCCTCTGAAACTTTTTAATACATGGTGCTCTAAATGGTGCAGATAAATTGAACCTCCCAAAACACCCATACACTCACACAATGCCCACCACCTGAATCAAGTGGCATAGAGAGAACAGCTTTCAGTATTTAGTACACAGATGCTAAGTGTGTGAAGCACTCAGTTTGTTTTCTACATCTATTTTAGTACTGAATCCCATCCATACATTCCACCCTACTATGTAAAAAGACCTTAACTATAACGCATTTTGTAACAGAGTTTATCACATCTGATGGAGATGCCCATGTCTGAGTTTCCCTTTATACATTTATTTTTTACCTCAATATGCACAAATATTTTTATGACAACACTGTCACAACAGCTGTTTATGTCTATGAGGATACCTAACATCCATCTATCTATCTATCTATCTATCTATCTATCTATCTATCTATCTATCTATCTCTGTATATAATATTATAGGCCTTCATGGAGCAATACCTGTTAATATAATTTACACCCACCATGTATAATTGTATCTTCTTCCTTAAAGGAAAAGGAACCCTTCTAATAACAACGCCCCACTTAGATTACTGTGGACAGAAAATCCTAATGACTCCTATGAATTTTGCCTTCTTGCTTTTGTTCAAGCGATAACAGGCTTTGTGTATAAAGGGGAACTAATCCCTAAGTCTCTCTTAATTAATTTAACACATTGACTTACCTACATAGGTGTCCTTCATACAGTAGATTTTTCACTGTATATGTAGTTTCCAGTATATAATGATCTCTGTTGAAGTCCATCTCTAGATCACACCTTTTCACAGCAAATACAGCCTCCATGACTCTTTATGGACCTTGATTGTTAGACTGAACAGTCCTGAATGGCTTATTAAGTACCAAGGTTGTTAGACTCAATTGGATTGAAACTGAAACAACTAGCAGAAGACTAAAACAGAGATAAAATGCAAATAAACACAATAAGTAGAAATATGTGGCTGCTGTTTAAGTAACACCTCTCTATCACGGTGCCCTTGCTTCCTGTTCTGAACTGCGACATTGTTATCATTGCTGTTCTCTGATTGGCTGGTCATAATTGCGTCTACTAGGGCTTGCCTTTATACACCCTGGGATGTCCTCCCTTAGACGCCCTTTCGTGGTGTATCTGAGTCTGACGTTTTGCATCTGTGTTGCTGTTCGTGTATGACCCGGGCTACCTGAAGACGTTCCTGTGTTTCCTGTGTACCTGCTCCATTACCGACTGATCTGGCTGAGAACCTGCTCTGTTACCGACTGATCTGGCTGAGAACCCACTCTGTTGCTGAACTGATCTGGCTGAGAACCTGCTCTGTTACCGACTGATCTGGCTGAGAACCCTCTCCGTTGCTGAACTGATCTGGCTGAGAACCTGCTCTGTTGCTGAACTGATCTGGCTGAGAACCTGCTCCTTTGCTGTACTGCTCTGGCTGAGAACCGCTCTGTTATTCAACGGATCTGGCTAGAGTTCTTTCTGTGCTAGTCGGCCTGGCTAATGAGCCTTGCCTGCGCTCCTGACCAGTCTGTGCTTTCCGTTGGTTTGTAACCAATCCCGGCTGAGACATTGTCCCGTTGCCATCCGTGTATGGCTGTGCCTCCTCCGTTGTCCTACTTGCCGGTATTACATTCAGCGGATTCCGGTTGCCTTGTTGGGGTGCTCTGCGTGGCGCTAATCTTATTTTGTCCACCGTAGGCATAGCATTCGTGCTATAGCCACTTATTCCTACTGCCTGTGGCAGTGTGTACATGCGAAGTACCGGTACAGTGCTAGCAAGTGTTGACTGAGTTACTCTGATCTCTCTCCCTCTGCACTAATTGCTGGGCTCACTCCCTGTGGGAGTTCCTGTGTATCTCTAGGCATCTCCTGTTAACTAGCTCATTACCTAGACTGTCTAGGCAATCCTTGTGCTCCTTCGTATTGCTGTACCTGGGTGAGGGCCAGCACTTGCATTGGCACGCACTACCTGGTGTGTGGAGACCCTGAGCCCTTATTCCTGTCCAGTGGTCAGCGGGCCTAGAGCCAGCATTTGTGCTTGTTCCATTGTCCTGTGAGGGGACACCTGTGGCCTTCCAGTGCTCACTTCGATCCACCCCTAGCGCTCTAGGGTTTACCCATGTAAGTGGTGGCCTCGGTCACCCTGGGACCCCTGTCCCGTGGTCAGTGTTGCCTCGTTGCCTCTTCGGGTTCTGAGCCACCCAGGCGTCTGGGTTTCGTGCCTATTACCATCTTCAGGACTTGCTGCCATCCTCTGTCCTGCTGTCAGCCGGGGTCCAGTGGCCTGATCTCTCCAGGTTCTCTAGAGGAGGGTTGCCTGCCCTTGATACCTCCTGTACCTGTATCTCATCACAGTCATTCTGTTCACAGTACACACTTTACTCAATAAAGTCATTTTAACCTTACTGTTCTGTCTGAGTGTTCATCAAAAACCATGACACTCTCTAGTTAAATACTTCTGATAAATTAAGAGTATCCTATTCTCATGGTATTATTCCCCTTTATAATACAATTATCACAGGATAGTTCCTCGTCAGCAGATCTGCTGTCCTGGGAGCAAGCCTGTCAGTGAAGCTAGGGCTGCATTGTGAGCCCCAAAGTTTGTCCCACAAGCAGAAAACAAACTTCAAGACTTAAGTCTCAAAACTCGGTATCTTTCTTGTTCAATGTTATCTCCAAAAATCCTTTGTTGGGCTTAAAAGCCAAACACAGAGGGTCAATGGAGACTGTGCACGCTATCTGTGATGTTTATAGCTGAGCAAGAATTGAGGCTTCCTTCTGGTTGCTTTCAAGCCAAGGGGGTACATTTTCTGAGCACTCAAGTGGTTGGTAGGAGCCATTTTGGAGCTGCACAGTGCAGCCCTTTACTTATTACTAAGTCTGCTCCCATAGGGGCAGACATGGTAAAACATTATAATAGGATCTCAGGGAAGTGAGAACCCATTCCAGTAAGTCCTATTCTGCACTTACCTGTAGTTCTGTCTGCTCACCTGGGCATATCCTGGGCACACCTCATTGTACATATGCCTCACTCAGAGTTCAAAGTACTTATCGTGACTAGTGTTCCTGAGCCTTGCATCCTGCATCTATGTATGACCCCTGCTTTTATTGATCACTAAATCTGTCTCCAGGCTTGTTCTTTAAAAGAAAGAGAAAGGGGAAAGAAAATGTGCTGATGTTTGGTACACTCACCCATTCGGAACTTTCTCTGGATCAGGTAGAACTGATTTGACAGTAAAGACTTTGAAGGAAATTTTAAAAAAAATAATAAAATAAAACAACAACTTGTGATTGCATCATCAAAATTTTTCTTTCCTCCTCCACTTTCTTTTATATGACATTTTAAAGTAGCACCAGGGGCAAGGAATAAATAATAATGGGTCAAGTAATTTATTAGCCTTTCAATTATTCCCAAGAACAGTCAATGAATTCACATATAGTGCTATTTCTTACAATCCATGCATCCAGTCTTGATCTTGCTTAGTATACAACCTCAGTTTTTTAAACACCAAGCACTTCTGTCTGCCACTTGCCACAAACTCAGCCTTTTAAACAAACATGTTCTGCCACCTGCCATGACCTCAGCCTGTTCAACGATAACTGCTACTGCCTGCCATGACCTTAGCCTATTAATTATACCTGCCACTACTTCAGTCTGTTAAACAACCACTACTGTCTGACTTTTGCCACAAACTCTACCTCTTTGACTGCTCATCATAAGTGCTTCCTCTGTTTCCACTGTGCTGTGAGTATCTCTTCTTCAACCAAATATGGTCAACTACATTCCCCAACTTCCTGCAGCTTTCTTCAAGTGCCTCTTCTCCCAAACAAGTTTTCCTTTAAGCTGTCATAGCTCCTGTTTTTTTCCCTACAACCAATTGGATGGCTATGCTCTCTAGTGGTGACTCCCTGTGTCTAGTATATATCGAGTAAGTAGGTCAACAATACATAGTACTTTCATGTCTGGTTGTAGTATTATATCCTGTGTCAAAGCATATAATCAAGTTCCCATCCAGCCCCCTGTTTTTGGTCCTCTGTTCCATCTCCTTTCTGCAGTTCTGCCAACTTAAAAGTAATGTCACAAACTTCTCTGCTCTCTTAAGGCTCAATATTATGCCTACCGGTAAAACATCCGGTAAGACAAAAATAAACACTGAACGAGAAACCCAGCTATCCTAAAGCTCCCTCCTCCCACCTCCCATACACTAACTCTACACTATCCCTAACATGACACTTAAACAATACTGCCTCTAACACTGTCCTAACACCCAGAACTGTAACGCTTACCTGTTATCCACTGTCTTCTTCTTCAATCTTCTGTCATCTGTCTTCTTTAATATTCCTTTTCTTCTTTCTTCTTTTTCATAGTTTTTTCACCAAAAAAAAAATTGCGGTCCTTAATGTGCATTGAGGACATACAAAATGTAAGAGGCTCCTGAGGACGAACAAATAGCACAATGGACTGTTCTACGGCTAGTCACCGCTCAGAAGCATCACGTTTTAGCTCTCTAGTGCCTTTACAGAAGAAAAATTTCCACATGCATCCTGGACTAATCCCGTCCAAAAGGGCAGTCCAGTTCCAAAATGACAGCAAGTCCCCCATGCACAGCAACACCAGCTAACGTGCGTTGAAGCCACTGCATATTATAGAATGGCAAATTCAACACATTTTTAATTGTATCCAATGGGTACAAATTTAGCGCGCATTGGACATTTTTACTGGCACAGTTAATAGAATAATGAACAGTGCTGTCAAGACAACCATCTCAAGTTTTGTTTTTTACCGTGGGTATCGAGCTATTACAGTCTGCTATATTATAGGTGCATATCCTATCTGTTACTAGAATAAACTCTAAAAGATCATCTACTGTAGTTTCCTGACTAAGACCACAGGATCTCAGATTAGTATCTAACTTTTCTCCTCTGTCCTGCTTGTCATCCTTCTTGTCTGGCCAGTCAGAGTGACATGTACCTTGAATAAGATATTTCATTTAAGAATAATATATGTATGATCCTCATTATCTTTCATTTTTTTCTGTTAAAAGTAACAGCCAGTAATTTTTATTAAGCATCTGAGAACCAAAGGAGTGTGCGACACATTGAGAAGCAATAAATGATCAAATGTAAGTGGAAGTAGATAGGACAAACGAGGATATCCTTAGCTCTTGCCCCTGGAAATTCCTCTGATCGTATTCATCAAGAGATCTAACAACAGTCACCTGAGACACAAACCAAAAGTAAATACTGGGATTAGCATGGGCAGTTTGACTTTGGTGGGATGTTCCACAATCATGTGCTCTATAGATGAAGAAAACATCTGCCATGAAGTGTGTAAGTAGTACAGACTCCTAGCTGGAAAGAAAGAATATGAGGCAGTAGCAAAGAAATTAATCTGGGAAAGAGAATACATGCTGCAGTGCAGACCTTCCTTACTGCAATTTTACTGTATTCCTGAGCAAACAGAGTAATATTGCTGCATACTGGAGTTTGGTTTGATGATACAAGACAATAGCCGCTGTGTAAAAGGCACCGTAGTCTGGAATGTTACCTTTCACCTCGGGCAGCAGCTCTAATGCATCATCGCTGCATTAATGTTGCTCATGCAAAATAACCCTAAGAATTTAAGTATATACAAATAATTAGTAACAATGCAAATTTAAAGCTTAGCCTCATTTAGAATATGAATTATAGTTTTGGACACCTGTTCTTTAAAAACACATTATTGAACTAGAAAAAGTTCAGAGACGTGCAACAAAACTGATAAAGGGATTGGAGGATCTGCATTGTAAAGAGGGACTAGCCAAACTGGGTTTGTTTACATTAGAGAAGAGATGTCTAAGGGGTGATATGATTACCATTTACATATATATTCAAGGTCAAAACAAAGAACTCTCCAAGGAATTATTTACTCAAAAAGCTGAGCAAAGAACAAAAAGTCATCCATTAAGACTAGAGGAAAGGTGCTTTCAACTGAAACAAACAAAGACATTTTTTACAGTAAGGTCAGTAAAGTTATGGAAATGTTTGCCTCAGGATGCTTTGTTTGCAAATACTATAACTGTTTTAAAAAAGTAATGGATACCTATCTAGCACAGAACAATATTGAGAATTGTGACAGTTGGCTTCAAAGCAGATAGGTTGTTGATCCAGAGAACTGACTGCCATTTGGAGTCAGGGATGATTTTTTTTTTCACCCACTTGTGGCTTAATTGGAAATGGCTTCAGTGTTTGTTTTTTTCACCTTCCTTTGAATCAACAGGGGTGATTTGACATGGGCTAAACTTGATGGACAAAAAGAATGAGAAAGGGACCCCTCTAAGAGTATATCTGTTTAATGTATTCCAAATGTGTGACCTTCCTATAAGTATCGCTCACCAAATATCAGCGATTCAAATCACAGGTAGGAGTCAAATGATCTGCTGAATGGATCTTCTCCCAAGGATTGTTCTAAAACTTTCAGTAATTGCAACTCAGCCACCAAGATAGGAATCAATTCTTTATTGTTGTTCTTCACCAAAACGGTGCCAAGTATTAAAATGTAATGTAATATTTTATCACATTACATTTATCTGTCCCCTGTGGTGCATTTGGTTTGCTCCAGAACTGTTCCTCATATATTTTCTGCACACGGCCTTAATATAAATAGAACAATGTTTATTTGGGGTATTTGCTGGACCTCTGAGTGCCAGAGAAGTATCCAACGCATTGGGGGTTATGCGCTAAGGTGTGCTAAATAGGTGATAAAGCGGAGATGACTTCTTCAGTGATGACACTTCTCCAGTTCCTATGTTATTCTAGCTCTAACACTAACCTATCACCCATAGCTGGAACACCTACCTGTAATCCTGTCCTCTAGGTCTTCTTCTTCAATTCTTGTTTTGTAGGCTTCTATCCTCTTCTTCTCTTTTCTTCTTAATCTGTCATCCTCTTCTTTCTTCTTCTTCATCTGTTATCTTCATCTGTCATCTGTCTTCCTGTGTCACCTTCTTCCTCTTTCTTTCATCTGTGCTTTTCTTTATTCTTCTTCTTGTAACTTAGTGATGAAACTGTAAAGAAAACCAATATGGTTATTAAAATAAATCTATCATTAATGATGGAGGCAGCAGGAAAAAACAGCAAAAAACCCTCCTTGTACCTTTCAGGTCTTTGCTCAATGCCAACAGAAGGAAATTTGAACAGGGTTTGCCTTTTATATGGACATGTCCCAGTTCAAATTGGTTCCCATACTCTCATTGGCTGGGGTGTGGGGTTATGCAGGGCACCGAACGTGTCCTGCAGTAACCACACCTCCCAGCTAATCAGCTTCTAGATGGAGGGATGAATCAACTCGTTAGAAGCTGATTGTCTACATAACTCCACATCCCAGCCAATGGGTACGGGGGAATTAGTTTGTACAGGGACTGGCCAAATTATTCAAATTTATCTCAGTGCATATCCGGAAATGGACCAAAAAGTACAAGGAGAGAGAACTTTGTCTATTGTTTCCTGCTGCTGCCTGCAGCAGAGTAAGTTTAATGATAAATTTATTTTAATAACTATATATTTTTTTACAGGTGAAAAACTAAGTTTAAGGAAGAAGAATGAAGAGGAGCACAGATGCAGAAAGAAGATGACAGATGAAGATGGAGCTGTCAGAGGAAGAAGACAGAAGAGGATGACAGATGAAGAAGACAGAAGAAGATTACATAGGAAGAACTGAAGAGGAAGTCCAGGGTGCAGAAGACCACGATGGACATCAAGATCACAGGTAAGTGTTGATTTTAATTTTATGGTGTTATTTTTGGACTGATTAACCCTTTGAGTTCCAGTGGGATATGCAACGCTGTGCAGTGCATTGTATACCCAACTGGCACTCAAAGGGTTAATTACTTTGCCTTCACACACATTTTTTAAAACCTTTTCAGTGCCAGAGGGGTACGAACACATTGCTTTGCAATGAACTGCGTACCCCTCTGGCACTGAAAGGGTTAAACTTAGGATTTATTGATATGGGGTTTAGGGCTACAGGTCACTTGTGTAGGGATCGCTACTTTAGAATTGTTTCTACCTGTTATACTACTTCACTTTCATATTGTGGTTAGGTACACGCTTTAACCCCTTAAGTACCAGAGGTCCAGGGAAGTTACCTTCCCTTAAGGACCGCTTTGATCCTTGCCGATGGGCCGGTACACGTGACCTGTTACGCGTACCAGCGCGCCGCATGGAGGCCTAAGAGAGATCACTCCGGTCTTAGAGCGATCAGTTTTAGGCCCCGTTTTTACTTACAGCGCTCCCGGTAGAGCGCTGTAAGTAAAAAGTACATGACATGCTACGACCGTCACTGGTCCTTAAGGGTATAAGGACCGTGACGGTCATACCACGTCACATAGTCCTTAAGGGGTTAAGGGACTCATCTTCAATCTTTTTTGTCTGAAATTTTTGCCGATAAATTTGAGTCCCTTAACGCATGTTACTAACTACCACATGGAATTGAATCACAAATTCAACTACTTGTCTGTCATTGCTTCTTATGGTCGTAAATGTTGCACCCATAGTGCATTTCTTACATTTGGTAGTGTGGCACACGTGTTAGAGGATTCATCAACAATTTTTTTTTGCCGGACATTTTTAGCGATAAAGTTGAGTCCCATAATGCTTGTTACTGGCCACCACATGGAATTGTATCACAAATTCAACTAGTTTGTCATTGCTTCCATTCGGTATTGTGTCACAGCACAGATAACTGCATAAAACAAACCAAACCAGCAAACACCGATAGACAATGGGCACTAAAAGTGAACCTCAAAATAAATGATAATACTAATAATAATGCTGCTACTATTCCAATAGGAGTGAGAAAACCTACAAAATCCCAAACAAAGACACAAAAAAGACCAGACTAAATAAAATTAACACTAGTGTAACTAGAAAAAAAAAATAAAATAAAATAGAAATAGGTCACCTGTATCGGGTAGGCAACAGGAAACCCCCCTCAATAAGAGAGGAAAAAAAATGTCTGTTACCATTTTGCCTGGGTCCACTAGTTCCTGCACCTAGTATAGGTTTTGTTTAGCGTTATCAGTATAACAGTTTTTAGTGCCACCTGTTCTGGTTTGGTTGCAGGATTGGGTGATTAGACACGCACACTGACTGCTGCAGCGGTCGTTTTGACTAAGTAGGAGTGGGTGGACGAGGTCTGGTCATCTCTTTTCCTCTCTTATTGATGGGGGTTTCCTGTTGCCTACCTGATACAGGTGACCTTCTTCTATTTCTATTTTATTTTATTTTATTTATTTTTATCTAGTTACACTAGTATTAATTTTATTTAGTTATGCGCTCTCTCTATTTTTTTTTTTTTTGTGTTTGTCTTTGTACAGATAACTGCATACCAGTCCTTGACTTAAAAGTTACCAAAGATCCTTTTGTTTTCACTGTGTCAATTGGATCTAGCCTTAGTGAATTGGCTCCATAGAATAACATAGGATTTGGAGAAGAGATATTACTGGAGAAGCCATCTCCACTTTATCACCTCTTTATCACGCCTTAGTGCATAACCTCCATTGTGTTGCAATATGCTGGATACATCTCTGGCACTTACAGGGTTAAATCACTGCACCTGTCCTTAGAAAAAAAAGTTGATAGAAGGCCAGCATTTGAAATAAACAGCAGCATGCAAGACAGGTAGGCGTAGATAATTTGTGTTATATTTGGCTAAAACAGAACTAGTAGGCTTGGATATGTAAGCCTAGAACTATGCCACTTAAAACAATACATTCCCATTACAGTTTTAATGTGCTCCTAAAGTTTATGCACACTTTCAAATGAATATGTCATTCCTTGTGTAAAAATGTGCTTGTTTGTATCGCAGAGGCACAGAAACTCACTAGAAAAGTTATATAAATTTAAATTGAGAAATATGAAAATATCTAGACACCTGTATAATAAAAACTTTCAAAGGATTTTGGGGGTTATGCACTAAAGCAGGGCTTAAAATTTGAAGTCCTTTGCAACTAGCCAGATTTGAAAAGTTACTCGCCACTGCAAGCCATAGCATACCCACCAGGGCTGAATTTCTACTCGCTATTGGCCAGTGGCGAGTGGAAATTTTGAGCCCTGCACTAAAGCATGATAAAGAGGTGATAAAGTGGCTATGATGGGGGAGATTTACTAAGTGGTGATAAAGAGGAGATGACTTATCCAGCACTGTAGGCTGGTAAGATAGCTCAGTGGTAAATGATCTGACTACAGTGCCTGCTCAAACCTCTAGATTGCAGGTTTGATTCCTGGCAGGGTCAACTCAGCTCTTCATCCTTCCAAGGTCAATAAATGAGTACCATTGATTGGCTGATAAAAACATCTATTATTCAGCTGCCAATTGGTTAATTCTGATAGCATGACTAAAAGCACTTTGAGTCCCACTGGAAGAAAGGTGCTATGTAAATACTAGTTATTTTTATTATATCACTTCTCCCGTTCCTATGTTATTCTATGGAGCCTACTGTATGTACTAAGATATTAGTGCATAGGCTCCATAGAATAACATTGGAACTAGAGAAGTTTACCTGGTGTAAACCGCTTCTCCTCAGATGTGAAATCTGGTAGCTTGACTGGACAGGTCGCAACAAGGGACAATCTTCTTACTGTGAGCATAAGGAAAACCCTGCACCCCTTGACAGGTTTTCCAGGTTTTTCCTTATGTTTACTGAATATTGTCCCTCTCTGCGATCCATCCGGACAATTACATCAGTATAAGGGGCGGGAGGGGGATACTTTATGATTCAATTACACTTGAACTACAACTCTGACAGCACTGAAATAACACTCTCCATGGCCCAAATGCTATGAAGATTAATTGGAGCTGCTTTTAATGTGAATCATTACTATCACTTTAACGTGCTTTTTACCCCTCAGACACTCAACTGGTTAAGGACCAAAGAGGAGTGGAACACATTGAAAAGCAATGCACTAAACACCTCTCTAGTCCTAATGGAATAAGTGATTTAATATTAATAATCAGCCATTTTGTATTTAGTGAACTTTGATTATGTGTGCATACACAGTACTATATGTTTGTAAAAGTATATTTAAAATAGCTCCAGAACATTCTGATGAAGAATGTAAATTCAATTCTACTCCGTCTAACACTCCCAGCTTTAGCACTGACCACAGCTTAATCCTTTGAGTGCCAGATGCATACCTCCCAAGTGTCCCTCTTTAGGAGGGACAGTCCCTCTTTAGACACAACTCTCTCTGTCCCTCTTTCCCACCCTGAAGTCCCTCTTTTTAAGAGATCAGACTGTGTGGTATATATATAATTGTATCACATTGCTCCACAGCAATACAACTCATATTAATCTTCATTACATGGGTTTATAAATTAGTCTGTGTAAAGAGAAAACCTTTGGTCTTGTTAGAAGTAATTTATTAGGTTACACAAGGAGGTATCAAGAGGTCATTAAATAGCCTAAAAATATTTGGTAATGCCCTGCCTACAGAAACACCCCTTAAAACACGTGTCCGTCTTTGGCAATTTGAAATGTTGGGATTTATACAGATGGGTATGCAAAGTATTGCAAAGCAATGTGTTGAGTATCCCTCTGAAACTCTAAGGTTTTAAAGCACTATCTTGCTCCATCTCTGCTCCAGGTCTGTGAGCTCCGTCTATAAGAACTTCAGCAGCCGTGTTACCAACTGTATTTTACAGAAGCTCTGAGAAGGATTCCCCTAGGATCAAAAGACCTTAACTATATAATGTGTTTTAGCACATTGACACACAGAAAGAAAATGTTTGTAGCAAGAAGCAATTGTTTAATCCCCACATACGTCTTCAGTACATTATGTAAACTTCCAGCTCTGCAGAATGTCTTTCCCAAACCATGGATTAAAGGTTTACGACTATCCAGAAATTTATGTTATAACAATTTAGTGGAAATTGTAGTACTTAAGAGATATCCTCAGTACAGACAGATGTTTTGTTACTATGAGAATTAGGCCTAGTTCATACAGGTGTTTTTCAATGTAACATTAATGCATGAAATACAATGCACTGGATACTATCAGGCTGTTCAGATGAGCTTTTATCCTAGTGCACAATGAAGGCCAACAGTTTTTGGAAGATTTTGTGAGATGATGCATTAACTTACCACAATGGATTTCAATGGACAAGCAAACATTGGGGGAGATGCAATAAGTCTTGATAAAGAAGTGATAAAGCAGAGATGACATCTCCAGTGATATCACTTCTCCAGAGAAGTCATGTCCACTTTATCACATCTTTATCATGCCTTAGTGCATAACCCCCAGAGTGTGTTTTCCTATTTTTTGTGCATTATTGAAGCTTCTTTCAAGCTGAATTGTGTCATCGCTTGTCTCAGCAACAAGCAAATAAATAACAAAAAACAAACAAAAAACCAGCTCATTAAAAAAGTAGCACAATAGCACTGCAAAGGCTTACTAAATGCATGTCTTTTTTCAACTGATTGTCATGTTGCATTTAACATGCAGCACAACCACATCACAAATGCTTGTTAAATGTTGTTTTTTGTGCTGGAAAATAAAGTAATTTAGTAAATTACATAGTAATATAGTAAATTAGGTTGAAAAAAGATACAAGTCCATGAAGTTCAACCTTTGCCTTATATCCCAGAGAAATGAGAAATATATAAGTTTTCCTGCTGCCAAAAAAAGTTAGTCTTTATCTGAACTTCCTGTTTTACTTACTAATACACAGTATAACACTGTATGTTCCCTCTTGAAAGACATGTATCTAATCTTCTCTTAAATGTATCCATTGCATCTGCCATTGCCACATCCTTGGGCAAGTAATTCCATAATTTAACAGAACTTACTGTAAAAAAAAAACAAAAAAAAAAACTTTACTCTGCTGAACTTGAAACCTCAATTCCTCTCATCTCAAGGGGTGGCACCTGGTTATTTGATCAGACCTTGGAATGAAAAGCTCACCAGAGATTGTATTGACCTTTTATATATTTGTTCACTGTGATTAGATCTCCTCTTAGTAGTCTTTTCTGTAGAGTAAATAAACCAAGTTGTCTAGAAGTTCCTCACAAGTCGTCTTCCATGCCCTTGACTAATTTTATTGCTCTAGAATATCCTTTTTAGAAATGGTGCCCACAACTGCACTGTATATATATATATATATATATATATATATAATTTTTTCTTTGTGCTTGGAGATGTTTATTTGACAATGTATTTGCTGTATTTTCTGATAACTTCAAGGGATAGTAATGTTTCAAATTAAAAGCAGCTTCAATTAATCTTCATAGTATTTGGGCCATTTTAATAATGTCAGAGTTGTAGTTCAGGAGTAAGAGAATTATAAAGTATGTCCCTCCCGCCCCTTTTACTTAGTGTAAGCCGCCTCCCTTCAGATATGGAATTTGGTCTTGGGACCGGACAGGTCACAGCAAGGTACAGTCTTTTTACGGTGAAAACAATGAATGCCCTGCCCCCCTTGACAGGTTTTTCAGGTTTTTCCCTTATGCTAATTGAAGATTGTTCCTCTCTGCAATTCACTGTGCAGAAGGACGCACAGACCTCTCCTGCTAGGCCACTGGACCACCAGGGAGGTAGGAACGGACACTGGCGGGGTATTGCGGGGCAATGTGGAAGCAATGTGGAGAAGGGAGGCAATGTGGAAATGATGGGGGGCAATGTGGAGATGATGGGGGGCAGTGTGGAGATGGGGGTAATATGGCGATGATGGGGAGCAATGTGGAGATGATGGGGGGCTATGTGGAGATTGGGAGCATTGTGGAGGTGTCCAGTGGAGATGGCAAATGGGGGGGCAATGTGGTCAAGGGGGCCCATGGCAACTTTTGCACCAGGGCCCGGTGGCTTCTAGTTACACCTCTGTTTTGAGCATTTGGGGTAAATCTCCTCTGCTCTTTCTCACACCTGCAAACTCCATTAGTGCATGAATCACAGCCAGATCAGGAAGGAACCTGGATCATAGCTGCCTGTCTCAGTCAACCAAGAATTTGGGGTATTTTAGTTAAATCTAGTTTCTTCCTTCCTCTCCCCCCAGAGTGCCCCAGACTCCCCAAACACCGAGAACAAATTTACTGCCTACAAGACTCCCTAATATTTTATTTGCCAGTCCTACTAGATGCAAAATTGTGCTGCTTTCTTTATCTCTCACAAATACCAAAATGGCATTCTGCAGGAGCCTGACACCCCTTTTATACTATGCCTGCGGGAAAAGGAGGGGAACTTGCCACATGGTGGGTGAAATTCAGTCTTACCTTTGATTTCAAAGCAGTGAGCTAGATGGGCAAAAAGCAGAAAATTGTGACTTTTCATGAAAAAAATTGCACTCAACAGAAAATGACATTTTATAGCCATTTCGTTTTTGAAGCAAAAGCTTTTGCCTCCCTAGTCTCAAGGTGCAATCCTTCTTGGACACAAAAAAGAAACAGGCATGGCAGGAGACGAAGAATGCCACATGAATCATTTAGTAGTTATTCATTAATAAATTCAATCAAAACTTTATTTTAGGTTTCTTATTTCAAGTATGTTTTCCCTCTAGGAGGCATCGTGCCAGGCAACAAATTGATAGGACAACCATACATCCTGTGAGGAGGCAACTTATCAGCTCCTCTTTTGGAAAACACTTCATTGAACTCCCAGTAGAGTTTTGGAACCACAGTCTTGAGGGAAGAGATAGTTAGGTTAGCTTTGGCGGCAGGATATATTTCGATATGTGAGAAGATTGTGACAGCTTCATCTCTTTTACTTGATTCAAGCTGAATCTTTAATACTTAATTAATGTGTTTGGTTCTATAAGCCAAGATAGTGGCTTACTAAGAGAGGGTAAACTTACTTCTCAAGGGAATACCATGTGTGTTTTGGCTAAGGCTGAATCCAAGAAGAGGCCAGAAGCACCAGAATCAATCAGTGCCAGAAAGAAGGCTGACTCTCCCGTCCATGATAACTGGACTGGAAACTGAAGGGAACTAGGATAGGTCAGGATGATCTGATTCTCACTTGAGATGATGTCTCCTTTACTCATGAAGCTCTGGAATTAACCAGATGGATCGGGCATTGATGCAGGTAATATCCCTTTTGACTGAAGTAGATACACAGTTACGATGTCCTGAATCTATGTCTCTCTTCTTCAGACAGTTTGGTCACTGCCGTACTTTCATAGGCTCATCATGTGAAGAAGAGAGCTCTGTAACAGAGTTGTGGAAGATGGAGGTCTGCCTTTATATAATGCCATTATAGGTCCCTCTCTAATTGATGTTCTCTCATACATCAGTCCATGTCAATACAAACTGCAATAAAGGCCTCTAATTAATCTGGTATCTCTCTGCATGTTAATATATACTTGAGCTTTCCACTTAGTCCTCTGTAAAAAGCTGAATTGAGGGCTCCAGTGTTACAGTATGTCTTGTAATACATAGTATGGAATTCCACTGCATACTGAGCTACAAACAGGGAGACTTCATCTGCTGCTCCTCCCTTGGGAATGTCAAAAACAGAAGTGAAATGCTGAAAAAAAGGCATCAGAGTCTTCTAAAAGAGGGGACCTCATCTCCACCAGGGTTGAAATCCAGGCAAGTGCTTCCTTTAAGAGAGAGAAATGATAAATGATACCCTAGAGGCATGTGTGCAGAATGACTGAGGCAGTGTTCGGAAGTAAAGTAGGCATTGATTTAACAACCCCCTAAAGTCAGATGGATGATCAGAGAAATACCCTGCAAGCAGTATTTTAGGGGGGTATGTATCCCACAGGAACCAATGAAGCAGCTTCCCCCAAAGAAGAAGCAGCAGTATTTGGTTAAAGAGGTGACTCTTAACATGTCCAAAACCACATCTAACGTATGATCTAGACTCTGAAGAGGTGAGGCATGTGAGGTTAGAAGCTGTTCTTGTTGTTCCTCTCGAGACATGAACCAGGAGAAATCTAATGGGTCCATGAGTGTGGCCAGTTCTTACTGTAACTGAATGGCTGTAGTTCTAGAATTGGGTGTCTGGCTGCTTCTGATGCTGGAGTGCATAGAAGAGGGTGCAAGGCTTGGTATCATAGACAGACTCAAGTGTGTTCTTGCTGAGGCTAATAATGTAGGTAGAGGTGCTGACTGAAAGGTCGTATGTCTGACTCCAGTTGAGCCAGAGCCAGACCTGGATGAACACACCTGAAATGTGTATGAAGTAGCCTGAAACTGGGTAGATACATTCTTAAAAAGCAAATAGTCTGTGTTTTGTTGTTTACTTTTTTTTGTGCTGCAGGTAATTTCAATGGAATTGGATTGGTGATAAGATTACGGCTTAAAGGGATAGTAATGTTTCATAATAAAAGCAGCTCCAATTGATCTTCATAGTATTTGGGCCATGGAGAGTGTTATTTCAGTACTGTCAGAGTTGTAGTTCAAGAGTAATTGAATGATACAATATCCCCCTCCTGTCCCTTTCACCGATGTAACACTGCTCACCTAGTGGCTTACACTAGGTAAAAAGGGTGGGAGGGGGGACTTTATCACTCAATTACTCTTGAACTAAAACTCTGACAGTGCTGAAATAACACTCTCCATGGCTCAAATACTATGAAGATTAATTGGAGCTGCTGTTTTTGTGAAATGTTACTATCCCTTTAAATTAATTTATGACTGTGTATAGGAAGCCAAGCTGGTGAGATAGGCCAGCTGGTTAATGCACCAGTTATAGAATCTGTTCAAACCTCTGGGTTGCAGGTTCTACTCTTGGCAAGGTCAGCTTGGCCTTTCACCCTTCTGAGGTAGATAAAATTAGTTCCCAGGACATATGTGAGAACAAGAGACAATCTCAATGCATCTTTTCTGCTATGGCTGTAGCAAGTGTGAACATATTATATTTTTGGAATCTAAAATACTGGATCAGGAAAGAAACTTACAGGAAGGAGGGGTTTGGATTTTTAGCGCACTGAGCTGACTTTGCTCTGTGGTACATTCTTTATGGCAGTGATAGATTGCACCTAAATGAAAAAGGATCTGCTAGGGGATAGAATGCTTAAAAGGCTGGAAGAGCTTCTAAACTAGCAACTAGGAAACTGTCCTTATAGCTAGTAAAAACAGGAAAGATACTGTAGCTAGATACTGGGAACAAATAGAGGGTCATGGAGAAGGGGGAGGGTTCATGTAGTTAACAGGGAGGAACCACTATTAAAGGGATAGTAATGTTTCATAATAAAAGCAGCTCTAATTAATCATTATAGTATTTGGACTTTGGAAAGTGTTATTTCAATTCTGTCAGAGTTGTAGTTCCAGAGTAATTCAATGACAAAGTGTCCCCCTCCCGCCCCTTTTACTGATGTCACACTGTTCAGCCACAGCAAAAGGGAGGTGCCCAGGTAGACTGCAGAGAGGGATAATCTTCAATTAAGATAAGGGAAAAACCTGAAAAGCTTGTCAAGGGGGGCAGGGATTTCATTGTTTTCATAGGGATAAGAGTGTCCCCTTCTGTTATCTGTCTGGTCTATACACTGCATTCCACATCTGAGAAGAGATTGTTTACAGTAGGTAAAAGGGGCGGGAGGGGGAAACTTTGCTTGTGAATATCTCATAAACTATAAAGGTTTAACAGATAAGTCTTATATCATTCTTCATGTTTTTTTAATGCCTACAAAATAAAATAAAGTTAAAACGAAGTATTACTATCCCTTTAAGTTTAGATATACAAAAATGTACAAGTATAGATATACAAAATGTCATATCCTATATAATAATTCGCAAAGTTGTGTGTAATGCCCGACATGCGCAGTAGACACTGCTGCGCGTGCGGCAGTCACACGCAGTGGAGAGTACCCGCGCCGCGGCTGATACAGAGCTGGGCGCTCCGAAGGAGCGTCCAGCTCTGTATCAGCCGAGGCGCGGGCAGCCTACACTGCGTGTGACTGCCCCGCGACCGGCTGCCAGAGGCTCTGTATCAGCCGAGGCGCGGGAGACCCGCGACCGGCTGCCAGAGGCACTGTGGCCCGTGTAACGGGCTGTTCAACTAGTAGTTGATAAAATACAAAGTGACCATAAAATTAATTATATGTTGGCAAATGCAAGAAGTATGGTAGGAAAAAAAGGAGAGTTGGAAATGTTAGTAGTTGATGAGGAGTTGAACATGATTGGTATTACTGAAACACGATAGAATGATTCACGTGACTGGGCTTTAAATATTGAGGGCTATTGCCTGTTTGGAAGATACAGGATTAATGGAAGTGGCCATACAGAAGACCAGATACAAAGCCAATTTAAGGGAAGATGTTTGTGGCCCAGCTATTATTACAAGTGAGAAAAGCTGCACATCTGAAGTAATGAGACCTGTCCAACAGCCAGGGGTAGCAGATTCATGAGCATGCCTAGGGATAGCTAAATGTCACAGATGGGTCAAGTGCTGACAATTAATAATAGTTTATTGGACCTAGTGATAACATAGACATGGTGTCCAGTATTAAAAGAGGAAAACACCATGGCTTCATTTGTGATCTGTTTGAACAAATACAACTTTACAGGTCCATCCAAGACATTGGGCTACCTTCAAAATGTTATCAGCATCAATGCAACAAATAGTCTGACATGGATTATTAATAGTGAGGAAAATGGTCAGAATTCAAATCTAGGTTGGAGCAGTATATACTCCAAGGAGTGAAATAAATATTGCAAAAATGTAACTGGCAAAAAAATAAAATTGAATTGCAAAGGAGAGCAATGCTAAACCAAAAATGTTTTTCAAGTACATAGATAGAGAGCATTAGACCTTTAAAAAATAAGATGGGTGAGGAGATTAATGATGATAAGAAAAAGGCTGATGTACTGAGCACATTATTTTCATCTCTATTTACCAAAGAACAAGCAGTGGTAGAAGAACCTCACAAGCAACAAGCATAAAACGAAATGGACCCACATGAAGCCGCAGAGGTGGCCGCCTGGGACAGCAGGCATAGTCGCAGCTATGCCCTTTGCACTCCCTATAGTATCACCACTGCTTGCTAATGCAGAAAGCTCCTTTACTTATGCAAGCAGTGGAGAAATGGCTGAGTACTAATCAAGGATGTTTATCAGTAAACGTTACAGGCATTCAATACATTTATATCACACTTCCATCAACACATCATAAAGTGGATACAAAGATACGCTGTTATTATTTAATCTGTTACAACAAAAAAACAGTATGAATCCCTTTTAAGCCTCTGTGGGCCAAAGGAGTATGCAAAGCATTGCTCTCCATAAGCCTCTGGCACCCAAACCATTAAAGATCTGTACTGAATTATTATGTAGAGACATTTTATGGGGCAAATTTTAGAAGGTATGTGCTGCATGCAGCCTGAGGCTACATGTTTGATGTACCCAATCTAAAGGGATAGGGGACATTAGGAACAGGAAAATCTAAAAGGTGAATTGATCATTGCATTGTTTTTGGTATGTTAAAAATTCTGGAACAGTTAAAGGGACAGTAATCTCCCGTAAAATTTTTTTAGAGTTTTGTAGAGATTAAAAAAGTAAGCTAAATGACATAAATCCTATCTCTCAAACCTTTATGGTTTGAGAGATATCCTCCATTAAAGTTCCCCTGTTCCTCCTCTTCTCCTGACGTCAACTGTAAGCTGACAGCAGAATTTCCTGGTCCGGGGACTGACAAACCGCTCTTCAGCAGAGCCGCAATAGCGTGATTTAAAAATAAATACTTCTTTGGAGCAGCCTGCAAAGTGTGTCTGGTTTGCAAGCACACTTTTTAGACCATTCCAAAGAAGTATTTCTTTTTAAATTGCGCTATTGCAGCTCTGCTGAAGAGCCTCCTCGTGTCGGCCGACACGGATCTCGTTCTGTCAGATTACAGCTGACATCAGGAGAAGAGGAACTTTAGCGGAGAGATAGCGAGAGATAGAATTTGTGGCATTTAGCTTATTTTTTTAAATATCTACAAAACTCTAAACATTTTTAATAGCACATTACTGTCCCTTTAAAAGTGATGTTTAATAGAGAAATGTTAGTACTTGTGTGTGAAAATCTGCTGGCAGCATAATAGCCTATTTCTAAATAGAGAATGTTTAGGATATACACAGTATTTAACCCTAAGAGTGCGAGGGGATGTGAAGAAGACTGTATTGTATGAAGGTGAGCACCACATACGCAATACAGTACAGGTGAAACACAGTAGGCAAAAGCAATTGGGGTTTAGATTGGGGTACGCAACCTTTGGCTCTACTGCTATTAGAGACTATAATTCCCATCCCCAACCAGCCAAAGGCTGGTATGGGATGATGGGAGTTGTAGTTCCCATCAGCTGGAAAGCAAAACGTTGTCTACCCCTCATGCAGACAATTAAATTAGTAGAGAAATGGACTGTAACATGGATCTTTCCAAAACTAAAAGGGTTGGAGAAGTCTTTAGCCTCCAAGAGGTTAATGGAACACGCACTCTATATATGTAAGTGTGATATCATTTTTTCTGACATCGTGCTAGTCTGCTTACATGAATGTGTTGATTAGCAAAAGTGCATAGGCCAAAACTGCACTCTGATCACATGTTAAATGTAATTAGTAAAGTGAACGCCAGGAAACATATGATGCTGGTCTTCCTTCTTCTCCCCATATGCTAGACGAGGCATTCCTGCTAAGAGCTAAACAGCTAAATCTCAATCAGCACTGGAGGCCCTTGGAGACACAGTATAAGGCATTTATTGATGCTGGAAGAAGTGTTTGTAAAGCTTGAAGTCCAACCATAGTTTAAGAACACATAAAACACAGCCACCAAGAATTCCAGGTGGAATTTGACCTTCTGACTTATGTTCTCAGGGTAGTCTGCATGATGCTGTAAATGAAGGTCTATGCCAAATAAAGCAAATGATGGATTGGAAAAGCAAAGTATAGTGCAAAATGGATTGGCCCAATGATAGATTGTCCCAACATCACAATGATCAAGTGACAAGTCACTTGCCATAAAAAGTTATAACCACATCCACAGAAAAGAATGATTAAAAGATCCAGTACATTGGGAATAAGGACACTGAGGCAGATTTACTGAGAAGATTGAGGGGAGATTCACTAAGCGGTGATAAAGTAGTGATTACTTCTCCAGTTTATCACTTCCCTAATTCCTATGTTATTCTATGGAGCCTATGCACTAAAATGTCTTCAACTCTGGAGATCTTAGTGAATAGGCTTTATAGAATAACATAGGAACTGGAGAAGTGATAAACTGGAGAAGTCATTGAGGGAGATTCACTAAGCAGTGATAAAAAGGTCATAAAGAGGAGATAAAGTGGAGATGACTTGTCCAGTTTATCATTTCTCCAGTTCCTATGTTATTCTATGGAGCCTATGCACTAAGATCTCCAAAACGTAAGAAATGTTAGTGCATAGGCTCCAAAGAATAACATAGGAATTGGAGAAGTGATATCACTGTAGAGGTCATCACCACCTTATCACCTCGTTATCAACGCTCCCCCCTGGTGCAATTCTGGAAGACTACAACTGCACGATAAGGGAAAGATCTCCACATACCCATTGATTTCAATGGGGCTTTTAATCCCTTCAATACAAGAGAGGTCTCCAATACATTATGAAGCAATGCTTTGAAGATCTCTCTAGCATTCAAGTGGGTTGAAAGTCCCATTTAAATCAAAGAGAATTTTTATTTTCCCCATTTCCTGCAGTTGTTTTGGCCCACAGTTGCACCAGTTGTGCATAAAGGAGCAATAAACTTTTTTTTATGAAAACACATATTTTATAGAGCATTTCCTGCTGAATAAAACAGGGGCATTCCCACTGCTGTCAGATGTTTTATTCAAAAATTATAGCAGTTCAAATCATCAGGAAGTGAATTTGCTGTGTTTATTTCCTAATAGTTCTAACTGACAGGAAGTGACAGGCAGTTTCTATCACATTCTCTGGAGAACTGCATGCCTCTGACTTTTCTGACTTCCCTCTCCATTAGAATCTACCAGGAAATGTAATTAGAATTTGACCACTAGAGGGCACTGCTAATGTAAAAAAACATGGATTTAAACTGTAATAACTCTGTAAATATAAATCTCTTAGCAGTGGGAGTGCCCTTATTTTACTCAGTAGGAAAATCCCTACAATATATATTTTTTCATAAAAAAGTTTACTGCTCCTTTAATTATATTCTCACTGCCCTCTCACCACCATTAAATGAATAGTAACCTTTTATTTTGTTTTCATATATTCTGTAAGTACTTACAAATTTCTTATCGTTTGTATTATTTTTTTATAACACCTATTTTTTTCTACACTTTGAGGTCCCTGAAAGTAAGCTCCCGAATTTCTGTTTACAGTGAGTTTTCTGGTCAGTAGACCATCAAAACAGGGTATAATACAATGTTACACTTTCCCTGCAGCACTAAATGCTCTGTGCGCTATTTTGCTTGCATTGTTTTGTTTGTTTTTTTGTTTTATGATTTTAACTCTAGACCTGCTTTCATGTTCCCTGACAGAAAATTTTCTACAAACCAAACCAGGGAACTCATTTTTAGGGACATAAAACTGTAAACAAATTGGTGAAGTTGAAAAAAGAATAATAACAAGTACAGGCTTTTTTAATCTATATATAATGCATTTGCAGAATATGTAAATTCAAATTAAATGATCACTAAACCAATAATCATTAAAACCATTACATTGATGGAAAAACAGAAAATTACAAGGTATAGGCCAGTGAGTCTCATCTTGAGTCCTTAGGGCACACAAACAGGTCAGAGTTTAAGAATATCCCTAATTAACCCTTTGAGTGTTGGAGGTTTGTGGAATTTTGCCCACCAAGGAGGCAAGGCAGTTTTTCAACATTTTGCTGTTCATCTGTTTAGGTATGATCCTCAGAGTTAACATTATAGTTATATATGAAAAACTATATTTTGTTTTTTTGAGGGGGATTTTCAGAACAAATTCAGCTTTTCCATGGTGCCTCACATGAAGCAAATTATATATCGTGCAGCAAGGTTTGATGTCATAAAAAATGTACACAATTACTTATTTTGGTAATACCATACTCTACCGAAAAATATCAGGTATAATATGTACCTGTGTATAATACACGGGTGAAAATTTATACCAAGATTTTAAGGGAAAACAAGAGTGCATATGTATAACACTCACCCTTGTTTTCCCCATCTACTCAACAAAAAAATTGTCACCAAATTCTTCCCTCCCTCTACCAACCACAATCCAAAATCTGCTTCCCTGTGCCTGCCCTGCTTCAACTCATCCCCTTAGGAGTTGGCTTTGATCCCTGAACAGAGGGCAGCACTCTTGCATTTGCCACATGCTTCCAGAAAATCCCTGCAATACTGTACATCCAATTAATATCTCTGCCATTGGATGTACTGTATTGCCCTGCAAGGACCTTGAGGTATTACCATTAAATGAAAAGTTACTCGCAGGGATTTGCTGGAAGTGAGTGGAAAGTTCAAGAGTGCCACCAGCTATGCAGAGGTCAAAAGCTGACTCTGAAGGGGGTGAGTTGAAGCAGGACAGGCAAACGGAAGCACATAATATATACCATACCATTTTAAAAAGAAGACAACCCACCGTATAAAATGAGGGTGTGTTGCCTTTGATGTGCACAAATGTTTGCTAAATGAAGAAAATATGAATTAGTATACATTTCCACTCCTTCAAAGTTACTGAAATCATTGGAAACTATGGAATTTACCAATAGCCTCCCATTGGTATGAGTTGAACTACAGTAAGGGGTGCCAGATGTACAAAACTATACCATCTGTAATCTCTTATTTTTTTACTTTTTTTACAAATGTGACTTGCCTGTACTAAAATGATTGTAACAATTACAAAACAAAGAAAATGTAGACAACCCATATCATTTTGGAAAGAAGACAAACCACTGCATAAAATGAGGGATCACTTGATTTTCTAACCCTAGCCTGATGTGCACAAATGTTTCCAAAAGTGGGACTAAAGGGAAAAAAGGAATTATTTTACATTCACATCATTTCAAAGGTACTGAAATCATTGAAAACTATGGTTGGTGTGTACAAATATTTCTATAAGATGGCTCTATAAGAAAAAAATGTTTTCACCAATTTTCAGTCTATTTTCCCCACTTTCAAAGGTAATAAAATCTTTGAAAACTATAGGATTGTCTACTCTATTCAGTACCTACTCCAGTTGCATGGATTGACATACTGTATGGGGTGCCAGGAGCACAAACCTACACCTTCCACTTTTTTATTGACCTGCATTTAAACGGACATAACAATTGGATATTTGAATAAAAGGTAAGCAATGCATACCTTTTTGGAAAGTAGACATTCAAACCAGGGTCAATTGCCTTTTCACCCCTTGAGTAGTGTGAACAATGATTTCCAGAAAGTGGTGTTACAGGGAAAAAAAACGTTCATTTTTAAACTTCAATCACTTCAATGATACTAAAATCTTTCAACAACATGGAATTTCTTAGGTATATGGTACCTCAGGCGATCCTATAAAAATGGTACCCAATTGCTATGGGTTGACATACCATAGCGTGCAGGGAAACAAGTCTGTGGCTCAGACAGTATAAGTGAGGAATCTGTGGCAACCAGTGAAAAGGGGAACAAGACTGGGAGAAGGGTCAGAGAGTGTATGTGGATAATCTATGGTCACCAGTACAGGGCAGACGGTGTATGTGAGGAATCTGTGGCTAACGGTGGGCAGGGGGAAAAGACTGTGGTTGCAGATTATGTATGTAGGGAAACTATGGCTACCAGGGGAATTGGGGGGGATGGCAGTGTATGGGGGAATTGGTGGCTACTAATGGGCAGGGGAACAAAACCTGGGGAGACAGACAGTATAGGTGGGGGATATGTGGCTACCCGTGGACAGGGGAACAAGGCTGTGGGGTTGAAAGTGTATGCTGGGAATCTGAGGCAACCAGTGGGCAGGGGAACAAGGCTGGGGGTGTATGTGGGGTATCTGCACCTACCATGGGGTACTAGGGGAATGTTATTTTTTTGTTGCTATTTTTATTACTTTTTAATTTATTTATTTTCCAGAAATCAAGTCCAACCTCGTATGGGGGCATTGAAATCCCTCATTATGCCCCCAACACTGGTCATCATTGATCGTTGTAAGAACCAGGAAAGAGATCACCACCTTCCTTTACCTTCTCCTCCTCACCATCCTCCAACCAGCATTCAGTGAATGTCTGAGTTAACTAAGAGGACCTTCAAGATCCACTTGCATCATGTGGGTCTTGAAGGTCCTCCTACTGAACCCAGAAGTTCATAGAACAACAGGTTGAGAAGATAAGAAAAGTAGGTGATCACCCACCTGGTCACATCAATGATCGTCTGTCCTACCGGATAGGAAATCAATGAAAGGGGGCATCAGGAGGGATCTTGCTCTCTGTTTCATGCACCAATGAAGGAAAATGATGAAGACTATGTAAAAAGAAATGAGAAATAGAAAGTGATTTCCAAATATTGTGATATTGTATATTAAAAATTCAAAGACTATCTTAGTTGAGAACCAGAACCAAGTTGATAAATTGAATGTGACAGAAATCAAAGTTTATGATAAACCCAATCCAGGCTAATAAAAAGTCCATGCAATACAGCTGATAACCATTTCCCCACAGAATTTAAAGGAACAGTAATGCTTTTGTATTAGAAAATAGATATTAAATTACTTCTCCTGCTGGAAGATTTTCCATTCAAAAGTTATTACAGCTTAAAATGTTTTTGTTAAACTGCATTGTCATTTTCTGTTGTAGTCACTCAGTGGTGCTGTTCATAGTCTATGACTCAAGCTCTATCGTAGAGAGCATTACAAAAAAAAAAGTATTTTGAACACCAGCTGGAGCTGTTGCTAAGTTGAATTAAAAATAAGTTTCAGTTGCAATAATTTTTCAGTGGAAAATCTCCCAGATGTGTGAGTACCTTTGTTTTACTCAGCAGGGAAACACATTAGCATATTTTTGTCATAAAAAGGTTTACTGCTCCTTTAAACAGACAAATATGTCCCACTTTTTCTTTTTTCCCTAATACATAAGAATAAAACTCATCTATATGGGAGAAGACTTACTGAGGCCTATGTACTAAGAAAATTAGAGAAATCATTTGGAAAACCAACTGCACCATAAGGTACAAGAAAGATTTCCATTAATTAAAATGGTGCTTTTAACCCCTTGAATGCTATGTCTTGAACAATCCCCCTCTGTCTTTAAAGGGATAGTAATGTTTCATAATAAAAGCAGCTCTAATTAATCATCATATTATTTGGACTTTGGAGAGTGTTATTTTAATTCTGTCAGAGTTGTAGTTCAAGAGTAATTCAATGACAAAGTATCCCCCTCCCACCCCTTTTACTGATGTAGACTGCAGAGAGGGACAATCTTCAATTAAGATAAGGGAAAAACCTGAAAAACTTGTCAAGGGGGGCAGGGTTTTCATTGTTCTCATAGGAAGAAGATTGTCCCCTTCTGTTATCTGTCTGGTCTTACAACCAGATTCCACATCTGAGAAGAGATGGCTTACACTAGTTAAAAGGGGTGTGAGGGGAAACTTTGCTTGTGAATATCTCTCAAACCATAAAGGTTTGAGAGATAAGACTTATATCGTTCTTCATGTTTTTTTAATGCCTACAAAATAAAATAAAGATAAAACGAAGTATTACTATCCCTTTAAGTCTACCCCGAAATCCTATCTTCTGGAGCACTAGGACTATTCACTACCTTTGGGCAAACTCAGCACTTGTAATCTCAGCACTTGACACCCTCATACCCTGTTGTCTGTCTCCTATCACCCATTTAGACTGTAAGCTCCTTGGGGCAGGGACCTCTCTCCTAATGTTTCTATGAATGTGGCACTTATTATATCCCCTTTTATTTATTGTAACATACGTCTGTTGTAAGATGCTGCATAGACTGTGTGGCGCTATATAAATGAAGATATACATACATGCATACAAGTGCATTGCATTACACTGCTTTTGAAAAATCTAGCATTCAAGGGATTTAAAGGGATAGTAATACTTAAAATGTAAGAAAATATATGTTGTAGGGTTTATCCCCCTGAGTAAAACAAGAGTACTCCCACTGCTGAAAGGTGTTTTATTCAATAGTTATTACAGCTCAAAGTTGAATTTTTGTTGAAATTTTTAGGTGCAATATCACAGTTGCCTGACATTGTACAGTGGCGCTGTTGCTACACCATCCTATAGACAGCTCTGGTCCCGGGACCAGAGCTGTCCATAGGATGGTGTAGCAACAGCGCCACTGTACAATTTCAGGTCATTGTGATACCGCATCTAAAAAATGAAACTTTGATCTTTAATAACTTTTGAATAAAACACCTTTCAGCAGTGGGAGTACCCTTTTTTTTACTCAGGGAGATAAACCCTACAGCATATATTTTTTTACATTTTAAGTATTACTATCCCTTTAAAGCCCCATTGAAAGGTTAATTGTATTTGCCTCCTATGGTGCAGTTAGTTTTGCCCGCTAATTCCCCCAGTCCTTATCACATCAGCCATATAGTTGTTATTATCTCTCTTGCATACCTCCCAACCATTCAAGTTGCCAAAGCGGGACACATGTGGTTTAGGGAGTGTTGTTGGGGGAGTGGCTGGTGGGCGGGACATTTCCAAGAATTCTTAGGCTATTTCATGACCTACCTTGTGTAACCTAATAAATGACATACCAAGACCTTAGTATTTTATTTACACAGACTAGTTTATAAACACATATACTGATGTTTAAATAAACATTAATGTGAGTTTTATTGCTGTAGAGCAATATGATACACTTATATACACACACCACACAGTCTAATTTTACAAAAAGAGGGACATCAAGGTGAGAAAGAGGGACAGAGGGATTCTTATGAATAGGCTCCATAGAATAACATAGTAACTGGAGAAGTGATATCACTGGGGAAGTCATCTCCACATTATCACCTCTTTATCACTCCTTAGCATATATCCTCCAAGGTGTTAAATCCCCATTCTAATCAATGAGAATTTGGGTAATTTTTCTTGTCCCCTGTGGTGTAATGGGTTTTCTATAGGGAGCAAATAAAGTCCAATTGATTTAAATGAGGCTTTTAGGCTTTTAGCCCATTTAATGCGAGAGAAGTCGCATAACAGCTCGAACTGTCAGGAAGTGAGTGACAGTGTGATTACTTCCTTAGCAGTTTCTATCACATTCCATGGAGAACTACTTGCTTGCGACTCACCCCTCCCACTGAATGCAACATAATAACTAAATTAAATCTGACCACGAGATGGCACTATTAATATAGAAAAAACAACAAGATTTTAAACTTAATACCTCTGGATGTATGTGGGTATAACAATTTTTTATTAAACAGAAAAGCTCTACAACAAGCTTTTATTTTTTTATATAAAAATTTGAACCCTTTAAGGACCGGGGAAATCTGGGGTGGTTTGCATTTACGGACCAGAGCAATTCTGACCTTTTTGACTATGTCTTTGTTCAACAGTGTTTTCCCTCTAAGGGCTCGATTCAAATGTTGGCGTTAAAACCAACGTGAAGAAAAAAACTGCCTTCGCTCGTTAAGCAAGACCAGGTAACGTGAGATTCAAATCTTCCTTACCTAGAAAGCCTAACGAGCGATAACCAACAAAATACACGTTAACCTTAAACCTGCGTCGCATAGAAAATCTTACCTAAAAACACACGATAAAAATGTTACCTAGCACCACAGCCAATCACAGCACTGCAAAGTATCAAGTTCAGTCAGAAAATCCAAAACCCACGTCTCCAGTTCTGAACAGCTTTCTCTGTGCTTCCCTACCCAGCCACTAGGGGAACACAGAGAAGGCTTTCAGCACCATGGACAGCTTTGAATGCCATAGGGATGTGCACTGCTCACCCCTGTGGCATTCAAAGGGTTAAAATCAATAAAACTAGTACACCAAGCACTACACAATGCCCCCTTCCACATTCCCCCCCCATTACTATGTCACATATATTAGTACTTTTGCTCCACTCTTCTTCAAACTGAGAGTGGAGCAAAAGTACTAAAAGCAATGGGACACAGGAGGTAGGGGGTTAACAATGAATGAGATCTAAGTTAAACTGTCTAATCACAGTATTTTAATTAAAAAAAAGTTTAAAACACACACACACACATATATATAGGCAATATATGTAGTCCATACGTTGCCTATTAACCCTTTGGGTACCAGAGGGGTAGGAAACATGCTAAACAATGCTTTCCTACCTCTCTGGTACTCAAAGGGTTAATTGTGGAATAAAGGACATATTTGTCCACTACATGGAAGTCCATGAGGTGGATGTGGATGGGGTTAGTATGTCACATATATGCAATATATGTGACATAGTAATGGGGGGGGGAATGTGGAAGGGGGCATTGTGTAGTGCTTGGTGTACTAGTTTTATTGATTTTAACCCTTTGAATGCCACAGGGGTGAGCAGTGCACATCCCTATGGCATTCAAAGCTGTCCATGGTGCTGAAAGCCTTCTCTGTGTTCCCCTAGTGGCTGGGTAGGGAAAAGCACAGAGAATGCTGTTCAGAACTGGAGACGTGGGTTTTCTACTCTTACTTGTGTGCTGTACTCCAAAAAAAATAGGAGTTAGATTTCTGGAGAGAAATGTTGCAATTTAACGCGAGTTAGCCCTAACTCCAACATTTGAATAGCTTTTGGCGTCGTTTGTACATTATCCGCTATGGGTGAGATCTTGCTGTTCTGGCGACGGGCGATGTCTGTTTCAGAACTGGCGTCGCTTGTTTCTAGTAGAACATTTGCATTGCTCAATTGACGTTAAAATCAGCGTCTCCAGTTTTTTCTGGCGACGCCAACATTTGAATCGAGCCCTAAGTCCTTTATTTCACCCACGCTAATTATATACAGTTTTTTCACGCACAATTAGGGCTTTCTTTTGATACCACACTTATATGGGTAAATCACCATTTATTATATTAAAAAAAACAAAGAAAATTATTAAAGGGACAGTAATATAGTGCTTAAAAAGTTGAACTGAATGCAAAAAAATCTATATCTCCAACCGCTATGGTTTGAGAGATATTCCTATTCAAAGTTCCCCCCTCCCTCCCCTTTCCCTGATGTCAGCGCTGTGCTGACTGCAGGGAAATCCTGAACGGGGTCCAACTGGTGGTTCTGCAACAGAGCCACAATCGCGTTATTTAAAAATAATGTCTTCATTGGAAAGGTCTACAAAGTGTGCCTGGTTTGCAAGCACACTTTGTAGACCATTCCAATGAAGTAATTAATTTTAAATAACGCAATTGCGGCTCTGCTGAGGATCCTCCTCATGTTGGCCGACACGGATCTCCTGCTGTCAGCTTTACAGCCATAGTGGTTTTTTGAATTTAGTTCAACTTTTTAGGCACTACAAAATGATAAATATTTTTTCTGGGACATTACTGTCACTTTAAAAAAAGATTAAAAAAAAAAACATCATTTATACCCAATGGGTTAATTTTTTATCTAGAGTGCATGAAAGGTATGACTGGTGATTCATACCTACAAAATTTGCCCTTGTATAGGGGAACTGTCCCTCTGGGGTGAAAATTCACATGTCCCTCTTGCACTCCCTATTTTTCCAATTTTGTAACATAAGACTGTGTGGTGTGTATAATTTTATTACGTTGTTCCACAACAGTAAAACTTCCATGAAATTGTTTTTAAACTTCAGTAGATGTGTTTTTAATTAATTGGTATAATTTAATAATTTTATCCTGCTCACATTTATTATAAAAAAGAAGCAGCTGCTGTTAACAGGTCAAAAAAAGTCCTGCATTTATCTTGCTCAATGGTCTAGTGCTGAAGGGGTTAATACCTCCAACTCTGGCCTGTATTTCTTCCTTAGTTTGTCTGTTCTCAGTTTCTCACTCCTTTAGTTTCATAGTAAGGAAGAGTGAGGTAGAGAACAGTCACAAAGGCGATGTGTAAGACACATTACCTTTTTGAATGAAAACGCCAGTACATGTGACCGTTGTGGGAGCAATCACATGTACAGAGAAGGATTGAAACTGAGTGCTCCGCTCCTAGAGTGCTCAGTTTCAGCCTGTACAAGATGATAGCAGCACTCACTGAAGCGCACTGCTATAATTGAATCTATAACATGCCAGGACCGTCGTAGGCCCTTAAGAGAAATCTACCCACGACAGTCCTGGCACATCATGGGTCTTTAAAGGGTTAAAAGCAGTAGTAGTATACATTTTGCCAATAGAAGCAATTAGAACATTGATTTAACATCAATGATTTTATTAATCTGGTTTTAGTCTATAATTTATTATATTAAATGTATATTCTAATCATAATTCTATTGGTTTCTTATCCCTGCCAACAAGTTAGCACAAAAGTTCCACTACAATATTTTTATAACCAAATTCACTTCATAGTCTGAGCTACGCAAACACATGACGAATGTGTTGATGCATTTTCAACAGGTTGAACTGACTCGGACCTTACACTGCCTACAGCCTA
The DNA here is from genome assembly GCA_037306005.1 of Rhinophrynus dorsalis. Lineage (NCBI taxonomy): Eukaryota > Metazoa > Chordata > Amphibia > Anura > Rhinophrynidae > Rhinophrynus > Rhinophrynus dorsalis. Next base: position 123,683,944 of record CM074727.1, on the reverse strand, counting down.
ATAGAATCACCATTGTCTATAGCTTTTTATTTTAACTTGAGGGTTGCAATGAACCAAACAGCTCTGATTTAAATGCAAGCTCTTACCAGAATGAGGAAAATACTAGGCCTCAGATTCATCTGGATTTCCAAGAAAATTAATGTCCAGTTCAAATCACATTAGCTCAATCTTTCCAAATTTATTTTTTTCCCAAACTAAATTGTGACAAAAAAGGACTTAAAGTGGTAGTAATACTTTAATATTACTATTCCCCATATTGTAGCTATTTCAAGAAGAATTCAATTGCCCCCAGTGTCATCTCTCAAACCTCTAAGTTCCCCCCTCCCTCTCCCCTTCCCTGAAGTCAGCATTGTACTGACTGCAGGGGAAGTCTGTTGTACGACAGGCTTGCGGCTCTGCAGCGGAGCCGAGATCGCGTTCGTGAAAAATAATTATTTCACTGAAACGGTCTTCTACATGTGCTTGGTTTGCAAGCACACGTAGAAGGCCGTTTCAGTGAAATAATTATTTTTTACTAGCCTGATCTCGACTCTGCTACAGAGCCGTCGAATGAAAATAAGACCGGATATCCCTACAGTCAGTACAACGCTGACTTCAGGGAAGGGGGAGGGAGGGGGGAACTTTGTGTTTGGTTATCTCTCAAACCATAAAGGTTTGAGAGATGAATCTGGGGGCAATTCAGTTCTTTTTGAAATAGCTACAATATGGGGAATAGCAATATTAAAGTATTACTATCCCTTTAAGATCAATGGAGACTGCCTACATCACTTTTGTAGACAATAACACACTCTGCCAGTAGTCTTGAAGAACTGCAAGAACACGTTAAGGAGATAAACAGGAAACCAAAAATGTTGTTCTGAAGATGAATATCAATAAAACACAAGTCATAATTCAAGGGCTAAAACAGTTATCGAGAAAGCGACATTATACTTTTTTCATCCAAAGAAAATCTATTTATTAAAAAAACATGATGATCACACTGTATCACAAATCCATCAAAAATGATCTGCGTGTATGCTCCCACTTATCATAGTGACAATATTAGAGCTTATCCTTGTGTGGATCAAGAATACTCAAGGATTCCCTTTGTGTGTTCTCCCCCAACACGTTTTAACCTTTGACCCTATTAAGGTATATGTGTCCAACAGGGACCACACATCCGCAAATCCTCAGTGAGATTTTTCCCTTCACCTGGATTCAACGCAAAACAATAATTCTTCCAGATAAAGTGTTCATCACACAGAATTATATAACAAATAATTATAAAACACTATACACACTACAAAGGCAGTTTTTATCTATAAAAGCTAAAAATATATTGTATCAGCAACAGAAAAATAAAACAATTCGCCCATTCACTGAAGGGTTAATAAGCATGGCCCAATGTTAAGCCACGCCCCCCCATATCAGAGGGGTAGACTACGTAGTATATTCACTGTTCTCTGTGTTGTTAATCCCTCTCAATTTAAAATCCAATACCCAATACCCAACATAATAATAAGCAACTTATATCATTATATCTATATTGGTGATCAGATCCGCTTTACAGACTGGATCTATCATCAGTGTAAAGGGATAGTATTGCTTGAAAATAATTTTATTTTATATTGTAGCCCTTAAAAACATTAAAACTAATATAAGTCTTATCTCCCAAACCTTTATGGTTTGGGAGATATTAGCAAGTAAAGTTAATAATCATAAAAGTAAAGTGCCCTTTTCCTGGCTGTTTTAGCCAAGTCTGCCATCTACTGGACAGATTTTTGATATCCGGTCCACAGATCAGCCAGCAGCTCTTTAGCAGTGCCGAGATCACAATCTTTAAAAAGAACCACTTCATTAGAACTGTCTACAAAGTATGCCTGGCTTGCAAGCACACTTTGTAGACCATTCCAATGAAGAAATTATTTTTAAAGATCGTGATTAGTGATGAGCGAGCGTGCTCGGCCGATGCTCGGATCGGCTCGAGCATCGCTCTGCTCGGCACATGGCGGTACTCGTCGAGTACCGCCATGTGCTCGCCCGACATGTTCGGGTGGCGGGGATCTGTGCCGGAAGAGGCACAGATCCGAAGAAGCTCCGCTGGACCACCAGGGACTGGAGGTACGGGGGCATTGCGGAGATGAAGGGGGCATTGCGGAGATGAAGGGGGACATTGTGGAAGAGGGGCATAGACTCTATGCCCCTCTTCCACAATGTCCCCCTTCATCTCCGCTATGCCCGTCTTCCACAATGTGCCCCTTCATCTCCGCTATGCCCCTCTTCCACAATGTGCCCCTTCATCTCCGCTATGCCCCTCTTCCACAATGTCCCCCTTCATCTCCTCTATGGCATAGAGGAGATGAAGGGGGACATTGTGGAAGAGGGGCATAGCGGAGATGAAGGGGCACATTGTGGAAGAGGGGCATAGCGGAGATGAAGGGGCACATTGTGGAAGAGGGGCATAGCGGAGCTGAAGGGGGACATTGCGGAGCTGAAGGGGGCATTCGGAGATGAAGGGGGCATAGCGGAGATGAAGGGGGCATTGACCAGGCACCCTCCCCTCATCAGAGCAGGGGGTGCCTGGTGTTGCCCCATTCATTTCAATGGGGTTCGGGTGCTCGGCCGAGCACTCGAGCCTCAGGGGGTGCTCGGTCAGAGCACCCGAGCACCCGAGCATCGTGGTGCTCGCTCAACACTAATCGTGATCTCAGCACTGCTGAAGAGCCACGGCCGGTCTGCGGACCAGATTTCAAATCTGAAGGCTTGAGCAGTGACGTCACTCCAGGGGAAACTTTACTTGCTAATATCATCTTGCTATATCATCTTTAATGTTTTTTTAAGGGCTACAATATAAAATAAAATTATTTTCAAGCAATACTATCCCTTTAAGCCCTTAATTATATATGACTTATATTCCAGCAACAGATCATCCATCCCTTCTGGGAAGATAACATCACTCAATACCTCCTTTTGTGGGTTACCCTACTAATCGAGTGTACACTCTCTAAAATATTGCAATTGTCCCACAAATCAATTATTAACGATTTTGAGATCTCACAATTTCAGCGTCCAAAGAAGACTGTATACACAATGAACCACTCATTTTAATTAGGGTAAAATCCCATATATAATGATGTGATTAATGTATCATATATTCCATTAGATACAATGTAATAATCTAATTTGTCTCATTGTATTCTTTTTCTTTTGAGACAATAATTTCCAAATATTACATTCACAGATCTTTTCACACCATTCAATAATATATATGGACTTGCAAAGTTCTTCTAAAAGCATTATATAGACGGATATATGTGCATCAACACTCACATTTCTGTAGAGAGATATTCCGACCAATCACCGATGTTAGAGACTGCGGTCTTATTCATCCCACACCTGACCAATTAGCAGGCTTCACTCTACCACTCTATAATAGAGGTTACCTGTAATCTTCCTGGTGTTTAAATCCTGCGGTCTTACCCTTCAACACCTTACCAATTCAGCAGGCTATTTACCATGCACCATAGATGATTCTTTCAATTCCACTTCTTTATCATGGTTAGCAGACACCGCTAGTTTATTCACATGCCTGAGGTCTTAAAGTCTCTCACTTTTATTCTCTCCATTAGTTTGATGATTTCACTGTGTTTCGTTTATTTCATCCTCCTTAGCTGGATTAGAGGATATTAAATTCTTCAATACAGCTTCATTTTAGCCAAACAGTTCTTCAGTGGATGCATTTTCCTCCAACGTGTTTCGATACCTCCGCTGGTTTCTTCCTCAGGGAATATGTAAGGCAGACTTGATAGATAGCAGACAAGATTTAATATTTTCTTGAGGGCCAAGCGAGACATCACACTCCATCAGCTGTGTTGTGTACTTTAGAGTAAAAACACATACACAGTAGTTGAATAATGTCCAGCAAATGCACAAGGGGCGGGGGGAAGGGAAAGGAGGAGAAGTGCAGGGACATGGGAGCAAAGCGGTAGTTCAAAAACTGACTGCAGCTATGGTAGCTACAGAGTGTGCAATAAATTATGATGATCCCTCTCCTGGGGAGAATGCAGTTTGTCAAGGAACCATCAAAATTCCCACCACCACAGCTCCAGTAAAATAGAAATAATTACTGAAGAGGACAACGAGTCATATTTTAGTGTTGATGATGGCATAATGGAGGAAGGTATAGCAGCTGAACCAACTGTGACAAACAAGCACCAAAACACCTGTTTTCAAAGTAGCAGCAAACTTTGTGAAAGTAAAAGTAAAATCAAATTGTTCGGCGCCTCTAAAAGCTTAGAGGAATATGAGGGTAGGGGGCACGAAATGGATGACCTAATGATGTCTGAGGATTATGATGTAGATCTAGAACATATCCCTCCATCATCCTCCTCTTGTTCAGATCTAGATGAAGTTGGGAGTGAGACAGATGATGACATGGCCAGAACGTTAGCTGAAAGGCAAAGGTTCAAGCTTCCACAACTGAAAAGGAGCAAAGTGCCTGTCTATAAATTGTTTGAGAAGACAATTGGAAGTTCTGACCTAGGCCAAGCAAAGATGCCTAAAAATATACAGTCATCCTGCCGGTCATCATCAGCATCATCACTGCTTCCAAGTCTAAGCCCCACTGGGCCACACACACATGTGCGTTGGGTAACCAGCAGCAACATCCACAAGCTTAGCTATGTTGAGTGCCTCTGCTGCTGCTGGAAGTGCTGTATCCTTGACACATAGTAGTAGTAGTAGCAGTAGTAGAATTGCATCAACACCTAGCTCCAGTAGTAGTAGCAGCCCTTCAGGAACCCCGCAGTCCATGAAGTCCATAGTATGGAGATACTTCACTCAGGATCCAAAAGCTAAGCATGTTGCTATATGTTGTCTGTGCAAAAAGCACGTGAGCAGGGGGAAAGCAGGCTCACACCTAGGCACCTCCTCAATGAGATCCTACCAAAAAGTTCCCAGAGCTCTGGAGCAGATAAGAGAAATGGTGATGTAATGAATGTGTCAGAGAGCATGCCACTGCCAACATTTAGTTAATTCCAGATAACACCTATGGCTCCTGCTGAGAGAAGTAAGATGACTCTGGGTTTGCTGTAGGAGATGAATGCCTACACATACCGCCACCACCCCCACCACCTCCACAAGTGATGTCGTTAAAGCAAACTTTATGCAAATGAATGCCTATGGAATAGTCCCAAAAGAACAAAAGAAAACAGGAGCGCCCAATAGTGTAATAACATAAATACATTGAATGAACAATAAAAATAAATAAATGCACTCACATGTGAAGATAGTCAGAGAGCTGGTATCAGCAAATCTGACACAAAAGCTAGTGGAAAAATTACATCTGTCTCCACTCGGAAAGCTGGCTGTCAGTAGTGCACCAATCCAAACACGGAACAAACATTTTTTTTTTTTTTTTTTTTTTTTTTATTACAAAGATATAAAAAGACACAACAAACTTATACAAACTCAACATCACATACATAGACATACAATATCACCCATAATTACTTATACCTACTCATGTTTATCGGACCATACTAACTAAACACAACAAGGTCTCTTAAAAAGACATTACCACCTACCGTTCCGATCAGAGTGGACCAAAGAACCGGGGGACTTCCTTATTGAACCCCATCAACTCGCAGGTAATTCCCCAATTCTATTTCAAGGGAAATCAAACTCAACCCTCACCTTCATTAGGAACAAACTTAATTAACTATCCGTATAACATTAAAAACAATGAATGAGAAGGAGGCTAAAACGCTAATGCGTTTCGCAGCGGCAAAGGCTGTTTTCTCAAAACATAAATAGCCTACAAACAAAGAACATTATAGACTTTTTTATGCTTTGAGAAAGCAGATGTTGCTGCTGCAAAACGTGTTAGATATTCCTTGTTTCATTTACCTCCTTTCCCTTGTATATTTAAAAAATGTTTTCTCCCCCGTTTATATTGAATGGGCAATTTTCTCCTCTGTCTGTGCTTTGGCACATCTAATAATGCTTTTAGCCTCCTTCAGTCTCGCCTTGTATAGATACCTATCTTCCTCTTTCTGCATCTGCTTATATTTCAGAAATGCTACTTTTCTCTCCTTTACTATATTTGCCACTTCTTCCGAATATCGCCATGGTTTCCTTTTCTTTTACCCTTACTGACAAGTCTAATGCAATGCTCTGTTGCCTTTAATAAAAACATTTCAGATAATTCCATTTCTTCTGGAATCCATTTAAAGATCTTCATGCTGTTAAATACTAAATTAAATATGTTTCCATTTTAGAAAAATCAGTCTATCTAAAATATAGAACCTTTGTTTTAGTCTCGTGCAACTCAGCCTCTGTCCTTATATTAACTCACACTGTTTGATGATCACTGGAGCCCAAACACTCTCCTATGGCTACATCTGATACTAAGTCTCCACTTGTAAATAATAAATTTAGCATGGCTTCCTTCCTAGTAGGCTCTTCTACTAACTGACTAATAAATAATCCCTGTAAAGAATTTAGGATATCTCTACTCCTGGTTGAACCTGCTGCTTTGTTTTTCAAACCCACATCAGTCAGATTATAGTACCCCATAATGGTGATGACCTCACCTTTCACTGTCATCTTCATTATTTCCTTGACCAGAAGTTGATTTAACTCATCTGCTTTTACAGCAGTACTATATCTCATCTTATTTTCATACTCTAAACTTATCCAGACTGTCGCTGTGTTCTCCTCCATACCCTGTATAATAATAATATCATAATATCAAAGTATTTTTCCAGGAAGGATACACTGAGATTGTCTCTCATTTTCAAGAATGTCCTGGGGGTATAGATATTATTACCCAATTTAATGGTACTCATTTTATCTATCTCGGAAGGATGAAAGGCTGAATCAACCCAGGCTGGGACTAGAACCTGTGACCTTGAGATGTGAACAGATTCTACAGCTGGTGCCTTAACCAAATGAGCCATCTCACCAGCATAAGATTAACCTTTAAATCTATTTTCACATAAATGGCAACCCCTCCTCCTTTTCTGCTAATTCTGTCTTTTCTAAATAGAGAGTGTCCTAATATTACTACATCCCAGTCATTTTTTTACATTGTACCAGGTCTTGGTAGTCCTCATTAAGTCCACATCCTCACTTGTTATTATTGCAGTGAATTCAGGGATCTTATACCCTAAACCGCCAGCATCTATACACTTGAATTGAAGCTTACTGGTTATTGACCTGTGCGTTATAGACATACCTTGCCCAGATTTGTCTGTGCAATGCTGTGGGGGGCAAGTGAATTCAACCTGTATCATTCCATTGCCCCCCTCTACTAGTTTAAATACCTATTAATAAAACTTCTGAACCACTAATTGAGAATCTGCTCCCTTTTGAGATGCAAACCATCTTTTTTTGTACTGTTCCTTGTTACACTAAATAGCACTGGTGTGGGAAACAAAACCAAATTCATGTTCGTCACCCCATTTCCCTAGCAATGAATTAAAGTCTTGAATTCTCTGAATCCTACCATCATTTTCCTTATACACTGGTAGAACCTTTGAAAAAGATATAGTGAATGCAACTTGCTGCAGATCTTTAGCTAGTTTCTTAAAAATGCCTTTTACCACACTCATCTCATTGCAAGGCATAATAATATAGAGTAAGCCAATAATAGTTGCTTCCTCTCACATGAGTTTGAACTTCTTACCTTTGTTTTTCTGTCAGTGGTTAAAGTTTTATTTACCTGTGAATTCGAAGTTGGGAACCCAGTGTCCTCTGCTTCAGGGGTTGTTCCAGTATTAAGGCTAGGGTTGCCACCTTTTCTTCAAAAAAATACCGGCCATGACATTCCCTCCATAGACTTAACATTGGACAGAAGCCAATTTTTTACCGGCCTGCCGGTAAAATACCAGCTGGGTGGCAACCCTAATTAAGGCTATATTTTGAAAGTGCACAAAAATAATTATGAAGAGGCACAGACTGGGGGACATGCCTCTTGTCCACAAACCCTTGTTCTTCTGGAACTAACTGTACTTCATCTGCCATTTCTTGGAAGTCTCCGAGGCAGTGGCACTTGCTTCTTTTGCACCTGTGTGGAGCTAACAGACACCTTGTAGGTCTCAGCCTTCAGTTTATCAATCTGCTGATGTAAAACAGAAAACTGCTGACAAATTGAACAGTATCTGAACCTGAAAATGTTACCCAGGAGAGAAAATGAAAACATCCATTGCACTGCAACATGCTTGACATTTTCACAGCACTAATATAACCAGGGGACAAAAACTTCTTTTTTTGTAGTAGTTTTCATATTTTAATCACCAGATCACCTCCAGATTATCTCCATGATATCTACAACTACGCTCTGTAATGCTGCACTGAATTCAGATTGATTACCAATCATTTAATCAGGCCACAATCTTGTCTACAGATAGAATTTACAAGTGGATTCAAGCAAATTCTTATCTATGATAGAGAAGAACAGATATCAGCAAACTGGATATAAAATAGATCTCCAGAATATCTACAACTACACGTGGCAAATGCTGCTACCCAGCTATTAATTAGCTATTAGTTACTTTTTAGTTATTATTATGAGGTTTTAGTTCTCCATTAATTAGAGAAGAGAGCAGTGTATCTAACAGCCTGATTGTAACAACATGTTATATTCTGCTTGGGGGAAATTGTACAGGATTTTCTAAATAAATTATTGAGTGACACGAACCAACTCCTCTTCACTTGCACTGATATGCCACCATCTAGTTTTCTAGATCTCCAAAGTCTGATATGCACATTCACAAGCAGAAAGTCCTACTGGAGCTGTCTTCTAGAATATTTCCTTGGTAATGGTACTCTAACCTAGACTAGCTTACTGAAAGGGTATCTTTGAAAGACTGTATCAGAGTAATGAAGGAAAACAACATGTAAAATACACTGCTCTCCCCTCTAATTAAAGGAGAGCTATCAGCTCTTCATAATAACCCTCCATTGAATGTTGACCATGCACCTTTGACACTTGACAGCTGCAGGCAGTCTTAAAGGTGATAGTAGTGGTTAGATATTACGTCAAGGTCGATTCTACAAAATACATTTTTATAACAAATTATACCTTCCTAATTGCCCATAACATTGTAATCTTAGTTTTATTTTGTACTAAAGTGTCCCCCTCTCGCCTCTTTACCAAATCTCACAATGCCTCCTCCCAGCTCTGAAATCCAGTCACATGACTGGATAGATGGCAACGAGGGACAATCTTCTATCAGCATAAGGAAAACGTTGCAAGTCAGTCGGGATGGATCTCAATGAGAGACAATCTTCTGTCAGCATAAGGAAAAACCTGCCCTCCTTTGTCAAGGAGGGGCAGGGTTTTCCTAATACTGACAGACAAAAGATTGTTTCCTGTTTCGATCCATCCGTTCAATCTACCCAATTTCAGATCTTAGGGCAGGTATTGTGATGTATTGAAAAAGGGCAGGAGGGGGGCACTTTAATATAAAATAATAATAGGCAAAGTAAGATAAGTTGGGGTTATTATTAGGGGTTTTAAATGGATGATTTTGCACATATGTCAAAAAGGTAATTCAAGGACTGGTAAACAGTGTCCTATTTGATATACTACCAGTATCAAAAGCATGAACATACAGATTTCGGATAATAATGCATAATCAAATTCACTTACAATAAACAGTGTTTGCCTGCATGCATATACCCATAGACAGCTAATATAACTAGCAGGGAATTTATACCATCCCTGCTCGGTATTCACAGACTGTTTTCCTCACCACCACTGCTGTATCGGAATAGGATACATGCATTACCTTTGGCCAAACTCAGCAGTGGTAATCTCAGCACTTGACACCCTCTTACCCTGTTGTCTTTCTCCTTTTACCCATTTAGACTGTAAGCTCCTTGGGGCAGGGACCTCTCTCCTATTGTTTCTATGACTATGGCACTTATTTTATCCCCTCTTATTTATTGTAACATACGTCTATTGTAAGGCGCTGCATACACTGTGTGGCGCCATATAAATAAAGATACACATACATACATAGAAGTACAGTCAGTCATTCCCCACATTCATTACTAAATATAATGTTAATATAGGGGCAATTAACAGCATTTTCAGGAAGCATTGGAGAATTCTTGAGATAGACTCTCTAGTAGCTCCTTTGATCCCTAAGCATCCCAAAATTGCATACCGAAGAGCACACACTCTCAAAAACATTCTACAAGGGGAGTTAATAAACAGAATAATTATTTGAGTATAGGGATTCATGATGATAAATTGAACAAAACACCATCTTCAGAGGGGCTTTCAGATCAAAAATCGATGCGTAACGTGACTTTATAGACCATGGCGCCAGAGTTTTTAGCTCACACATTACTGGAGAATCCTTCGAGATAATAAATGTTATGAACTGCGGGTTGAGCTTTGTATTATATTTGATGACCTGTAAATGTGGATATCAATATGGTGACTGTACTATTAAATTTTTAAAGCGGAACTACCACCCGACACAATCTTTAGCTTCACTAAGTCCCCATCTGGCGACTAGCTGCTTAATAGCGCTAGTTGCCAGAATAATTACCTTATTTAATAGATTTCTGCATTTTTCCATGGATGACAGGCAGGACGGAGCACGGACATCTTGCCATTGTGATGTCCGCACGCCTGCGCTGTCAGTCCCAGCCGGAGCCAAATGGCTTCTAGCAACGCCTCCTAGACCCGGCTGGGACTGACAGCACAGGCGCGCGGACGTCACAATGGCAAGATGTCTGCTCTCCGTCCTGCCTGTCACACATGGAAGAGAGCAGAAATCTATTAAATAAGGTAATTATTCTGGCGACTAGCGCTACTAAGCAGCTAGTCACCAGATGGGGACTTAGTGAAGCTAAAGATTGTGTGGGGTGGTAGTTCCGCTTTAAGATCTAGATTTAGCCAACATAAAAGGAGCATTCTCATTGGTTTTGAGTTGCACAGCGTCTCTAGACATTTCCTAGAATATCATAATCAATATCCAAATGGACTTGTCATTATTCCCATTGAACTTATAGACTCGCATTCCAGAGATCAGTTTCATCTATTAGCCTCTAGAGAGGCATTTTGGATTCTTACCTTACAAACCTTGTATCCTATAGGTTTAAATGAAGTTATAGATAGTAGTTGGTAATTTATTGAAGTACATTCACAGACTATATTAGTAGTATTGGGATTCTTAAATAGGACGGTATAAATTCCCTGCTAGTTATATTAGCTGTCTTTGGGTATATATATACAGGAAACCACTGTATAATGTGAGTGAATCTGATTATGCATTATTATCCAATTTTTCTGTGATAAGGCACTATCGGTGCCCCTCTTTGTTTGTTTCTGTTTCATATCTGGCTCTGAGAGTGGTGTTTGGAGGGAGAGCTGCCAGACTATTGGAGTTGAAAAGAAGCTGGTGGCGTACAGCTGGTTATACTCTGAGAATCCACCATTATGAGTAAATGTCCAGTTGGATAAGGTGCAGTGATTACATTTGAAACTCACACTATTACACAAAGGAGGGCCTCTTTTTCTTCACTTTTTTCTATATATACAGATAACATTTTTTTTTTTAACTACATTTTAAAAGAAGTTAAGAATTATTGCAGAAATTAAATGGATTTATAGCAAATTAAACTTGTTGACAGAACACTATTAATGTGTTTGAAAAAGTGCCATGTGAATATTTTGGATGCCCTCATGACCAGTGGTGATGATGGAAAGTTAAGCAATTGATTTCCAAGAAACTGACTGAGGCAAATGTTCTCTTATAAGCTAATAGTAACCATTCTTCTTCACTCATCAATGGCATCAACTATGGATTGTTCATATGCAACACAGCAAAAAAAAAATCAGTTACTCTGTGAAAATGGATGAATTATTGAGGAACTGTGTGGGTACCTGGAGAGTATTTCAAGGGTTAGTAATACTTTGTTTTATCTTTATTTTATTTTGTAGGCTTTAAAAAAAACATGAAGAAAGATATGTCTTATCTCTCAAATCTTTATGGTTTGAGAGATATTCACAAGCAAATTTTCCCTTCCCGCCCCTTTTACCTAGTGTAAGCCATCTCTTCTCAGATGTGGAATCCAGTCCATAGACCAGACAGATAACAGAAGGGGACAATCTTCTTCCTATGTGAACAATGAAAACCCTGCCCCCTTGACAAGTTTTTCAGGTTTTTTCCTTATCTTAATTGAAGATTGTCCCTCTCTGCAGTCTACCAGGGCACCTCCCTTCTGCTCTGGCTGAGCAGTGTTACATCAGTAAAAGGGGCGGGAGGGGGATACTTTGTCACTGAATTACTCTTGTACTACAACTCTGACAGAATTGAAATAATACTCTCCATGGCCCAAATACTATGATGATTAATTAGAGCTGCTTTTATTATGAAACATTACTATCCCTTTAAGTCGTTGCTGGGCACGGGAAAAGTATTAAGTAGCAGGCTCCCTTAACCGCGTGTATGTTAGAGATGTGTCTAACACATTGCTTCACAATGTCTTGGAGGCCTCGCTAGCATCCAAGTGGTTAATTTCCTAATACAACAGTGTGTCCTCTTTTAGAAGTGAGTACACCAAATTATAGGAGTGTCATATAATCATAGATAACACAATGCTTAGCACTTACATCTACTACAGCTTTATAAAACATTAAGTTTTTGTTTCACAACTAAAGTCACACAGCTCTGTGGCTGCACTTAAGGGGTATAAATGATTGCATATTTTAGCTTATACTAGCACACACTCTCATTAAGACTTTTATGTGCACAAAGCCCAGAAAGCTTCTCCTATAGCCTGAGCAGGAAAATGGAAGAACTGCACATAGATTTCATCTGTGCCTTGTTAGTACATGGAGAGAAACTAGGGGCAAAGAATCACCAATACAATTTCCCATTGCCCCTCCCTTGGCAGAAGCAGAATGGAACATTTTCAGTACAAATTGCTTAGTACATAGGCATTAGTGTGCCATTTAATGATGCTGAGTCTCTCGAGTATTTATAATCCCCGGTATACTCAGCCTCCGCGGGTACGCTAAACCGCAATATAGAATACAAATACAAAAAATTAGATACTTAAACAAGTCCCAAGAGTCAATTGATAGCCAATCTTTTTCTTCTCGTAGTTTATATTGACTTCTTGGTTGCCTTTGTGCTCTAATGCTCGTGCAGCCGTCTCTCTGATACCTGGTCCCGTGACTCCTTTAAAGCTGTGCTGCTATATAGAAACAATAAAAACAGAAAAAGAAAAAAATAAAAGGCAAAAAGACCATTGATGTGCTTTGATACTCAGAGGCTGGTGTAGCCTCACGTTCCATTAAGTACCCACCCGTTGGGGAAGAACATCAAGCTGGGATACATAAGGGACTATCTGCCAAAAAGATTGCTCTTAGAGGAGCGTTTGCGCTGTCTCTGTTTTTATTGTTTCTATACATTAGTGTGCCATTGCCTATTTTAGAGCCGAATTATATTAGTGCATCTTCCTATGGATCACTGAAATCTTTTGATCAAATAGGATGGAAATTATATAAGAAAGCAGTGATGCGTTTTAATATAAGTTTATTGATTGTAGGAATGCTAGACTTATAGTATTTATTGTGATTATACAAAAGTTTTTTATAGTAATATGACTCAAGTTTATTAATTTGAGTTGCTATATTCCATGTTTTAAATATTCTATTCATTTTTTTTAAATATTATTCTTTGTTATATTCATGATATCTTGTGTGACTGAGATATGTGCAGCCTGTCTCGGATTCCCGGTGTGTTGACCCTTTTGGGCAGTCATCTGTGTCTTTCTCGCTGATGATATTTTGCACTGGACCGGAGACTATTTGAGTCACGGTCCTAGGTCCCTGGGGTCATGAGTGTGGCGACAGTTTCTCACATGGGTGGACTGGTACTTTGTTGGTGGGGGGAATGTGGATGTTGGCCATGGTAGCTGACATGTTGGGTGGGGCAGAATCACTTGTACAGGTCAGACATATAATTATTACTTGATCTTTAGGTCCAAGAGACTAAAACCATTTGTGCTTGAACCTATCATTTAAATTATATTGAAATCTGTAGATTTTAATTGTGGTTTTGATTTTATATAGGTGTCTTGTTTTATGAAGTAGATTGTTCATAGTGGTGAACTGTCTCCTCCTGCTCTCAGTGCTTTGCATTGTGGGTTAAATGGAGCTTCCCCCCTCTGGGGGAGGCCCACTAAGCAGTGATGAAGAGGTGATAAAGTGGAGATAACGTCTCCAGTGATATCACTTCTCCAGGTCCTATGTTATTCTATGGAGCTGCAAATGAAAAATGCACCTACGTAAGGAAATGGTATAGAAGATCAACTTCAGATACGTTAGTCCCAGATGAAAATGATTGTAACAGTAGTCCTAATGTGATGAGATATAGTCCACCCTAGACAGTATCTTGTAAGTTCAATGATAATGTCACTGATGATGAAATGGTACCGGTGAACAGATAAAAGATGGTATAACGCAACTGCAAGTAGATGGAACATGAAGAGATGGAATGTGAATGAGAGGTGAGATGAAATTACTCTGAGTTCTGATGCTGCTACTTACTTGAGCGGCCATGTCCATGGATAAACAAAACTTTAAGGAAAGCTAAAGCGCAAAACAAAAAAACAGAAGAACAGTCATAATATCTAAGAGTAGTAATTTATTAGAGAAGAAACATAGTAAAATCATAAAATATTGCACTCACATGTAGAGGCCCCAAATAGAGGCCCCAGCCCCAATAGCCAGCGTACTTTGTCTGCTCAGATGTACCACTTGCACCGGTTCCTGCTGTAGTCTCTCTCTGCTGCAATGGTCTGGGGACTAAAAAATTGATGACAACCTTAGATATTATCACTGTTCTGTTTTTTGTTTGTTTTGCACTCTAACTTTCCTAGAAATCTTGTTTATTCTCTGGAGCCTATGCACTAAGATATCTTCAGCTTTGGAGATGTTAGTGCATAGGCTCCATAGAATAACATAGGAATTGGAGATTTAATATCACTGGAAAAAAGTAATCTCTGTTTTACTTCCTCTTTATCACAGTTTAGTGAATCTCTCCCCTTTGAATACTAGAGAAGTCTACAGCACATCACTTCACAAAATGTCTGCGTAAAGAATGTTGCTTTCCTCAAATTTCTGACAAAACAGCACTATTACTTTCACCTCCTGAAAAGTTACTCTCAATTGTTTCCTGTATCAGCAACTAGCATGTGTATACATAAACATATTTATATATATATATATATATATATATATATATATATATATATATATATATATATATATCATTTTTTTATGTTTTTTATTTATTATTCAGGATAATATGATTTAAAAAACTTCCTTCTAATGCTGGTCTGTTCCTGCGTCCTGTACAAGCTGTACTGCACGACTTATTACCTCCCCACTGGGTTGCCAATCACTCTCAAGTATGGGGAAGTGAAATGCCGAACACCTTCACACAAAGAGTCAGGCGGTCTTTCCAGTAAGATTGAGGAGGGAAGAGCTGCTAATCAAACATCTGGTCACCAACATGGCAGCACTCTCTCTCTTCTTGTCGGTAAGGAACATTGTGCAACAATATCTACTCTAAAAAAAAAAATCATGAAACCTGAAACCTAAATTTACTTCAAAATTTCCTCACAGATAGTTTTTGAACATAGGGACAATAATGGAGTCCGAGATCACTATATTTAAACGGTTTTATTATATA
Source organism: Rhinophrynus dorsalis (assembly GCA_037306005.1). Classification (NCBI taxonomy): domain Eukaryota; kingdom Metazoa; phylum Chordata; class Amphibia; order Anura; family Rhinophrynidae; genus Rhinophrynus; species Rhinophrynus dorsalis. Next base: position 123,668,240 of record CM074727.1, on the reverse strand, counting down.
ACTTTGGTTTGTATGGATTTATTTCTTATTTTTGGTATCTTTCTTTCTCTTATATTTGATGTTCTCTCTCATCCTTTTTGTGCACTTTCTGTATTAAAAAAATACACTACTTTTGCAACATATTATGTGTCCTGGCATGTCTCATTTGCATAGGGGTCTAATTAGGAGGATACATTATATAGCCTGCTCATCATGTCTTTTTGTCTAATTAATTATTTATTTAAAGTGCACTTTCCTGTGAAAGCAGTCACATAATCTGGATTAAGGTTGTTATTTCAGGTTGAATAATCTGCAACAACAAAAATAGCAGACTATAGCCAATCATTTAAAATGGTAGGTGTGCGTTAGACTAAATGACATGATATGGGATACCCATGAGCCCCTTTTTGTACCTTAGTTCTCTCCTGTTACTGAACCAATTTTTGGCTTTAGGCCCTTATGCCTTGCATAGGCTGCACTGCCTTAGTTCCACCACTAACTCTCACTGATGTCATAGTAGTAGTCCCAGCTGGGTAGGAACTAGATTTTACTAGGTTCTGGGGTGAAATCATAGGCTGCCCCCCCCAGTCCCTACCACATGGTCTGAAGAAAATGTGAATAATTTGTTACATCACAGATCTTTTTTAAAGTCTTTGAGAAAGTTTGAATCATCCTGACACAGACCCAAGATACAATTCACCACAGGAGAATCTCAGAATCGGAAGGTCTTCTTGTGATGAGGGAAAGCAATCTCTTTGCAGTGCCAAGGAGCTGTACCATCATGATTCATTATCCAGATACTGAAGGTTAGTCCTTTTAGTGCCAGAGGGGGTGTACAGTACATTTATTTCCAATGTGTTGGACAACCCTGTTGTGCAAATAAGTTAAAGCAGAGCTTTCACATGATTAAAAAAAGTTACGCAGAGCACAGTTACATTAGCGATATAGACAGATTTATGCTTCAAAATAAAACTAATTGCTTCATTAAAGAAAAAATCACCTTTTAACCAGGCAGGCACCGGCAGGGATCTTACAGGAAGCATTCTGTGTGCCTGCGCTGTCAGTCCCTTCCTGTACCATATGATACAGTGGCAGTCAACCACCAATCCTGGATTTGAAGAGGACAGACAGCACAGAAGTAGAGATGCCGTCTCTGCAAGACGTCCACGCTGTTCTACGGTGCCTGCCTAGTTAAAAGGTGATTTTTTTTAGTTAATGAAGCAATTTGTTTTATTTTCAAGCATAAATCTATCTATAGCGCTAATGTAACTTTGCTCTGTGTAGCTTTTTTAATCATGTGAAAGTTCTGCTTTAATAAAGAAAAGGTCAAGGGTTCACTGACACTGTTGTTATCTTACTGGCTGGCAGTGGCTGTGCGTGATGATGTCAGCAGCCACAAGCCAAGATAAGAAACTTGTCTGATTGTAAGGGAGTTGGAGGATAGTGCAGAGCCAAGAGTCCCCTTGGATGCTGGCACCACCACAAATGCACCCTCTGCACCCATGTAGTTATATCCCTAGTCCCAGCCATGTCAGAGCTTCATTGAGGTAGAAAATGTAGCTTTCAGTTCCCCATGACATTGTTGAACATGGTATTAACTCATAGGAGAAAACACCAATGGTAGGATATTTTAGCAATGACACACAAAAGTCAACCTGTTCCTCTGCATTAAAGGGATAGTAATGTTTCCCTTGACACACAGCTCAGATTGTAAATCATATTTAAAGGGTTAGTAATATCTTATATTAATAAAAAGTAATATTGTCGATATTACAAAAATAAATCAATTGATGCCAGTCCGATCGCTCAAACCTTTATAGTTTTAGAGATATAATGTGATAAAATTCTCTCCTCCCTTCCCTTTCACTGACGTCAGCCTCTAGCTGACAGAAAAAGATCCTGGTCCCGGGACTGGCCAGTGGCTCTTCAGCAGAGCCAAAATAGCACAATCTAGAGATAAACACTTCATTGGAATGGTCTACAAAGTGTGCTCGCAAACCAGGCACACTTTGTAGACCTTTCCAATGAAGTATTTCTTTTTAGATATTGCTATTTCGGCTCTGCTGAAGAGCCTCCTTGAGTCACATGACTCGATTCTCCTTCTGTCAGCTTTACAGTTGATGTCAGTGAAAGTAGAGGGAGAAGGAATTTGTCACCGTATATCTCTTACACTATAAAAGTTTGAGAGATCGGACAGGCATCAATTGATTTATTTTTTTTATATCTACAATATTACTTTGTATTAATACAAGACATTAGTAACCCATTAATAGTTCTGCTGCCCAATGCTCTTACTCTTCAAAACTTGCTAGTTAGGCTGTAATGATATGATGAAGTTAGCTTTTCCGCCCCTTTTCCTGATTGCAAGCCACCTCCCCATAGATCTGAAAACTGGGGAAAAACTGGGACCAGTCAGATCACAACGATGGACAATCTTCCCATATAAGGAAAACCCTGACCTCCTTGACGAAGGAGGACAGCTTTTTTCTAATACAGTGTGAAGATTGTACCTCGTTGTGATCCGCTGTCGGATCTGGGACAGAAATGCTTATATCAGGAAAAGGGTAGGAGGGTTAAACTTCATCATATCATTACAGCCTAACTTTTTTTTTGAAAGGGATAGTAATACTTTTTTTATCTTTATTTTATTTTGTAGGCATTAAAAAAACATGAAGAACGATATAAGGCTTATCTCTCAAAACTTTATGGCTTGAGAGATATTCACAAGCAAAGTTTCCCCTCCCTCCCCTTTTACCTAGTGTAAGCCATCTCTTCTCAGATGTGGAATACAGTCCATAGACCAGACAGATAACAGAAGGGGACACTGTTATTCCTATGAAAACAATGAAAGCCCTGCCCCCCTTGACAAGTTTTTCAGGTTTTTCCCTTATCTTAATTGAAGATTGTCCCTCTCTGCAGTCTACCTGGACACCTCCCTTCTGATGTGGCTGAGCAGTGTTACATCAGTAAAAGGGGCAGGAGAGGGATACATTATCATTCAATTATTCTTGAACTACAACTCTGACATAATTGAAATAACACTCTCCAAATACTATGATGATTAATTAGAGCTGCTTTTATTATGAAACATTACTATCCCTTGAAGAGTAAGCGCATCAGACAGCAGTAGTATTAAATATGATGACCATCACTATCCCTTTAAACCCCTGAAAGCTAAAGACATCTCCCACACAGGTACTGGCTGTGAGGCCTAAAGCACTGGATGAGATACTATGTACTAAGATGTAAGAAAGAAGTAACAACTTATACCGTGTCATAACCTCTCCATCTCCTATGTTATTCTGTGGATCCTATATGCTTAGATCTCTGAAATTGGTGAGATATTAATACATAAACTCCAGAGAATAATATAGGACTGGAGCATTTATCATCGTTTAAAACACTGAATGCCAGACAGGTGTGAAATACATTGGGAAGCAATGCATTTCACACCTCTTTTGCACTCAAGGGGTTAACACTTATCTCCACTTTATCGTATATATGCCTGCCAGTTGGAGGCATGCAATGGTGCTATATGTCCTGCTGCTAGTAATGGCTCAACTGGACTGCACGGTGCGCTAACAATGCATTAGCTACACCCCTGGCGTCACTAAATAAACTTATACTGCTGCCTTTGAATACACTTACCTAATACATCTTTTAAGCTCTGTGTAGTAATTGACACTCTTCATCCTTAATTCATATAATACATTTTTATTTTTTATAAATATTTATCATTAGAAAGAAATAATAAATTATCACAACTTTGACCATATTCATATTTTTGTTGGAATGGTACAACAGCTACAAGAATCAAGTTATTATGATTTGCATGCCCCCTGGTGGCAGAAAAGTGGATACTTTATACATACAGGCTGAAAACCATACTCGCAGCTCTATGAAACACAAGTATAACATAAAGCTTCACACTTATGACTTCCAAAATGTTTCAACCCTTGTGTAGTCAATTGCTGGACCTCTAGCTGTTGGGGTCTGCAACTCCCATTATTCCCAACCAGCTGTTGCCTGGTTGGGAATGATGAGTGTTTGAATTCCCTATACCTGAAGGACCAGCAGTTGACTAACTGATTTAGATGCTAGAGAGGTCTTCAACACATCTGAAACAAAGCATTGGCTAAACTTCTATCATTAGACTGCAGAAGGGTACACCAGCTTCAGCAATTTGCCATACGGTTATACAGTATCCTTTTAACAAAAGAGTGTGCAACTTAAAGGAGCAGTAAACTTTTTTTATGAAAAAATATATATTGTAGGGATTTTCCTATTGAGTAAAATAAGGGTATTCCCACTGCCGAGAGATTTATATTTCCAGAGTTATTACAGTTTAAACCCATGTTTTTTTACATTAGCAGTGCCCTCTAGTGGTCAAATTCTAATTAGATTTCCTGTTAGATTCTAATGGAGAGGAAAGTCAGAAAAGTCAGAGACATACAGTTCTCCATAGAATGTGATAAAAACTGCCTGTCACTTCCTGTCAGTTACAACTATCAGGAAGTAAACACAGTAAATTCACTTCCTGATTATTTAAACTGCTATAAATTTTGAATAAAACATCTGACAGCAGTGGGAGTGACCTTGTTTTATTCAGCAGGAAATGCTCTGTAAAATATGTGTTTTCATAAAAAAAAGTTTACTGCTCCTTTAAAGGCGCAATAACCATGTCCCATGATGAAAATGGTGACATGAGAATCTCGCCCTGCATCAAAAGCGCTAGATTGTCATGTCGCAGCATTAAACGTCGCTTCAACCCTTCAACCCAGAGGAACAGGAATCAGCACAAATGTGGGAGGATTACATGAGAGTTGTAATATTTTACAGGGGATCATGGGAGTTGTAGTCAGCTGTCACCTAAAGGCAGAGGATTCAGCCATGCTACCCCGTGTACCTGAATTTGATTTCTCAATGTTGCTAAGTGGTGTTCCGGGCTCTCTCTCCCCTTCTCTGAGTGCAGAATGACAGGGAGGAGCAGATAACGCAGAGAAGGGGAGAGAGAGCCCGGAGCAGATTTTAGCAACATTTAGAAATCAGATTGAGGTACATTTTTTTATTAATGGTTGCTGAGTTAGCACGGCTGAATCCTCTCCCTTTAGCTGACAGCTGACTACAACTCCCATCATCCTCAGTAAAATATTACAACTCTCACATAATCTTCCCACATTTGTGCTGACTTCTGCTCCTCTGGGTTGAAGGGTTGAAGCGACATTTAATGAGCCGACATGAGAATCTTGCGCTTTTGATGCAGGGTGAGATTCTCATGTCGCCCTTTTCATTACAGCGACATGGTTATTGAGCCTTTAAGTTTGTGTGCGACATTTTCAGGGAACCAGGTTATACAATCTAGCATCAGACCAAGCACATTTTACTATTGTACTTTTTTTTCCTCCCTCTTCTTCCATTAAAAGGCGACCATAGTAATAAAACATATTTACTTAATTACATGTACTTCTAACAGCAGTTATTTTTGTGAATTTGATCTGTCTTGTAGTCCACTGCTACAAATATGTTTATTATTATCATTATTATCACTTTTTGCAGTGTTTATCCTGCTGAATAAAACATGGTTATTCCCACTGCTGAAAGGTGCTTTACTGATAAGTTATTGCAGCTAAATCTTGCATTTTTCGGGTGCAGGGCCTTTAAACACTTGCGTGCCAGAGAAGTATCCAACACATTGCACCATTCTGGCACTCAGAGGGTTAAGATCCACTTTTTTCCTAGGGTAAGTCCCACTTTAAAGGACAATTATTATGTTTTACTTCTCTTTACCCTTTTAATGACAAGAGGTGTATGCAACTTGTTGTGAAGCAATGTGTTTACACACCCTTGTAGTTCTTAGAGGCTTGGGGCGGAGCTGGCACGCTACCAAGATGGCCACTTTCTGAACTAGCTCCGGACCATGTCGGGGGATTAAATACGTTTTTTTCCAGACACTGCCCACCTGCTTGTAGCTTCTTGCTAGCACTTTGCTGCGAAAACATTGCTCCCTGACAGACAAGCGAATGGGAGAGTCCTGCTCTAAGCATTCAGCTACAACTAAGGAAGCTGCTCCGGATCGAGGAGGCCAGAATAGTGATACCTCGGAGACCCTGTTGTCATCTGGGACAAGTGAGGCCAAACAATGTGGACACCCCTCAGGTTTACAGGCCTCAAGTAGGAGCCTCTAGACAATGACGGATCCAGAGGGTGCAGTAGACATGGCTGAATTCCCAACTGCCAGGGGGTTGGATGCCCTTCTGGAACTCAAAAGATTAATAATACCTTATGCAGTTAGCAGTGTTTGAGGTCCAGTGGGTCTGCCAGCAACCTCTATATCCACCTCCATGGACATGACATCCAGGACTGATTGAAGATAGAACAAAAGCACAAGGGCATAATTCATAGGGGCCCAGTAGGATTTTTTTGGCGGTAATAAGGTAAGTGAGTTAGGGTGGGTTATTGTTAGGAGCATATCTGGAAACTTTCTTCTTTGGATCCCCCGGAGAGGGTTCATGGGCTGGGAATGGAGTGTATAAATGATGTGAATCTCATAATGTGGGTGGAGCTTAATTGGACCTGTAGGATTGAGAGACAAAAAGGTGGGGTTGATTTTAGAATGAGCAGGAAGTGGGCAGAAGAGAGTTAACAAAGAACTTACCAAAGCTGGAAAATCAGCCTCTGTCCCTGGAGATTCAGTAATTAACTTTGAAATACTGAGTCTCCAGGGCAGGTCCCCAGCATTCCCAAGTATGATAGGAGATACCTGGGACCTTTCTGGATCTAACCTGGAGACTGGTTTTATACATAATTACCACTGTCCTTTGAAAATGTAGCACACAAAAGTGTGTGTGTAACTAAACGGCATTCTCATGTTGAGCTCTTAAACATCGCTTCAACCCACATCCAAAATGTCTTGAAATATCTTGCTGATTTTAGTGCCCGCATACCTTAGCATACCTTTTTGAATGGTTTCATGGGTGGTGAATAGGGGGACTGGAGGAGAGAGGAAGCCACGTAGCTCTTGTGGCCTAAATTGAGAAGGGGCTTTGCTTACATTGAGGGGATATGTTTGAGGTAATGATCGGTTGACTTGATTGGCAGAAGTGAGGTAGTTGGGAGATACTGACTGAGGGGATCAACGGAGGTCAGAACGAAGAGGCCTCGTGGCCAATGGAATGTATGTCAGTGAGGGAGGCATGAATGGAAGGCTTTTACAGAACGTGGCACACAAAGGGATAAAGCTGTGCTTGGTAACTGTAGCAGACACACCAAGTATAAGGGGAGATATCTACCAACATGCCACTTGCGGGTTGAAGTGACGTATAAGATATGATAAAGTATGTAGACACTAAAATCAGCAAGATATTTTGGATGCGGGTTGAAGCAAGGTTTAAAGCCTCGACAAGAGAATCTCTCGCTTTTGAATCAGGGCGAGATTCTCATGTCACCCTTTTAATCATGGCGATATGGGTAATGCGCCATTTAGTTGCATGCACTTTTGTATGTGACATTTTCAAAGTGAACCATAAGTACCAGGTCTCTAGAGACAGAGGCTGATTTTCAGGGCTTAGTGAGTTCCCTTGTAAATCTGCCCACTTCAATTCCGGTTCAGTCACTCTCTGCCCTGTCCTTCCCATGTTTGGCCATTATAATGGCAAACCCCACATCCCATCTTCCCAATGCTACCCGCCCAATCAAGTTCTACCCACTTTGTGAAGCAAATCAAATCATTTGGAAACTTCCAGCCCCAGACCTTAGTGGACCTCTTGAAGCCTGGGCAAGGAGTGAGCCACCAGGACTATGGTCCCATCATCTCTTTGATCTATGCAGAGCCAATAATGGGAATGTTCCAAATAAGGTTGCAGTGCATCGACTAAGCTTATAGATAGTTAAGATAAACAAGTACCCAAACTTGTGATTATGTACAGATGTAATAGTACATTTCAGAGCACAGCTCCTCTAGAGCACAACTCCTCCTATTGGAACAAGTAGCAATGTTTATTTATTAAATATATAGATTGTAAGGCTTTTCCTGCTGAGAAAAAAAGGGTACTCACACTGGTGGAAGATGCTTAATTCAAAATGTATAACAGCTCTGGATAAAAGTGTTTGTAGATCTTTATAGCTGGTGAGAGAAATCCTCCATTAGGCTAATAAAAAGAGACCATTCGTTGTGTTACTCAATAGATCTCCTCTTCATAATAAAACATGACTGTACTTTTAACTTTACCATTATAGCAGACATAAGGAAAATGAAGAATTTTGCCATGATATCCTCTGTGCAGAGTTTGTACATACAGAGTGGGATCATCCATTATGGCTGCTGCCTAGTGCTCGTGACAATATTATGGGCAAGTGATGGGTTCATACAGTGGTCCTGCTGTTGCCACAACTAATATCTAGTATGGGAGGCCTTTTTGGTTGAAAAAGACTAACAGCATACATTTGCTCCCACTTTCATTAAAGCCACAATTTCAGCAACTGCTAGCAGTTCTCTGTGTCAAACATCACCAGATCAAGAGTTGTGGTGCACCAAATTAGTACCTTGGCTAGGGTCCCATGGAGCCTTAATCTGTCTCTGTGTACATAGCCTATAGAGCAAAACAATGTCCCAAATATCCATATACTCACATACTGCTCATTCTTTAGCACAAATGGGCAGTATTACCATAAGCTCCCAGCACATTATTACAATGCATGTTCCCTGAGACCAGTGAAGGTGCATTCAGCTATTTCTTGAAATGTCAATAGTGCAGTATTTCTCAAACTTTTATAAAGGCACTCCTAACACAATCTGGGATTTTCAGGGCACCACTAACACAGAGGTTATTTGCCAATGGTGTAATGATGGGAAAAATAAATATATAGTGATTCTTAGTTCTCACAATCAGAATAACATAAATTAAAAATTTTGTACGTAACGTTTTGAAAGTTGAACCTCAATGTTCACATTTTTGTCAGTGTTCTAAAAAGGGACACCTTAAATGGATGTCCATGGCACACAAAAGTGTCACATCACCCAGGTAGAGAACCAGTTAAATTAGTTCATTCCACTCAGTGGAGATTATGCAATAAGGTGTGATAAAGAAGTGATGAGGTGGAGAGGACTTCTCCAGAGTTATAAACTCTCAAGGTTCTATGTAATTCTATGGAGCCAATGCACTAAGATTTCTCTAATTGTGGGTATGTTAGTGCCTAGGCTCCATAGAATAACACAGGAACTGTAGAAGTAATAACACTGGAGAAGTCATCTCCACTTTAACACCTCTTTATCCCATCTTAGTGAATAGCCCCAAGGATTTGGATAGTTTATCAGATGGGAGAACTCATATATACTTTAAAGGGATAGTAATACTTCGTTTTAATTTTATTTTATTTTGTAGGCATTCAAAAAACATGAAGAATGATATAAGTCTTATCTCGCAAACCTTTATGGTTTGAGAGATATTCACAAGCAAAGTTTCCCCCTCCCGCCCCTTTTACCTAGTGTAAGCCATCTCTTCTCAGATGTGGAATGCAGTCCATAGACCAGACAGATAACAGAAGGGGACAATCTTCTTCCTATGAGAACAATGAAAGCCCTGCCCCCCTTGACAAGCTTTTCAGGTTTTTCCCTTATCTTAATTGAAGATTGTCCCTCTCTGCAGTCTACCTGGGCACCTCCCTTCTGATCTGGCTGAGCAGTGTTACATCAGTAAAAGGGGCAGGAGGGGGATACTTTGTCATTGAATTACTCCTAAACTACAACTCTGACAGAATTGAAATAACACTCTCCAAAGTCCAAATACTATGATGATTAATTAGAGCTGCTTTTATTATGAAACATTACTATCCCTTTAATACTTCTTTATCATACCTTAGTGCACCTCCCTTGTGTCCTTCTAAGATGTAGTGTGTTAAAGGGGAAGTAACCCCTCCTACCAAAAGCTTCCCACCCCAGCTTACCTTTCTATGACCAGAAAATTTTAACGGCCCCTCTGAATTTTTCCTTGCTTCTCAATTCAAGCAATAATATCTTCAGTCAATCCTTGCTGTCACATGTATGGCAGAGGACATAACAGTTGCCAGCAGGACCACAGAACACAAACTCAGCCTAAAGCACATGGTAATCTTAACCTTTTAAGGATGAAGGGGTGTGCCACGCATTGCTTTGCGGTGTACTGTGCAATGCACCCCTCTGGTCCTTAGGGATTATATAAGCTCATGCACTCTGCCTGATTCAGTTTGATAAAACCGCTGGTAACTATCATGTCTGCCTCGATCAGCATTACATCCAGGATTAACTGAAGAGGTTATCTTTTGAATAAAGGCAACATTCATATATGATTTTCTGGCCATAGTAAAGCAAGTAGAGGGTTATTATTATGGGATGTTTCGTTGCTTTTATCAATATAATAACCCTTTGCTATATTCTGATGTACTAAGAGAACTGGGGTCAGATGCACTAAGGTGTGATAAAGAGTTAATAAAGTGGAGATTAATTCTCCAGTTTATCACTTCTCCAGTTCCTATGTTATTCTATGGAGGTAATGCACCAATATTTCTTCAGCATTGGAGATCTTAGTACCGTACATAGCCTCTATAGAATAACATAGGAACTGGAGAAGTGATATGACTGGAGAAATCATTGGCCGCTTTATCATCTCTTTATCACGTCTTAATGAATAACTCACTTGGGGCCAAATGTTCAAAGAGATAACGACAAAAAAAAATGTTGTATGAACGACAAAAATAAGTAATTGTGTGTATGAACGACATATTTTATCCTATATAATAATTTACTACAATGTTTGTCAGAAGCATTCATGCACAGTAGAGACTGCCCAGACGCACAGAATGCTGGGAGTTCTGTGCTGGAAGCACGGAATGCTGGAAGCACATAATGCTGGGAGTTCTGTGCTGGGAGCACAGAACACTGGGAGCACGGAATGTTGGGAGCACAAAATGCTGTGAGCATAGAATGTTGGGAGCACGGAATGCTGAGCGTTCTGTGCTGGGAGCATTCTGTGCTTTCGGGCGGTCTCTGCAGTGCATGACTTGGTCATAGGCAGGACGCAGAGCAGGACCGGCTTCTTAACCCTTTGAGTGCCAGAAGGGTATGCAACGCATTGCAAAGCTGTGCGTTGTGTATCCCTCTGGCACTCAAAGGTTTAATATCGCCCGGACCGTGGCCCATGTACACGGGCTTTTACACTAGTATAAAATATATGACAAAAAACTAGCAATGTCCATTGTGTACAACTACAATAATAAAACCCACACACTCAACCAAAGGAAAACAGGACCTGGATTAATAAGTCATTGATAACCTAAGATATGCTACAGGGAAAAATAATATGTATATATAAAGAGGAAAAAGGAAACCCTGCTGTACTAGCACACTCACAAGGCTAAAACCACTGACTTTAATAACTCAGAATATTGGAGACCCTAAAACATTTATTAGATGTATGTTAAAATATGGTAAGGAATCCAAAACTACATTAATAATCTCCACAGGAAGTATATAAACTCCACCTGGAGTGTAAGGACAGGACTAAAAGTCAGTAGAGAATATCAATAGGCAGATTCTGCAGCATCTAGCCCATAGATAATGAATCTGTTATCATCATCAAAGTGTCTATATGTGTCAAGTGATACAAAGCAAGTGTCATGTACTGCAGGGGGTTCTTCTGGCTTGCCTTATTAGAAGTTGTTATCACTAAGACCGTGAAGATAAGTTAGATACTATGTATACCCAGGGACTTCATTCCACTTTTGTCATTTTTGTCAAGATGGGCACAGTGTTAGGGAAATTAAGTTAACTGTATTGATGAGACGGTTCCGCTCTCAGAGGGACAGAAAGGTATGGGAGGTAAAATTAATGTTAAAATGTAATGCTATTTGTAATGGTTTGAATAAAGACAGAGAGTTATTGTCACATTATTACTTAGTGGATTGACCTTTCCAACAGACCCACTGGCATCGTAAATACCTCTAAAGCCTCAGAAGAAGAGTGCAATTTACCACTGACTGATCAAAGTATCTGGATCTGGATTGAGTTCTCTTTATCTGATTTCCATGCTAAACAACGCAATGTGTACTTGTATTTAAGAGAGATGTTTTCATATTTATCTGTATAACATGCCTGAGGAAGCGACCTAAGGTCTTGACAGCTTGCATTCTAAATCTGCTTAGTTAGCCAATAAAAGGTATCAAAAACTATATTTGCCTCCTGTATTTCTAAGGCTAACACGGTACCAACTCTCATCTTCATTCCACTTGTCTCCCTAAAGCCGAAATGGCAAAAAAATAAGTTATATAAATATTTAATATGTTGGCATGAAATGCAAATATAAGGCAAAAAAACATCCTATATATTGGTACTAGTGCAGTTACTGCCAACATAGCAAAAATGTAATACACCTCAATTCCCTGACAAACAAGGTAACAGAATAGTATAATATACATCCTGGCACTGGGATAATAAAGAAATAGATCTAAGAAGAATTTCTTAATTTCTAAAGTACCGGGGTTGCTCCGGCTTGCCAATAATCTTATGTAAGTGTACTGTCAAATAGCCCAACAACTATATTTGATGTTAGGCTTACAGCATACCAAAACTAAAATCGGTCTGCCAAAACTATCTGAAAGTTGAAATCGATCCAATATCTGTGCCTATTACAGTTTATAGGAAGCAGAACAATACCGGGGCATAACCGGCTTGCCAGAATCAGTTTGACAAAAGACGTCACAACTGAGAAGTGTAGTAGCTATATCCACAAGTTATAAAGTATAAATTTAAACATCAATGAATACCGGGGCATATCTGGATTGCCTGGATTAAATAAGGTCAGTACACTATCAACTAGCCGAAAGATGTATTCAGTATCAATCTTGCAAGCGACCGGGACTCAGCCGGTGGAACCAGTGGTGTAACAATAGGGGTTGCAGGGGTCGCACCTGTGACCGGGCCCGGCCACCCCCTGCGTCCCCACCCAGTGGCGTAACAATAGGGGTCGCAGGGGTCGCACCTGCAACTGGGCCCGTCACTCTCAGGGGCCCGGCCGCCCCCTGTGACCTCCTTGCAACACGCCCACAGAACAGCTTTAATAATGCAGAGCGCTGGGAGATGACATAATCTCCCAGCGCTCTGCATTACTAACAACCGCACGGGAGTTTGGTTCAGGAGGTCTGTGCCTCATTCGGCACACCGCTAGATCACCAGGGACTCGAGGTAGGAGGGGGGGTCAGTAGGGCCAATGTGTAGATGGGGGCATTGTGGAGAATGAGGGGCATTGTGATGGGGGCATTTTTGAAGGGGCAATGTGGAGATTGAGGGGCAGTGTGGAAGGGGCATTGTGGAGAATGAGGGGCAGTGTGGAGGGGGCATTGTGGAGAATGAGGGGCATTGTGATGGGGGCAATGTGGAGGGGGCATTGTGGAGATGAAGGGGCAATGTGGAGAATGAGGGGCATTGTGGAAGGGGCATTGTGGAGATTGAGGGGCAATGTAGAGGTGGCCAATGTGGTTGAGGGGGGCCAGTGAGGTCAGAGGGGGGCCCATGGCAATTCTTGCACCAGGGCCCCGTGGCTTCTAGTTACGCCTCTGTCCCCACCGCCTGGCACCTTCAACATTCTGATAGCTGATCTCCCTCTGGCACTCTAGTAATGCAGAGAGCTGGGAGATGACATCATCTCCCAGCACTCTGCATTGTGAGAGGACCACGTGGGAGCTCCATTTGCGGAAGGAGGCACAGACCTCTCCTGCCATGCCACTGGACCACCAGGGACGTAGGCAATGTGGAGATGGGGGGCAGTTTAGTGGCAGTTTGGAGATGGGGGAAATGTGGGGATGGGTAGCAATGTGGAGATTGGGGGCAATGTGGAAATGGGGGCAATGTAGAGATTGGGGACAATGTTGAGATTGGGGGCAATGTGGAGTCAGTGTGGAGATTGGGGACAATGTGGAGGTGGCCAGTGGAGGTGGCCAATGGGGGGCCAATGTTGTCGGGGGGGGGGGGGGGCATGGCAATTCTTGCACCAGGGCCCGGTGGCTTCTAGTTACGCCTCTGAGTGGAACAGAGATATCAAAGATGGTCCGATTAGCAAGCTTGTTGTTAGTTTAGTAAATACAAAAAGAATATCGGGGCATATCCAGGCATAGGGAGGAGTCCTGATTCCAAACCAAATGAGGTCTGAATAAAAAATGATAACAAATAAATGAACACTGTAATACTTTGACATCCCTCTGGCACGCAAAGGTTTTTCTTTTAATTATTGTTTATTCAGACCTAGTTGAGGGAGGCATCAGGAGAGACCATGACGTGCCCAACGACATCCGACAACTGACACTCTCCGAAAATATTAATGAGCCCAATGACACTGTACTTGGAAAAGTCGTTACAAACGACAAAAGCTTTTTTACTACTTCTTTAAACATATGGCCGAAGGAGTAAAACGGCACTACAAACTGCACAACAGCATGATGTGTGACATACATAAGGGACCGCATCACAGGGAACATAAAAATTCCACAACTTTCCAATGAATTTAACCCTTTGAATGCCAGTGAGGTATGCAATGCATTGGATACCTGTCTGGCACTCAGATCATTCAATGAAAGGGTATTTTTTTTGTTTCCCACGTACCCTTGGTTTGCCTCCGATTTGCTCCAGTTCTTTTCAGTACATCAACCGCTGTAAAGATGATAGTGGTAACACTATTGAGATTCCACACAAACGCAGGAGGTGGAATTGATTTACTAATGCTGTGCCTGCACAACATCTCTTTACTAAACATACTTATGGAAAAAAATCTTGTCTTAAAGGGGAACATTCACATCAGAAAATATTTTTACCAGTTGGTTAACCATGTTAAGTAGTATTAGGAAACATGCTTTGTTTTGTTTTCTTTTTTACATACCTTTTAAGATTTTTAACCTCCAAGTTGTTCACTTCCGCATAATGCGGCACAGAGTATCTTCGGCACAGATCTTAGGACTTCCCAGCACTATTTCATTCTCCTCCCACCTCCCTCCCAGCTGCCCCAGGGAGCGCGTTCATGCTTCCCTTCCGTGTGGTGTGAATGGCCGTTATCGTTATATCAAGCTCCGGTTAGCATTATACTGAGATTGCAACACTCTCTACGGCTCAGATACTATGGAGATTAATTGGAGCTGCTGTTTCTGTGAAACATTCTATCCCTTTAAGTGGATGTCCGCACCACACCAAAAAGTGCCATGGCACCTGGTTTAGAGCCAATGGGCTAAAATCTTAGAGGCAATATTTAGCAGCCCAGGAGGATCTGGACGTCCATCCTATATGTTACAAACAAAATAGCCATTTGAGTACTGGAAGCATACTGGAAGCATAATCAACAGATTTCTAAGGCTTGGATACATTTTGGTACTCAATGGATTAAAGTAAGCAGTGAGCCTGGGAAGCAGGGGTTGTTTTCCCCCTGAAATAAAAAGCCATTCCTTGACTTCTGCTCTAAACTGATTAATGAGTTTTAAATATGTGTTTGTGGAAATGTTGTCGCATATCATTTTATCAATAAATGTATGTTAAAAATGCTAAACACTTTTTTTTTTTTGTCTTGTTTTGTTGTGGGGGGTTTTGTAATTAACCCCTTAATGACCGGCCGCACACGCATGTGGCAGTCAGTTATGGACCAGGGACCATTTATTTTATTTTATTGCAGAATCTGATTCCAGACTCCCTGAACTGTGTGCAGCCGCGCGGGGAGCCCAGAATTCCATGACACTGTCAAGGTTTTGCTGAGCAGCTCTATTCTGCATATTGATTCTGATATCTCAGCTAATCCAGTGCTCTGCTATCCACTGCTGCTGTCTTCTGAGTTTCTGGCTCAGGCTGATCAGCTGATCTCTCTGATTGCTCACTTGACTGTTATCAGCCAACCCTTCCAGGGTATTTAAAGCAGCTTGGCTCACTTCCTCATTGTCCTTGTGTTTGTTTGCTGACATGTTGCTGCTGTGGATTTTCCTGCGCTCCTGTTTGCTGTGTTCCAGACTCCTTGGCTTGTTCCTGACTTCGCAGACTTCTGGTTTCCTGTCTCCGGCTTGGCTGACTACCTGTCTTGGTTCCTGACTCTGGTGTGCCTTTTGGTTTATACTCTTGATTCATGCTTCTGTTTTTGTTGCACTAATAAAGGTGTATCACATTTTACCTTTTTGTGTCCTGTCAGTAGGATGTGCTTTAGGATGTTTCCTCTCTGTATAAGGCACTAGTAAGATAAAAGAGACCGCATTCTGGCTAGAACACAATTCCTGCAGAGCCTGCTCAATTCTTTGACAGGCTCATTCCTAGTTGAGTGACTTTGACCAGTACTTTTGTATATACAATTTATATTTGGGGTAGGTCACTGAAAGTGTAATAGGGGAATCCAGCCATGGACCTCTTGGTCACAGTGCCTACAGAGATCAACTACACTTCATTAACAAGGTCCGGTAAGGCCATACTAACCATAGCCTTCGATCCACTGCTAACAAGTCACTGAGTATCCCACACTACAAGAAAGAAGCAGGTAGATCTGCCTCCTCCTTCAGAGCTATGAAAGCCTGGAATAAACGGAAAAGAATCAGATCTTCTCCCAGTCTAAAATTCCTAAAAATAACTTCTTGTTTGCATCTAAAAAACAATATGTAACTGTATATATACTCGCAAAATCTGTGCTAATTTTAGCTGCTCCTACAGTGCACGAAGCGCATTATATTCAATATAAGAGAGTAACAACCTGCCTCATCACAAACTGAAAATGGAGGTCCTAACCAGGTGGAATTCCACTTTGTACATGCTAGTGCATTTGTACACACAGAATTACGCCATTTACAAATGCAAAATGCAAACTGGAAGGCTTTGAAAGTCGTCTCTTTGTCACTTGGGAAATGGTAACGAATGTACAATGTAAGTGAGCTGCTGAAGGAGGAAGCAACCATGCTGGTTAGCCATGATGGGTCAGGAATTAGGGAATTATATCCACTGATATATTTATTGCAGAAAAAACTGAGGCACATGGCTGAGGAATCTTACCATAATGAGAACACAGACATGCACCAGATAGTCAAGGACATGTTAGCATTTATTAAGCAAGATCCTCATATAGTGTCCATTAAAAGCAGTGAGGAATACATTCTTGCCACTTTGCTGGACCCCTACTTTAAACACAAAATTTCAGAATTTCTACCAAAGCATAATCAGTTTGTCACAACAAAGAGTCATGATGTTTAGCAACACCTCTCCGAGGAATCCCATTCTGTCACTGAATAATTATAGTTCAAGTGGAGGGTTACATTGCGGAGGAAATGAGGAAGAAAGTTAGGGCCAAAAATACTGCTAGAAAGCATAATGAAAAGGAAGGCAGGAAAGGATTTAGACCAGCAGCAGCAAGAGCAGCAACATCAACCAGAACATTTGATTCCCAACGTATTTCTGAACACAGTAAAATTCATGGGTTTCAAGGGTGGCAACCAAACATTTGTGGTTATGGTTGTGGTGGTGGCCCTGGTGGCAGCACATCTCTATGGGACTTGCTCCCAAAGTACGGGTTGGTAACTGATACACAGGAACACTGTGTAGCTATTAAGAATGGTTCCACTGCATATGAGATGGTTTCAGCATACTTGCGGGATAGCTACATTCTTGGCAGAAACAATGTTCCCATGGACTACTGGCAAACAAAACAATGTGTGGCCAGCTGCTGAAACCCATAGTTGCCCACCAGAGAGCATTGAGTCTGAGTGTGTTTTTAGTGCAGTGGGTTAAATTGTAAATGACTAAGACACATCTATCAAGCAGAAGTGTTGGGAGACACATTTCTACAAAATCAACCAACATCTGTACCATCTGAGTAACAGGTAGCAGAACTGGACAAAACCACACATGACAGTGAAAGCTAAGGCATATGTATTATTAACAGCAGCACGGAGAATGAGAAGGATGAGGATGGTTGTGAGGAGCTGCTACCATCTACCACTGTTGGGACCATTGCTATGATAATGTGTGCCAATAAGCTGAGAAATGATGCAAGCTTACATTACACTCAAAGATGATAATATTGATATTTGCTGTAGGAATCAATAACACAACAGCAGTCCGCCACCACCATACACATCTGCTTCTTTAAATGGATAGCAATGTTTCACAATAAAAGCATGTAACACTGCTCAGCTCAGAGCAGCAAGGTGGTGTCCAAATGGCTTGCAGAGAGGGACAATGTTCAATTGGCATAAGAGAAAAACCTGGCAAGGGAGGCAGGGTTTTCATTGTTCTCACAGTAAGAAGATTATCCCTTGCTGTGAGCTGTCTGGCCTGTGGACCAGATTCCACATCTGAGGGGAGGTGGCTTACACTAGTTAAAAAGGGCAGGAGGGGGAAACTTTATCATTCAATTACTCTTGAATTACAACTCTGACAGTAATGAAATAACACTCTCTATGTCTATACTAAGATTAAATGTAGCTGCTGTTTTTGTGAAACATTACTATCCCTTTAATTTTAGGTTGTAACATTTTTTTTCTCTTTACAAATAATGGTTAGCCACCAAAGTAGCAGACTTAAAAAGAAAAAAAATATTTGTGTGTGAAGGACAACTATGCAGTCAACAACTTCAACAACCAGACTCTCTCATGGTCAGCGACTTTTCCTGGCACCGCTCCCTAGCCCCGTTCGCAATTATCTTGACAGCAGAGACTCCTTTATTTGGGCCCTTGGCCTCCAAGGACCTGTCAGTGGGTTCTAGTCTTCTGTCCATATCTGGACAACTAAGCCAGATAAGAAGCCAACAGGACTCTCCCAAACTCTTCACCACAGCGTATTGAGTGATTTTTTTCTGTCTGAAAATAATAAATAATGTACGATGTATGTGTCTGCCTCAGTCACTGTCAATCTCATTTTGCTCATGTGCAGGAATAGGAACCCCTATGTGTCTCCTAGCCAAAAGTTGTTGTTTTATTTTTTTTCTTTTTCTAACTCCTTAAGGACCATGTGACGTGCTTTGACCGTCACACGGTTTTTGCCTTAAGGACCGGTGACGGTCATAGCACGTGACACACATTTTATTTACAGTGCTCCTCCGGGAGTGTTATAAGTAAAAACTTGAGCTGTCTCAGCTCAGAGCAGCAAGACTGTCCGGATGAATCGCAGAGAGGGACAATCTTCAGTGAGTATACGAAAAACCTAAAACACCTGTCAAAGGGGCATGGTTTTCCTTATACTCAGAGTAAGAAGATTGTCCCTTGCTGTGTCCTGTCTGGTCAACAAATTCCACATCTGAGGGAAGGCAGCTTACACTAGGTAAAAGGGGCATGAGGGGCATATTTTATCATTAAATTACTCTTGAACTACAACTCTGACAGTATTGAAATAACACTCTCCATGACCCAAATACTATGAAGATTAATTGGAGCTGCTGTTTTTGTGAAACATTACTATCCCTTTAAATTCCCTTATAATGAGGTATAGAAGCATACAAAACCATAACATTAGCTGTAAGACAGCTATAGTCCCACTTCCAATTATTTTTTAACAATATGGTTTCTATCCCTTAATGTGACTGGTAAACCAGCAACCAAGGGTTGGAGGTAATGGTCCACCAGCTCTGATAAGGGCTCATTAAGTGAGCCAATACCTGTTGACACCTCTTTGTTTAATTAAATTGAGCAACAACAAGTATTTTATCTACACAGGCTAATTTATAACCACATTTACTAAAGTTTAAACAAACATTAATGTGAGTTTCATTGCTGTGGAGCAATGTGATACACTTATATACACACCACACAATCTGATCTCCTAAAAGTGGAACACCAGGCTGGGAAAGATGGCTATAGGGATTTTTGTCTCAGAGGGACAGTACCCCCCATAAAAAGGGACATTGGGAGGCATGAATTAACGTTCATAGCTTTTATCCAGTCCCTGTTAAAAAATGCACTAACTGAGAACAAATCATCACAGGGAAACCTACAAAAAATTTGTGTTTTTTAAATTTCTTTCTAATTTTTTTTATATTGTTATCAAACTATTCCATAATATTGATTGGAGGAGAACCTACAATTATAGGAAGTGCAACACAATCTTCATAGAGCTTATGGGTATGAACTCTATTTAGCAAATATCCACTGTAAGTATCTAAGATATTATCCAACAGTTCCCTTCATCATACCATAACACTCTAGGCTTGATAAGGGCTGTAGGATCATCTTATATATATATTCTATCTGCTCATTAAGGCATAAAAGGTGATCATTCCTTAAATGTTAGTATCCTTCTACATTGCCAAATTGGTTATGTCCACAAAAGTAATTGTGTAATGGACACCACTGGTGAATGATCTTAGAAGCCAAGCTTAAAGGGATAGTAATACTTTATTATTACTATCCCCCATATTGTACATATTTGCCAAATAAATTAATAGCCCTCAGGTTCATCTCGCAAACCTTTATGGTTTGAGAGATAACTGAAGGCAAAGTTCCCCCTACTTCCCCTTTCCCTGAATTCAGCGTTGTGCTGACTGCAGGGATATCCGGTCTGACTTTCATCATGCGGCTCTGCATAAGAAGAAGAATTAAGTTCCCCTTAAGGAGTTGAACTGTGTTTCCGTAACATACATTGGGTGATTAGTCCTTTCCTTTCCATTCTCATGGATCTTGGTCCCTTCAATATCCCCTGTGAAAACCCTAACCCTGTCCCTATAGCTACTCACCTAACATGACTGAGCAGATACTCTGTTGGCATCCCATCTGTCACAGTTTACCAGGAACAAACCAGGAGTCAGTACGGTATAGTAAAACAATCTTTATTGAACAAATATAAGTACAGTAAATCACAGAACAATGAGTAAGTAAATCACAGAACAATGAGTAGAGGTCCTTCTAGTGGCCAACAACTCTATCAGAAATAGGAGTCTGCCAAAAGTTGGAACACTCTTAAAGAGACCAGCAGAAGCCTCTAGAGTCTCTATATAATGAAGGCTCAGCAGGAATCCCAGTAAGAGACTAACTGACTCACGCCTACAGTCAGCAGGTAGCCCTATGGATCTCCATAAAGATGATACGGTAAGGGAGAAGTACTGACTCAAGCCTACAGTCAGTAAGGAGATGGCTGTCTCCTTTCTCAGAGGCACCAGAGTGATCCTGACTCACGTCTGCAGTCAGGGAGTAAGGTCTTAACCAGAGCCGCAGGTCTGCACCAGATTGGGTGTCTACTATACAATGGGAGCAAGCAGGAGAACAGTCAGATAGTTCCACAGGTCAGCAGCAGATTAGATAGTCAGACAAGCCGGGTAATACACAAATCAGGTAATCAACCAGAGCCACAGGTCTGCACCAGACTGGGTGTCTACTATACACAAGGAGAGGGCAGGAGAATAGTCAGACAGAGCCACAGGTCAACACCAGATTGAATAGTCAGACATGCCAGGTCATACACAGTTCAGGTAGTCAGCCAGAGCCACAGGTCCGCACCAGACTGGGTGTCCACTACATAATGGGAGCAGGCAAAAGAGTAGTCAGATAGAGCCACAGGTCAGCACCAGATTGGATGGTCAGACAAGCCAGCTCATACACAGAGCCCAAACTGAACAGAACTGTTTGTATAACAAACTCTTCATTACAAGAGGACTTGGACAAATTGAGTAACTGGGCAGGCAAATGGCAAATGAGATTCAATATAGACAAGTGTAAAGTTATGCATTTTGGGTATAATAATAAAAATGCAACATATAGTTTAAATGGTGTTTCTCTGGGGAAATCTACTAATGAAAAGGATTTAGGAGTAATGGTAGACAATAGACTTTGCAGTAGCATGCAGTGCCAGCTGGCAGCTGCAAAGGCCAATAAGATATTGGCATGTATTAAAAGGGGTATTGACTCAAGGGAGGAAGATATAATTATGCCTCTTTACAGGTCCATGGTAAGACCCCACCTAGAATATGCTGTTCAATTCTGGGCGCCCTTTCTGAAGAAGGACATTATGGAACTAGAGAGAGTGCAGAGGAGGGCTACAAAACTAGTAAGGGGAATGAAATGTTTTAGTTATGAAGAGAGGCTAGAAAAGTTAAACTTGTACACACTAGAGAAACGGCGTCTTAGAGGGGATATGATAACACTATATAAATATGTTCAAGGCCCATATAAAGGGCTTTCAAAAGACCTGTTCATTAACAGAACAGTACACAGGACAAGGGGCCACCCGCTTAGACTTGAGGAAAGGAGATTTAGTCTACAACAGCGGAAGGGTTTCTTTACAGTAAGGACAATAAAGGTATGGAATGCACTTCCGGAGGAGGTGGTGCTATCAAATACATTAGATGCCTTTAAAAGGGGCCTGGATACTTATTTAAAAGAGCATAACATAGAGGGCTATGCACGTTAGTATTGGAATTAATATTTAGTTAGGGCTTGTTGATCCAGGGAGAAATCTGATTGCCATTTGGAGTCAGATGCCTTCTTTTGGGTCAGCGATGGTAAACCGGAATAGGAAAAGGGTTGAACTGGATGGACGCAAGTCTTTTTTCAACCTAAATTACTATGTAACTATGTACTATGTAACTATGTAACAATGCAAGGGCAACTGAGTCAGGACTCAGACTGCCCTTTAAACCCCTCCTCAGGAAGTAGGTAGGAGGAGCAGGCTCAGAGGAAGGAAGTAGGTAGGAGGAGACTACAGGAAGCATGGCATAAAACAGAGGCCTGCTTTACTCTGAAGCCTCGTGCCTACAGATGAAGCGTGGAATGACGCCAAGCATCACTGAAGCGGCGGCACTGGAACCATGGTAAGTTGTGACATCATCTGCTGCTGGCTGCTTTGTGGTCTGTTTTACTGAACTTTCAGCTGGCAACTTTTAACAGCTCTCTATAAAAACTAGTTTTTATAATTGAGCATGTCTCTGAGTCTTCAGCTTACAGGAACACCTTTAGCACCTTTTGGACAAGGAGTACTATGAAGAACGATGGTGAACCGAGGGCATGGATTGCTGACTACAAAGAGCAGAGACTTCTGAAATGCTATAATTGCAAGATGGACTACATGGAAGTGCAATGGACTGGTGGTTTTATGTGTTTTTAACCTTGCTACCAATACATTGCTTAACTTTGAGGAACCCTTCTGTTTTCTCTATTCAATATCAAAGGGGCACCATTTTTCACAGGCTGCCACTGGGTAATGAATACAGTGGCTTTAAAGTGATAGAAGTATAAAAAAGCACTATAGCACCATTTTAAGGAAATATTTGTGCACAGTAGTCTAGTGTATAAAGGCATTTGATGCATGTTCTAAAATGATATGGTATGTTTTGTATACCTTTTAACAATTTTAGTACAGGAAGCCATATTGAAAATTGTGTGAAAAAGATAGATTGTAGTTGGTTTGGTTTTGTACTTATGGAACAGCCTACAGTATGTCAAATCATACCAGTGGGGTGCCATTTTTCATAGAAGAGCAGTAGCTAATGAAAATAGGAAACTTTGTAGTTTTAAAATAGTTGGTATCTTTGAAGGGTTTGAAATGTGAAAAATTCCTTATTGTTTCCTTTACCATAAAGTTCTAGGAGAGAGGTAGAAAGGCAAGTAACCCCTCATTTGATGTGGTGAGTTATATTATTTACAAAATAGAATATTTTATCTACATTTTGTTCTTTTCTGTAGGTGTGACAATAATTTTAGTAAAGACAAGTCATATCTGAAAAAGTAAGTAGATTATAGACTGTATATTGCATAGTTTTGTGCTTCTGGCAACCCCTACAGTACCTTAACTTGTACCATAGGGATTTCATTTTTCTTGGCAGAGTATTGACTTATGAAAGTAGTAGGAAATTCCAAAGTTCTCATAGATTGCACTACTTTTGAAAGGGGGAAAGTGTTTAAAAATGCTTAGAGATTACCAAAATGCACTCAACATAGTTTGAAGACACAATTACCTCATAACATCAAGATAACCCTCCAAAAACAACCCTAGTCCCATGTGTGTGCAAATACTTCTAGAAGATGATGCTACAGGTAAAAGTGACTCCTCAATTGATATCTGCTTTAGGAACTGTATAATTTTTTAGGTTATTTTGATTTTATGAGACAATAATGGCTTCAAACTATGATGCATGCATTTTGACTATCTCCATGAAAATGTCAGTATATAAATTCTGTTATGTGTTATGGTATTGGGTATCAGTGTACTCAGGAGATCTGTGGCATTCATGTTTCAAGTTTTTTTTTTTTGCTTTCCTAAGCATGTTTGAGGTGTTGTATGGTTAATAGTGACTTTTGTGTACATTTCTAAACCTCCCTGAAAAAAACCCTATTTTTAACAACATTTCAATGTATCATTTCATGCATGAAGAAACTCCAGCCATTTTCTGATTTGTAATTTAGTCTACTTTCAGAAAACATATACCTTTTTACACTCTTGTTAATTAGAGGTCAGAGTAGGCC
Organism: Rhinophrynus dorsalis; assembly: GCA_037306005.1. Lineage (NCBI taxonomy): Eukaryota > Metazoa > Chordata > Amphibia > Anura > Rhinophrynidae > Rhinophrynus > Rhinophrynus dorsalis. Next base: position 123,643,841 of record CM074727.1, on the reverse strand, counting down.
ATGCATGTAGGTAAAATTATACATATTTGGTATTAATGTATTTGGGGGATCATTACTTTTAAAAATAACAAACTCTCACAGCCTTCATAAACATTTTTGATATGCAGAGTTACCTATGGGAATCATACCTAAACATATGGATAGCAAAAATGCTGAAAATGTGCCTGGTGGACAGGGTACAATAAAATCCCAACGTCTATTACTGAAAATATTAAAAAATAGAGCATTAAGTACAGATAAATTAAGTTTAAACCTGAGAGAGTCCGAATAAAAAGGAAGTGACATATGTAAGGATTAGTTTTAAGGGGATTAAACCTTTGTTCGGGGGTGAAGCCATAAAGAATGCCTAACTGAGACATTGTTATGAATAGATGTCTCAAACTGAACCCATTGTACTGCTTGGGCTAAGTGTGAAGCATGATACTAAGAAAGTAGTGTAGAATCAGATAAAGCTCGTTTGTATTTAAGTCAAAATAGATTTGATTGGTTTCAGTGAGGTATTTTCCCATCCTAAATGAACTTGTGAAGTTTTCACTCTTTGTTTTGACATGTCAAAAAGCAGTCATTCATACTTCAATCCTACTGGATTAAAGAAAAATAAACTTAGGTAAACTACGGTCAAGGCTCATGAAATGACAACGCGTTTTATGGACTGTTGCTGCAAAATAGCTGCACAGGCTTCACTGAATCTGTCTGACTTCATTAATTCTGCAGTCTAAAAAATCATTGTAGCATTAGCTTTGTTATTTTTAGAAACTGCAATTGATGACCCAAATATAATGTATTATACTAATCCAAACCTATTAAAATGTTACAGATAAATGTGTCTACTTCTAAGAGATTATATAGGATGCTTTAATACTGTTGATCTGGACAGTCACCATTTAGCTTAACTGAATATAACATACAATGTAATATAGTAGAATTCACTACATGGCCTGAATCTAAATTTACAAGAATTAGATATAGAAATTGTAGACAAAGCCATCCTTCTCTCTCTCTCACTTGCACTCTTTCTTTCTTTCTAATAACCCCTTGTGTTCTAGAGAGGTCTCCAATGAGCCCAAAGTCTATATTTTCAGAAAATCTCCCCTACCAAGAATTTTAGTTATTAATTTAATCCAATGATCAAAAAGAGTTGAGGATGATCTTGGTGCACAAGCTAATTTCTCTTCATTTATTAACCCCTTAAGGACTGGAACTATTTAACACCTTAAAGAATGCATGAAGTGTAATGTTTTTTGCTATGTGTCTTTTACCAGTTTATTGTCTAGTGCATCAATAAAAGCAATATATTGTTTTCCTCTTGGGCTAGATTATGTTTGCATTTGGTACAAGATGTAAATGTATGTGTGTTTGTATATATCAGTAATCAGAGCACTGCGTTTTTCATGCGAGACTTGTTTGGGCAGGTGGGAAGGATTGGAGAGCCCAAGAGTCAGAAGGTAGAAGAGGAGAGCAGAAGAGATGAAAGGGTGGGTGGGAGAGGACAACAGGAGTCGTGAATAGGAGGACGAGTAAGAAGAACAACAGCAGATAAAAAGGAGGGTGAAAGAGGACAACAGGAGTGGTGAAAGATAGGATGGATGAGGAGGGCAGGAGAGGAAAGCCAGAGTAGAGAAAGAGATGGTGGGAGACAGAAGACAGCAGGAATGGGGAAAGGAAGGGCAACAGAGGAGAGCAGGAACCATCTCCATCACTCTGGCACAATCTTTGGATTATGTCCCTGTCCTTTTAAATGTGCGCCCTGTGCCTGTTATCAATGAATGGTTCTCAAAAGTAAATACAATTCCAGCTTTTCTTGGACAAGCTGGGAGTGCAAACATGGGTGCACATTGTCACTACTGATTGCACGTTATACTCTCTTCCACACTGTGATTCTCCAAATCACAAAGAGTTAATCTGAGACTTGAACAGAACCATTCAAATCTTAACTTTTTACTTCCAGGAGACACCAGCTGTGAAATACATCCAGCTTAAGTCTTGTGGTCATGAACCGCAGCACTATCACTGCTGACAGTGCTCCCAGTCGGATTACAGGACTGCCACAATTTATAAACTGTTCCCATGCTCAAAAGGGTACCAGTCATAAGTCACACAATGGTCCTTTACCCTTTGAGGGCCAGAAAGGTATTTAACTCATTGCTTCTCGATGAGTTGCTCTTTCCTCTGGTCCTCAAGGGATTAAGAGGTTAATGGGCCAAAAGAAGTAAGCCATCAGTCTTAAATAGGGATGGGTGAAAGGTCCAGTTGTGTTCTGTGAGAAATGCCGCAAACACCACATGATTGTCCACTTTTTTCACTCGAAAATTCAGCATCAGCAACCCCTGAATCATTTGTTCTTTTTGCCTACACCAGAAATGTTTTCGCTATGTTTTTAAACGGCTATAAACTTTCTGTCCGTTTACTACATGTACTTCACATTTTTGTACCAAAAATTAGTTGTTTCCAGGAAGTGAAACAGAAAATGAAGCAGCTAGAGAGATAGAGAGGGTGAAATGTGATTTTCTATCTATTCTGTGAGCAAAATAAAGGCAGCAGTGGCTGATAGTGTGGGCTTTCATACAGTAACACTATGAGCTCCAGGATTAAAAAGAAAAGGAGGAGCTGGAAGGACTGTGATGTATTGTTAGGGACCAGGAACCAGACAGGACACAAAAAGGTAAAATGAAATACACCTTTATTAGTGCAACAAAAACAGAGGCACGATCCAAGAGCATAAACCAAAACAAATACCAGGGTCAGGAACCAAGACAAGTATTCAGCCAAACCGGAGTCAGGAAACCAGAAGTCTGTGATGTCAGGAACAAGCCAAGGGTCAGAAGCACAGAAGTCAGCCAAGTCTGGAACAAGCCAAGGGTCCGTAACACAGCAAACAGGAGTGCAGGAAAATCCACAGCAGCCAGCAGCAACAGGTCAGCAAACAAACACAAGGACCATGGGGAAGTGAGCCAAGCTGCAATAAATACCTGGGGAGTGTTGGCTGATAACAGTCAGGTGAGAGGTCAGCTGATTCAGCCTGAGCCAGAAACTCAGAAGACAGCAGCAGTGGATGGCAGAGCACTATATTAGCTCAGCCAGCAGAATCAATATGGAGAATGGAAGCAGCTCTGCCAAACCTTGACATGCATCTGGGGAGTTAGAAGAGGGGAAGTGGACCACCACCAGCATGGAAGGGTCTGGCAGCCTTAATTTCCCTGACCCAATGATGCCCAGTCTCAATACATCATACCTTGAGATCTGGGGGAAAATAGTGTCAAAGCAGGCACAGAAACAACTGGCAGCAGTTTGAGCAGGACAGGTCAGCTGCCTGTGTCTGCTGCTACTGCTGCCAGTGTGTTTTGTGATACTCAGGAAGTGGAGATGATGGCAAATCTGACACAAGGGGACCCTAAGTCCCACTTGCCATCCACAAGTAGTCCCACTACTACCACACAGCAGCTAGAGAGTGGTGTGGGTGAGGGTGGTGGTCATGATGTTGAGTGTGAAGCAGCTGCCAGGACTAGCTTGATTGTTGATACTCCTGATGCTGAGGCTGAAAGGGAAGTGCTAGTGAGCAGCCAGACTAGAAGGCAAATGAACCCACAACATCCCCCTGACCCTGTGATTCCCCTTCCCCAGGCATTGTCCCTCTGGGACATGATGATGAAAGATAGCAGTATTAGCATCAACACACATCAGCTGCCTGTGCCTGGCGCAAATGCTGCCAGTCTGCCTTCTTCACCTGAAGAAGAGATTGCAAGTGTAACAGTAGGGAACCCTATGTTATATTTTTCATCACAGCCTATCAGTCCAATTCTCATAGAGCAGCAACAGCAACTAATGGACTGGTGATGGTGGTGATGTTGAAGCAGCTGAGGTGGAGGAGAGAATGAGAGACTTTTTAGCCAAAAGAGAAAAAATATGGGAGACAGATATTCAAATGGGGATGGGCATTACCACCACTACCAGTAATATTGCTGAGTTTGCTGCTGCTGTAATTCCTGCTGCTTAGGAGTTGTAAGGAACATATGTTGATCTGTCTCAGCAGCAGGCTGATGATGAGCAGGCTAGTGTGTCACATACCACCATGGCCACAGTGGGAATGGGGTCCAGCAGTAGTGATATGGGACTAGGACAGGTTCCAATTGTCAATGCCAGCAATAATCCTGGTTCTAGTGTAGTGCTGATTATAACGTAACAGCAGTAGCATCATCCTCTGCCCCAGCCAGTGAAGAGGATTGTGAAGAAGCAGATAAAGAGGCTATTCTTCTCCACCTTTCCCATCCCCCTGCAGTCATGGGTGTGGGACTATTTTTCTCTTGGGGCAGACACAGTGCTGTCATCAGCAGTGGCACTATCTGCGACACGTCATTCAAAAGGGGAAGGGAAAGAACACATCTTGGTACAAACTGATGTTTCCTAAAAAGTCTAAGTCCTACAAATCAATTGTTCTTCAGGGCTTACACCTCTAACAAGTCTAACAGATTCTATTTCACTCTCTACTTACAGAATCAGCTATTCTGAGTACTAGCTGCCTATCAGCTGATTCATGTAAACATAGAAAATGTGGTACCTCCAGCCAGAATTACTTTGGAGCCTTGTATATCTTTTATAAGGACAAATTACGTGCAAAGCTTATCATCATCGCAAGAGAGGAAGGCACCCCCATCATTTAGCCAGTTTTCCCATAACATGCCTTTAATGATAGGATAGAAATTGGAATCTCATAGGCGGTACACAAAGCCATTGGTTTTCTCAAAACGAGTTTAGTGTCAGTACCATTAGGAAAGATTTTACTTACACAGAGTGGCAGTATTTGTTCACATATCGCCAGTCTTCAAGGTAGAAATAATAAAGAAGTCAATATTTGTTCCATAAATCAGGGAATCTCCAGTCAAAGCATGGCATAGTATTCTACATTAATCATCTGTTTCTATCACATGAAACTGTACTTTGCCATCATAAAGTGCTACAGCTTAATCAGAATTTAAGCACATGCTGAAAACTGATCCCAAGTATTCCATGTTTCTCAGCTTCTCTACACCATTTTCTGTGGAGATCCCAGCAAAGAATCACTGAGAGAAACCAATCATGACAAACTCATCACCATACCATTTGAGGGACAGAATGGTGCCATAGAGATTCTGGAAACCCAGTTCATTTGGGTTGTCTGGAATGAGTGCCTTGGGGGTCCTTTGTTTACTTGAATCAACTGATAGGTGGCTAGTCCTCTGAACAGATGATTCTGTAATTAGAGATGTGTCACATACCACTGAGTCCCATCCTGCTCAGCCACCAGCTCACACATGCACATGCCAAGCCGAGGCTTATTCTGGGTAGCGACGTCACAAGTCGTGACGTCAGACGCACCAAGGCCTATATAAGCCAGTGCTGCATAGGTCTTGGTGCTCTTGTCAGGCTCTTTACCTAGCAGCGTAGTTTTGCATTCAGTGTTTGTCTCTCCGGTTTTGACCCTTGGCCTGTCCCTCATCTTTGTCTTCTGCTTCTCCAATTTTTGACCCTTTGCCTGGCCCTCACGTTTTGTCTTTTTTTATATCAGCCTGCCCCTGACCTCGGACTGCTCAGCTGCATAAGAACCTTATCAGCCTGTCTTGACTTCGGCCTGCTTAATCACTTATGGACCATGTCAGCCTGCCCTTGACCTCAGTACCATTTTTGACTACCACAGAGTTAGTTTTCAGGAAGCTAACATGATGACGGACAAGCTATGATACGTTATATCTTCTCTGCCTTTCTCTCATTTAAATCAATTCTGCCAATGTCTGTTCGTCTTGGAACCTTTTCTCTGCCATAGGGTTGTACAATGTACATTCTGTGGCACTGAAAAGGTTAAAGGAGGAAAGCTGCTGTCTTGTTCTTCAGTAGAGAGAGCAAACTGTCCCCTGGATCCACAGGGAGCTAAAGGATGATCATAACTTCCACATCCTCAGGTTAATGAAGATGAGACTGTGATCTCAGACATCATAGGCAACTATCGGATGTTAGTGCAAGTGGTGAAGAGCCCCATTAATATATATATATACTCCCACAAGAATATAACAAAGTTGCATTTCAATATGCAAATGAGCCATTGTTGAGGTAGTCACTGCAAAATCGTAAACCAGGTGAAGGCATGGTGGACTCATGGAGATCTCAGTGTATATACGGCAGATTCACAGGGATTTGATGGCATAAAAGTCTTAGTGCATATATTGAGATATCGTAAAAGCAAATAGTACACCTTATCTCCATCCTAGCCCATTGTCATACCTTGGTGCATCCTTCTCTGGTCTTTTTAACAGCTTGGAGCATGTAATTGTACAAATCTCCCTTAAAGGGACAGTAATACTTCATTTTATCTTTATTTTATTTTGTAGGCATTAAAAAAACATGAAGAATGATTTAAATCTTATCTCTCAAACCATATTCACAAGCAAAGTTTCCCTTCCCGCCCCTTTTACCTAGTGTAAGCCATCTCTTCTCAGATGTGGAATCTGGCTGTAAGACCAGACAGATAACAGAAGGGGACAATCTTCTTCCTATGAGAACAATGAAAGTCCTGCCCCCCTTGACAAGTTTTTCAGGTTTTTCCCTTATCTTAATTGAAGATTGTCCCTCTCTGCAATCTACCTGGGCACCTCCCTTCTGCTCTGACTGAACAGTGTTACATCAGTAAAAGGGGCGGGAGGGGGATACTTTGTAACTGAATTACTCTTGAACTACAACTCTGACAGAATTGATATAACACTCTCCAAAGTCCAAATACTATGATGATTAATTAGAGCTGATTTTATTATGAAACATTATTATCCCTTTAATGTGACTGGTAAACCAGCAACCAAGGGTTGGAGGCAATGGTGGAATAAAGGGCCATATGTTCAAAGGGATAACAACAAAAAAATGTCATTTGATCGACAAAAATAAGTAATTATATGCATGAGCAACATATTTTCTATAGAATATACAACAAAAAACTAGTAATGCCAGTCGTGCATGAGACAACTCCAGAATTGCCGGACAAAGGGGGGGGGGGGGCAATGGTGTCATGCAAACGACAGAATTTGTATGTTAAGAAAAAAGTGGAGGAAATGTGAAGTTCTGAATGTGAGAAACCTATAATAATTGAAGGAAATGCTATAATTATTTATTGCTATCACCAACACAAGCACAATTACCATATCTATAGTCTTGATACTTCTCTGAAACAGCATACTAGAGGAGCCCAGTCATATTTTTGTCATTACATACGATAATTTCAGTCAGGAATCGTGCAAAACGACATATTTCTGATCACAACCGACACTCTCTGAAAATATCACTGAGCCCAACAACACTGTACTTTGAAATGCCGTTACAAATGAAAAAAACTATTCTCTACCTCTTTGAACATATGGCCCTTTACTAATAATGCATTAGGTTGATCTAAGCCCTTGTCTTTTTGGTAAAGCCCCTGGTAATTTAGGAATGTAGCAACTCCCCTGATTTTGGGCCTGATGCAGAAAGTAAAAAAGGTGTAATTCTGGGGCATACCAACTGACTTAAAGGGATAGTAATGTTTCACAATAAAAGCAGCTGCAATTAATCTTCATTGTATTTGGGCCATGGAGAGAGTTATTTCAATAATATCAGAGTTGTAGTTCAAGAGTAATTGAATGATAAAGTATCCCCCTCCTGTCCCTTTTACTGATGTAACACTGCTCACCTCAGAGCAGCAAGACTGTCCAGATGGATCGCAGAGAGAGAAAATCTTCATTGAGCATAAGGGAAAACCTGAAAAACCTGTAAAGGGGGACAGGGTTTTCCTTCTGCTCACAGTAAGAAGATTGTCCCTTACTGTGACGTGTCTGGTCAAGAGACCAGATTCCACATCTGAGTGGAGGCAGCTTACACTAGGTAAAAGGGGTGTGAGGGGGATACTTTATCATTCAATTACTCTTGAAGTACAAATCTGACAGTACTGAAATAACACTCAATGGCCCAAATACTTTGAAGATTAATTGGAGCAGATTTTTTTGTGAATTATCACTATCCCTTTAAATAGGGCTTTTAGGGTAATTTTAATTGATTGCTAGAGAGGACTAAAATAGATTATTAAGCAATGCGCTGGAGACCTCTCTAGTATTCATGGGTTTAAAGGCCACATTTACATCAATTATTTCCTCTCTATGGTACAGTTGGCTTGCTCCTGAATGGAGCCTCTTTGGCTTTCTATATATGGTCCATTGAGTCTTATCTATGAGGAAGACCTGTGGTAATTTTCGATCAAACCAAATGCACATGAGGAGACAAATAAAAATTCAGCAAATTTCCATTGATTTAAATGGGGCTTTTAACCCCTTGAATACTAGAAAGTTTTCCAGTTCATTGCTCCACAATGCATGAAACTCTCTAGTATTGAAGGAATTAACCCAGCAATGCATTGCATACCCCTCTGGCATTCAGAGTTTTAAATGGATAACATCATATAATTTGGACTATATATATATATATATATATATATATATATATATATATATATTTCAGGGATTATAATACCACTGCCGAGGGATGTTTTATTCAAATGTTATTGCAACTAAACTTGTATCTTTTTGGGTGGCCTGAAATGTTATGGTGGCGCTGTTGCTACATCAGTCTAAGAATAGCTATTGTCATTGATGTTGTAGCAAAATGGCTGCTGTAAAATGCCAGGCCACAGATGAACTGCACCAAATGATACAAATCTGAGCTGAAATAACTTATGAATAAAACATTTCTAAGCAGCAAGGGCATCTTTGTTATACTTGGCAGGATAAGCCTTTCAATATATATTATTCCAGTATTAAGCCACACTGTCCCTTTAAAAGCCCTATTTAAATCAATGGTCATTTTTATTTGTCCTTTGTGGTGCAGCTGGTTTCCCCAGAATGCTCAGGTTCTCTTATTATATTATCCTCACTGATTTGACTGCAATAAAGCCTTAATTTCTCATATAATCTTCTGATTTTAATATTGCACTAAGATTTATACCTACTAAATGAGTTCAATATTTTTCTAACATTACAAATTAGTGACTTGCGTATAAACATTCACTTAACAAGTGCCAGAAATAAATAGCTGACATTATTCCTTTGTGAATTGAAGTGTTGCAGTTTGCAGTTACTGGAACAAAATTCCTTTTATAGTACTTCAGTGGACCATAAATGACTACATCAGTTGAACTCAACTATTTCCTGCTTCGGGGGAAAATAATTGCATGTGAAAAGATAATTATACCATTTAGGCATACTAAGTAACAGTATAGCACTGGCATGCATGGGGCCCGCAGGGTAAATTAGTGCCAAGAACCCTCTATGTCCCTGCAGCACTCTCTCTTTATCTCTCTGTTTCCCTATCTCTCTCTCTTTCTCTTTCCCCATCTCTCTCTCTCACTCTATCTGTTCATTTCCACTCTATACTGATCTTTTTATCTCCCTCCAGTTCATCATCGCTTTCTACACATTCTCAGTGTGGGGAATGTAAGAATCTGCCTGCACAAATCATTGTCTGCACTGGAACGCTGGCATACAAATAATCATGCTGCACAAGGTATGCATTAGACGTGACTTGGGCAAAATACAGCCTGCTGGCCGGATCCAGCCCATGCATTGATTTCTTAGGCCCTCGGGTGTGTGTGGTGGTAAACACACAGCAATACAGCTACTCAGAAAAATATCACTTCTTGCTGTCTCTACAAAGAAAAATAGATACATTTTATCACAAAGCATAAAACAATGTTTCACATGTCCAGAAAAAGGACAGACTTAAAGGCATAGTAATGTTTCACAAAAACAGCAGCTCCAATTAATCTTCATAGTATTTGGGCCATGGAGAGTGTTATTTCAATACTTTCAGATTTGTAGTTCAAGAGTAACTGAATGATAAAGTATCCCCTCCCACCCCTTTTACCTAGTGTAAGCCACCTCCCCTCAGATGTGATATCTGGTCCTGGGGTAAGACAGGTCGCAGCAAGGGACAATCACCTTACTGTGAGAACAATGAAATTCCTACCCCCCTTGACAGGTTTTTCAGCTTTTTCCCTTATCTTAATTGAAGATTGTCCCTCTCTGCAGTCTACCTGGGCACCTCCCAGCTGTTCTGAGGTGAGCAGTGTTATGTCAGTAAAAGGGGCAGGAGGGGGATATTTTATCATTCAATTACTCTTGAACTACAACTCTGACAGTATTGGCATAACACTCTCCATGACCCAAATACTATGAAGATTAATTGGAGCTGCTGTTACTGTGAAATTTTACTATCCCTTTAATACATACTCTGCTCAACAGTGAAAGTATAAATTCACAGTCTGTCATCAGACATCTAGACAATACTTAGTCATTTCCACTCATACCTCTAATTTCTCTCTTTCACACAACTCCCCCTCTATTACTAACCAGAAATTGCATTACTAGTGGAGCAATTCAGTTGCTGTATGCAGGAAAGTTGCTAGGTTCCCAGATGTCATTGGGCTTAAGCCAGCTGAAATCATTATAATGCTCTCTACAGCCCAATTTCACTTTTACTTTAAGGGCGATTGGCTATTTTTCATGCTCCATGATGACAACTGGGGAATTCATCATATGTCTTGGGGTTTTGCTGCCCCCTCAATACCATCTACTTCTATTTACTGCATATTCTATCTATCTATCTATCTATCTATCTATCTATCTATCTATCTATCTATCTTATTGGGTCAATATATATTCAATCAATCTATCTATCTTATTGGGTCAACGTTTCAGTCCCCTGCAGGACCCTTATCAATACTAAAGAGAACAGAAACTAACCAAATATAGTTTCCAGTTTGCTCAACTTACAACCCATGGGTGCTACCTCCTTCTTTTTCCTGCATTAAAGTTTGGAAATATGCACCTGGGCATTGTAGACATCTATGAGGGAGCACAACCACACCAACTCATTTCTCTAGATAGATAGGATAGATATGAGATAGATAGATAGATAGATAGATAGATAGATAGATAGATAGATGTGAATTCTGATTTTTCCATAAAAGAAAGAAAAACAAAAAAAGAAGAGCATTAAGTAATGAATACTACTAATAATAAAAATAAATAAGCAATACTAATAAATGCCTGGTGTACAAATATGCCAGAAAAAATCCTATATAATAATTCGCTAAAACGTGTGTAACGACACAGTCATGCGCAGTAGAGACTGCTGTGCGTGCTGCAGTCATGCACAGTAGAGACTGCCAGTGACTAGGGTAGTCTCTACTATGTATGACTGCCCTGCCACCAGCTGGCAGTACCACTGTGGCCCATGTAACGGGCTCTTCAACTAGTCACTAATAATGCGTAAATGCTCTATAGCCTCTAAAAGGCAATGGGCAGAGAATACAACGGTCCAAATTAAATTTACTGAAAATGTAAGTATATGACAAATACAGTAAACATATAAAAGATAAAAATATCATGAATAAAATGATTACTGGGGTCTGTTGCAAATGTAGGTAAGATGTAATAAGAACTATAAGGCTGTGATATATAATAGTTCTATGGACGACTCCTCAAAGTCCTTTAAAGATAGATAGATGTACCCACTCCCCCTGTGTGGAGATGAATAATGTCTCTGTGTAACTGATGTTATTTTACCTCTTCCGTCTCGTCCTCCACCTCAAGGTGAATAGGCTGTGTGATATGTCCTTATCACTGTGAACAGCAATCTCTCTGATACAAATACTGGTGAGATAGCTCAGTGGTAAATGCCCTGACTGTCGAGCCTGCTTAAACCTCAAAGTTGCAGGTTTGATTCCCAGCAGGGTCATCTCAGACCTTCATCCTTCCAAGGTTAATAAATGAGTGCCAATGATTGGATAATAATAACATCTATTATTCATCTGCTGATACGGTTAATTCTGAGAATGTGTGCTAAAAGCTCTTTGAGTCCCACTGGGAAAAAGGCTCTATATAAATACTAGTTACTATTATTAAAAACAGATGAACTTGTGGCCATATAACTGGCTGTGGATATAGATGTTGCAATTATATTTGTGTGGACAGTGATGGTAATGATGGTAGTTACTGCTGTGTGGTCCGAATATCAAATGTCACAGGACTGGGCTTACCTTGCCTTTAGCCTGCTAATACGTTTTTAAGATGGAGGTCTACCGCAAGTTAAGCCTTGAAAAAATTGTTAGAGCTTAAACCAAGTGTTACAGTGTATCAGACACTCAGACACAGAAGGTTTGGTATAACACAGTTTTATTAATGATGCAATGATCATGTGACCCCCCTCGGGTCCAGTACATACAATATACAATACTGACACAGGTCAGGCTACAGAAATGAATAGTATCCCACACAGGTCCAGTATATACAGAAGTATAGATGCTGACACAGGTCATGTCACAAGGATTGTAGCAACCCACTCAGGCCCAGCAGGTACCCAAGGTACTATACTGGCACAGGTCAGGTTACAAGGAGCGCAACTACCCACTCAGGCCCAGCAAGTACCAAAGGTACAATACTGGCACAGGTCAGGTCAGAGTTCGTGTGAAGCTGTAAGACAGAGGGCACTGATACTATAGAACAGGAACGCCAGCAGGAACTAGTAGTGCCATAAACAATGGAGGCTCCCTACGCAGGGAGTGAGCCCAATAGGTAAATTGCCCGTAGGTGACTGAAAGGAGGCCCCACGTCACCGTACGGTAGAGACTAGGCAACAGAGTAATGTAGGCCCGGAACAGGAGACTAGCGGACAATACCTAGCAGTCTGGGGAAGGCTACAGACTGAAGGGTATATAGGCAACACAGGAGGACTGCAGTGTAATGAGAACAACGGGTACCGACAATAGAGAGTCACGGGAAACTCCCAGACGACAGAGCAGAGCTGTGACCCTGACGCACTGTAGCACCAAACCGTAAAGCGAACGGATGCTCAGACCTGGACCGTGTGTCCTAGAACCAGAGGCTAACCGAGGCGCCCAGTAGCCACCCAACTTTGGTAAGTGTAACAAGCAGGTCAAGTGTACCGGGTGCAATACAACATCTAACACCGTAGTGAAAGGATAACAGCACAAGGTATAATCGCAGGGTCATGAAGCAGTGCTACACGAGATGGATGGAGGCAACAGTGACTGTCAGGGACAGCAACGGTACGGAGGAAGGACCTCCGAATGGCAGGCAACAGTGACTGTCAGGGACAGCAACGGTACGGAGGAAGGACCTCCGAATGGCAGGCAGCAGTGTAGAATAGTACCGGGAGGTACACAGAGCTGGAACGTCAGCCAAGCCGGTTCGGTACACAGAGCAGGAACCTCAGCCAATCCAAGTCGGTACACAGAGCAGGAACTTCAGCCAATCTGAGTCGGTACACAGAGCAGGAACGTCAGTCGATCCGGGTCGGTACACGGAGCAGGAACATCAGCCAAGCCGAGTCTGTACACAGAGCAGGAACGTCAGTCGAGCCAGGTTGGTATACGGAGCAGGAACGTCAACCAAGCCGAGTCGGTACACAGAGCAGGAACATCAGTCGAGCTGGGTCGGTACACAGAGCAGGAACGTAGATCAGGCAGAATAGTCAGGCAGTCCGGGTCATACACAGGATTCACACGAATAAACAGAACAAGAACTAGCAACTGGTACACCACGAAAGGGCATCGCTGAAGTGACAGCGCTCAGTATAAAAAGGCTAGGACTGGGCGGAGACAATCCACGGTAGCCAATAAGAGAGAATGAGGAAGTAGTTAGACATAACAATGTCGCCAGAGAAAGCACGGGCACCATGATACCAAGCCTATGGCAAGGTAAACCTTGAGAATGCTTTCTGTTTCTGGTGCTGGGCTGTGGACAGACAACTGACAACAAGAAGTGACTCTTGTTGGTGGGTGATTAACTTTCCATGAGTCAAGACTCATTGCTAATTAATTAATAAAAATAAGTAACCCATCCTGCAACGAGCAATGCCTATTCTACAGGGAGGATAGTCTGTAGATGTTCCCTTATACACTACATGCCATCGTCCTTCTCCAGATTGAAGTGTGTGGCCATTGCACCACACAATGTTGAATGTGTCGTGACAAATTGCCTTAGTCTAACATCTGCAGAATCACTGTGTGCTAATGGTACTGGTAACATCAATGCAGGGGAGGACCCTGAGGGCACTTGGGATATTAGAAGTAGCCCGGTATGAGAACCTAGCAGAAGATGAGGCAGATGATGATGAAGGCATAATTCTGGGGTGGTGAATGGTTGTCTGAACAGGCATTTCAGTGGTCTCCGTCGTTGATGGGGAAAGACAAGGAGCACAGTGACAGCACCTGATTTCTTTGAAAGACTGCTTTAACATTTTCAGTGTAAACTTCAGGGTGGTTAGATTGGATGTGCTTAATTAGAGCTGACATGCCAAGATGTGATCCCTCCTTCCCCTTTGCAGAGCCTTTCACTTAAACCACACCCATTGCAGTTGTTGATAATTGCACAGACCTTGGTCCCAAGCAAAAATATCCCCACACCCATGATTTCAACAACTACCAACCACTAGTACTCCTTAGATATAGTAACTCCAGCACCCTCTCTTAGCTAAGGTAGGCAGACAGGCAAGAATCAAAATTTTAGAAGCTCTCTTTCCCAAGCTCAGACCTACAACATGCAGCAAACTGAAATGCAGATGGAATACATGGGATAAATATTTCATGTTGATAGAAATTACACTATTACAATTGATTTCAATGCAAAGAAGAAAGTAGAAAAAGTTTTTGGCCATCCCTACTTGGAGCTGATCCGACCCAAACTAAACATACTTAATCTACCTGTGAGGACCTTTTAATATATCCCTTCAGCCAGGGCTCAAAATTTCCACTTGCCACTAGTCAATGTCGAGTAAAAATTTAGCCCTGGCGAGTAGAAATTCAGTCCTGGTGGGTATGCTATGGCTTGCAGTGGCGAGTAACTTTTCAGGTCTGGCTAGTAGCAAAGGGCTATAAATTTTAAGCCCTGCTTCAGCAATTCCTAGTTAGTGGGGAAAGGACCTGTTAAAGTGAAACTTAGCCAGCTACCACTTGTGACTGTGTCAAAGCATGATTTAAACTTACTCTGGTAATTTAAATAGGGTCTATGACAGTTCATGTTACTCAAGCTTGCTCCAAGCCATACAGTGGGCAGGAAGGCCTCTGGTTTCACCCAAGGGCCCAGTAAGTTGGAATTAGTCACCTGGCTGCTGACCATATTACAGCCAAAGAACCTCGCAGATATAATTACTGTCTGCAATATTCTGAACATTTCTCCTTCATGATTATTAAAAAAAATTAATATGGGAGAACAAAATATGTACACAAAATTACACACCTAAGTTTCTAAATGTGCATCGCAAATATTTTTCAAATGTTATTTGTAAATATATCCCCCAAAGTGACTCAATCAGAAACCTCCACCTCTGTCATGTGAGGAGATAGTAAAAGAACAAGTTTAAGAGAAATGTATATAGCGTGAGGATTTGGAAAAGTTGTGTTTTTTTTTTGTTTTTTTTTAAACTCTAATTTCTTTACTTGTTACCTTTACTTTGACATTTTTCTCAATAAATGTTATAAATGACAGAATAAATAAAATTTGAGATGCACGTCAAGTCATTGCTGTGTTTGGATCAAGGAGTCAGCTGTGGTAAAATCCAGGGAATCAGGTGTGGTGACATCACTGGACTTTGTTGTGATGACATTTGAAATCTTGTATGTGTTGTCAACTAGAGGAAACAGAAAAAAATAACACTTAGCTAAAGCTTTTTAACAGAAATCAAGAACAATACTGAACTGTGCATAAATACGCTAAAGGCAAACATGGGCTACAGGCATTGAAATATATATATACAGTATCTTGTATCAAAACAGCCTCAAGGGTCTCAACCTCTAGGCTTCAAAGGCCCCAAACAGGCTAGGACATAAGGAGTCTGCCTGCTTAAATCCAGGTGAGTTAATCCATTGCGCGGTTATTTTGACTGACACACCTGGACTTAGGCAGGGAGATACATAAATCTTGATCTGTTTGTGGCCCTTGAGGACTGGAGTTCATGAACCCAGTACTATACAGAGCAATACCTGTGTCATCTGTAAACACTGTACTTACTATCTCTTGAGAACACTCTGTTAGTAATAAATGTTCATATAAATGTGAAGGCAGATGTTCCAGACACATGGCCCATTGTTCAAGTGCATATAGGTTGCAAACTCTTTACATAAGTGTACATGAGAAGTACTATGCATAATGCCATTTTGTATTTTTCCTTACATCACACAACTGAATTGAACAACATTGCACCTTAGGTACTGGCAGTGATGTAGTCCTAAAATAGTGTCAGGGGTCACTTCTCTTTAACTCTTTAACTCTTTGGATGCTAAAGAAATCTGCAGTGCATTGTGAACCAATGGACTGCTTCTTTAGTCTCTACATTGATGTTAAAGGAATAGTAATACTTTGTTTTACCTTTATATTTTGTAGGCATTAAAAAAACATGAAGAATTATTTAAGTCTTATCTCTCAAACCTCTATGGTTTGAGAGACATTCACAAGGAAAGTTTCCCTGATATAGGCCCCTGACGAAGCAGCACGAGCTGAGAAATGTGTTGGGCAAAGTGTTTGGGCAATTATATTGTTCTCAGTTATTGTATCTGAGCAGATATATTTATTTTATATATTTTTTATATGTTCAATAAATAATTGTGTAGAACACAATTTTTTCATCCATAATTCAAGTCCCCAGTACCCAATAGGGTCCTATAGAATAAACCACCAGCCCTAGATAGAGGGTAGCAGGGATCTGTTTTGATCCTATGGTGTGGGAATCGGAAGTGCCATCGAGGACCCAGGAGAGGTGAGGGGAAGGAGAGGACGTAAAGATACCATCACTGGGGGTTATCCAGTGAAAGTTCACACACCAAGAGGCTGACTTATCTCATTAAAAGGTGAGTCTGCAATTTATCCCATTGAAAGGTGTTTCTTCACGGTGAAGGAGGTGATCAATTGAATTAAAAAAGAAAAGAAGTCACCTTGGTGAAGGGGAACAAGAAAAAGTACAGTTGTTTATGTAACAGTCTGCACTTAGATTGTGTGCGCCTTTTTCTCTTCTTTTTTGGTGGAAATTCCCCTCCTGCCCCTTTTACCTAGTGTAAGCCATCTCTTCTCAGATGTGGAATCCAGTCCATAGACCAGACAGATAACAGGAGGGGACAATCTTCTTCCTATGAGAACAATGAAGACCCTGCCCCCTTTGACAAGATTTTCAAGCTTTTCCCTTATCTTAATTGAAGATTGTCCCTCTGTGCAGTCTACCTGGGCACCTCCCTTCTTATCTGGCTGAGCAGTGTTACATCAGTAAAAGGGGTGGGAGGGGGACACTTTGTCATTGAATTACTCTTGAACTACAACTCTGACAGAATTGAAATAACACTCTCCAAAGTCCAAATACTATGATGCTTTTATTATGAAACATTACTATCCCTTTAAGTCAAGTGATATGTCTAAATCGTAACATGTTGGGGGTTCAGTGAGGACTGACTGGAGTACCAATGGGTTAGAGTAAGCAGAAGCAATATCAACTACAATCAATGATCTCTGGAAATTGAAGTGAACCTGTGACCTT
This sequence comes from Rhinophrynus dorsalis, assembly GCA_037306005.1. Lineage (NCBI taxonomy): Eukaryota > Metazoa > Chordata > Amphibia > Anura > Rhinophrynidae > Rhinophrynus > Rhinophrynus dorsalis. The sequence goes on along the minus strand of CM074727.1, from coordinate 123,626,255 downwards.
ATGATATCAGTTTTAAAGACAATTAAACTCTGCCTATATGTTGTACTAATTTCAAAGAACAAAGTTTTAGCAGCTCTGGAAGTCAAGGCTATGGTATAAGGTTCAGGAGTGTGCATAAAAGAAAGACTGAACCTCGGTGCCTAGCCCAGAAACACTTTCCCACATCCCATGTATGCAATATTAAATGGAAGAATAGGCTGCACTATGAGGTAATGTCAATCGTGTTATAAAAATCTTAATGTTTATTCAAACAGAGTTAAAAACATAGTAAATTCTCAAATCAATCACAACCTCAAAGACACAGGGACTTGCTCCCAAACTCATCAACAAGTTTCACAGAATACACTTTACGATTTTAATAACAGAATTGACATTACCTCATGGTGCATCCTATTCTTCCAATTAATATATGTTGTACTAGCCATTTCTTAAACAGTTTTATTTTTTTTTTATTTGGCACAGTATACTAATTTGTTTATTTACTTGTCAATATTACCACACACGGTGATATAAATGAATCTAGAGAAGAACAAATGTGCTGGAATAATTTTTACTGGCACAGTGATCAATATGTTTTATCTTCAACAGAGCTAATAAGCACATTTTACTTGACATTGTCATAAAGTGCCACAGTGTGCCATCAACACATAAAGTTAATTTCCTAAAAAATATTGTTTTAAAGACAAATGTCTGATAGAACATAAAGGCAGGTTTTAATTATCTTTTTTTCTAAACATTACTATCCCTTTAAAAAAAAAAAAAAAAAAAAAAAAAAAGCATGGTACCTCTAGATCCATCCATTTTCTCTAGTTAGTAGTTTTCTTCCATATTCTCTATAACAGGCATGTCAAACTCAAATAGAGTCGAGGGCTAGATACACAACATTTCCTTTAAAGGAGGGCTTCAACATTGGCTACTAGGATCTGTGTATTATATATATACAGTATATGTAAGTAAGCTAACCAGTGGTGCAATTCTGGGGGAAACCCAGTGCACCCCCAGTGGGGGAAAACTAAGTGCAGCTATGTAACAAATAAAAATATCCATTGCTTTAAAATTCTTTTAACCCTTTGAGTGCCAGGGGGTACGGAATGCATTGCAAAGCAATGCGTTCCATAGCCCTCTGACATACAAAGGGTTAACCCCTCGACTGCTAGACAGGTATCCAATGTGTTACTTTACAATGCATTGGAGACCGCTCTAGCATTTAAGGGTTTAACCTTTTGAGTGCCAGAGAGGTATCTAATGCAATGCACTGAATACCTCTTTTGCATTCAAAAGGTTATAAGCCCCATTTAAATCAATGAGAATTAGGGGAATTTTTATTTATTCCCTATGATGCACTTGGGTTGCACTAGTTTTAGTTAGTACCTCAGCCTCAATGTCATTACAGAACTTAACAGCATTAACAACTCTACAGCACACACATTATCCAGGGAATGAAATACCAAGAATGATTAGCTCTCGAATTCTAGCACCCATAGGGACTAATTAAACAGCATTTGGGGATACAAAGCACAAAATAATCTGCTCTGACATACACCCACATGGACCTCTGCACCTTCCATACCTGTTCTGTACAGCCTGCTGCTCCCTCCCTACTGCACCTGTCCCCTTCCTACAACTGCAATCAGATGAATGCGGATCATTCAAGCAGCTTGCAAATTATTCTGTCTGTGTTCAGAACCAGTGTAAACTGAACAGAAGCTAGAAATGGAGGAATGCAATTTATCAGACAGTGGGCTGTATGTGGAACTGTCTGCTCCATAACATGCTATGGACATACCTTGGGAACCTCCTTGTCCCTAGACCCCAGAGAACCAAGAAGGATTGGGTGTAGTAAACAAATTATGAGATTCACCTTATAATGTGGTTGGTGCTTAATCAGGGTGGGTGGGATTGGGAAAAGGGAAGGCTGGGTTTGCTCTGAAAATTAGGGGGGGGGGGAGATGGAGTGGGCAGAAGAAGACAGGGAGTGGGTGGAAGGGTTGGGAAGCGGTAACCAGGGAACACACCAATCAGGAGACTCATTCTCTGTCCCAAGAGACCCTGCAAGTAATTCTGAAAACTGTGACAAAGCCAAACAGTTCAAAAATATGGTTATGGATGGTATAGTATGTTGCTTCCAAAGTTAGCTAGAGCTCCCCTTATAGTTATGGTAATTTGGGAGGTTAAGGCCATACTCAGAAGCACAAAGTGGAGCAATTCTGAAGAAAACCAACTGCAAAACTGCAGACATCTAAATATTTCCTTTGATTTAAATAGGACTGTTCACTATTTGAATGCTAGAGTGGTCTCCAACACATTGATTCACCATATGTTGGAAACCTCTCTAGTATTCAAGGGGTTAAAAATATAATTGAAACTAATGTATGTATATCTCCTATGGTGTACAGATTTGGTCAAGAATTCCTCCTCTTTTGCATCCTGAATATTGTCCTTAGTCTGTTTTGTTTAACACCTTAGAGACTTGCGACATGCCAGGACCGTCACACTGGTCCGATCGTTAAGGACCGTGACAGTACTGGCATGTCATGGAACTCTGGGATGGCAGAGCAGCTGCATGCCACTCTGCCATCCCAGAATTCATTGCACAAAAAATGTACAGTGTTGTGATCCTTAACTGCTGACCCCTGCCTGATCAGGCAGTCATTAAGGGGTTAATTGTGAAATGTTTCCATCAGTTTGGATAGTAAGACTGTCCATGTGTCTTAACCTAGCTCTTTGTTATCACCTTGAACAGACTGTGGATATCTAGCCATAATTTATAACTATCAATGCAACTCCAAAATGTGTGTAATTATATCCCTGTTTGTCCACAACCTTTCCAACAGAGATCATCTGTATTTTGTCCTATTTTGTGAATTTTATGTAGTATGTAGTATCACCTGTGGATTGTGTTATTGGTTTCACTATATGATTAATAATTTTCATTGTGTGCCTATTGATAAATATAAGATGGCTTCCCAAACTTCTGACCAGTCTTTGCTCTCTAAGGCCTCGATTCAACAGCCGGTAGGGCAAAAATGACTACCGAACAGTGCACGCATTGTGTCACCAGAGGTATTCAATTGCCCTGACAACTGGAACCACAACAAACATTGGGCCCAAGAACCTGAGTTTGGCCAAACGTTCGTCATGAGTTTAGAGTTCCCAAAACTCACCCTAAATAATGTGAGAAATGGGAACATCAAAGGAAAGGGGCACTGACAAGCACCGAGCGTGAGCTCAAACACACAGTCACCTTCAAAAACACTAACCCTACATTACCCCAACAATGAAGTGCAACAATACTAGCCCAGTGATTCTCAACCAGGGTGCAGTGGCACTTTGGTGTGCCATGGATACCTATTTAGGGTGCCCCAGCAATTCTAAAAAAGTTTGACAGAACGTGAATACCGAGTTTCAGAATCTACATTTCTGGAAATGTTTCAGCACAATATGTTTGTTTTTGTTATTCAAATTGTGAGCCATAAAAAGAGCTATATACAGTATTTATACATCTGTATTTTCCATTACATGATTGATAAATGGCCTATAAAATGATAGGCATGCCCTGAAATTTCCAGACTGCATATTAAGGGTTCCTTCAACAAAAAAAGGTTGAGAAGCACTGAAATAGCCTAACACCAAGAACCCAGAGCTGTATAAGACTTACCTGTCATCCACTGTCCATCTTCTGTCATCCTCTATCTTCGGTCTTCCTCTTTCTCTTCATCTTCTGATCTTCTTCTTTGTTTCTAAGATGTACCTGAAAAGAAGAAAAAAAAGTCAACATTAAATTTTGCCCAAACAATTATAATTCAAATATATGCAGTCCTTAATCCTTTGAGTGCTGGGGGTACACAACACATTGCAGAGCAATGTACCTCTCTGGCACAGGGTTAAATTTGTGCAGCCAGTCCAAATCACCAAAAATACATATTTCATCTAATTTGAAAAAAAAACAAAGTTTTCAAATCCAGTTCTCTAAAGGATTTGTTGTAGCCAAATAGGAAATAGATATGAATACATGACAGATACATTCTCTTTTTCAAAATCAAATGAACATAATATCTATATAGTTTGCATCTATATCAATCAAAGATACGTTACACCAATATAACAATCATATACTTTAGGGTACATATGTATATCATGCATGATTTTGTTACAATATATTTAATCCATTTCTATTCTTGAATATTTTGTTCTTATTTAATGATTTTAATATGAACTTTGGCTTTTGTTGAACCAGCAAGCACTCCTGGTTTCTCTTGAATGCTTACACATCTTCAATTGAATTGCTTCACCCTTTTGAAGTTCTTTGGGTTTATTTTCTCAGACTGCAAATGCCCATCTGGAGTTTCTTTTACTTATCCCCCATTGCTTTTATAAATCTCTTACAAATATAGCCCAGGAATTAAACTGTAGATAAGGGTTTCCCAATTTACTTCTCATAGTCACTAATCATTAAGCTGGTTTGACCTTTGGTTAGAGGGGATTTTGCAGTGTCCTGTAATATCCAGCGATATCTCCCAGGTCCATTTTGTCCTCTTATTATGAGTTTTTATACTGTATCAAATGTCACAACAAGATCCAGGTAGCAGGGACCCAATTTATCAGAAGGCTGTCATAACTTAACATGTTATGCTGATAACCAAACCTTATCTTCAGGGTGAAAGAGATGTTAGAGAGCAGTGGCAATCTGCAGCCACCTTTTGTCTCATTTAAGCTGAGATCAAAGAAGACCACAAGGAACACCAATGCTGAACTAGAGAGCAAACCCTTACCTCAGCCAAAGGAAACAAGGAAGTCCCAGGAGGAAGAAGAAACACCCTGGGATTAACCGCCAGGGCTGCACAGAAAGAAGAACATCCCAGGGAGAAGCAACAGTGAAAATTGTAAGAGTACTCCGCCAAAGTCAAAAGTCATAACCAGTTGTCTTGCTGTAGATTACAGAAAATCCATAGATAGTGTTCCAAAGACTGAATCAGGTGTGCTGTTTGGCCTTTGGTCTGTGGATGATGGATGGAGAAGAATTGTAAGCAAAATCCCAGTTGAGTTTAAAAGGTCCTCAGGATTTAGGAATTAGTTGGGAACCACGGTCAGACATGATGTGAATTGAAATCCCATGAAGATGAACAATGCCTGCAACAGACTCTTCCCCAAGTTCAGTGGAGGAAGATAGCTTCAGAAGAAGCAAGAAATCTCCCTGCTGGGAGAGGCAGTCTATCACAACCAAAATGGTGGTCTTCTCAGAGGAAGGAGGAAGATCCACAATGAAATCCACTGAGCAATAGGTCCATAGCAAGGTGGGAACTGGTAATGAATGCAAAAGTCCTAAGAGTTTTGTGTGGGGTGTTCATGTACAAACCAGACAAGAGGTTTCAAATAGGTAATCTGTAGTCCCATTGTTCAAAAAGGGGGCAAGATCGAAACCAGGAAATTACAGACCTGTAAGCTAGACTTCCATAGTGGGTACGATATTAGAAGGGTTGCTAACTGACAGTATTCAGAACTGTGTGAAGACAAACAATATTATTAGTGTGAGACAGCATGGTTTCATGAAGAAAAGATCATGTCAGGTTTTACTTGCATTTTACGAAAGGTAAGGAATAATTTGATAAGGGAAATGCTGTTGATGTAGTATACTTGGATTTTGCAAAAGCCTTGACACAGTGGCTCACAATAGGTTACTGCATAAATTAGAAGGCTTTGGGAGGTGATATCTGTGAATGGATAGAAAACTGGTTAAATGATAGATGGCAGAGAGTTGTTGTAAACTGAACCTTTTCAAGTTGGTCTAAAGTTGTAAGTGGGGTGTCACAGGGTTCAGTCCTGGGCCCAATGATTATTTATTTGTTTATTAATGATCTATAAGTGGGAATTGAAAGTGATGTCTCAATCTTGGCTGATGACACTAAGCTGTGTAAGGCAATACATATAGAGCTGGAAGTTTTTTTTCCCAGCCGAAGGATTTACATAAACTGAGTGAATGGGCAGAAAAGTGGCAGATGACATTTGTTGTAGATAAATGTAAGGTTATGCATTTGAGCTGTAGAAACAAACATGCTACATATAACACTAAATGGGAAACAACTTGTGGAATCATCATTAAAGAAAGATTAAGGCGTACTGCTAGATGTTAAACTTCACAGCAGGGCGCAGAGTCACTCAGCTACTGCAAGAGCCAATAGGGTACTATCCTGCACAAAAAGAGTTATAGATGCACAGGATGCAAATATAATTCTGCCTCTATATAAATCCTTGGTAAGGCCTCATCTAGAATATAGAGTACAGTTTTGGGCACCAATTATTAAAGAAGACATTACTGAACTTGAAAAAGTGCAGAGACATGAAACAAAACTGATAAAGGGATTGGAGGATCTGAGTTATAAAGAGAGACTAGCCAAACTGGGTTTGTTTACATTAGAAAAGAGACGTTTAAAGGGATAGTAATACTTCATTTTAACTTTATTTTATTTTGTAGGCATTAAAAAAACATGAAGAATGATATAAGTCTTATCCCTCAAACCTTTATGGTTTATGAGATATTCACAAGCAAAGTTTCCCCTCCCCGCCCCTTTTACCTAGTGTAAGCCATCTCTTCTCAGATGTGAATCTGGTTGTATGACCAGACAGATAACAGAAGGGGACAATTTTCTTTGTATGAAAACAATGAAAGCCCTTCACCCCTTGACAAGTTTTTCAGCTTTTTCCCTTATCTTAATTGAAGATTGTCCCTCTCTGCAGTCTACCTGGGCACCTCCCTTCTGATCTGGTTGAACAGGGGGGGATACTTTGCTTGTGAATATCTCTTAAACCATAAAGGTTTGAGAGATAAGACTTATATCATTCTTTATGTTTTTTTTAATGCCTACAAAATAAAATAAAGTTAAAACGAAGTATTACTATCCCTTTAAGGGGTGATATGATTACCATTTAAAATTGAGGTCAATACAAAAGAACTCTCCAATTTATTATTCACTCAAAGGGCTGAGCTAATAACGAGAGGTCATCCATTAAGAGGAAAGGAGCTTTCGACTAAAACAAAGACAGGGATTTTTTAAGCTATGCAATTCTTGCTTTCAAAAAAGTAATGAATACCTATCTAGAACACAATAATATTGAAACTTATGACAGCTGGCTTCAAAACACATAGGTTGTTGAGCCAGGAAACTATCTGACTGCATTTGGAGTCAGGAAGGAATCTTTTTTACCTATCTGGAGCTTAATTGGGGATTTTCTTTGCCTTTAGATCAAAAGGGGTGATTTGGCATGAGCTGAACTTCATGGATGCATGTCTTTTTTTCAGACTCATCAACTATGTTACTATGTTACAAAGCTAGAAAGCAGTGACTACCAGCTACGGAACAATACAGACCATCTTGACTGGTTATTAGGATACCAGACTGCAAGCGATACAAGAAGACAAAAAGACTGAGGTAAGCTACTGACTGTTGCAAGAGCTGTACAATTAGGAAGGATGTAGATATGTAAGCTACTGACAGCTTACAGGAGCTACATCACTAAGCAGGACTTCTGGCAGGCAATAGAAGGAAATCTGTCATAGGTACACGTGGAGGTTGACAACAGGAAATTTGGCAGACTGAAGAACAATCACAGTATAATCATGTTACAAGGCTAGGAAGCAGTGACTACCAGTAATGTGGCTAATCTGGGTGAAGAAATATCAAGACTACCAGTCTTAGAGCAGACAAGTGACAACAGGTGGGAATGAATAACCCAGCTGAGGTAGATAACTTTCCAGATGACAAAATCCTGAATATGGAACCTGTATTACTAGGTATGGCTAGGCAGTGACAGCAAAGGAACAACCCAGGCTGTCTTGACTGGTTACTAGGATACCAGACAGCAAGCGGTACGAGGAGTCAAAAAAACTCAGGTAAGCTACTGACTGCTTGGAAGAGTTGCAAAACTAGGAAGGATGTAGATAGGTAATCTACTGACAGCTTACAAGAGCTACACCATTAGGCAGGACTTCTGGGAGTCTGGGATATGGAACTGTGAAGTAGATATTACAGCAGGCTGAAGGGTAGTAGAGTACACACAGAGGTCGACAACAGGACATCTGTATAACTGCAGACTGAAGAATAGTCAGAGTACCTGCTGAAGTCGGCAATGGGAAATCAGTATTATGGCAGACAGAGAGGTAGTCGGAATACATGCTGAGGATGGAACAGGTAATCAGAATGTGACAGGCAGTAGAATAGTCGGCACACTCACAGACTGAAGTCGGCAACAAGATCGAGAATCACAATAAGATTAGAATCAAAATGGAATGCTTAGATTGCGCTTAGGCAAAAAGGAAGAGGAGGTACAAAAAGGATGTCAAACAACAATTGACAGCACTCAATCAAAAAAGATTATTTGGCCAGATATTGAAAGTTACATGTTCAAAAGCGGTACTCATGTAGGGGTCACTTGGCAGGTGGCAGACAGAGCTGTGGTTAGTATCAATGCAGGGGTCGCAGAATACAGTAGGCAGAACAGTAGACAATATCAAAGCAGGGGGTCACTTGTCAGAGGGCATCTGGATCAGTGGTCAGCATGAATGCTGGAGTCACTTTGCAGGCAGCATAAAGAGCAGTAGTCAGTAACAAACACTTAGGTGAGAAGTTCAAAAAGTCGTTATAATGAAAAAATTGTCAGATCATGAGTTGGCAGTAAAACAAGGACAATATTTTTAGAAGTAAATCCATCACGTTTGAATATGTGTCATAAACACTTAAAATGATGGCAAGAAGATCTTGATGAACACTGATCTTAAAAATTCTGATGTTAAAAATGTCTTTGATTTTGTTTTTGAAACAATTTTTTTCAAGAAACAAAGACACGTTTTGTCTTTAAAATGACAGATTTTCTAACAAAGACTATTTTTTACCAGTTAACTCCATAGTACTGTCTCTCACTCCTGCTAACAGTACTTTTATTTGTCTTATTCACATTTAGATCATTTTTATTTTGTCAGAAAAAAATGACATTAATAAGACAAAAAAAGTGACAGTTAAAAGAATATTTTTTTTCTGAAAATACCTTACAATATGACGGTGGATTAAATCACACCCACTTTTAAGACGACTTTTTCCCTTTGAGAGAGATGGCGGAACTGGATGCAAAAAATTAAGGTAATAAGTCTGAGAATTGACGGACCATGGTGTAAGAACATTTTTATTCTGATTTCAGATGATTGCAGTTACCACCATTTTTTGAACATCTCACCTTAGGAGGAAAAACGCAAGGTACATAAGCAAGAAGGTCAAGACAAAATACTCGTATCTCTATGAATGTGTGCTGAGGTGCTGCAGGTAGGTTTAAATAGAGCCATAGGTGTATCCAGAGGTATCCTTTTGAAGGGATAGTAATACTTTGTTTTATCTTTATTTTATTTTGTAGGTGTTAAAAAAACATGAAGAACGATATAAGTCTTATCTCTCAAACCTTTATGGTTTGAGAGATATTCACAAGCAACGTTTTCCCCTCCTGCCCCTTTTACCTAGTGTAAGCCATCTCTTCTCGGATGTGGAATCCAGTCCATAGATCATACAGATAAAAGCAGGGGACAATCTTCTTCCTATGAGAACAATGAAAGCCCTGCCCCCCTTGACAAGTTTTTTCAGTTTTTTCCCTTATCTTAATTGAAGATTGTCCCTCTCTGCAATCTACCTGTGCACCTCCCTTCTAATCTGGCTGAGCAGTGTTACATCAGTAAAAGGGGCAGGAGGGTGATACTTTATCATTGAATTACTCTTGAACTACAACTCTGACAGAATTGAAATAACACTCTCCAAAATCCAAATACTATGATGATTAATTGGAGCTGCTTTTATTATGAAACATTACTATCCCTTTAAAAGGTTGCACGGAAAAGAGAGTGCGACCACTTGACAGAATAACCATGTCTCCTGGGTAAAAATGGTGGCATGAGACTCTTACACTGCATAATAACTCACACTGTTGTGCAGTTGCTGGCACTCACACACTCTCACCCTGCTGATCCTCTTGGTTGTCAAGCACCTACTGAAGTAATCCACTCCAGCCTTTTTCTCCCCTTCTCTGTGTGCAGAATGACAGGGAGGAGTGGAGCATGCAGAGAAGGGGAGAGAGGGGCTGGAGCAGCTTACTTCAGTAGGTGCTTGACAACCAAGAGGATCAGCAGGGTGTGAACGTGTGAGTGCCAGCAACTGCACAACAGTGTTAGTTATTATGCAGCACAGATATAGGGAGACCCAGTGACCCAAATTCCCTCATAGCTTGGCACGGATCCACTCCCGGCTCTTTAATCATTCTATGTGATGTTCAGTGGGCGACATGAGAATCTTGAGCTGTCATGCAGTGCGAGATTCTCATGTCATCATTTTTAACCAGGTGACATGGTCAATCTGTCAAGTGGTCGCACGCTCTTTTGAATGTGACCTTTTAAAAGGGAACTATATCCAGATGACTCAGTAGGAGCATAAATAATAATGGAGACAAAACAATGGGTACAGGTTCTTACAATCTTGTGCTGAAATCACCTTTTGATGGCTAAAGTGCATAGATAACGAACCAAAATGTTTTATTTTTTATAACTTTACATAATGTACTGTTTTATTTTACTGTATCTGATGTCTGAATTAACTCAGGTGTCTGAGGCTAGTGATTTTAGAAATTAAAATAACAAATGAAACAAAAAAAGTCGAAATCAGCTTTGGACCATTACAAATCCATTAATCTACTTCAAACAGCAAATCTTAAGCAGGAACTGTGAGTTTGACCTGGTACATTGCCAACCTCCTCGTTTTTAATGGAAACCCAGCGATAAAATGTTTTTAGTTATTACCCGAGCTTCAAAGTTATTTTTCTATTTTGAAATTCTCAATATCTGCTCCCACAGCAAAAAAGATAATTTGCAGCAATATCAATAATACTTCGAGAGAACAAATAGTGTTTCTTCTTCAACAGAAACATTATTTCACTGGGTTTGACCTCATCACTCAATTGCCCTGCTTTCATTCTGACTTTCATTGACCACATTATAAAGTTCTTTATCTTCTGGCAGACATTTCGGCAGCACATTTAAATTTTGCTGTCTAGGAAGAAGAAAGTTAACAATGTACCTTTTTACAGATTTCACATGTTTCAATGAGGCAGTTTGCCAATTTGTACACACAGTAGAACCACAAGCTGGAAAATTTTACTTTCTGAATCAATTTTGTTTCTAAGTATATTTCATATTTCCAATTCATTTCAACATTCTTATTTATGTTGAATTCTAATTTATGTGGTAGCGTTGTCAGCCATGACCTTTAATGAAAATCCTTAATCCAAATGCCCATTTAATTCTTTGAAAACAAGGATTCATCATTTGGGATAGGTGATCTTTAAAGTGGAGCTGTCACCCTGAATCCAAGTTAACATATCTGAAAACATCTTTCAAAACTGCCAGTGTTTAAAGTTAGCCAAAAGACCTGCAGATATATAGTTCAGGACACAGTTTTTCAACTGCAGTCCTTAAGTAGCCCTAACAGTGCAGGTTTCCTGGATTTCCCTGCCTGGTCAGAGATGTGCTGCAGATCTTTCCATCTGATTTGTTCACTCAGGCAAGGAAATTCAGAAAAACTACACTGTTGGGAGTGGACAACAAATGTTAAGCACTCTTAGGAGAATATGACACTGGTGGAGTATGAGGTTTTCTTTGATCCTGCCCTCTCCTACCCAGAAGTTCAGGTATGGAGGAAGCAGGGGACTCATGCTGCTCTCTTGCAGTGCCTTTATTGATCTCCAAGCGCTATTTGCTGGGAGATCAATACTTGGGGGGTGAAGCAACAGGATGGGTCTTGTTCCCCTCAATGAGGTCTTAGAAAAAAAAAAAAAAAAAAAAGAACCCGGTATGTGCTTTGCAGTGCATTTGACAGCCCTCTATCAAGCATACTGACTACTTCCTCTGCCTGGTTGGGAAGTCACAGATGTCCACATAACATGGTCACAGCCTGGTTCCACAGCCTAGTGGTAGTTGAAGGTATTTTACCAGGAAGGGTACATTGAGATTGTCTCTCATTTTCAAGTATGTCTTGGGTACTCCTTTTATCTACCTTAGAAGGGTGAAAGGCTGAGTTGTCCTTGCCTGGACCAGGACCTGCAACCCTGAGACTGTCTACCTCCAGCCTGGTTCCACTGGTAGTCATAGAATTATATATATATATATATATATATATATATATATATATATATATATATATATATATATACACTGTTTGAATCCACTTCCTTATTTTACTTGTAGCCGTGCTCCTGGCACCCGCTATATGTCACCCCACACTAAAGGGGTACCCTTTTTCTTTGGCTGGAAGTAGGTACTGAATACACTAGGAAATCCAATTTTAGTATCTTTGAAGTGATTGATGTGTAAAAAAAGTAAATGTTTTTTCCTATAGTGTTACTTAATGGAAATAGTTGTGCTCTCAAACCTAGGGGTAGAAAGATATTTGAAAAAAAAACAAAAAACGGAGCAGAGGATCCCTCTAAGTGTAGTATTCCTCCTTCAATATAGTCCTTCACCAACACCAATCAACAGGAAATCTATTCACGTTTTCCAGAGGCAAAGACTTGCCTCCCAGTATAATATCGTTCACTGGCTTTCACCCCATTATGGTGCTCTTTTGTTCTTCTTTTATCGCAGCAACCAAGCGGGTATGTTTAAGCTCCTAATGCTCCAACAACGGATGAATGTGGGTGTAGTAACCAAGAAGGTCATAAATTTTTGGTGTATCTTCCTGACCAATATTTTGTCTTTTGCAGAAAGACATGTGATGCAGCTGGTTGTGTACTTTCCAAAATGGTATGCTTTGTCTACATTTTTGACATTTCTCTTGATGTTATAACCATTTTAGTAGAGGCAAGCTGTATTAAAAATATATGAAGAATGCTAGATTGTAGATGACATTCTTTTGTGTTTGTGGCACCCCTAGTAGTATACCCAAGAGTAAGTCAACTCATACCAACAGGGTGTAGTTTTTCTTGAAATCCCATGTTTCTCGAAACTATCTGAATCTTTGAAGGTGTGTTAAATAGCTTTATTTTTCTCTTATAGCACCACCTTCTGGAAACATTTGTACACACTAGCCTAGAAGTGAAAGGGCATTTAATGCGGGTGGATGTTTACTTTACAACTGGTATACCGCACTTACCTTTTCTGCATATCTGTAATCATTAAGACCATTTTAGTGCCTGTGTAGGTTAGTATTCCTGGCACCCCATACAGTATGTTAACCTACACAATGAGGTACCATTTTACTCAGGATCGTAGGTAATGAATACAGTAGGAAATTCCATGGTCTTCAAATTATTTAGTATCTTTGTAGTGGAGGAAATGTAAAAAAAAACAAAAAAATATATATTTGTTTATATAGAACCAGCTTAAGGTAATACAATATTTGTACACACAATCATAGGGGCAGAAAGTATACAACCCCTAATTTGATGCAGCTGAATCACTAAGTTCCAAAATGGTATAAATTGCATTTCTTTCCTTCATATATCTGATAGTTCTGACCACTTAATACAAGCAACTATTTTCAAAAACACAAACTCGTAGATGTAGTTTTGTGCTTCTGGCATCCCCTACAGTATCTCAGCTCACACCATTGGGGTGCCATTTTTCCGTTAAGTTCAATAGCTAATGAATACAATAGGAAATTCTATCATTTTCAGAGGCTCAAGATTTCAGAATATTTGAAGGGGATAAAAATGTAAAAAAGGTATTTTTTTCCTTTAGTGCCACCTTCTGGAAACATATATACACATCAGGCTATAAGTAGAAAATTAATTCACCCTTCATGTTGATTCAGTGAGTTATATTCATTCTAAAATGAAATACTTTGTCTACCTTTTCTTTATTTCTATAGTTGTTACAACTAATTTAGTATTCAAAAGCCATGTCTGAAAAATATAAGAAAAATAAAAGGTTGTAATTGGTGTAGTTTTTTTAATTTTTTTAATTTTTGCTTCTGGCATCCCCTACAGTATTCCAACTCATATCAATGGGTATTATTTTCTCACAAGGGCAGTTACTAATGAATACAGTAGGAAATTCCATCATTTCAAAGATTTCAGTACATTTGCAGGGGTAGAAATGTTTAAAAAAATGGCTATTTTGTCATTTGGCACCACTTTTGGAAATATTTGTGCAGACCAAGGGGTAGAAAAGCATTTGCTGCAATGGGATATCTACTTTCTGGATATAGATAGATAGATAGATAGATTTGATACAGTTATTCATCTGTTTTAGGGTAGTTTTACCATGTAACTAGTGATGATCGAGCACCCCAATGCTCGGGTGTTCGGGTGCTCTGACCGAGCGCCCCCGGAGGCTCGAGTGCTCGGCCGAGCACCCGAGCCCCATTGAAGTCAATGGGAGGACTCGAGCATTACACCAGGCACCCCCTGCTCTGATGAGGGGAGGGTGCCTGGTCCATAGGAAAAGGGCAGAAAATGATGGAAACACCACAGAAATGGTTCAGGGACAGCATAGGGAGGATGTCTGGATGCATCTTGGACTCCAACGTCGCTGCTGGGAACGATGTTTCGCCCGTAGTACGCCATTTTTACAGACTGACCGTAAAACACACAAAAAGGAAGATAAAAACGACTTTAGGCGAAAAATTGTTACCAAACAGTATTTACTATATATTTACTTGTATATCATCTGCAAATTCTGCAAAAAATTTCATCGATTTTTCGGAACTGGGGCCATGATTAAGAGGGAAACGTGCGCAGAGGCAAATTCTCCCAAAAATTTCCTCGATTTTTCTGAACTGAGGCCATGATTAAGAGGGAAACGTGCGCAGAGGCAAATTCTCCCAAAAATTTCCTCGATTTTTCTGAACTGAGGCCATGATTAAGAGGGAAACGTGCGCAGAGGCAAATTCTCCCAAAAATTTCCTCGATTTTTCTGAACTGAGGCCATGATTAAGAGGGAAACGTGCGCAGAGGCAAATTCTCCCAAAAATTTCCTCGATTTTTCTGAACTGAGGCCATGATTAAGAGGGAAACGTGCGCAGAGGCAAATTCTCCCAAAAATTTCCTCGATTTTTCTGAACTGGGGCCATGATTAAGAGGGAAACGTGCGCTGAGCCGACCATCTAAAACATTATGGGTGAGGGTCTGCTGCGGAGCTGACCATCCTAAACATTATATGCGAAGGCCCGCTAGTGAGCTGACGCTATAAAACATTATATGAGAGGGCCCGCTAGAGAGCTGACCCAATAAAACATTATATGAGAAGGCCCGCTGGTGAGCTGACCTATACAAAAATTGTCAAACTGCGCCCGCTGGTGAGCTGGCCCTATATAAAAATTATATCACTGGGCCCGCTGGTGAGCTGGCCCTATATAAAAATTATATCACTGGGCATATGGAAGAGAGTCAACCATATACCCGTTTTTTGGGTGGAAGGGGTGAATGGGAATACAGAGTATTCCCATCATTGTAAATAACATATATAAAGTGACTTTATGTTCCCCCGGGGCTTTCCTCCAGTGGAGTGGAGAAGTCAGGGGAAATCCAGGCCTTGTTCATTTTTATAAGTGTCAACCTATCAGCATTTTCGGTGGAAAGGCGGATACGCTTATCTGTTATGATGCCACCAGCAGCACTAAATACCCGCTCAGACAGAACGCTGGCGGCAGGGCAGGCCAGCACCTCCAAGGCGTAGAGTGCCATTTCATACCACGTGTCCAGCTTGGACACCCAGTAGTTGTAAGGCACAGAGGGATCATTGAGGACGCTGACACGGTCTGCTACGTACTCCTTCACCATCTTCCAAAACTTTTCCCTCCTTGTGACACTAGGCTGCGCATCAGGGTGAGGGTGCTGGCGGGGTGTCATGAAGGTGTCCCACGCCTTGGAGAGTGTTGCCCTGCCTTTGTCGGAACTGCTGTGTGCTCCCCTTTTCTCCCCTTCTCGGTTGGCCAAGGTAGCACGTACTCTGCCGCCAGCGTTGTCAGATGGAAAATTTTGGAGCAATTTTTCAACAAGAACCTTCTGGTATTGCACCATTTTGCTTGTCCTCTCCACCGGAGGAATGAGAGATGAGAAATTCTCTTTGTAGCGGGGGTCCAGAAGGGTGAACACCCAGTAATCCGTGTTGTCTAAAATGCGTATAACGCGTGGGTCACGGGAAAGGCAGCCTAACATAAAGTCAGCCATGTGTGCCAGAGTACCAACAGGCAAGATTTCGCTGTCCTCAACAGGAGGATGACTCTCAATCTCCTCATCCTCTTCCTCCTCTTCTGCCCACCCACGCTGAAGAGATGGAAATAAAGTTCCATGGCTACCCTCTGTAGCGGAGGCAACCGTGTCTTCCTCCTCCTCCTCCTCCTCCTCCGCCTCCTCCAATTGTCGCTGAGAAGACGAAGTGAGGGTGCTCTGGCTATCACCTTGTGTAAGCTCTTCCTCCCGCATTTCCACCTCTTCCACATGCAAAGCGTCGGTTTTAATTGTGAGCAGCGAGCGTTTCAGTAGACACAGAAGTGGGATGGTTACACTGATAATAGCGTTATCGCCGCTCACCATCTGTGTCGATTCCTCAAAATTGCGTAAAACCTCGCAGAGGTCTGACATCCATTCCCACTCCTCACTTCTGATTAGAGGAAGTTGAACGGAGAGGCGACGACCGTGTAACAGCTGGTACTCCACTACTGCCCTCTGCTGCTCACAAAGCCGGGCCAACATGTGGAAGGTGGAGTTCCAGCGCGTGCTCACGTCACACAGCAGCCGGTGAGCTGGCAATTGCAAGCGCTGCTGCAGCTTCAATAGGCCGGCTGAAGCTGTAGATGACTTACGGAAATGTGCACACACGCGGCGCACCTTGGTCAAGAGATCATGCAAATTGGGGTAGGTTTTTAGAAATCGCTGAACCACTAAATTAAATACATGCGCTAGGCATGGTACGTGTGTGAGCTTGCCGAGCTCCAAAGCCGCCACCAAGTTACGCCCATTATCACACACAACCATGCCTGGTTGCAGGTTGAGTGGCGAGAGCCACTGCTCGGTCTGGTGACTAATCCCCTGCAACAACTCTGAGGCCGTGTGCTGTTTGTCCCCAAGGCAGATCAGCTTCAGCACGGCCTGTTGACGCTTCCCCACTGCAGTGCTACACTGCTTCCAGCTACCGGCTGATGGGTGAGTGGCGCTGCGCGCAGAGAATTCGGAGGTGGAAACGGAGGAGGAGGAGCCAATAACGTAGGTGCTGGCAGAAACCCTGATGGAGGTAGGGCCCGCAATCCTCGGCGTGGGTAGCACCTGTGCCATCCCAGGGTCCGAGTCGCTCCCAGCCTCCACGACATTCACCCAGTGTGCCGTCAGGGAAATGTAGCGTCCCTGGCCACAAGCACTTGTCCATGTGTCAGTCGTTAAGTGGACCTTCCCAGTAACTGCGTTGGTCAGGGCACGGGTGATGTTACGGGACACATGGTGGTGTAAGGCGGGGACGGCACACCGGGAAAAGTACTGGCGGCTGGGGACTGCGTACCGAGGGACAGCTGCTGCCATCAGGCTGCGGAAGGACTCAGTCTCCACAAGCCTAAATGGCAGCATTTCGATGGCCAGTAATTTGGAAAGGTGTGAGGTTAGTGCTATGGCCTGTGGGTGGGTGGCTGGGTATTTTCGCTTGCGCTCAAATGCCTGGGGTAACGACATTTGGACGCTGTGCTGGGACAGGGAAGTGGATGTGGTCGCTGATGGTGCTTCAGATGGTACAGGTGCAGGGCGGGAGGTATGCGGGCCTGCGCCTTCGACAGGCGATTGGCCGGCACCGAAAACAGGGGAAGAGGAGGCAGTGGTGTGGCCTGCAGACACAGATTGGCGATCCGGGCGTTCCTCCCACTTATTACGGTGCTTGGATGCCATGTGTCGGATCATGCTGGTGGTGGTGAGGTTTCTAGTGTTCATGCCTCGGCTCATTCTGGTGTGGCACAGGTTGCAAACTACAATTCTTTTGTCGTCCGCAATTTCCTTAAAAAAACGCCATACCGTGGAACACCTACCCCTTGGCAAGGTAGATTTACGCAAGGGGGTGCTCCGTGGAACATTTGCGGGCCGGTTTGGTGCGGTCCGCCTTCTTTCTGTAGCCACACCACTGCCTCTTCCAGCCTGTTGCGGTGCTGCAGATGGCTCACCCTCAGGACTGCTGTCATCGCTCGGCTCTACACCTTCCCAGGTGGGGTCAGTCACCTCATCGTCCACCAAGTCCTCCTCCACTTCCTCACTCTGATCATCCTCCTCATGTCTTGATCCCACCACATACTCAGTCATTGACAACTGTATATCATCCTCCTCATCAAGGTCTTGAGACAGTAATAGTGGTTGATTTAATGGCAACTGTGTCTCATCATCATCATCATCCACTTCCTTTGACCTTAAATGCCGTTCCCCTCTGTCATCTTCTTGTGATTGGGTACCCTCTAGAGGTTGTGAATCAGGGCACAAGATGTCATGTTCCTCTGCAAGCGTGCTTGGAGAGAGGTTCAAATTAAGGATTGGTGATGAGACGAGCTCCTCACTATATCCCAGTGTGGGATCACTTCTTTGACCAGATCCTCTATGGTGGGAGGAAGGATGATCAGGGTGAGGATTATGTTGACCAGACTCTTGGCTACTGAGAGTGGACTTGGTGGAAGACAGGGTGGTGCTTAACCGACTGGAAGCAGTATCAGATGAAATCCAACCGACCACCTGTTCGCAGTGGTCTGACCTCGAGAGTGATGTCCTGCGACGCCCTGTAAACTGAGACATGACGCTAGGTATGGTGGATGTCTTTCTGTCTCGTGCTCTGGCACCAGGCACAGTTTCTACGCGTCCTGACCCGCGCCCTGAACTATCAGGATCACGTCCACTTCCCCGTCCCTTTTTACCCGCCTTCTTCATATTACACGGAATATGTGCTGCAAATCTGCAACTTTGCACAGTAAACAGAATGTTCTCCTAATATGCAACTTTGCACACTAAACAGAATGTGCTTCTTATCTGCGGCTACGCACAGTGAATGGAATATGTGACTTTGATATTTTACACTTTGCACAGTAAACAGAATGTTCTCCTAATACGCAACTTTGCACACTAAACAGAATGTGCTGCTTATCTGCGGCTACGCACAGTGAATGGAATATGTGACTTTGATATTTTACACTTTGCACAGTAAACAGAATGTTCTCCTAATACGCAACTTTGCACACTAAACAGAATGTGCTTCTTATCTGCGGTTAGACACAGTGAATGGAATATGTGACTTTGATATTTTACAGTTTGCACAGTTAACAGAATGTTCTCCTAATACGCAACTTTGCACACTAAACAGAATGTGCTGCTTATCTGCGGTTAGACACAGTGAATGGAATATGTGACTTTGATATTTTACAGTTTGCTCAGTTAACAGAATGTTCTCCTAATATGCAACTTTGCACACTAAACAGAATGTGCTGCTTATCTGCGGCTACGCACAGTGAATGGAATATGTGACTTTGATATTTTACACTTTGCACAGTAAACAGAATGTTCTCCTAATACGCAACTTTGCACACTAAACAGAATGTGCTGCTTATCTGCGGTTAGACACAGTGAATGGAATATGTGACTTTGATATTTTACACTTTGCACAGTTAACAGAATGTTCTCCTAATATGCAACTTTGCACACTAAACAGAATGTGCTTCTTATCTGCGGCTACGCACAGTGAATGGAATATGTGACTTTGATATTTTACACTTTGCACAGTAAACAGAATGTTCTCCTAATACGCAACTTTGCACACTAAACAGAATGTGCTTCTTATCTGCGGTTAGACACAGTGAATGGAATATGTGACTTTGATATTTTACAGTTTGCACAGTTAACAGAATGTTCTCCTAATACGCAACTTTGCACACTAAACAGAATGTGCTGCTTATCTGCGGCTACGCACAGTGAATGGAATATGTGACTTTGATATTTTACACTTTGCACAGTAAACAGAATGTTCTCCTAATACGCAACTTTGCACACTAAACAGAATGTGCTTCTTATCTGCGGCTACGCACAGTGAATGGAATATGTGACTTTGATATTTTACACTTTGCACACTAAACAGAATGTTCTCCTAATATGCAACTTTGCACACTAAACAGAATGTGCTTCTTATCTGCGGTTAGACACAGTGAATAGAATATGTGACTTTGATATTTTACACTTTGCACACTAAACAGAATGTTCTGCTAATCTGAAACTTTGCACACTAAACAGAATGTGCTGCTAATCTGAAACTTTGCACACTAAAAAGAATGTGCTGCTAATCTGCAACTTTGCACACTGAACAGAATGTGCTCTAATCTGCAACTTTGCACACTAAAAAGAATGTGCTGCTAATCTGCAACTTTGCACACTGAACAGAATGTGCTGCTAATCTGCGGCTAGGCACAGTGAACAGAATATGTGAAGTTTTTTTTTTATATCTCTGCCCCCCCAAACAAAATAAACTGCTGCCCCCACACACAGTAGTCCTAAAAAGGACTTTTGGGTCTTTTTTTTTTTTTAAATCGCTTTTCTTCTCCCTACACTGACTTTCCCTTCCTATCCTCATCTCTCCCTGGCTAAGACTGAGCCGAACTCGCTGGTCAGGTGCTATACAGCACCCGATCACGGGTTCTGGCCAGTCAATCAGTGTAATGCCAGCAGCCAACATGGCTGCTGGCATTACACTGATGTCAGAGCCTCCCTGCACGTTTATTGGCTGCGCAGCAGCCGCGAAACGTGCGGGGAGGAGACCCGAACATGGCGGGCGAGCACATGCGGTACTCGTACGAGTACCGCCATGTGCCGAGCAGAGCGATGCTCGAGCCGAACCGAGCTTCGGCCGAGCATGCTCGCTCATCACTACATGTAACCAATGAAATCTGCATTTTAATTCATAAAGGTGAATATACCCTGGAAATTAGTGGTCTGCACAGGCCATGCATGTTGGTAAAATTAACACTCTGGGAAGTCAGGCCTTTTAAAAAAAATAACTGAAATGTTTATAAACAACATAAATATGTATAACTAGTAGGAAAGCCTGTATACACGGGCTCCGCTGCTGCCCCACTGCGGCCTCGGCTGCTGCCCCGGAGCCGGGAGCACAGACAGACAGTGAGCCGTCCGGAGCTCTCCGCTCTGGATCAGCACGTTCAGCCAGTCCCTACTGTGCATGACTGCATCTTTCCTGCAGTCTCTACTGAGCATGTGCAGTTTCGCACACAGGGAGCTTCGCAGGCTAGCGCTTTATGTTATTTAGATATATAGTATAGAGTGTATAGCTAGGAACTCTATGGATTTGCCCCAGGAGTCTCTGTTTTTGGCTTCTAATTACCGGGACTCCAGGGCTGAGTCTGATTGTCCAGATATGAGGAGTTTTTAATAAAACTCTGCCCACTTCCGTATCTTCCCAGTGTGTTCCTCCCACTCCCCGCCCACATCTCCTCCTTCCCTAGCCTGTATTTATGAGGCTCCACCCCCACTTGTGACTTGGTCCCACCCCTTTTCTGATGCAAATCGCATCATTGATCTCACCCAGTGGTACCAGTGGACTTCCTTCTGGAGAGTTCACAAAGCAAGGTTCCCAGGTATGACAGTGTGTAATTTTTGGCAAAATACTATTTTTTTTTACTTTTTTGTATTATGACAACATAGCTAGTCGCACAATGAAAAATTGACTTCATATGAGTCACCATACAAAAGATCAGTTTGTTCTGGAGAGATCTGGCAGATTTGTTCTGGAGAGATCAGGCAGAGATCGATATCTAGCTAATGAGATCGCTCCAGCTTAGAGGGAGAAAGCCTCCATCATCGGAGGATGCTGGGTAGAGGGACGGGAGCAGAGGCAGAGTGGCAAACTGTGGCAAGAGCAGTTTGCCTGGAAGTAGGGCACAGGGCACACTTTAAATCTTAATTTTTGGACACATAATGTTTTTTAAAAGAAAATAATAGCATTTTAAGCTTTTTCACTAAATGCTGTAAATAATGAGTATACCTTTTAAAAGGGTGATAGATCCACTTTAAGACCAGACAGCACACAGGAAGGGACAAGCTTCTTACTGTGAGAACAAGGAAAGCCCTGCCCCTCTTGACAGGTTTTTCAGATTTTTCCCATATGCTAATTGAAGATTGTTCCTCTCTGCAAGCCATCTGGACACCACCTTTCTGTTCTGAGGTAAGAAGTGTTACATCAGTAAAAGGGGCGGGAGGGGGATACTTCATCATTCAATTACTCTTGAACTACAACTCTGACAGTAGTGAAATAACACTCTCCATGGCCCAAATATTATGAAGATTAATTGGAGCTGCTTTTATTTTGAAACATTACTATCTCTTTAAAAATAAGAGGTAACAAAGAAATGATCTTACTCTAATGAGAGACATGATGAATTGATACAATAAATACACTTGAATATAAAGGGTAAATGAGGATTATTGGGGGGCGGAGTCAACGAGCGACCAAGATGGACGCGTTTTAGTTCGGCTCCGTGAACAGACTGGGCCTTTCCTCGGATTTGAGCTCTTCTAGCTAACTTGATGTGCATACTTTAGGGGACCTCTCTCTCCGTACTCTCCCCTATGCCAAATCGCAGGACCCTGCGCTCCGGTGTGACGCCTCTTGCATCAGAACGGGTACAAGCTGGAGTGAACACGCCCGGGCCTAAGAGGCGTTCTGCTCTACAGAGTGATCTCTCGACACATGCTACGCAAAGCCCACGATGGGCTCGTGTTCACACAGCGCTTATGGCTTCTAAATGCACGATGACTATGGTTCCACAACCGGTGGATCTTAAAGACCTCCCGACCCGCTCGGAACTTTTGGAGCTCTTTGCGGATCTCAAGACTACGTTCAAACAAGAGATCTCTGAAATCAAATCGGAGGTGTCACTACTGGACCACCGTGTCGCTTCTCTGGAATCCGAGGAGGAATCTCACTCTAGCCAGATTCGCAACTTGGAACAGCTTATTGTGGATCAGAGGGATACCATCGCCAACCTCCAATACAAGGTAGACGATTTAGATAACAGAGGTAGGAGATGCAATCTGCGCATTAAAAACCTACCTGAGTCAGTTACTAACGGCGAGTTGGAATCCACCCTACAGCGGATTTTTGGAGCCTTGCTGCGCAGACCTGAATCCCACCCTGTCCGCCTTGATAGAGCACATCGGGCCTTGCGACCCCGTGGAGGCCAGAATCAAAGGCCTAGAGACGTGGTTTGCTGTGTACACCACTTCAAAGATAAAGATATGATCCTACGTCGCAGCAGAGAGGTGGAACCGGTCTTGTTTGAGGGGACAGAAATACAAATTTATAACGACCTATCCCCCACCACTTTGCAGCAAAGGAGAAGCCTGAAACCCCTTACGGAACACCTTCTGAAAAATGGAGTGAAGTACAGATGGGGTTTCCCCTTTCATTTACAGGCGCAGAAGGGAGAAGTGACAGCTTATGTCCGCTCTATGGATGAAGCGGAAACGTTTTGTGTGGCCTTACAGTTGCCTCCCTTACCGACACCTAGCGAGGATGTAGCTGAGGGTCCTCCGGAGGATAATTTCGTCGCAACCCCGTTGGGAAAGCAGAAACGGAAACCGACTGGAGATCAGGGGAAGCGATTCAGACAAGACGCGGTAGCGGCTTGATAACTCCTGGGTGTCAAATAAACAGAGAACACTGACTTTTGCACACCCCTAAGAGACGATCCGCCCTCCGGTGGGCATATGGACATGATCCCCTCTCACTCTATGACCTGGCTGACCGGCTGCTTTGCAGTAGCTATGCTGAACTACGTAACTATCTTCTAAATGTGATTATTTGGGGCATTGGCTTACCTATGCTTATGTTTATGTACAGATATGTTGCATGGGGGGAGTTGGGGGGGTCAGGGTATTTTTCCTCTGGAGATCCCGCTTTATTCTGGGGACCCTGGGGGACAACTACATAGGTGGTAGCATCCTGGAGCCTTGTTCCGCCCTCCACTAAAGAGACTATGTTTGCTTCCTGGCTTGGTGGGGATAGGTATGGAGCTTTGATACGGGTGCTATTGTACATGTTCTGGGGGTGAGACTGGGGGTGGGGGACACAGGGAATTGTTGACCTTTGTTTAGTATTGAGATCCCTCCCTGGGGCGCTCCCCCCTCCCTTACTCTTTCCTACTGTGCTCCTCTCCTCCTTCTCCCCCCCTGGCTTTTCTTTGCTGCTCTTTGGGGGGGGGGCGCCCGGGGACGTGATATCTCTGAAAAGGGGACTCGCTTTGATTTGTACGCCTGCTTGGCTCTGTTTCTGTTTAAATTTTATCACTGGATACGTTGCAGCTTGATTGCGGCCTGCGATGCTGTGAGGAGGGCACTGTTGGTGTCACCTCCCGCCCTACCACTGTATAAGTGAGATGTGGAGTGGTCTAGGAGTTGATTTCTTTCCCGGCTCTTTTCACCCATTTAGGGGTGCTAGAGATTGGGACCCTCATGTTATGGCAGACCGCAAGAGCTCATTTGGGACACTTTTGACATAGATGGGGGTTCTCAGTTTTTCTTACTAGAGGTGGAGGGTGAGGGGTTTTGTGAGGAGGTGGCTCCACTGCGGTGGCTTAGGCCTCCCCTTTGGGGGGTGCTCTTTGGCTATGTGGCATCCGGGGTACTCTTACCAGTTTGCTTGTGTCTCCAGAATTATTATACCTGTAGAGACCTCGGTTGCTACGTACAAACCCAATTTGGGTTCATCCTTACTTTGGCCGTGCCCTGCAGTGGAGCAACCTAGAGGGTTTGGAGGGCTCTAATTACAGTCAAAGGCGAGGTGCTTCCCTTCGCCCGTTTACGGGTAGAAATTCATGGTCAGTTTTGAATGGGACATTCCCTATATACAGTTGATATTGTGTTATTTTGTTCCTTATTGTTGTAATACTTTTTACCATCGCTTGTTTTCTTGATGAGCTCTGCTCAAGCTCTTCTCATGTAAGGCCCGAGTCTGTTCTACTTGACCTCTTTAGTCCTTTTTCTCTCCCTATTCCAGTTCGGGGTTGGGGGACAATTGTTCCTCTATTCCCCATTTCTGCCATCTTTTGTTTTTCATTCAGATATTTTTTCCTATAATTGCTATCTCTTGACTTTTCCTTAGCTTTTCTCCCCTTCTACCTTCTTTTCTTCTCTTGTCTTTGCCCTTTCTCTTAGTGTCTTCCCTTCCCTCCCCCTTCCCTGTCTGTCCTCAGTTTCACACTTACTTTGTGCACGTTTGCGTAACTGACCTTTTCCATTATGGATGTAAAGTGCTGCTCTTTCAATGTAAAGGGACTAAACGTCCCAGAGAAGAGGAGTATGCTTCTTAGAGATGTGATTCGTGAACGTGTGCACATTTTGTTCTTGCAGGAGACGCATTTTAAGCGAGGGGCGCACCCGGTGCTCAGTCAGGGCCACTTCCCACGGCAGTGGTATTCTTCATCCACTTCTAAGTCTAAAGGAGTGGGTATTTTGTTACACCGTTCCTTGCCGTGGGAGTTACTGGACTCTTTTAGCGACCCAGAAGGTCGATATCTACTGGTGAAGGGCAAGATAGCGGGCGTCTTGGTGACTCTGGTAAATGTGTACCTTCCTAATGAGGGTCAGATCTCTTTTTTATCTACTCTACTGAGTAAGGTGGACACGTTCTGTGAGGGATTGCTTCTTCTGGGAGGGGATTTTAATTTTGCATTGAATCCCTTGGTTGACTGTAACCCCCCTCGCTCTTCATACTCTCAGGGAGTTTTGAGTCGCTTTTCAAAGCTTTTGGATTCACATCACCTACTTGATCCATGGAGATTGGAATTTCCATCCGGACGGGACTACACCTTCTTTTCTCCTGTCCATTCTAAATATTCCCGCATAGACATGTTTTTGTGTGACCAACATTCTTTACAGTATTTGCATACTCCTTCAATTGGTCACATAACCTGGTCTGATCATAGCCCCGTTTATATCCAACTGAAATTAAATGGGGGAGATGGGGGGCGTCCTTCATGGAGACTCAACGAACTCTTACTGGAAGATGTGGAGGTGGTGAGAGATATAAAGGCTAGCTTAGTTTCTTATTTCTCTATCAACAATACCTGTGGTGTGTCACACCCAACTGTATGGGAAGCCCATAAGGCTACCATTCGGGGGGAACTCATTAAACACGGGACTCGGAGGAAGCGAGCAAAAGACAAGGAACTGGCAGACCTCATCGGACGTCTGCGGGTGCTAGAGCGGATCCATAAAATCCGTCTATCAGTGGAGGAGGGCCGAGAATTAGAGCAAGTCTGTCGTGACATTGCACTTCTTCTCAAAGCTGCTTCTGTACGTTCTTACCAATGGTTCAAATACAAGGCTTATGTACATGGTAACAAATCTGGCAAGCTTTTGGCTAGCCTGGTGAAGCGCAGACAGCGACGACAGTTTGTTCGGATGGTGAGAGGCTCTGATGGATTGACTACATTTCGATCAGATATCATCGCTGACCGTTTTCGAGCCTTCTATTCGAGTCTGTACAACTTGCCTGACCCCTTGGGAGGGAGTCCGGAGGAATATAGAACTCTGTTAACCAAGTTTTTGGATCGCAACTTTCCTAACCGTCTGCCTGAGGCGGTAGCTGCTACCTTGGAGAGTGATTTTACATTGGAAGAGATTCGGGTGGCGTTAAGATCCATGACCCCTGGGAAAAGCCCGGGACCAGACGGCTACACGGTCAGTTATTTTAAGACGTTCCAGGATATACTCTTGCCCGAGATGCTGAGTTGTTTTAACTCTATCTCAGAGTCATCGCCCTTCTCGGCCCAAACCTTGGAAGCTCATGTCACGGTCATACACAAAGAGGGGAAGGACCCGGCGGCCTGTGCAAGCTACAGGCCTATCTCATTACTGAACGTTGACCTCAAAATTTTTGCTAAGGTGCTGGCTAGTAGATTGCAACCCCTTCTGCCTTCCTTGATTCACCCAGACCAAGTGGGATTCGTCAAGGGACGTCAAGCTAAGGATAATACGACCAAATTGATTGCCCTCCTTCATAGGATACACTCCACTAGACTGCCTGCTGTGTTATTGGCGCTGGACTCCGAAAAGGCCTTTGATAGAGTGCATTGGCCTTTTCTTCGGGGGGTACTGGAGTGTCTGGGATTGGGACCCTGGTGCTTGGGCTCCATTATGGCTCTTTATCATAACCCCACTGCACGAGTACGAGTTAATGGGGTACTATCATCCTCATTTGAGATTTCCAATGGGACGAGACAGGGGTGTCCCCTTTCCCCACTCTTGTATGTACTTACTCTGGAACCGCTTCTCAATGCACTGCGGTGTGATGCTCGCATTACAGGAGTTCCTGGGAGGGGCCGGGATTATGTGGTATCAGGCTTCGCAGATGATGTTCTTTTAACTCTTGCGTCCCCTATGGCCTCCTTGTCAGCAGTACTGGAAGTACTGGGAGAATATGGTTCCTTGTCTGGATCACGCATCAATGAATCCAAATCGGAACTGATGCCTATCAATATATCTGGAGACCAGTGCAGATCGATGCGTGAATCTTTGCCTTTCACCTGGGCCTCTTCGACGATTACCTACCTGGGAGTAAAATTCTCAAGGAGCTGTGGGGCCCTGTTTAAATGCAATTTTCCGCCACTTTATGATCAGCTCTCTTTGGACATGAAGTCCTGGTGTGATCCGAGGATTTCTTGGTTTGGTAGACTGAATGTTTTAAAAATGCTATTTTTACCTAGGATCCTTTACTTACTTCAGGCTTTGCCAGTTTTGATTCCTCGAGCATTCTTGAAGCGACTTCAGGCTTTAATGATCTCATACGTGTGGCATGGGAAGAAACCGAGATGTAGTAGATCTCTCTTGGTTACTCCAAGGAAATCAGGTGGACTGGGCCTCCCTGATCTATTCGCTTATTATGAAGCTGCGATACTTACGAGGCTTGCAGACTTTGTACCAGTCATCCCACAGGCCAATTGGCTCCTTATAGACCTCCAGGATCACTTACACCTTCACCCCTTACAGTTGCTCCTGTTGCAGCGTGATCGAGTCCCGGCGCCACTGTTACGTCTACCTGTTGTGGGCATCGTCTTAAAGACTTGGTTTGGGAGTGATAGGAATAGGGGTTTTGCCCCTGGCCCTTCCCCTTTGCTCTCTCTTCTGGGAAACCCAGACTTTCCTCCGGGTATGTCACCAAGGGCAATGCATCACTGGACTACCGCGGGACTACATGAGGTGAGGTCCTTGGTGGAGGGACGTTCACTGGTGAGTTTTGATACCCTTCTATCTCGGGGCAGTGTCCCGAGAGGGGAATTTTGGACTTATATCCGAATTCGTCATTACATTCTTGGTCTATTGCGGATTGGTGACCCGCGGCGAACTTTGACCCCTATGGAGACGTTTCTGACCTCCTCCAGGATAGATCAGAAGACTCTGTCCAAGCTTTACCATCTTCTAACTGACAAAGCTAGTGAGGCTCTTCCTTCATTCGCTTTGCAATGGCAGGAGGACATACAAGATCCTCGACTTGGGGATCCTCATGTGTGGTGTTCGGTTTTCACGGACTCTCGCTTCCTTCCAAGGGATACCCCCTCTCAGGAGGGGTTTTACAAGCTACTATCTAGATGGTATTTGACACCGGTCCGCCTTGCAAGGATGTTTCCGGGTTCCTCAGATACGTGCTGGAGATGTGGATCTGAGAGGGGCTCAATGATTCATATTTGGTGGACATGCCCTGATATTAGATCATATTGGCTGAACATTGGAGATGCCATGTGGGCAGTATTAGGATTTAGCGCACCTAGGGAACCCCTGTTGTTTTTGTTCTCTTATAGCCCCTCTTGGCCAGCCCGGAAGCATCCACTGCTTCACTTTATGCTTTCAGCCGCGAGACTTAATATTGCTGCCCACTGGAAATTGATGGGCTCCCCATCTTTGGACAGCTGGAAAAGTAGAGTAAACAACTACTGCACCTTGGAAAAGATACATGCATGGCGCATGGGCCGCTGTAGTGCCTTTAGTGAGGTCTGGTCTCGTTGGGAGGCTTCAGTATCTGTCCCGTGAAACCCTGACGCTCTCTGTCTGCCTTTGGACATATAGTCTCTGAGGCCATATCCCTGGCTGGGCCTCGTGGGGGCCCGGATCCGTGTCTCCTGATGTGTTTTGTGATCCCCTTCCCTAGTGTGATATTTCCCCATCCCACCGGCGTCTCTTTCCTGACTATTTTTCTTCTTCGTTTCCCCCCTATTCGTTTGACCTTCCCTATTGTTCCCTGCCTTTCTTTTATTCCTCCTCTCTCTCTACTTCTCTACCTCTTGTTTTCTCTCAGAGTTAGAACTGATATCTACAATACAATTCTTCTGTTAAGACCTAAAGATATTTACAGCCTCATCTGGATTCTGTTGTGTTGTATCTAATAAGATCTCTACTGCTGTTGATTTTTGTCACTTCTGTATTGCCTCACTGTTATTCTGTGCAATGTTTTATCATATTGGATGTACCAGTTTGCTGTATTGCTTATTGACTTACTTTTCAATAAAGCTTCTTTGAAAACGAAAAAAAAAAAAAAAAAAATGAGGATTATTGTTTTATTTGCTTTTAGGGTGAATTTTCTTGACCTCTTTGTCGCTCTCCACAATTTTTTTGCAGGTCATGCATTGTGTAACTGGCTGTACGTGCTGTTTTACTGCAAACATTAAGCTGTTGCTCCCAGGCTGTTTTCTCAGGAACATTTTTTGTTTTCACACCCCAGGCTTTGATCTTTGAAGCTCCCTTAATGTTTTCTATGTCATAGCAATAATGTTACAGTGTTAAAGACACATGCATGCATACCTCCCAACATTTCAAATGGCCAAAGAGGGACACTTTTGTTTTAGAGGGTGTTGCTGGGGTCGTGGCTGGTGGGTGGGGCATTACTGAGAATTTTTAAGTTATTTCATGACCTACTGACACCTCTTTGTATAACTGAATAAATTATTTAGAACAAGACCAAAGTATTTTATTACACAGACTAATTTATAATCACATATACTGAAATTTAAACAAACATTAAAGTGAGTTTTATTGCTGTGGAGCAATGCGATACACTTACATACACACATACCACACGGTCTGATGTCCTAAAAAGAGGGATACCAGGGTGGCAAAGAGGGACAGAGGGATTTAGGTCTCAAAGAGGGACTGTCCCTCCTAAAGAGGGACACTTGTTAGGTATACGCATGGTTAAAGACACACATACATAAGGTGGGAAGAGGCAAGTCAAAAGGGAAGAAGGAAGAGGCAAAGACATAAAAGGGTTTGGAGGGAGAAATAGTTAAAGCGGCAGGAGGGAAACAGTGAAATCGAGGGGAAGGAGGAGAAGTGGCAAAAGGGTAGGAGGGAAGGCAATGCAGCAAATGGGAGGGTGGAAGAGAAAAGGGAGGAAAATAAGGTGGCAAAATGTTGAAATGGAGAATGAGAGGGTAAAATGAGGAGGCAAAGTGACGGAATGGAAGTTTGGAGGGTTTATGTGGCCATTATTGTGGCGTTTTAAATGTACAGTAAGTGTGGTGCTTGTGGGCAATAGTACCACTGGAGTCTATGCAGCAAAATTGGCAGCGTTGCCCCCTGCCCTCTACTGGCAGAATCAGCACCCTGTTGAGGTACTTGCATTAATATTGTCAGGAGTGGGCAGGAGAGCTTTGCCTCCCTGGCCATTCCTTCCAAAATCCCCATCCCCCCATGTGTCCACCTATTGGAGAAGCAGTATGGAGGATGATAGCATAATTCCTCCTTATTGTCATTCCTGGGTATGTGTGGCACATCACGTGACACCCTACTCTCTTGCATGAATTGACGGACTTATGTTTTTTTATGTATATGTATCAATAGACTATCATTCACATGTATTTGGACTCTATTATAATAGATTATGTTTGTGAGACTGATATTTTCTAATCACATTTCTAAGATATGACAATTGCATGATTCTACCTAGTGACATCACTGCTGACATCACCACTTAGTCAGGGGATTTGGTGTGTGACAGGTATATACTGTTTATGTTGGTGTCCTTGGTACTCATGTATATATTATTATTTATATAGCTTCATAAATATACAGAATCAGGTATTACATAACACAACAAAATACAAGACAGAGAAAAGAACATCAGACTTAAAGGGATAGTAATACTTAAGCATTACTAATCCCTATAGCAAAGTACTACTTAAAAAAACATACTGCCTCCAGTGTCATCTCTCAAACCTTTATGGTTTGAGAGATGATCGCTTCTAAAGTTGCCCTCTCCCTCCCCCTTCCCCGTAGTCAGCATTCTAGCTGACTCAGGAAAATCCGGTCAGAGATCATCAGGCAGCTCTGCAGCAGAGCCACGATCGCATTAACTAAAAAAAAAAACTTTCACTAAAACGGTCTTCTAAGTGTGCTTGCAAGCCAAGCACACGTAGAAGACCATTTCAGTGAAAGTTTTCTTTTTTAGTAACGCGATCCGGCTGTGCTGGAGAGCCACCTGAAAGTCGTACGACTCTCTTCCTTTCAGTCAGCTAGAATGCTGACTACAGGGAAGGGAGGGAGAGGGCAACTTCAGAAGCGTTCATTTCTCAAACCATAAAGGTTTGAGAAATGACACTGGGGGCAAAAAGTTTTTTTAAGTAGTACTTTACTATAGGGATTAGTAATACTTAAAGGGATAGTAACACTTTGTTTTATCTTTATTTTATTTTGTAGGCATTAAAAAAAACATGAAGAACGATATAAGTCTTAACTCTCAAACCTTTATGGTTTAAGAGATATTCACAAGTAAAGTACCCCCCCCCGTTCAACCAGATCAGAAGGGAGGTGCCCAGGTAGACTGCAGAGAGGGACAATCTTCAATTAAGATAAGGGAAAAAGCTGAAAAACTTGTCAAGTGGGGAAGGGCTTTCATTGTTTTCATACAAAGAAGATTGTCCCCTTCTGTTATCTGGCTGGTCTTACAACCAGATTCACATCTGAGAAGAGATGGCTTTCACTAGGAAAAATGGGCGGGAGGGGGAAACTTTGCTTGTGAATATCTCTTAAACCATAAGGGTTTGAGAGATAAGACTTATATTGTTCTTCATGTTTTTTTAATGCCTACAAAATAAAATAAAGATAAAACGAAGTATTACTATCCCTTTAAGTATTACTATCCCTTTAAAGGGATAGTAATACTTCAAAATTACTATCTCTTATATTGAAGCC
This sequence comes from Rhinophrynus dorsalis, assembly GCA_037306005.1. Classification (NCBI taxonomy): domain Eukaryota; kingdom Metazoa; phylum Chordata; class Amphibia; order Anura; family Rhinophrynidae; genus Rhinophrynus; species Rhinophrynus dorsalis. The sequence continues at coordinate 123,594,035 of CM074727.1, read as the reverse complement.
CTTGAAAAACGGAATTAAATGCCACCAGCGGCATCTCTGAAACCTTTATGGTTTGTGAGATAGCCGCTTTTAAACTTCGCTCTCCCCTGCCTCTCCGCTGACGTTAGCGTTTTTGCTGCAGCAGGGAAATCCATTCTTTGAATCAAGCGGAGGCTCTTCAGCAGAGCCAGATCTCATTATAGAAGAAACAATCCTTCACTAAAACGGTCTTCTACATGTGCTTGGTAACCAAGCACATGTAGAAGACCGTTTTAGTGAAGGATCTTGTTTTCCATAACGAGATCTCGGCTGTGCTAATGAGCCTCCGCCGGTCCCGAGACCGGATTTCCCTGCTGAAGCAAGAACGATGATGTCAGCGGACAGGCAGGGGGGAGCGAATTTTAAAAGCGGCTATCGTGCAAACCATAAAGGTTTGAAAGATGCCGCTGGCGACATTTAATTCAGTTTTTCAAGGGCTTCAATATAAGGGATAGTAATTTTGAAGTAATACTGTCCCTTTAAGTGCAACCATTCCATTATTAGATGGCAATAAGTGTGTCATAGTGAATTATACACTGGGAAGGAAGTCCCTGTTCCAAAGAGTTTGCAATCTAATTAATAATAGTGACAATATATAGACAGAAGGTGGGTGATAAGTGCAAGTACAAGGTGATTATGGGAAGTGCAGCGTGCTTTAAGTTAATTTGTCTCTATGCTGAGCCAATATTAACACATGAGACCACACACTGCACAGAAAATGAAAAGTTTGGCCTCAAACATAACTAATTAGCATACTGAGTAGGGAATTAGCATAAAGTGTCACACTGTGCCATCCAAATATAAAGGTTAATTTCTCAAAAAATCTATTTATTTTATAGACAAATGGTTAGAACTTTTATCTTGTCTTAAGATGACATGTCCTTTTTAACTTAACAGATACATTTTAGAGAAATATGAGAAACCGCAAGCACCTCAATGCACCTTAGTATACCAAAAATCAGAATGGGGGCTGTAGGAGACGCCATAGAGGCAGGGACAGATTCCCCAAAAGACAGAGTAGGCAACTGCCTGGAGCTCCACATATTGAGGTTTGCTTTAACTGTGCTGGCCACACCCACATTCTGAACCGGTTTTATACCGCTTTACATGTTATTATTTAGGACAGTGATCTCCAATGCATTGCAAAGCTATGCATTGGAGATCTCGCAAGCAACCCTGGAAGCTTTTTTTTTGTCCTTCCTTGTTACAGACCAAGGGTATTTTCTGTACCAGAAAATAGTGGATGGGATTAGTAGCAGGGCAATGGGAAAACAGCAGTTTTGGCTATGGGTGGAGCTAAGGATACCAAGAGTGCCTTGCCTAGGGGAGCCTGGGATGTAAATTCAGTCCTTCTCAGATGACCTCATGTGACCATTTTGCCTCCTGTTGCCCACCATTTAGAGGATATACATAATACTTTAGATAGAAATAAAAGGGCATGAACAAATCAGAATATCATAGATAACCTTGTAACATATGGGTTATATTATGCAAGAGGTAACTTAACCTTAGAGGATGCCTCAAGCCAAAATAGCTGTTAGACCTCTTTACTGCATGCATGTCAGTTTAGGTTAATGTAAGAGTGCATACCAGAGAGACTCACGCTATGTGACACTCCGGAAGACTAATGAAGAGAGAAGAAGATATGCAAGTGCTCATTGTAAGGAAATAACTGTAAATCCCAGTGATCACATTAGAAGGAACTTGTGGCAGACGCAGGAAACATGTACAATCGCTATTTCCAGTGTGAAAATCACTGACAAATAGGTTTGTACATAATTTTGTTGAATTGCGCATGAAACATTAAGATTAGAGAACAGCTGCACATATTATTTTGTGGGCGTGGTCAGGATGAACAAATCTGAGTAGAACAGCATATGCATCTAATGCAGGAAGTGCTATTGCTAACAAATTTATACGTCTGTGTGGTGTTGTCGTAAAAAAATATTTTTATGCACAATGCATGAAGCGTTCGGTATTCGGCTTCCTGGATTAGAACATGCACAATATCCATCTGCGCATGAAAAATGCCTTTAGTGCATGCGCACATGTCTTGCATCCCGCCATTGATTCCTGAGTTCAAAGGGATAGTAATACTTTGTTTAAATTTTATTTTATTTTGTAGGCATTAAAAACATGAAGAAAGATATAAGTCTTATCTCTCAAACCTGTATGGTTTATGAGATATTCTCAAGCAAAGTTTCCCCCTCCCACCCCATTTACCTAGTGTAAGCCATCTCTTCTCAGATGTGGAATTCAGTCCATAGACCAGACAGATAACAGAAGGGGACACTCTTATTCCTATGAAAACAATGAAATCCCTGCCCCCCTTGACAAGCTTTTCAGGTTTTTCCCTTATCTTAATTGAAGATTGTCCCTCTCTGCAGTCTACCTGGGCACCTCCCTTCTGATCTGGCTGAACAGTGTGACATCAGTAAAAGGGGTGGGAGGGGGACACTTTGTCATTGAATTACTCTGGAACTACAACTCTGACAGAATTGAAATAACCCTCTCCAAAGTCCAAATACTATGATGATTAATTAGAGCTGCTTTTATTATGAAACAATACTATCCCTTTAATGGCAAGTATGTGCACCAGGGAAATTACCCTAACTAAGTAAAGAACCTGCACAGTGTTTTAGAGTTGATCATGTTTTCAAGTTACTATAACACCACTTGTTACTTAGAAATATTTCACAGAACTAGAGGCAAAGCAGTGGGAGGCTGCACCCTCTAACAAGAACAAAGTATATGACAACTAATACGCAAACTAAAACATACACAGAAAATATAGAAAAGGCAGTCAACAACAGAAAAACATGAAGCATTATCAGAGAGAGGGTTTGTTGGAGAAAAGTGAACTGTAGTCACACAAAGGGTTAATTGAGACAATTGGGGTTATGTACTATAGTCTCCCGAGCGCACACAGGGGCAAAACATTTTCACTATATAGAGGGCTGAAGAGAAGCGATGCTGGAGAAAACCAATTGCCCCATGCAAATACCCCAAATTCCAATGTATTTATTTAAACTGAGCTTTTAACCTCTTCAGTGCAAGAGAGTTCTCCAAAGCATTGTGTTGGATACCTCTTAAGCATCCAATGTTTTTAAAGCCCCATTTAACCCTTTGAGTGCCAGAGGGGTACGTAAGACATTGCGGAGCAATGTGTCGCATACTCCTCTGGCACTCAAAGGGTTAAATCTATGGGACTTTTCATTTGCTCCTTCTAATTCAGATGGTTTGATCCAGAATAGATGTTCTATAGCTTCCTGAATATGGTCCTATGTATCAATAAAAGTGGGGCAAATTGAGGGCAAAAAAAATTGTACCTTATGTACAAAAGAAAAAGCTCAACTTAAATAAATGTAATTTTGTTTGATATGTAAGATACAATTGGTTTGCATCATAATTAATCTGCTTTACACTGATACATATGGAACAAATGTTAGAATTTACTAAAGGGATAGTAATGTTTTAAAACAATAGCAGCTCCAATTAGTCTTCATAGTATTTGGGCCATGGATAGTGTTATTTCAATACTGTCAGAGTTGTAGTTCAAGAGTAATTGAATGATAAAGTATCCCCCTCCCGCCCCTTTTACCTAGTGTAAGCCACCTCCCCTCAGATTTGAAATCTGGTCTTAAGACCAGACAGCTCACAGCAAGGGACAATCTTCTTACTGTGAGAACAATGAAAACCCTGCCCCCCTTGACAGGTTTTTCAGGTTATTCCCTTATGTTAAATGAATATTTTCCCTCTCTGCAAGCCATCTGGACACCACCTTGCTGCTCTGAGGTGAGCAGTGTTACATCAGTAAAAGGGACAGGAGTGGGATACTCAGGCACCTGTACACATAGACACCAAGGGGGGCTTGAGCACCTGCCCTTTTTGTCCAAAGTTCCCTCATGCCCTTTTAACAAACAAAAATAAAATAAAATGTAATCAGTCCGATTTTATCAAGAAGTGCCCTTATTTTCATTTGAGCCCCTGCCCCCCAAAATGTCTGTGCATGTCCATGGGGATCCTTTATCATTCAATTACTCTTGAACTACAACTCTGACAGTATTGAAATAACACTCTCCATAGTCCAAATACTAAGAAGATTATTTGGAGCTGCTTGTATTGTGAAAAATTACTATCTCTTTAAGGGGATAAATTGTTCCTTTAATTGCAACATGTCTGACTTTTTTAGGAAACGAACGGTTGGTACAACCCGGGAAATGTACTTTGTACAATGCTGGTACTAGGAACTGGTTGAGGCACTGTTATTTGGTATAACACAGATAAATACAGTAACTGGACAGCAACATTCCAAACTAAGGTCCATCGGCAATTTGCAGCCCTCAGGCATGGGCAGCCAGACTTTTCATGCAATTTCTATTAACACTCTATAGACCAGAGGAGTTTGCAACGCATTGCCTTGCAATCACTGCACACCCCTTGTAGTCCTCAAAGGGTTAAATAATAAAAATGTACCCTGCTGTATAAAATACATTAGGTAATGATTATAACAATCACACAGACATTTAATGTCGAGAATGAACATTTATGTATCACAAGGTAAAGTAGTTTATTACCTTAGACCTGTTTTTTCCAATGATCTCCTAAGGCGCCCAACAGGGCTGTGACTTTAAGATTTCCCTGCTTTTGCATAGGTAAGTTAATTAAATGACTGAGCGTCTGATTAACTCAGCTGTGCACAGTGGCGTAACAACAGGGTCGCAGGGGTCGCACATGCAACCGGGCCCGTCTACCCCCCTCACCCAGCACCAGCAACATGCTGAGGTCTGTGCCTTCTTCGGCACAGACCTCCAGCAGCTGTGCTCCCTCTTCGGCTCTTTAGTAATGAAGAGTGCTGGGAGATGACATCATCTCTCAGTGCTCTGCATTACTGAAGAGAAGACTCCGCGGGAGCTCCTGCAGTATAGAGGTCTGTGCAGAAGGAGGCACCGACCCCTCCTGCCACGCTGCTGGACAGGGAGGTAGGAAACGGACACTTGAGGGTCAATGTGAGGAGAATGTGGAGGGAATGAGGAGATCCGGACAATGTTGAGATGATGGGGGCAATGTGGAGATGATGGGGGGCAATGTGGAGATTGGGGGCAATGTGATCGGGGGGGGGGCCCATGGCAACTTTTGCACCAGGGCCCAGTGGCTTCTAGTTATGCCTCTGCCAGTGCACCAGCAGGGAAATCCTAGAGACACAGTCCTGATAGGCACCCCTGTGGAGAGGGATGAGAACCACTGGCCTATATGAATTGCACATAATAGTTTTTATAAACTCTGATTTTGTGCATTCTAATCTTTAATTAGATTATATTACTTATTATTAGGTGGCCCTTGATTCACTCTTTGTTTCTCAGTCTGGCCCTTGAGAAAAATAATTTGGACACCTTTGGCTTAATAAAAGGGCATGATACTCATACCTGGGGACCTTTTTGTACCAAGCCTCCGGAGTTCCAATATAGTCTGGGGTGGAAGCATCCAAATCATGCAATTTGCACAGTAATGTGGGTGCGTCTGATTTAGGTTGGTGGGATTGGGAGGAGGAGAGGCAGAAATTTCCAGCAAAATAGGTGAAGAGTAGAAAGAACATAGGGGTGGACTGGGAAGAAAAATCAGCCCTAGAAAAGAAAATGAAATAACAGCTCAACATTTCCTCCTAAAGCCCACTTATGGTCCATTATCCCACCCCCCACCCAAGACCAGCCCCAGGACATGCGGCCTAGTGGCAGTGAAGTGGGTGGAGACCAGGTAATTAAAGGAATAGTAATACTTTCTTTACACAGGCTTTAATATAGTGCTTGTTAAAAAAATAAATCAAATGATCTAAGTCTTTTTTTCATATCTTGTATATGAAATCCTCCCCTCCCGCCTCTTTTATCCATGTCAGCGCTTTAGCTGAAAAACTTGTATTCTGGTCCCGTGACAGGATGGCTCGTCTGCAAAGCCAAAATGGCATGGCATACAAAGAGATTCTTCTACAAAGTGTGCCTACCTTAAACCAGGTACACTTTGTAGATAGTTCTTATGAAGAGTCTCTTTGTATGCGCTGCAGACGAGCCATCTGGTCCCTAGACCAGAGTACATGTTTGTCAGCTAGAGCGCTGATGAGGATAAAAGAGGCGGGAGGGGAGGATTTCACAACGCTATAATACTAAAACTACACAAGTTATGAAAAAAAGACTTAAATCATTTGATTTTTTTTAAGAAGAACTATATTAAAGCATGTGTAAAGAAAGTATTACTATACCTTTAAGTATAAAATTTGGGGGGAAATTCACTCAGCGGTGATAAAGAGGTGAGAAAGTGGAGATGACTTCTCCAGTTTATCACTTCTCCAATTCCCATGTTATTCTATAGAGCCTATTCACTAAGATTTCTTCAACTGAAGATCTTGGCCTAGACGCACTAAAGGTCGAAGAAGGCTACGAATGTCGATGTACTGTCGGAGCAGGTTTGTAGGCACATCTGCGGTATTCACCAAAGTCTCTACGACATCACATCAACATGATTCTGACAAAAAATGGCAACATCGACATCAATCCAACATTCCTTCGACTGGTTTACAAAATTTTACTCTTTACATCGACAATTGCTCATTTCCATATGGAAATTAAGCATATTGAGACACATTCGTATGCAAGGGGGTGTGTTGACATGTTAATGTGACACTTTGACTCATTCAGTAAACTCCGATAGCGGCCTCTGCTGTCAGAGTTCACAGTCTCCACTTCGACTAACTCAGGTTGTCATGGTTGGGATCTCACCTGTAGTTTCCTATGGAGAGCTACGACAATTCTGAACAGCATTCTCCGATATACATTCTCCGACATACACTGCATTTGCTACCTCTCTGGTACTCAAAGGGTTAAGTGTTGAATAAAAGACTTGACTAAAAATGGAGTAGACTAAAATTGTAGTCGACTAAAAGTGTAGTCGACTAAATGGTAGTCCCTGAGGTGAAAGTCAGATGGAGTTAATATGTCCAATATATGAAATATATGTCGACATACTAAGTGGGGAGGGGCACATTGTGCAGTGCTTGGTGTACTAGTTCTGTTTATTGTAACCCTTTGAATGCCACAGGGATGAGCAATGCACATCCCTATGGCATTCAATGCTGTCCATTGTGCTGAAAGTCTTCTGTGTATTTCCCTACTGGCTGGGTAGGGAAGCACAGAGAATGCTGTACAGAATTGTCGTAGTGTTGGTGATGTGTGAAGGGAGGAGATCCCTTCCACACTGACAGCACTTCGAAAATCCTGTATGCTAATAGGGACCTTCTCCAACCCTCCCCTTCAATCCAACAATTTTTGTGAATATTTCGATGTGTGTGCAGATCGAATTGTCGAAGTGATTCAAACACAATGACAATATCATACCGACACCACATTGACATTTAGTGCATCTAGGCCCTTATTGCATAGGTTCAATAGAATAACATGGGAACTGGAGAATTGATAAACTGCAGAAGTCATCTCCACTTTCTCACCACTTTATCACCGCTTAGTGAATCTCCCCCTGGAGTCTCGAGGTCAGATCCAGAGGTTTGTTAGTGCAGGGATCAATGCAATATTCTGTAGGCATACTATTTCTCATACCTGACAAAGGGAGATAGTAGCCCACAGGAATGTTGCACTGATGCCTGAACTTGTAAACTGTTATTTTGCCTATTTTGTCAGTTTCTTCTTTCTTTAATGCTCACATTTGTGCTTATTGTACTTTTTCCACACATACTGGGCCATATGTATAAAGTTAAAGTGGAGCAGTTCTGGAGCAAACAAATTGGATTGCAAGCGACAAATACAAAATCCCCTAAATTCCTGTTTATTTAAATGGGGCTATTAACTTTTTAAGGACCAGGGGGTTAACCCTGTAAATGTTAGCGATAATGTTAGAGATTATTATCTAACATTCAAGGGATTAACCCCTTAGTGACAGCCGAACGGCGTGCAGCCACGTGGAGACCCGGACTTCCGTGACTTACCAGGTACGTCCTCTGTCACTAAGTGACAGTTTTTGCGGGACGTACCTGGAAAGTCAATTGTCACGATGGGGTTATAAGCCCCATTTAAATCAGTGGGGATATTTCTTTTTCCCTTATCACTATACCTGGGAACTGTTCAGATAGGCCCTGTACTTTGGTTTTATAACTTAAAGGGATAGTAATGTTTCACAACAAAAGCAGCTCAGATTAATCTGCATAGTATTTGGGCAGTGATTGTTATTTCATTACTGTCAGAGTTGTAGTTCAAAAGTATCTGAATGATAAAGTATCCCCCTCTCGCCCCTTTAACTGATGTAACACTGCTCACCTCAGAGCAGCAAGACTGTCCGGATTGATCGCAGAGAGGGAAAATCTTCAATGAGCATAAGGAAAAACCTGAAAAACCTGTCAAGGGGGAAGGGTTTTCCTTATGCTCACAGTAAGAAGTTTGTGCCTTGCTGCAACCTGTCTGGTTATAAGACCAGATTCCACATCTGAGGAGAGGCGGCTTACACTAAGTAAAAGTTGCTGATGGGGGATGCATATTCATTCAATTACTCTTGAACTACAACTCTGACAGTATTGAAATAACACACTCCATGGCCCAAATACTATGAAGATTAATCGGATTTGCTTTTTTGTGAAACATTACTATCACTTTAATGGCCAGGTCTGCAGGGACAGAGGCTCATTTCCTGGGTAAGCAAGATCTGTGGTAACCCTACCCAATTTCTCACTAATTTTGCCTGCTCTCTGCCTCATTCCGTCCAGACCTACCCTCATCCTTAACGCCCGCAGAACATTTTTGTTTCATTTGTTTGAACGACTTCCGGGACGTACATGTACGTCCTCGGGCAGTAAGGGGTTAATTATGATGACTTTTTGAGCACATTGCACCCATAGATCTCCCCCAGGACATACCCCAAACAAATTCAGCCATTCTAGAGGTTTCATTTTACAGGCACCGATATGCAATTCATTAGTGTATGTAGTTGTACCTTTTTTTGTGAGTTATGATTTTCACTTTAAATCGGAACTATCACTGAAAATAAAGTGTCCCCCAACTCATTATGCATATAGTGATATGCATATCCATATTAGTATTATCCTTATAACAAAGTGGTAGAATGCGTCGCTCACTGTGAGCCGTAACCACACATGTGCAGTAGAGAGTCTCTACTGTGCATGTGTGGTTTCGCACACAGGGAGCTTCGCTGTGAGCCGTCTGGAGCTCCCCGCTAAGGATCAGCGCGTTCGGCGAGTCTCTATTGCACATGACTGCAGTCATGCGCAGTAGAGACTCGCCGAACGTGCTGCCCCGCTCCAGACGGTTCACGTCCTGTCTCTTCTCCAGGCACCGGGGCAGCTGGGTGCACTTTAGCCTGTGTAAAAGGGCTTTCATACTAGTCCTGAATAAGTCCGCCGTTATTGATAAAGTCAACTCGTTCCTGGACACGCAGGCAGGCATTTTGCACCTTCTCCTTCAGTCCCTTCCTGTTCCATATGGAACAATGCTACTCCTCCTAGAAGAGACAGGGATAGACAGTGCAGACGCACAGATGTCTGTTTGGCAAGATGTCTGTGCTGATGCCTGCCTATGCATCTGGGAACGAGTTGGATTTATCAATAAAGCTGGACTTATTCAGGGTAATACTATTTTGGATATACATATCGCTATAGGCATAATGATATGGGGGGTACTTTATTTTCAGTGATAGTTTAGCTTTAAAGGGATAGTAATGTTTCATAATAAAAGCGGCTCTAATTAATCATCATAGTATTTGGACTTTGGAGCGTGTTATTTCAATTCTGTCAGAGTTGTAGTTCAAGAGTAATTCAATGACAAAGTACCTCCCTCCCGCCCCTTTTACTGATGTAACACTGCTCAGCCAGATCAGAAAGGAGGTGCCCAGGTAGACTGCAGAGAGGGACAATCTTCAATTAAGATAAGGGAAAAACCTGAAAAACGTGTCAAGGGGGGCAGGGTTTTCATTGTTCTCATATGAAGAAGATTGTCCCCTGCTGTTATCTGTCTGGTCTATGGACTGCGTTCCACATCTGAGAACAGATAGCTTACACTAGGTAAAAGGGGCGGGGGGGGGGGGACTTTGCTTGTGAATATCTCTCAAACCATAAAGGTTTGAGAGATAAGACTTATATTGTTCTTCATGTTTTTTAAAGCCTACAAAAAAAAAATAAAGATAAAACGAAGTATTACTATCCCTTTAAGTGATTAGAGTATTAGACTTACTATAAACGCATGGAGATGTGATGATCACACTTGGTGTAACACTGTTTCTCGTCTGGCTGATAAACTGCAAGTACGGAAAATGTGTTGCATCCAGATTATATAAATTTGTAGGGGTATGCCTTTGAAAATCAGGATTGGCAGAGTGTATAAAGCATCACAGATAGAGATTCATAGGCTGTTGCAGCAACAATCGATAACAGCAATAAAAAAAGGACACTGTTCCTCCACTTCATGTCAGGACTGTATTGGCGACTCTGTGTATTATCATTTATTCTTTCTACCCTTCATATACAGTCCTTCCCCAGTTTCCCCTCTGAAAGAGAGAGGTCAAATGAACAAACAAATCGATTTGCACCAAAAAAATGAATGTTATTTGTTATTCTTTGACAGTTTACCTCTCAATTAGTATGTCATTTTAATCAGAATCTCATGAAACACATGATTTTTGCTTAGCTTCACATTTGTTACCAAATGAATGTACAAGTCTATTAAGCATTAATATTCCCTTAAGAGTTATTAGTGTTACTTTAACGTAGAATGAAAATAATGAACTGTACTCTGTTTAGATTTTCAAAATGTTGGTTAGCTGTTAATGTAAAGCCATTTCCAGGTAATTAAGAGTAAGGTATATCCAAACACTAGGTGTAATTAACTATGGAAATGTGCCATCTCCTGCTATTATTGTCTGAATGTGTGCAGTTGCAGTCTTCTGATTTCACAGTGCATGGAAAATCCCTATGCCTTTCCCTTTCCAATTTTCATGCAGCACTGCTATCTTTACTGGAAGAGAAATATAGGAATGGGTGCCAGCGGTAAGGTGGAACCTTGCCTTTGAATATATAAAGTCCTAAGTTCATGTAAAAGGAGAATAAGTGATGATTAATTGCCAGGGGAAGAGTTGCAGACATTGCCAGACAAGTTGGATGATCTCCCCAGTGTCCATGATGTGGTCCACACTTACTCAGAGTGCAAAAGACCATATTCTGGAATCTCAAGGTGCAATTCTTTTACAAACCAACTCCACCAAAGGGGAGACATATTCATTTCTAATTCTCATTGACTTAAATGGGTTCTTTAACACCTTGAGTACTATGAATGTCTCCAATGCTTTGATTTACATGGAATTTTAATCTCAAAGGCATAGTGAAGCAATACACTGGAGACCTCCCTAGCATTGAAGGGGTTAAAAGACTATTTTAAATCAATGGGTATTTTCATTGTCCCCAAAGGTGCAGCTCCAGAAAAGCACCTCTTTACTGAATACAGCATTGCCAGATAATCAAGCCTGACCCAGAGGTCTCCATTAGTCATACGGATATTAACATATTATATGTTATACATACCTCCCAAGTGTCCCTGTTTAGGAGGGACAGTCCCTCTTTGAAACCCAAGTTCCTCTGTCCCTCTTTGTCATCCTGGTGTCCCTCATTTTAAGAGATCAGACTGTGTGGTATGTGTATATAAGTGTATCATATTGCTCCACATCCATAAAACTCACATTGATGTCTTTATAAACTTCAGTATATGCGTTGCTGCTTATGCTGTCAGACTTCACAGTTAACCCGAGTTTGGAGAAGTTGGGACAGTCTGATAGCTTTAGATGGAGCCAGGGGACAGTTTGCTGTCTCTTCTAAAGAGCATAGACAGCAGATGCCCTCCATTAACCCCTTCATTGCACTGCACACCCCTGTGGCACTCAAAGTATTAAGTGCCCAGTACAAGTACAGAAAGGCAGAAAAGAAAAACTAATAGATAGTGCAAGAGCAGTCCTTTAAAGGGATAGTAATACTTAAGTATTATTAATCCCTATAGTAAAGTCCTATTAAAAATAAACGTATTGCCCCCAGTGTTATCTCGCAAACCTTTATGGTTTGAGAGATAATCGCTCCTAAAGTTGCCCTCTCCCTCCCCCTTCCCAGTAGTCAGCGTTGTAGCTGACTGAAAGGAAATCCGGTCTTAGATCTTCAGGCGGCTCTGATGATCTAAAATGGTCTTCACCGTGTGCTTGCAAACCAAGCACACGTAGAAGACCATTTCAATGAAAGTTTTCTTTTTTATTAACGTGATCGCGGCTGTGCTGGAGAGCCGCCTGAAAGTGGTACGACTGGCTTCCATGCAGTCAGCTAGAACACTGACTAAGGGGAAGGGGGAGAGAGACGGCAACTTTAGGAGTGATTATCTCTCAAACCATAAAGGTTTGAGAGATGACACTGGGGGCAATACATTATTTTTAATAGGACTTTAATATAGGGATTAGTAATACTTAAGTATTACTATCCCTTTAAGTACAGTAATCCTGTAAAGACAAACATACACATCTTAAGGGACCTTGTATGTTCCTCTGTCCCAGAATGACTCCCCTTAGTTTGTGCATATGGCAAACCTCATTACTGTCTCCCATCATTCCCACTATAACGTACCCTGAAGGCAACGTGTCTTATGCCTCATGAAGTTCCAACAAAACATGAGTCAGACGTGTTTTCCTTTTAGTCTATTTTTGCAACTAAGCTCTGCTCTTTATTAACAATGATTTTTCTGTAATCTGTTTGTGCTACCTTTGTGCCAACTACTTGGATCATTTACGGTGCTACTGTTATTGGCAATGACTGACTATCAAGTGAAGCAGATATTTCCGAATCACAATTCATCATTAGATCGTTGTCTTCATTGTAGAATGTTTTGTAATTGTTCTCTCACTGATTACTTGCTTTTCACTTAGCCACTACCTTCTCTAGTGCTGCTCCTTACTAATAAGGATTTTTCTGTATGGTTTCATGCCCAATACTTGCAGCATTTATTAAGCTACTGTAATTGGTGGTGACTGACTATTGGGTGGAGTAGATATTCATTCGTTACAAAGCCATCATTAGATAATTATCTTTAAAGGGATAGTAATGTTTCATAATAAAAACAGCTCTAATTAATCACCATAGTATTTGGACTTTGGAGAGTGTTATTTCAGTTCTGTCAGAGTTGTAGTTCAGGAGTAATTCAATGACAAAGTGTCCCCCTCCCGCCCCTTTTACTGATGTAACACTGCTCAGCCAAAGCAGAAGGGAGGTGCCCAGGTAGATTGCACAAAGGGACAATCTTCAATTAAGATAAGGGACAAACCTGAAAAGCTTGTCAAGGGGGGAAGGGCTTTCATTGTTTTCATATAAAGAAGATTGTTCCCTGCTGTTATCTGTCTGGTCTTACAACCAGATTCACATCTGAGAAGAGATAGCTTACAATAGGTAAAAGGGGCGGGGAGGGGAAACTTTGCTTGTGAATATCTCTTAATCCATAAAGGTTTGAGAGATAAGACTTATATCGTTCTTCATGTTTTTTTAATGCCTACAAAATAAAATAAAGTTAAAACGAAGTATTACTATCCCTTTAAGGAGAAGTGTCTGTAACTCCTCTCACCGATGTGTTGCTTTTTTGTTATATCACTGCCTATTTTATTTTCTATCATAGATTAGTGGCATTCAAATTTTTCAAACCTTGTTCCTCATGAATTAGTGGTCTCTGTCTGAGATGTTTGCTTAATGCTATGGAGGATCTCCATGGTCAATCTATTGAAGGTGGATATCATCATCTGTATGTTCATCAATACAGTGATGTCTATTGAAACTTACACAAGGGAGTTTTTTTAAACCTCTGGTTCCTTTGGCTGATTGAACCATTTGTTTTTGTTCTGTGTTTTAACTATATGTGGCAAGCTGGAATGTGCCCCAGCAAAACTTTCATGTCTGTTTCATCTTTCCCTGTTTTCACTTCTATTATTAAAAGTCGTTTTACATATTTTCTGTCCTTTTGTATTAGGTTACTCTCATTGTGAGTCATAATTGAGTGCTAATTTTGCAGGGTTCTCTTTTTCCCTTCTTGTTATTTAACCCCTTAACGACCAGCGGTTCTGAGACGTTTCCGTCTCATAAGGACCGCATTGAACCATGTCGACGCGCCGGTACACGTGACCTGTTGCGTGTATCGGCGTGTCACTTTGGGGCCTGATAGAGATCACTCCGATCTCGGAGCGGTCAATTTCAGGCCCCATTTTTACTTACAGCGCTCCCTGTAGAGCGCTGTAAGTAAAAAGTACGTGACGTACTATGACCGTCACCGGTCCTTAAATATTTCAAGGACCGTGACGGTCATAGTACGCCACATGTCATTAAGGGGTTAAAGAGATAGTAATGTTTCATAATAAAAGCAGCTCTAATTAATCATCATAGTATTTGGGCTATGGAGAGTGTTATTTAAATTCTGTCAGAGTTGTAGTTCAAGAGTAATTCAATGACAAAGTATCCCCCTCCCGCCACTTTTACTGATGTAACACTGGTCACCTCAGAGCAGAAGGGAGGTGCCCAGGTAGATTGCAGAGAGGGACAAACTTCAATTAAGATAAGGGAAAAACCTGAAAAACTTGTCAAGAGGGGCAGGGCTTTCATTGTTCTCATAGGAAGAAGATTGTCCCCTGCTGTTATCCGTTTGATCTTACAACCAGATTCCACATCTGAGAAGAGATGGCTAACACTAGGTAAAAGGAGCGGGAGGGGGAAACTTTATCCTTCAATTACTCTTGAACCACAACTCTGACAGTATTGATATAACACTCTCAATGGCCCAAATACTATGAAGATTAATTGGAGCTGCTGTTTTTGTGAAACATTACTATCGCTTTAAGGGTTATGGAGTGATGCTGAAGTATGAGTGGATCCTCTCCACTCCCCCAGTGAGCAAGTGGGGAAGCAGAGAGGATGCACACAGACCTCAGAGTTGTCAGGCTGCTGGCAATGTATGAGGGAGGCATCATCACCAGCATTTCGACAACCCTCCATGCTAATGAGGGAATTCTCCCCATCCTCCCCTTGCATCCCTAATTCTTAGTGTACATGGCAATGTGTGTGTCCAATGCCACGGTGAAGTGGTCACCACACATCCCTAGAAACAAATCACCATAGCATTGAAACTTAGTGCATCTCCCCCCTTTTCCTCTTAGGATATCAGCCTAGTGTTCCTGCATCTTATGATGAATGTTTCCATACCTGACCTGGACAAATGAAGACAGACTGAGCTGTCATGTCCTGTGAGCCTACAGCTGACTCCACTATTAAAAAAGTGGAATAAAGTGGCTCCCACATGTAATGACAACAACTTCTTCCACTGCAAGATGATAAGTGAAGACCTAGAAAAGTAGGTTGCAGATTCCTTCATTCCAAACAGACGGCAGAGGGTGGAAATAGAAAGGAGCAAGACCCCAAACCCATCCGTGAGATGTGACCAGCCAACCAGGAGCCATTTGAAAGCAAGAACTTAGCTCTAAAATAGAGATTAGTACATGTTACTCCTATTACATGTTTAACAAAACAATATTTGAAAAGAAAATTGTTCCCTTTTAAACCATTTAATGATTGTGATTGGGATAGTGGTGTGTGTGACCCAGTCCCATGACCTGAATCTGATGCTCAGAAGACATTATCTCCTTCCATCCCAACATTCCAATAGATGAAATCTATCTTTTCACTAGGGATGAACATATCCTGTACCATGAAATTGATCACCTTAAAAAAGGGATCATTCCTAGTGTGAATATATATATTTCATCTGGTTAGAGCTGCCATTTTCTGTGTTGCATGCATTTCTGGACATGTGGAGGACCACCCTAAAATGTGAGTGCAACTACCTTTCATTACATTTTAAGGAGTTAAAGTGGAACTACCATGTCACAAAATGTTTAGCTTAACTAAGTCTGGCGACTAGCTGCTTAGTAGTGCTAGTCGCACTAATAGATATATGCTTTATTCCCCAGCTGTCAGTAGCACGGAGTGCGGACATCTTGCCAGAATGATGTCCGCGCTCCTGCGCTGTCAGTCCCAGCCGGAGCCAAACGGCTCCTAGCAACGCCTCCTAGACCCGGCTGGAACTGACAGCGCAGATGCGCGGACGTCATTCTGGCAAGATGTCCGAGCTCCGTGCTACTGACAGCTGGGGAATAAAGCATATATCTATTAAATCAGGTAATAATTCTGGCAACTAGAGCTACTAAGCAGCAAGTCGCCAGAAGGGGACTTAGTTAAGCTAAACATTTTGTGACATGGTAGTTCCGCTTTAAATCAAGCGTGGTGTGTATTTTGTGTGTGTGTGTGTGGGTCTCTCTCTTTGTTGATGTCTGTGTGCATGTGTGTGCTAACATAAGCATGCACGTGCAGGACCCTGGTCAATAAGAGTGACAGAAGACAATTGGTACAGCACTGCTTACTATAACTTAACAAACTAGAGGGTTAGTAGTTTAGATAATATAAACATGGGGCACAACAATGTATATTGGCATGAAGCAAAACAAAACCTTCACAAATAAAAACAACAAAAATAAAATATTAAATGGTGGGGCAACTACCATAAATTCTGTTAGCAAGTATTGTCTGTCAGCAGGGTAAATGATAAACTCTTAGCCATTCAATTGCTATATAGATCTATAAGTTACTTGGCCAAGACTAAGCATTCACATATGGGTGTATGAGTACATAAGGTATCACTCCAATTACCCAGAAGCATACATCTCTGCTATCTCAGTTTGAAGCAGTGACAGTCTGCAGATAGATTTGGCGTACTTCCTATATTTTCAGTGTAATAATCCCATAAATGATAGTGTTGCAGGAGTCTAATGGTATAATAGTAAATAAATTATAAGTATGAATTACACAATAATCTTCCTAGAACCTTATTTAATACCCAAGCAAAGGGAGTAACATTGCCCAAATGTTTCCAGGGACACTTCCCCATGCACAGTCACATAAAGTTTCACTAGTGGGCCACAGAATCTTGTAGAGGAGCTTCAGCAGAAATCATCCTACAACAAACGTCAAACTACACTTGTAAATCAGAAAAGAACATTATCTGCAGGAAGCTCATAACCCATTATTTACAAGCACATTTAATTTGATGTTAAAATACTATTTTAAAACCAGAAAGCAAAATAATGACATCTGAATACAGGAACAGGGTTGCCACCTTTTCTTAAAAAAAAAAAAATACCAGCCATTGCATTCCCTCCATAGACTTAACATTGGACAGAAGCCAATTTTTTTACCGGCCTGCCAGTAAAATACCGGCTGGGTGGCAACCCTATATAGGAAGCCAAAACCCGGCACTGTCAGTGGAAATCAGGCACAGCTGGCATGCAAATATGACTGAAAAAAAAGACCCCAGATGTGTAGAATATGCATTCCATAATCATACCTGGGAACTTTCAAAATGAGCTGACCCTGAGATTATTTAAATATTAACCCTTAACTTTCCCTGTGTCTACTAGCTACAACCCATAGGTGATGCAATCAGTCCTCAAGGAACCCTCAAAATGTTACAATTTAAAAGGACAGTAATACTTAATATGTAAAAAATATTTATTGTAGGGTTTATCTTCCTAAGTAAAATAAAGGTACTCCCACTGCTGAGCAGTCTTTTATTCAAAAGTCATTGCAGCTCAAACTTCAAATTATTTTGGTGCAATATCTTAATGGCCTAAAATTGTACAGTGGGCTGTTGCTACACCATCCTGTGGAGGTTTATGGTCAACTGACCAGAGCTGTCCATAGGATGAGCTAGCAACAGCGTCACTGTAATATTTCAGGCCATTGAGATATTACACCTAAAAAAATTTCAAATTTGAGCTGCAATAACTTTTTAATAAAATACCTCTCAGCAGCAGGGGTACCTAGGAGGATAAAACCTACCATATATATTTTTTACATAGTAAGTGTAACTATCCCTTTAAAGATCCCACTGCTTGATAGTACACAAGAAAAGCATGACTATGTTCCTCATGCCTTTCTAGTAGGAATCACATCACTTTAGAGTCTAAAGACGCATTTAACCTTTGGGTGCCGTAGAGATATCCAACGCATTGTTTAGCAGTGAATTGGATACCTCCCCGGCACTCAAAGGGTTCATTGGTACAGATTATGTAAATAAAATTGGACTCTCTCACCCTGAGAATTCTGCCATTCACCCTTAAACGTTCCCACGAACATCCATAATACTGATGTATTTACTATTTCAAATACCTATTTGTAAGGATTTAAAACGTTTGCATGGTATCGGCTGTCAAACAGAGGCAGCGCCAACCACAAGATGGCGGCGAAAAGTTCGAATCACAGTCATATTTTAAAGCACTGAATGAGAAGCGGATACATGATCCTTTACCCTCGGAAGTATTTCAGTACACAGCATGAGAAGAAGAACTAGGAGATAGGTCTTATAGTAAACTCTTCGGTGTCACTATGGCAGCACTCGTCAGATTAGGAGTAAGTACTGTAAATGTGCATTAAGCCTCCCACTCCGTGGAGTGACCAAATTGTATAGTCCATGACTGGAGAGTATGATTCTACATTAGTGTGAAATGTGTCTGTGTGCGAAATCAGAGAAAGTGTGAATGAAACAAGGTGACCTCTTGTATCCCACATAATGAACCAGTGAAACACTAATATTCTATGGTAACATCATATAAGATCGCGTTGAATGCGCTTGGGAGCATATTACAATAATGCAAATTGTAACATTCCACAGGTATATGCTGCTAACCAAGTTACTATAACATGTAGGTGTGCTCTACAGGTAACCCTGGATAATAAGTGATATGATACTATAGCTGCATTTTTAATAAAGTTAAAATATGCGATATCATGGAAGGAGAAATGAAATATTCAATAAAGGAACTGTTTGGTGCTTTTTTTCATCTCAATATGTGCTAACTTTTAAAATTGGTGTTAATAGATAAAGAGACACTGTCATGAAAAAGAAAATGTTAAATTGTGCCTGTAAAGCATAATTTTCATCACACCCCCAAGCATTCAGCAGCTGTTTGGGGATGGTGGGAGTTGTACTGTCTAATAGTATTCTGTCCAGTTGTACCTTATAGTGGGTGCTGTACTTTTTTGCGCTCTTTTATCTTCTAAAGTAGCATGATCATTTTGTACCCTAATTCAGCACAGAAGGAAAAGGAAGCTTCTTATGTGTTCATTCTGCAATTTACAGAGAGAAACCCAGGCACAGGAGCGATCACATACATGCGTACACTCTGATGATAATTCATTCGCAGGACAGAAAAATAGCATGTCATGTAAAGAAAATGCCATTCTTAAAGGGATAATAATGTTTCAAAATAAAAGCAGCTCCAATTAATCTTCATAGTATTTGGGCCATGGAGAGAGTTATTTCAATACTGTCAGAGTTGTAGTTTAAGAGTAATTGAATGATGAATTATCCCCCTCCCACCCCTTTTACTGCTCACCTCAGAACAGAAGGTGGTGTCTAGATGGCTTGCAGAGAGGGAAAATTTTCTATTAGCATAAGGGAAAAACCTGAAAACCCTGTCGAGGGGGGCAGGGTTTTCATTGCTCTCTCAGTAAGAAGATTGTCCCTTGCTGTGAGCTGTCCGGTCTCAAGACCAGACTTTACATCTGAGGGGAGGTGGCTTACACTAGGTAAAAGGGGCAGGAGGGGGATACTTTATCATTCAGTTACTCTTGAACTACAACTCGGATAGTATTGAAATAACACTCTCCATGGGCCAAATACTTTGATGATTAATTGGAGCGGCTTTTATTTTGAAACATTACTATCCCTTTAAGTCTGTGACCATTCAATGCATGCCGCTGCTCTATCTTGTGTATGGCCCTTAACAGATCAGTATACGCAGCTAATGGTGTGTTTTACCAGTTAAAGGGATAGTACTACTTAAGATGTAAAAAAAAAATATATGTTGTATGTTTTATGTCCCCGGATAAAACAAGGGTATTCCCATTGCTGAGAAATATTTTATTAAAAAGTTATAACAGCTCAAACTTGAATTTTTTAGGTGCAATATCACAGTGGCCTGAAAATTTACAGTGGCGCTGTTGCTACACCATCCTATGGACTGCTCTGGTCTGTAGACCATAAATCTCCATAGGATGGTGTAGCAACAGCGCCACTGTACATTTTCAGGCCACTGTGATATTTCACAAAAAAATCAAGTTTGAGCTGTTATAATTTTTAGTAAAATGTCTCTCAGCAGTGGGAGTACCCTTGTTTTATTCGGGGACATAAACCTTACAACATATATTTTTTTTTTACATCTTAAGTATTACTGTCCCTTTAAGTGGAAGCAGCAGCTGTGAGTGTACATTTTTGTGTGTTTTTTTTCTTTAAAAGAACAGTAAACTTGTTTTTTTTAATGAAAAATACATTAAAATGCATTTTTTATTGTGGTCACCAGGTGGAGCTGTTCTTATCACTTACTAAGGAGGACCTTAGTCTGACTAAAGCTCTCCCATAGAGTGAATTATTAAACTTTTTTTTATCTGTTGAAAAGAAGTTGGTGTTGTTGAGGGAAGAAATTTGCACTATAATAACTTTTGAATGAAAAATCTCCCATTAGTGGGAGTGCCTTTATTTTTCTCTGCAGGAAAAATCTATAACATATATTTTATCATTAAAAAGTTTACTTTTGTTTGTATTGATTTCATTTTAATTAACAATGTATACTTTATGTTTCTTCTGGTTCGGTAAAGGAATTGGTAACACCCCAAAATGATCTGGGGTTATATATACATTCTTTATGACCATCCCTGGCAGTGTTTACCAGAAAATGGGCCTCCCTTCTAAGCTGTTTAGACAGGAAATGAAAAACTAAACCTTTGAATGCCTCTACTCATAAGGCCTCAGGGTCTTTTGTCTTTCTGTCTAATTCTTTTGGGAGGGAGGCTTCAGTTGTAAGGCTGCCTTTTTCTTTTATGGTTTACCAGGACTTTTCTTAAAGGGATAGTAATGTTTCATAATAAAAGCAGCTCTGATTAATCATCATAGTATTTGGACTTTGGAGAGTGTTATTTCAATTCTGTCAGAACTGTAGTTTAGGAGTAATTCAATGACAAAGTACCCCCCTCCCTCCCCTTTTACTGATGTAACACTGTTCAGCCAGATCAGAAGGGAGGTGTCCAGGTAGACTGCAGAGAGGGACAATCTTCAATTAAGATAAGGGAAAAACCTGAAAAACTTGTCAAGGGGGGCAGGGCTTTCATTGTTCTCATAGGAAGAAGATTGTCCCCTGCTGTTATCTGTCTGGTCTTACAACCAGATTCCACATCTGAGAAGAGATGGCTTACACTAGGTAAAAGAGGCAGGAGGGGATACTTTGCTTGTGAATATCTCTCAAACCATAAAGGTTTGAAAGATAAGACTTCTATCGTTCTTCATGTTTTTTTAGTGCCTACAAAATAAAATAAAGATAAAACAAAGTATTACTATCCCTTTAAGTCCCAGCCAGGCCTCATATACAGGAGCCTTTCTAAGTCTATGATGTGTATGTATGTGTGTGTAAATATCCCATATAATCGCTAAAACGTGTGTAACGATGCAGTCATGAGCAGTCGAGACTGCCCATGACTAGGCTGATACAGAGCGGGACGCTCTGGAGTGCCTCCCTCCTCTGAAGGAGCGTCCAGCTCTGTATCAGCAGTGGCGCGGGCAGTCTCTGCTGTGCATGACTGCCCCGCGACCGGCTGGCAGTGGCATTGTGGCCCGTGTAACAGGCTCTTCAACTAGTATATATATAATAGTAAGAAAATTGGGCAGCACCTGTGGGTCTTATTTATGTATTTTATTATGTATAAATCGGCAAAACAGGGATTGTGTACCTGGGCCATACAGGTATTATAGAGGGAGTGCTTTCCACCATTTTTGATTTTTTTTATTTTACTGTATAATACATATATAATATATATATACACACAGTTGTGTAATGACAACAAAAAAGGTAAAACTTACATTAGCTTTCTTGTCAGATAAGGCAAACAAATATATTCTACATGTACAGTACATGTAATAAAACAATATAATCTTGCACGGTTCATGGTAATGTCCTAAATATTGACATACACTAATACTGCGCCATATTATTAGGGAAACAATTTGATTATTGATTTATTATTTTATTTCTGTGAATAAAATGAGATCCATAAGTATTGACAATAATACCTGCTTTTATCTGCATCTCTAAGAATTTTTCTTATGTATAAATGAGACCATATTACACTATATACTTTAATCAAAGTTACTGATGGGTGTATAGTCTTCAATAAGTATCCAATAATGGCTTGAATGTGCATTCTTCATTAATGTCTTGATTTATAAATCCAGAATGACTCTTTTTAGTAGCTTTTTTAATGCCTCTCTCTTTTTAGTAGTTTTTGAAGTCTCCTTTTCTAGATGGTGGTATAATTTCACTGTTATTGGATGAAATGTTGCAATAAGTGTGGCCACTGGGGTTTTGTTTATTGTGGACATTTCCCACATGTTCCAAAATACTTCTTCTTAATTCTTAGTTTTGCCTGTGTATTGTTTTCCACATTCACATTGCATCATATAGATGAATGCCATTGCCCTGCAGTTGATATTTTTAATTTTAATATATGTTGCTTTCCTCCTGATCTTGAAAAGTATAGGTTTTCAATACCTCTGAGCATGCCATACAATTATTACTTTTAGTAGAACCGTCATTAATTGATTGTAGTGATTTGCTAGTGGTGTTTCTTTGAAAATGGCTATGGACCAGCTAGCCCCTAATGTTCTTACTCCTGTGATACGTTATTGAGGGTCTGTTGGACAATACCTCTGCAAGGTCATTATCCAACAGCAGAGTGGGCCAATATTTCTCCAGTATGGAATAAAGAGAATTATGTTGCAATTTGTAAGTGCCTATAAGTTTCACATATCTCTCTTTCATCAGATGAGGGAAATTGTGGCTTGTGGAAGAGATTCACATAATTACTATGTAGATCTCTCTTATTTGCTCTTTTGAGAGATTTCTAACTGTACACTCTTTCCAGAAACTTCAAAGTTGGTACAGAGGATCACCCTGATCAAGGATGCTAGGTGATGGATGTGAGCAGCTAGTAAGCTATTTTTTGCTGTATTGTTCCAAAAGATAGTTGTTGTGATTATATTATGTTGGTCCATCATTATTTTAACCCCTTAGTGACAGCCACGTTCGTATGCGGCTGTCACCTTAACGCCCGCCGAACAATTTTTTTTTTTTTTTTTCTCCAAATAAGTCCGGAGTCTCCGAGTGGCGTGCAGCCGCACAGAGACCCGGACTTCCGTGACTTACCAGGTACGTCCTCTGTCACTGACAGTTTCTGCGGGACGTACCTGGTAAGTCATCCATCGTTAAGGGGTTAATTTCAAGAAATTATAACTGATTTTATTAGTCTCACATGTTACCCTCAGGTTGTTGTCATTTATATTAAGTTCGTTAACAAATAGGTGGAATCATTTTTAGCGTCCATCCAGGTCAGGAATACATTGTCTAGTTACATGGCCATGTTACAATGTTCTTAGTATATTTTAAAGGGATAGTAATACTTGAAAATAATTTTATTTTATTTTGTAGCCCTTAACTTATATCATTTTCAATGTTTTTTTTATCTCCCAAACCTTTATCGTTTGGGAGACATTATCAAGTAAAGTTTCCCGTGGAGCGACGTCACTGCTCTAGCTGTTAGATTTTAAATCCGGTCTTCTGACCGTTCGCGGCTTTTCAGAAGTGCCGAGATCACGATCTTTAAAAATAATTTATTCACTGGAATGGTCTACAAAGTGTGCTTGCAAGCCAGGCACACTTTGTAGACAGTTCCAATGAAGTAATTCTTTTTAAAGATCGTGATCTCAGCACTGCTAAAGAGCTGCCGGCTGATCTGTAGACCGGATTCCAAACCTGTCCACTAGATGGCAGACTTGGCTAAAACAGCCAGGAAAACTGAAATTTACTTGCTAATATCTCCCAAACCATAAAGGTTTGGGAGATAAGACTTATATCATTTTTAATGTTTTTTCAAGGGCTACAATATAAAATAAAATTAATTTCAAGTATTACTATCCCTTTAAAATGTCTGTGAATACCACTTTATCCTTCTACCAACCCAAATAAAGGTTGATGTATGAGGGGGCACAGCAACTTCCCATTTTTGTCTCCCTCAACTGTTGCTAGTAGATACCATCAAAAGTTAAACGCTGAGAACAAACTTATTATGACCTTTTATATTGAATACCTCTGGTGTGCAAGAATTATTTTATTGCTTGAATGCCCACCTCTTGATCAACCTAGAAGCGCCAGGTATTCATTTTCACCCAAAATAATTAATTCCAACTTAATGATAGCATCTTAGGAGTCTCTTACATATGATGGTCATGATATTACAAATCTGAAGATTTTGTCTACCTCCTTAAAGGGATAGTAATACTTAAAATGTAAAAAAATATATGTTGTAGGGTTTATCCCCCTGAGTAAAACAAAAGTACTCCCACTGCTGAAAGGTGTTTCACTGAAAAGTTATTAATTTTCAAAGTTTAATTTTTTAGGTGCAGTATCACAGTGGCCTGAAATTGTACAGTGGCGCTGTTGCTACACCATCCTATGGAGATTTATGGTCCCGGGACCAGAGCTGTCCATGGGATCATGTAGCAACAGCGCCACTGTACAGTTTCAGGCCACTGTTATATTGCACCTAAAAAATTCAACTTTGAAAATTAATAACTTTTCAATGAAACACCTTTCAGCAGTGGGAGTACTTTTGTTTTACTCAGGGGGATAAACCCTACAACATATTTTTTTTTACATTTTAAGTATTACTATCCCTTTAAGGACTATATGACGTACTATAACCATCATGGTCTTTAAATACTTAAGGACCGATGACGGTCATATTACGTCACATAATTTTTACTTAAATCGATCCACCGGGATCACTGTAAGTAAAAATGAGGCCTAAAATTGACCGTTCCAAGACTGGAGCGATCTTTCAGGCCCTAAAGTGGCGCGCTGATACACGCAACAGGTCAGGTGTACCGGCGCGTTGGCAAGGATCACAGCGGTCCTTAAGGGACTGAAACGTCCCAGGACCGCTGGTCCTTAAAGGGATAGTAATGTTTCATAATAAAAGTAGCTCTAATTAATCATCATAGTATTTGGACTTTGGAGAGTGTTATTTCAGTTCTGTCAGAGTTGTAGTTCAGGAGTAATTCAGTGACAAAGTATCCCCTCCCTCCCTTTTTAATGATGTAACACTGCTCAGCCAGAGCAGAAGGGAGGTACCCAGGTAGATTGCAGAGAGGGACAATTTTCAATTAAGATAAGGGAAAAAGCTGAAAAACTTGTCAAGGGGGGAAGGGCTTTCATTGTTCTCATAGGAAGAAGATTGTCCCCTTCTGTTATCTGTCTGGTCTTACAACCAGATTCACATCTGCGAAGAGATGGCTTACACTAGGCAAAAGGGGAGGGAGGGGAAACTTTGCTTTTGAATATCTCTCAAACCATAAAGGTTTGAGAGATAAGACTTGTATCGTTCTTCATGTTTTTTTAATGCCTACAAAATAAAATAAAGATAAAACAAAGTATTACTATCCCTTTAAGGGTCTACATAAATAGAGGCATTTTCACTTAGGCTGCCATTACCGGAAGTGGAGGTGGATTCAATACATCTTTAATTATCTTGGGTATGCCATTGCTGGGTACTTGGGTAGCAAATATTCTTTTTCAGTTTGTGACAATACCCCCATCTCCATACCAAAGTTCAATATAGTTTCCATTGTTTTCTTGAAACCATCTGTTGGATCTCACTTTTTTTTTTTTTTTGTAACAATTATGATCATTTAGACATTTTTTACAGTTCTTTACATATTGGTGGTATCAAATAACCAGGCTGCCCCATTTATCTGCTGGTTTTATAGTTCTGATTTCTACTGAGTCAATGCATGTCTCTCAGATATCATTGTTACCTTTCGTTTTTAAATCAACATTGTTATCCAGTACAACAGATTATACTTGTTCATTTTCTTGTGTCACTAGAGGTGTGTGGGAGGTGTACATTGAATACTGGGCTTCAGATCTGTAAAGAAACCTCTAATATGTTTCCTTATTCATTCATTGTCCTTCAGTAATGTTATCATATCCTTTACTTCCCCTATCTTGTTTACTTAACAACTTACCCTTATTTTCAATCTTAACGTGTTTGTGGTGGAGGATTCCAACAAAATAGGTTTAAATATTTTAACCATTCAAATAAATCAAAATGATTGTTTGGACAGAGATGGTTTCTCAAAAATATGGCATAGATAGGGGTCATGGATAATAAACCGCGTCTCTTTCTTTGTGGAATATCTTTACTTTTCTATCTTCTTTTTTTTTTTTTTTTTCCGTTTTACATTGTTGTACTAAAAATAATTGGAGCAACCCAACTGTACCATAGGGGACATTTTCGGTGATTTCTTAAGATAACTGTTAACTAAAGAGGGCTCTCAGTGTGAAGTCATGTGCAGGAGACCCCTCTAGCATTCAAGGGGTTAAGAGTTCCATTTAACCCTTTGAGAGCCAGAGAGGAATCAAACGCCTTGTGTTGGATACCTCCCTGCCACTCAAAGGGTTAAATCAAGGGGGGGGGGGTAGTTGTCCCCTATAGTGCAGTTCACATGCCCCAGAATTGCTCCCTCACATAGTACAGAAGGGAAGTAGCATAAATCTGGGACAAACCAACTACATTATAGGGGAAGGAAAAGAAAAAATTATCAGTTTTTTAAATGGAGCTTTTAACCCCATAAATGCAATGATTCACAATGCATTGGAGACCATCTTTGCATTTAAGACGTTATAGGCCCCATTTAAGTTACGTTTTTTTTTTTTGTTTTTTTTTTAATTTCTCCTCTATGTTGTTGAGTGTGACTCCGCTTACATTGGGTATGTTGCCCAGTGTGTTTATTGTTGGAAATTTCCTGTTTAGTCAGTGGGAAATTCTAAAAGTATACTTATATCCTATATAATCACTAAAACGTGTGTAACGACGCAGTCATGCGCAGTAGAGACTGCTGCAGTCATGCACAGTAGAGACTGCCTGCGGCGAGCCTGAAGCTCTGTAACAGCCGCTCTGCGGGCAGTCTCTACTGCGCTTGACTGCCCTGCAGTGGCACTGTGGCCCTTGTAACGGAAATGTCCTGTTTAGTCAGTGGGAAATTCTAAAAGTATACTTATATCCTATATAATAATTCACTAAAACGTGTGTAACGACGCAGTCATGCGCAGTAGAGACTGCCCTGCGACTGGCACAGGCTTTTAAACTAGTGTAGCTATAAAATTGTTTAGACCGGTGAATTACTCCTTTTGACTAATAACTTTTTCCCTTTGACTTGTGTACTTCAGTGATATTTATATAACAGTATATTTATGGAAATATGGTTCAGCAGTTTGCCTTAGGCCATTTACAAGAATGTAGTTCTGATGAATTTTTAATAAAACTGCTGGTTTTTAATGTGAAAGGTTATAATATAAAGAGGAACTGTCATGTTGTAACAAATATTTGGTTCTAAAAGAACTTACAAATTTGTCTGTATTTGTGCTACCAGTTTGTTTTTTCGAACAGCAGTTTGAGATATATTCATGCTACCAGTGGGTCGGTCCTAGATGGACCTTTATCAAGATGTCAACCAGTTGCCTTGTTACTCTAATAAATTCTTTGGAAAAAGGCCCACTGATGCTGCCCTCTACTTTGTTTTATATATATATATATATATATATATATATATATATATATATATATATATATATATATATATATATATATATATATATATGATTTTTTGTTTTGTTTGTTTCCAGTCGTTTAATTTCAGTTGCCCTTTAACTGAGAAGTGATCTCTGAAGGTGACCAATGTAATCTATTTAGCAATATATTTGAGATGTCTTAGCATCCAAGGGGTTAACATGTAGTGTTAAAAATCATTGTTTTAAAAACTCTATTGCTTCAAAGGGATAGTAATGTTTCACAAAAACAGCAGCTCCAATTAATCTTCACAGTATTTGGGCCACATAGAGTGTTATTTCATTACTGTGAGTGTTGTAGTTCAAGAGTAATTGAATGATAAAGTTTCCCCCTCCTACCCCTTTTACCTAGTGTTAGCCATCTCTTCTCAGATGTGGAATCTGGTTATAAGACAATCTTCTTCTTATGAGAACAATGAAAGCCCTGCCCCCCTTGACAAGTTTTCCAGGTTTTTCCCTTATCTTAATTGAAGATTGTCCCTCTCTGCAATCTACCTGGGCACCTCCCTTCTGCTCTGGCTGAGCAGTGTTACATCAGTAAAAGGGGCATGAGGGGGATACTTTGTCATTGAATTACTCTTGAACTACAACTCTGACAGAATTGAAATAACACTCTCCAAAGTCCAAATACTATGATGATTAATTAGAGCTGCTTTTATTATGAAACATTACTATCCCTTTAATGTGGAACTGTTACTTTTTCACAAGAAGGTGATTTTGAAAGTGCTTTGAAAATAGCCAATATTTGTTAAAGCGGAACTATCGCCCCAAGTAAAACATTACTATCCCTTTAAGCAGATTCAACTTGTACACCTAGTTAACAGTTTAAAGATCAAAGGGTTGTGTAACACCTGGCTTCATAATATGTTGCACACCACTCTCCACTGTGGTCCTTTTAAAAGTTTAAATAATGAGCCAATCGTATCCTGTTTGTAAATATTTTTTTAGTGTATGGAATCTACATGTTGATCCTAAAGAAAATCACCTCCCTCTAACTTTTTAGGCTGCTAGAGAATTTATATTGCTAAGCAAGGTCTTAAAGGGATATTAATGTTTTCAATTAAGTAGATTGCCGAGTCTTCTTAATAGTGTTGGATTTACAATAATGAAGACTCTGTGATCTACTTCATTAAAAACATTACTATCCCTTTAACTGCCAGGGTAAAAGTGAAGATACATAGCTGAGCCTTAGGCACAAAAGAAAATGGAGTCATTTTTTTTTAGTAAAGCAACTAAGGGAAACCCTCCCCTCCTTCTGTTTGTTTGTTTGTTTCTCTAACAGGTGAAAAAAACATTAGAAAATTCCTTCTGATCATTAAAAGATAAGAAATGTATTATATCTAATAAAATTACCAATCACAAAAGACTACTGTCTAATATAGTCCAAAATGTTTGATGCCTAAGGTGGGCAACTTAAAGGGATAGTAATACTTCATTTTTACTATCCCTCATGTTGTAGCCCTTACAAATTGGAATTAAATAAGAATAGCGGCATCTCCCAAACCTTTATGGTTTGAGAGATATCTGCATTCAAAGTGCCCACTCTCTGTCCCCTGACGTCAGCGATATAGCTGACAGCAGGGGAATCTGGTCTGTGAGCAAGCGGCGGCTCTGCAGCAGTGCTGAGATCACGTTATAGAAACAGAAATCCTTCACTGAAATGGTCTTCTACTCGTGCTTGGTTTGCTCTTGGTTTGCAAGCACACGTAGAAGACCATTTCAGTGAAGGATTTCTGTTTCTATAACTTAATCTAAGCACTGCTGCAAAGCCACGCCGGTCCCGGGACCAGATTCCCTTGCTGTCAGATAGATTGCTGATGTCAGCGGAGAGAGAAAAAGAGGGAAATTTGAATGTGGATATCTCTCAAGCCATACAGGTTTGAGAGATGCCTCTGGTCTCGTTTAATTCC
This sequence comes from Rhinophrynus dorsalis, assembly GCA_037306005.1. Classification (NCBI taxonomy): domain Eukaryota; kingdom Metazoa; phylum Chordata; class Amphibia; order Anura; family Rhinophrynidae; genus Rhinophrynus; species Rhinophrynus dorsalis. The sequence continues at coordinate 123,564,255 of CM074727.1, read as the reverse complement.
AAGTTTTAAGGGCTACATCATGAGGGGTAGTAAAAATCAAGTATTACTATCCCTTTAAAGTAATCAACATATCTGTGACTTAGAGCTAGCCCGAAGAGTGAAGATTGTCCTGAATGGTACTCTGTTCTGTTGGTTTTGTATTTTACTTGGTATAATAAATTTAACCCCAGAGGGGTATGCAATGCAGTACGAAGCAATCAAAAGGGGTTAAAATGTAAATTAAGAAAAACATTTTTTACTCACTTATGATTATTTCTCTTTTGTTACCCGACGTGTTTTACTCTCTTGGGAGCATGCTCCCTTGCCCTCTTCATGTGATGGGTTCCATATTCTATATATATAATATAATATAATGTGTGTGTGTGTGTGTGTGTGTGTGTATGATAATCAGCAAGTTATAGAGTAACATAATGAATACATTCCATTGTGTATAGCCTTGATTATGAAATAGCCTTTGTGAAAAAGCAAGCAATAATTGATGCCCTGATCAACCAAGGAATAGATAGCGCTTACATCAATATCCTGTAACCAATATATGAAAGTGCAACTGCATCAATACAGGTCAACAATGATAAAGTCCAGATCCACACTGAAAAAGGCATCCAGCAAGAAAATATAATCTCCCCAAAACTCTTATGCTTGTTTAGAAGACGTTTTCAATAAAATAAATTGGGACAAAAAAGTACTTGAGATCAATGAAGATTACCTACAGCACTTACATTTGCAGACAATATCATACTCTTTGCCAGTAGTCCTGAAGAACTGCAAGAATGCATTGAAGAGCTACAAAATGAAAGCAAAAAATTTGGTCTAAAGATGAATATCAACAAAATGCTTTGTGTGTGCATGTATATGCATGTGTTCATTGTATGCCCAGCATCTCCTTGCAGAGATTTTATCACAAACCCATGGTTGGACCAATGAGACAGGTTTATAGAGATTTGAATAACTTGGCTTAGTTCCACACCTAGGTGTGTGTGAGCCAGGGCCGCAGAATTTTGGTCACATGATCACTTCTTATTTTATTATTAAGGAATCTCCTAATATCCAATGACCTTTTGGCTTACTATAACACACAGTCCTGAATGAAGTTTTCAGGTATGCTACTTAAATTCAAGGTAACTGGTCCACTCAAGGGATTTTGAGTCCTTGAACACTAGAGTGATCTTCTTCAACTCATTGCATTGAAGATGTGTAACTGTCAAGGAGTTAAAAGCCCATTTCAAATGAATGAGAATATATATTTGTCCCCTGTGGTGCAGCTGGTTTTGCCCTTATCATCTTAGAACATGTAAGGAGAGACTATGCGATGCTTCTGCCCAAGCACAGCCTCCTTACATCCTTCTCACAGTCTTTACCCAAGCAGCTGTCATTGATCTACACAAAAATATTACATTTTTTTTTCTCAAACCAAAAAGTACATACCTTTTCTCAGGGCCAGTGAGTTAAGTTAATGCAGGAGCGAGCAACTTTGGCCCTTCTGTTGGGGAGACAAGTCCCATTATCCTTAGCTGTCCAGTGGCCAGCTGAGAATGATGGGAGTCCATTAATAGATGGAGGCCCTCAGGTTTCCCATTCTGTTGTAATGACTGTTTTGTGGCACTGCTCTTACACAATAGCCAAAAAGAACTTTGGTATCTCTAAATTCCAGTGATGTCGTCCAGAATCCTAACTATCATGGCTGCCCCTTTGGGCGCTATCAGGAGATGGTGCATAATGCAATTAGCATACATTAATATAGAAGTATATCTTAGGATACAAATTCAGTAAAAAGTGTTGTATCTAAAATTGTCTCTTGAATGATAAATTTTTTTTCTCTACTAATTTGTAACAGAGTTCATGTGCTGAAACTGCTTTGTGACAGGCAATTGGTAATGTGGAATATGTAGGAGATTCATGGATTAGTCTTCCAGTAGAGAAGTGGAGGTTAAAATTAATAATGATGCTCAAATCCCTGGATTAATCTAAATTCCGCTCTGTATTAATCCCTTGGATTTTTTTAGAGAGAGAGAGAGATACATTCTGTAAACGATGCAGGAAGTAGAAAAAAATTTTTTATTTATCTTCTCATGAGAGCTTACAATATAATGTTTTATCGCAAAAGCCATTTCATCTTTCTATGAGATATTCTCAGCAGCAGGGCTAGATTTACATCCCAGGTACCCCTAGGCAAGCCACTCTAGGTACCCTTAGCTCCACCCATGACCACACCCCCATTCCACAAATGGCCCCACCCCAAGACCTATCCAGACTTTCCTGGCAAAGAAAATAACACTGGGCTATAATAAGCAAAAGCAAAAAAAAAGAAAAAAAAAAAAGGCTTTAACCTTTTCACAATGAATTGGAGATCTCTTTAGCATCCAAGGGATTAAATAATAGCTTGCAAAGGTATACAATTAGAGCAGGGATATTGATTGCTTTGGCCACACCCACAATTCAGAATGTAGGTGTGGCCAGCACAGCTGAATTTGGAGTTCTAGGCATTTGCCTACTCTGCCTATTGGAAAATCTGGCCCTGCTCAGCAGTTTAGATTTCCAAAATTATATATTCATTTTTTTTTTGTTTGTTTGTTTGTTGTCTTTACAACTGATGCAGAAAAGGTGTTTTCTTAAGATCTATATCTTATTTGTGCATGAAGTTTATGTAGTCTAGTCTAACCAGTTTAGGGTGTTGTTCTAATTTAGATATAGAAGCATTTTTTAAAGAGATAGTAATACTTGTAACAAAGTGCAGCTCTGAGTCTTCTTTATACTATTTGTCCCAGGTAGAGCTGTATTTCTGTACTATCAGGCTTGTAGTTCAACTGCAGTTGAATCAGAAAGGATCCCTCTCCCGCCCCTTTCCACTGCTTCACTCTGCCTCTCCAAGCCAGTCCGAATGAAGAGCAGCGATGGACAATCTTCAGTAATCCTGCCCTCCTTCGTCATGGGGGGCAGGGTATTCCATACACTTACTGCATGAAGATTGTACGTCTGGTCCCAGGACTGGATTCCACAACTGATGGGTGGGGCTAGAAGGGGTGGGAGTGGGATCCTTTTTCATTCAAGTGAGGAAGTACAAGACTGATCGTATTGAAATACAGTGCTACATGGGACAAGTAGTATAAAGAAGACTTGGAGCTGCACTTTTATTACAAGTATTACTATCCCTTTAAAGGGATAGTAATGTTTCAAAATGAAAGCAGATCCAATTAATCTTCATAGCATTTGGGACATGGTAAGAGTGTTATTTCAATACTGTCAGAGTTGTAGTACAAGAGTAATTGAAAAGTATTCCGCCCTTTTTACTGATGTCCCTCTCTGCTCTGAGGTGAGCAGTGTTACAATATTCAATTAGCATAAGGGAAAAAACTGTCAAGGGGGCAGGGTTTTCAATGTTCTCACAGTAAGAAGATTGTCCCTTGCTGTGAGCTGTCTGGTCTTAAGACCAGATTCCACATCTGTGGGGAGGTGGCTTACACTAGGCAAAAGGGGCGGGGGGGATACTTTATCATTCAATTACTCTTGAACTACAACTCTGACAGTATTGACATAACACTCTCCGTGGCCCAAATACTATGAAGATTAATTGGAGCTGCTTTTACTTTGAAACATTACTATCCCTTTAAACAGCCTTCTTAAAATGTAATAGTCAAACGAAAAATCTTGCACTGTAAACACAAGTATAGTACTAATAATGCCTGGCATAGTCTGAATAGTAAATGATTTTAAACCTCCTGATGCTAAAGAAGTTATCAACAATCAAACAGTTATTTGTACAGTTCAGCACTTAATTGCAAAATCTCTACTTGTAGTCAGGACTTGCAGCTGAATAGTAATAAGAAAAGATGCTTGATGACGTAATGGTAGATGAGGTGTGGCTATACTTGGGTTACACTAGAACCCAACTCTGTCGAAGGGAGTGAGCCGATTAGAGGGCAAAAAGTGAAATGGTAGGGATGATGTTACTGAGTGAGTGAGCGGAATGCATGTTTGATTTCTTGGTGAGGAATTGGAATATATCTATTGAAGCAGGATGATTTCCAAGTCCCATTTTTTGTATGATATGCACTGGAATCTTGTTCTTGGATGCTGAAGATGCTGCTCCTAAACAAAATAAATGACCTGAATAAGAGTATGGATTGAGGTGTAAATGAGTGATGAGTGTTCTCAGGTAGCTGATGAAAGTGCTGGTGCTTAGTGGACCTTTGGACACGGGTAAAAGAGGGCTATTGTGAGTGTAAGTGGTCAAAATGAAGTTAAATTGTCTAATGTAGAAACTGGGCACCATAGGTCACCTGTGGGGTAATATAGAAATGTAACCCCTAAACCTAACGTGTCTGTTTTTGATTTTGCTAGATTGAGTGAGTAATGATTGTTGTAGGGCTGCAACTAACGATTATTTTCATAATCGATTAGTTGGCCGATTAATTTTTCGATTAATCGGATAAAAATAGAAAAAATGAAATACCATTTTTATATTTAAAATAAAATCCACAAAATAAGTGTTGAGAATATATATATTCACTTATTTATTTACAGAAACGTTGTCATTTGCTAGTAATTTCACTAATCCCAGTGCAATCACAACATCCCAAGGCAAAGAATTCCATAGCTTTATCACCCTTACTGTAAAAAATGTCTGCCTTTGTTTTAGTTAAAAGCACCTTTTCTCAAGTCTTAGTTTTAAGTGATGACCTATTGTTCTTAGCTCAGCTCTTTGCATTTACTGTTTTACAAAGTGACAGTTCCACTTAAAATTCATTCATTAATAACAAAAATCATGGCTAACTAATTCCATTCAAGTTTGCAAAGAGAAGTTAATGTCATGTCACAACCTCTCAGACCATACACGGAGAACCAGAGGTATTGCATATATAAATGAATATTCCCTTCTAACTTTGGCATCTTTGCTATTAGGATCTCATTACAGCAGCCCAGTGATATGACAGGTATGGGAAATATCTTTACATAAACACAAACCCAACTCTCTGTGCCCTGCTAGGCTCTCCATCTGCTGCAGTACTACAAATCCCATCATTCCCCACCGGCATGGGAAGGCATTTGCAGGCAGCCAGTAGCAAAAAGGCTTCACAGTGCCTAACCCAGATATACCTACATGCAGAGAGTGATCCCTTCAACATAGGTATTAATGATCTGACGTGAGATAGCTGAATATACATCAGGACCTCACCGCACTTCTAATGTGCACTGTAACTAAAATACGATAGCCCTTTGGTAGCAGGAAACGAGAGCGCAGCAAGGCACTGAATGGACGTGCACTGAAATCATATCTCCGAGCAGAAATGGGGAAACTATGACTGCAGTAAAGGAAGACATGAAAACCCCACTACTGCATTTGCCTCCTTAAAATTATGATCCATGATTCAACGTGGAGCACTCCGGGAGCTGAAGCCATGGGGCGGTCCTAGCAAAAGGAAGTAAGAAAAGATGTCCGGCGCATGTGCACTTGGTAACACTGTGTTCCATGCAAGAGGACGCATAGTGTAGAAAAATCTTAGATGAGGCGGGCTCTTATAATTTCGAATGTTTATAAGACACACGATTGCTAAATGCAATTGCATGTCTTTAAAACAGTCTGGGGCTTCAACTAATTGATTATGTGAATCATTGACAACGATTCTCATAATCGATTTTTATCGATAATATCGATTAGTTGTTGCGGCCCTAGATTGTTGTGTTTTATGAGATCTGATTTCTTTAAAAATTGAGATTGCGAATTGGTGACTGTAAATTCCCCGGGACTTAAAAAAAAAAAAAAAAAAAAAAAAAAAAAGCTAGATGGATGTCTGCTGACATAATGATATTAGTGTGATGATCGAAAGGTTTGGTATTTAACGTGTCTGACAATTTTTTGAATAATGGACCTTCGATGGGTAAACGAGTGGGAGTAGGAGGGGGGTTATTTTTGGAAATGCCTTTTAGAAATAATTTTGTGTGAGGAGATGATAGAGTAGATGTTTGTGTAGTAAGACTCAGTAGTGATAAATGGTGTTGAATGCCTGCGAGATAATTTTTAAGAGTAGAAGGTGATAATTGAAGGGTAGAATGACAGCACAGAAAGCTAGGACTGATGTAATTGAGTATGGGGCAATTGGTTTGGTATTATTTATTAATTGAATGAAACTGTTCCAGGCTGTGTTGTAAGATTTCTGGGTGTTGGGAGCTAAAGCATTGTTTATGATATTTTGGGGGTATGATAGATGAATGTTCAGAGTAGGATCAGTTCTGATATGGGAGGAGGGTGTGCTGGCTGACGCTTCGCTGATGAACATAGCTGGAAAAATCTCTGAAATTGAAAACATGACAGAGAGTCAGCTGCTGAATTGTTGTAACCTGGAATGAATGAAACGTGAATGAAAAAGTTGTAATATAAAGAGAACCAAGTAAGTTTTGTCATGAATTGCATAATGTATATGGAAGAAGATCTTGCTTTAGTAATGATGTTGTGAGTGGCTGCGTTGTCAGTGTGAAATGTGTTTGGTAATCCTGACCATGAATGTCCGCATAAGCCAGCTGCTGCTACTATAGGAATAATTTCAAACAGAGGTGAAGTAGAACTGAATTTAGGAAAAAGTGATATGTCCTTAGGCCATTTTTCTGCAAACCAATCATCTCCTAGGATAGCTGAAAACCCATGTGAAGGAGAAGCATCTGAAAAAACGTGAGGTGATGAGTTTGATGGAATAGGAGGAAAATGGAATGGCCGTTCCAGTTATTGAGAAAATCTGTACACATTTTGATATCTGATTGTGCTGCTGAGTCCAGTATCATTGAGTTGTATGAGTTTGAGGCTGAGGAGAGTAAGGTGAGAAGATGAGATATGAATGATCTGTCTTGAAGAATGATCTGCATAGAAAAAGTTAGGTAACCTAGGAGAGACTGGAGTTCTAGTTTGGTACAGGATTTTTTTGTTGAGAATTGCATGATGAATGATTGTATGAATTAAAGTTTCTGTGGTGGTAAACTGGTTTCTTTGGAGATTGAATCTATGTTGATTCCTAAGAAAGTGATGAATTTTGATGGTGAACTGGATTTGTCTTGAGCTAATGGGATGTTGAGTTCTGAGAATACATTTTGAAATTTCTTGAATCTTGACTGCATTTGTAGGGGTTCAATAAGGAGAAAATCATCTAAGCAATGGAATACGGAAGGGCATTTGGAAATATTGAGAAGTAGCCAGCGAAGATGTCAAATATTTTTGGACTACTTTTGGATCCAAAAGTGAGTCTTATTGCAAAGTAGTATGAATCTTTCTATTTTATGCCGTGTAGATGCCAGAGTTGGTGTTTTATGGGAATGAGTTTGAAGGCATTGGCTATGTCTGATTTTGATAGCCATGCTCCTTTTCTGTATGAATTGATTATTGTCAAAGCATGGTCGATCGTAGCGTATTTCATGGAAAATTCTTCTGAAGGGATTAGTGAGTTGAGGCTTGGGATAGGTGAAGTCTATGATTAGTGTCTTTGTTTTTTTTTTTTTTTTTTTTTGAGAAAACTTTCTTGTGGCTATTCTGATGGGGCTGGTTCCCCAAAGGGGAAATGGGGTGGGGAAGGGGCCCATGATGAATCCTAGTTTACTTCTGTGGAAATGAGACTATCTACACTGCCTGGGTCATTGCATGCGGATAATAAATTAGGACTTTCGTATGTGGTTGTAGGAAAAGAAATTAACCCTATGTCAAAACCATTGGAGAAACCATTACTGAGAAATTGTGTAAGCTGGCGAGGTGAATGTTGTTGTAAAAGAAATGAGAGGCGTGGTAAGTAAATTGAAGACGTATTTTTATCGTTATGATTTTTAGGACAAATATTTCTGGAGTGCGAGTTACGGCACAATGAGCACATGTGGAGTAAACTGCAGGCTCCATACAAGCAGCCTTTGTTTTTGAAATTGTTGCATATTTGGGACTTTCCTAAGAAGTAAATGGGTCGACCTAATTTGTCTACTGGTTGGCGTGGAACTGAAGGGTTAGCTGCTGATGTAGATGGTGTTGGTTTATTTTATATGAATTGGTTGGTTTGAGGTGCTGGAGATGAAAGGAACAAGCTTGATGAATGAGAGGCTGATTGACAGTAGTTGCATAATGGTGGCTCGAGTCGGCAAAATAGTTCTTGATCCAGTGAACTCCAGTCAGTTATGAAATTAAATTGAGCTAATGCTGCTGCTTTGGCTGAAAATGATCTGTGGTAATCGAAAAATGTTGAACCTCTGTATCTGTAACCTAAGTCGACCATGGTGTATAAATATTGATCCAGTTCTTCTCGTCTGTTGGGATGGATTGAACATATTATGTCTCTATAAATGCTGAATGCTAATTCAAATTCTGGGATGGATAATTTTCTTGATAGGTGAGGTATTTGGGTTTCATAGTTACTGATACGTCGCCGCAGGTGAATGTTTTGTGTTCTGTGATGTCTTGTGAAGCGATTAATAGAGAAATGACGTTTATGTCTTTTCCTTCAATGATGTCTTTACGTCAGTGATTGAGTATTAAGTGAGCTGGTGTAATACGTGGTGCTTGTGGTGTAATACCTGATGGAGTGTAGAAATTGGGAATCATGGATGTAGATGAAGTTGATGTATGTTCCAGATCTGCCACTCGGGATCGCATATCAGATAATGCTGATGTGATATTTGATAGCCAGTGATGAATCTGAGATAAGTGTGATCTGTCCGGAGATATGGAGTGTCTTGGTGGTGGGGTGGATGGTGGGAATAAAGTGCAAAATAATTTGGCTTTTCTGGCTGTGGCTGAGTAAAGGATTCATCTTCTGGGTAGTTCTTGGATGATTTTTGAAATGGTCCAATCTTTCATTCATGGAGAACTGGTGCTTGATCTTGTAGCAGGTCTTGGAGTAGATGTAGGTGCTGGGGATGATGCCTCCAGGTTTGGAGATTGTGATAGGCTGTGATCAGCCTTAATTGAATATCTTAGCCTGTTGATTATAATTGAGATTTGACATATGTTAGGTATAGGTTAGAACAGTAATGATTTTTAGTGGGGAGGAAGTGAATGGAACAGACTAATTTATTAGTGATTAGATGTGATTGGTGGTCATTGATTGCTAAACCTTCGGCCTCAAAGAAGAGGTAAGGTTGAAGAGTGGACAAAGCCTTAGGCCTCCTCGGTTTTAGGTAAGGCTGGGATGTTATTTCAGTCTCTTTGGAGATGGATGGAATGAAACTAAATTTATATTTTGCTTGATATGATTTGGAAACTTGAATAATTACTAACCTTCGGCCTCATGAAAAGGTAAGGTTGGAGAGGGGGACAAAGCCTTCGGCCTCCTCGGTTGGAGGTAAGGCTGGGCATTTATTTTGATCTCTTTAGAGATGGATGTAAGGATGCTAATTTTATGAATGGAATTAGTTTTTTTTTTTTTTTTTTTTTAAGCTTTAAAATAGTATCTAAACTTTTGGCATCTTAAAGAGGAAAAGTTTGAGTGAGGCAAAGCCTTAGGCCTCTTAGGTTGAAGGTAAAGCTTTGAATATAAATAATCTCTCAAAATATTGATATGGTAAACTAACTTGATGTGAACAGGAAATATTTAAGGGTCTAAATTTCGGACTTCCTTCGGCCTTTGAAAAGGTAAGGAATGGTTCAAGTAGACCATTGAATTTTTTGACCTCCTATTGTGGAATCCTTCGTTTTTTTCTGGAGGAAAGGAAAAAACCTTTGGCCTTTTATGAAAAAGGTAAGGAGACTATTGGTCCTAGTGACGGAAGTTGATGGGTATAGACTTTAACCTCTGAGGTGTGATAGTGATTATTGCTTCAGCCTCACGATAGAGGTAAGGAAAAAAATATGAAACCTTCGGCCTCATACAAAGGTAAGGATAAACCTTCAGCCTCTGTGGTGGAGGTAAGGCTGGAATTGGCTTAGCTTTTAAAGGTAAGAAGCTGAAAAAGAGTCCTTCTGCCTCTAGTGAGGTAAAGATTTCAGTATAACCTTCGACCTTAAGCTTCAAGGTAAGCCATGGAAAAGTAGTAAGACAAACGTGAGAAAATATAAGAAGGTATGTGATAGAGAAAATATAACTTTATGGGAAGGGAGAGAATTTTCCCCAGGTCTCCAAAATGCGCCATACCGGAATCATAACTCCTGATTTTTAGCAAGGAGGATCGGTTCCATAAACTGGGGCCGTGGGGCCTGTGGCGGAGGAATTCTACCCTTATCCCTTTAGTTTGAAATATTGTGAAGGGGTGTGAATGATGATAGAAAATGAAGAAGTTTTTTTTCTTTCTTAATGGAGAGTTCGAAAAGAGATTTTAGAAATGAAGGCTGACATTGTTTTAGAAGGCAGGCTGAGCAATCGATTGTAGTAGAAAGTTTGTACTTGCTTTGAATGAATGTAGGAAACCGTTTGTGTGACGACACCAACAACGTAAGGTGCGATCACGCTTTCAGGGGCTGGCTGGCAGGTTTATATAGCTTCCAGCCCCTCCTACAAATTCAGGCCTAGGCCTTCTACTTGTAGGAGACATATTCTTAAAGTGGAACTATCACTTTGGGTGCTACTTACAATCTACTTTTTTAATGGAAAATGTATTAACTCTAGCATCATCTTATTTTTTTTTTTTTTTTTTTTTTTTTTTTTTTTTTAATGAATTGGCAACTATGCTCTGTTTTAACAAATGTGTTTAAAATGTGGGTATGGCTAAATTTCTGCTGGTTTGTTAGAGGAGTAACAATTGTGCCTAATTTAGCAAAGCAGTTGGCACTCCTTTTCGTTGATCTGGCTAACTGTGACATTCATTTAGCAGCATGTGCTATTCAACATCAAGGCGTTACGATGCTTGTTGCATCAAAACATGACAGTCGAATAGTGCATAAATGTACGGCTTTCAAAATATATTATGTGTAACAAATAGGCACTTTCAAAAGTGCCTGCATTTATTTTGCCTATGTTTCAAACTAGCAAAAAAAGATTCTGCATTTCCCATAACATTGACACACATATAAAGAGACAATTGTGAGTTTGTGTGTGTGACCCATCAGAGAATGGCAGGCAAGTAGCAAGGACCTCATATGACCACATTTCTTAAAAACACCAGTGTGAACTAGCCCTTAAAGGTATAGTAATGTTTAATTTTAAGATGCTTTAATATTGTAGGCATTAAAAAAAGAATTATATTGATGTAAGTTCTGTCTCTCAAACCTTTATGGCTTGAGAGATATTACTGGCTAAAGTTCCCCTCCAGGCTGTTTCAGAGAAGTCTGCCCTCTATCTGACAGCAGGAGATTCCAGTCCCGGGACCGGTCAGTGGCTCTACAGCAGAGCCGAAATCGCGCTATGTAGAAATAAATACTTCATTGGAATGTTCTACAAAGTATACCTGGTTTGCAAGCACACTTTTTAGATTGTTCCAGTGAAGTATTTATTTCAAAACTGCACGATTTCGGCTCTGCTGAAGCACCACCGCCAGTCAAATGACCGGAATCTGCTGCTGTCAGCTACAGCGCTGGCTTCTCTGAAACAGCCTGGAGCGGGGAACTTTAGCCAGTTATAGCTCTCAAACCATAAAGGTTTGAGAGACAGGACTTACATCAATGTAATTCTTTTTTTAATGCCTAGAGTACTAAAGAATCTTAAATTTAAACACTACTATCCCTTTAAAGAGGATGTTGCAGGGATTAGTTATGACCTTTCGAACACCAACCCTTGTATATTTATCAAAAGGCAAATGTGTAAATGCATACAAACTAATAGAATTTGGAAGTGAAACAATGAAAATTCTGTAAGCTTTGATTTTTTTATTTTTTATTTTTTTTGTTTTCTTTTTAAATCTACATATCTAGTTATTTTTAAATTTGTTTTACAAACTATTTAATATCTTCTGTTTCCTTTAGACTCGGCAGATACGTGTAAATCCACAGATCGCACTTTGCAGCACTTTATATCCGAGCATTTCTGTACAGAGCCACTGCCACAGGACACATTACAACAGAAATCAGGTATGGCTAGCAGCGCTTGTACTTCATAGACCTTTTATTTCCTAGGATCTCTACTGTAGTTTGTAGAGGTTAATGTGGAACTGTTACTTTTTCACATGAAGGTGATTTTGAAAGTGCTTTGAAAATAACCAATATTTGTTAAAGCGGAACGATCGCCCCAAATAAAGCCCCCCCCCAAATGATTATTCATATAGCTATAAGCTTAGAAATAGTATCATTATCCAGTATAGTACTAGTACAGCGTTATTAAAGGGATAGTAATGGTTCATAATAAAAGCAGCTCTAATTAATCATAATAGTAAATGGACCATGGAGAGTGTTATTTCAATTCTGTCGGAGTTGTAGTTCAAGAGTAATTGAATGATGAAGTATCCCCCTCCCGCCCCCTTTTACTGATGTAACACTGCTCAGCCAGAGCAGAAGGGAGGTGCCCAGGTAGACTGCAGAGAGGGACAATCTTCAATTAAGAAAAAGGGAAAAACCTGAAAAACTTGTCAAGGGGGGCAGGGCTTTCATTGTTCTCAAAGGAAGAAGATTGTCCCCTGCTGTTATCTGCCTGATCTATGGACTGTATTCCAAATCTGAGAAGAGATGGCTTACACTAGGTAAAGGGGTGGGAGGGGAAACTTTGCTTGTGAATATCTCTCAAACTATAAAGGTTTGAGAGATAAGACTGATATCGTTCATGTTTTTTTAATGCCAATAAAATAAAGATAAAACGAAGTATTACTATCCCTTTAAAGGGATAGTAATACTTCGTTTTAACTTTATTTTATTTTGTAGGCATTAAAAAAACATGAAGAATGATATAAGTCTTATCTCTCAAACCTTTATGGTTTAAGAGATATTCACAAGCAAAGTATCCCCCCCCCTGTTCAACCAGATCAGAAGGGAGGTGCCCAGGTAGACTGCAGAGAGGGACAATCTTCAATTAAGATAAGGGAAAAAGCTGAAAAACTTGTCAATGGGTGCAGGGCTTTCATTGTTTTCATACAAAGAAAATTGTTCCCTTCTGTTATCTGTCTGGTCTTACAACCAGATTCACATCTGAGAAGAGATGGCTTACACTAGGAAAAAGGGGCAGGAGGGGAAAACTTTGCTTGTGAATATCTCATAAACCATAAAGGTTTGAGGGATAAGACTTATATCATTCTTCATGTTTTTTAATGCCTACAAAATAAAATAAAGTTAAAACGAAGTATTACTATCCCTTTAAGAAATTCTACTTGATCTGAGACTGACAGGCAGACTTCTTGCTTTAGAGGTATCTGCACACCTGCGCCATCAGCCCCTTCCTGTTACCTTAACCCTTTGGGGGCCAGAGGGGTACGCAATGCATTGCTCCGCAATACGTTGCATACCCCTCTGGCACTCAAAGGGTTATGGTATAATGCAGCACCCCCTCACCAATCCTGGAGGCCACTGGGACGGACAGCGCAGGTGCGCAGATGTCTTTAAGTCAAGATGTCTATGCTGATGCCTGCCTGTTCATCACGATCAAGTAGGATTTCTTAATATTGCTGTACTGATTCTGGATAATGCTACTATTTCTAAGCTTATCACTATATGAATAATTATTGGGGGAGGGGGCATTCACTTTAACTGTTTTTTTATTAGAAACAATAGTTGAATTATTTACATTTATTTATGTGTTACTTTATGCCCATTAGATAGTAGCGGCCAGCAGGTGGTGACAGTTGGGATGGGGAGCAGTGCAGAATTTTCATATCACCATTACTTTCTAATTTGTATAAACAGACAAAGTTATAAATGCAAATAGCTCATAAACCTAAGTTTTTAATAGCTCTGTGCAAGAAATCACCTATTTGTGATAAAGTGACAGTTCTGCATTAATTTGGCCCTCTCCTTAACTACTTTTAGTACCATGGGACATGTTATTTATTTATACTCCAATACCCTCTGTATAGACTTACCCTATATACCAAATAGAGGGTCAGAGGCTGACCTACAGATGTCTTTCTAACCTGTACAATGTTATTACCTCAAGGGCAACAACAGGCCAGGAGTTAACCCTTTGGGAGCAAAAGGGATGAGCAATGCACTGCTTTGCAGTGCATTTCCATTCATGTGACACTCAAAGGGTTAATGATCTCTCTGCCTTAAAAAGAAAGTAGACTAAAAAGTGAGCTTGGATGATTACCAGCAGGAGGGCATCAGGTGGTTCTTGATAACCCCCCCCCATTGAGGGTCTGATTACTGTTGGGGCTATGATAATTTCCATGCCAAAGTTTTTCTGTCTTCAGTCCACTTAAGCAAATGTATTTGTGTTTAATCTTTTACATTTTTTTCATCTTCTGATAACCCTTCGTTTAGATACATGGTCCCAGAGGAGGTATCTTGTACATGAAATGGAAATATTAAATTTTTTGTTCTTTGTTTATTTCAACACATTTCACTCATGGGAGGAAAAATTGCACGCACGCACGCACACACACACACACACACCCCCACCCACTATACACACATTTCATGACCAGGTTCTTTAACCCTTTGAGTGCCAGGGGGAATGCAACGCATTGCTTTGCCATGCGTTGCATACCCCTCTGGCACTTAAAGGGGAACCTTCACATCCCCAAAAATTTTCACCACTGCTTTGAAAATGTAAAACAATATTAGCGCTGGCTTTATTTATTTTCTCCACTGCCTAAGAGTGGAGATATTAATCGTTGAAATGTGGCTCTTCCGCATTCTGGGGAACCGTGTATGAGCAGCACGACTTCCCACCTCCCTCCCAGAAGCCCCTGAGGAGCGTGTTCGCGCTTCTCTTCGGAGCTGCATTTTTCTTGGCTAAAGTGACACTGAACTCTGTTTACCATTTGAATCAAATTCTTTTACTCGTTTTATTGTTTGTTTTTGAGGTTTTTTTTTTTTTTTTTTTTTTTTTTTTTCTGTTTTACCATCTTCAATCTTTAATGCAAACATTTTGCTCCTATGTGTGGCCATCTTTGGTTTTGCTTTCTTTAGCCCTTGATATTCTTCCAGTGTCCTTTTAATGAGCTTAAAAGTTGAGAGTTGGTACCATGTTAGCTGTAGAAATACAGGAGGCAAGTATAGTCAAGTTGATGCCTTTATTGGCTAACTAAGCAGATTTCGGATGCAAGCTTTCAAGACCTCTTAGGTCTCTTCTTCAGGCATGTTATAGGTATAACATGCCTGAAGAAGAGACCTAAGGTCTGATGAATCCAGGGCTGCATTGTGAACAGTGGCCCACCAGTAGAAGAGACTAGCATGGGTCTGATAAGAGACTCCCCCCCCCCAAGTGCTCTCCCACTGATCCTATATAATAATTCGCTAAAACGTGTATAACAACGCAGTCATGCGCAGTAGAGACTGCTGTGTGTGCTGCAGTCATTCACAGTAGAGACTGCCCGCGACACTGCTGATACAGAGCTGGATGCTCCGAAGTCCAGCTCTGTATCAGCCGCTGCGTGGGCAGTCTCTACTGCGCATGACTGCCCCGCGACCGGCTGGCACTGTATCAGCCATGGCATGGGCAGTCTCTACTGCTCATGACTGCCCCACTGTGGCCCGTGTAACGGGCTCTTCAACTAGTTCCACTATAAACTCTGAATTGCACAGCTTCAGTCATATGGGTCATGACACAGCAGACGACACCAGGTTTAACCTAGTCCTAGATTATATTGGGGCAGCACAGGCAACTCGACATAGTTTGTGGCTCTGAGCCACAAACTTCCCAGTTGCTTTCAGCCCCTTTACCAGTCCAGGAAGCCAGTTTCCTTCCCCCCCTCCCCAAATGTCTGACAGAGCCATTTTGGAGCTACACATTGCAGCCCCAGGCTTTTTAATAAAGCATGGCCCCATTGATTCAGACATAATAAAACATAATTGCCTTTTATAGGCAAAGTAATGCCTTATGATAAGTGTTAAAATACACATGCTTAAACACTTTGCTGATAAACAGATAGTGGTCTTCTGTCATTAAGATCAGTGGTCCCCTCCAAACAAGGGTGGATG
This sequence comes from Rhinophrynus dorsalis, assembly GCA_037306005.1. NCBI lineage: Eukaryota > Metazoa > Chordata > Amphibia > Anura > Rhinophrynidae > Rhinophrynus > Rhinophrynus dorsalis. Next base: position 123,548,300 of record CM074727.1, on the reverse strand, counting down.
AATGTAGTTATTCGGTTCACTACTGAAATATCGCCATGTATCGCCATGAAACTGTGCTTTTACAATATTGTCTGATTCAAAAGGGCAACATCAGAATGTTGCCTGAATCAAGACGTGACATTCTGATGTCGCACGCTTAAAGGTCACCAAATAGAGGGCGACATTTTTAATAATAAACCACAGCCCCTTCAATGAAAGTGCTATACAAAATGTCATTTAGTTTTCTAATTTATTTTGAATTCTCGCTTTAAAAAATAAATGGAAATACAAGTTTCTTGTGCACAGATTGAAGAATGATTGATAGATTTGGAACGGAGACTTCAGGAAGAGAATGCCTGGAGGAAGTAAAAATGTAGATTATGGGTGTGCCCGGTTCGTCACTCTTGCTGCTTCCTCCTGTCCCCATTGAATTCCAGGTGATGCCAGCCATGTCTTAGACACCCAAGCAGCCCCCGGTATCCCCCCAGGTGCAGCCCCCGGTATCCCGCCAGCTGCAGCTGGTTATCTTGATAAGCCAGTGTTTTGGGGAATCAGTGTATTTCAGCTAGGTTTTCCTTGCCAGCTGTTGCTGCTGGTGCCTGGCCCTGGACGGCCTCCTCTCGCTGTTGCACACTAACTTTACATTTACCCTTTGAGTGCCAGTGGGGTCCGCAATACATTGCTTTGCAATGCGTTGTGTACCTCTCTGGCACTTAAAAGATAAGGCACAGAGGGAGACATATTTTGAGTTGCATACCCATGTTCTACATTTTTATGTCCTTCAGGCATTATCTTTCTGAAGTCTCTCCGTTCCAGATATAGCGATCATTCTCCAATCTATGCACAAGAAGCTTGTATTACCACATTTTGTTTAAAGAGAGAATTCCAAATAAAGTAGAAAAATAAATAACATGGTGGATAACACTATCTGCCCTGCTTCAGGTAGGTACATAATTAGAGTACAAATAGCAGTGTCTGGAACGCGTTACCGGTCGCTGTAGTATACTGGAATGTGAAGGAGACCGATAGCTCTCAGTCTCCACTCAGATCTGCATCTGTCTTCTCTCTTGTTTGCTTGTCTTGTGCTGAGAGGCAGACCTGAGAGGAGACTGAGAGCTGTTTGTCTCCTTCACATCCCAGTACACTACAGCAACTGGTAACGCTTTCCTGAACGCCTCTATTTGTACAATAATTCTGTACATATCTGAAACAGGACAGATAGTTATACGTAAGTACTTTACTATTATTATTCTTTGGAGGAGCATTTTGATTTAAAATAAAGGAGAAAACTAAATGACAATATATAGCACTTTTATTGCAGGGGCTGTGGTTTGTTATTGAAACATGTCCCGCTATTTGGCAACCTTTAAGCATGCAACATCAGAATGTCGCTCGTTTGATTTGGGTGAAATTCTTATGTCTCCCTTTTGATTTAGGTAACATTTTTAATGCGCTGTTTTGATGGTTTCCAAATAGATGGAGACATTTCAATAGTATACCAAGAAATGCCCTTAAGTGAGCTTAGAGTAGTGGTATATTCATTGAATGAACTGTAGTGGACGAATCGGACTTCACTTGTGAATTCCATGGGTGTTTATATCCAAACACGCAGTTGGCAAACTACATCCATCTACTTTGAGTATCGGTTTGTGAATATATACAAGTCTCTGCTTTGTAATTTTGGAATATTAAAACATCACTATTTTTTCCTTTTTTCTTTATTTTGAGATATGTACAGCTGAAAATGCATTAAAGGTATCTTTATATATATATATATACACACACATTTTTTTATTTTTTTTTTGGAGCACCTATTTTTTTGGGGGTTACAGGCTCACTTTAATACACTTTTTAGATGTTGTATGCATATAATATTTCTGCACCAATATAGGAAGTGTTATTCACGTATATCTTAGAGCTTAGAATTATTAGTTGATTCAAGGGAATTATGTGTATGCTCTGAGGCCCAGCTTTCCTGGGTTTTCAGGGGAAAGGAAGTGGGAGGTGCCGGGGCTTCTTCTCTTCCTTTCCATCGACGGCTTACCCAGGAGGACCCTGAGTAGGCAAGTTCTCACACTGGGTGGTCATCCATCCAGACGCTCTCTTCCTCACTTCAGCAGGAGAATAAGTTGTTTCTTGTGTTTCTGCTTTTTCTCTTGCACTTTATTGCTTTTGGAGGATTTGCTTATGATGACAAAGATATGGGGGAAGTCCTAAACAACTAGAAAGACAGCAGTTTCGGCAGTAGCCCAATGTACATCTTGTCAATCTAGTCTTTGCAAAGATTAGACTGGTCAATCATTGACTAGTTGGAGGGGTGGCATTATTCTCATGTCTGACGCCTTTATCTAGATGGTGATTGACTGAGAGGTGAGGTTATGCCAGGGCATATTATGTGCCCTGCATAATACCACCTTCCAGCGAGTGGGAACGTGGGAAATTATTTGAACATGTATTGGCCATATAAAAGCACTCTCCATTCATATATTTCCCACAGTGGCTTGGGCAACATCCTGAGCAGGGCTAAAGGGGGGTAACTTGTTGGTGGCGGCGGAAACTGAGTAGGTGAATTGGTATGGTTTTCTTTCTTATCTAATGCAACTCTGGATACAGCGGACGACCAGGGCATCGGACACCGCTGGACTTCCGACATAAAGGTAAATGTTTCAAGTGTGAAACACATGGGGAGAGGGAATGGGGTATAGATTGTCAGTGTCGGGTTTAGTGGGGGATATTTTATTGTTAGTGATAGGGCTACTTGGGGGGAGTACTTTAGTGTTGGGGAAAGGGGACTTAAAAGGATAGTAATGGTTCATTTTAAGTTGATTTAATATTATAGACATTAAAAAAAGATTAACATCAAGGTAAGTCTTATCTCTTAAACCTTTATGGTTCGAAAGATATAACTTGCTAAAGTTACCTTTTCCTGGCTGTTTTACTCAAGTCTGCCATCTAGCTGAAAGCTGCAGATTCCAGTCATTTGACCAGACAGAGGCTCTTCAGCAGAGCTGAAATCACGCTATTTAGAGATAAATACTTTATTGGAACGGTCTACAAAGTGTGTTTGTGAGCCAGGAACACTTTGTAGACCGTTCCAAATTAAGTATTTATCTTTAGATATCATTATATCGGCGCTGCTGAAGAGCCACATCTGGTCAAGTGACCAGAATCTGCTTCTGACAGCTTTACAGCTCGTCAAGCAGAAAGGGGTGGCACCGGAGATCTTTATTTTCCTATATCTCTCAAACCATAATACGAATAAGTGCATGTACTCTCTTTTAATTGTATCTACCATATAGTTAATGCTTTTTTCTGACATTACTATCCTTTTAATTTTATCTTGGTGATGGTAGTGTTTGGTATGGTGGGGAGTTAGGGGACTTTTGTTTGTAAGGGAGAGTGTGCCTTGTGATTTTGATTAATAGATTGGGGACTTTGGGACCATATTAATGAATCTGTGACTTACTGGTGTAGGGATATGTGTATATGTGTTTTGCCTCTGATCTTTTGTAGTACAGTGGTTAACATGCTTTGGGGACTCTGTATATCCCATTAACATCTGTTCACTCAGCGCTTACACTAGAATAGCAAATAGTATAGGCTGTTCCACGGATTCATATGGGCGCTAATCTAGTCACATTTATACATCTTTACTCTGTGACTTAAAAATACTGGTTCCTTTTATTTTAGCTGGCCTAACAGAATCAACTCCCAGGAGTGTTTGCATTTTTTTTGCAAGGGACAATTTGAGAAAAGAACAATTAATTGACTGCAATATACTAATTAATAATGTAACAAAATTGGCAAAAACCACAGACACAAAATGAGTCTATGCAGTATATTGTACACAATTCATGGTTACGCTACCTTACATTTTGCTGCGGAATCTTATACTTAGCACCACAGGTTTTTTTCTTGTCTCATTGCTAAAGATCAGTCAAGAGTAAATGTTATACATCACAGTGGACAACATTTAAAGGGATAGTAATGTTTCACAAAAACAGTAGCTCCAATTAATCTTCATAGTATTTGAGCCATAGAGAATGTTATTTCAATACTGTCAGAGTTGTAGTTCAAGATTAATTGAATAATAAAGTTTCCCCCTCCCGACCCTTTTACCTAGTGTAACACTGCTCACCTCAGATGTGGAATCTGGTCCATAGACCAGACAGTTCACAGCAAGGAACAATCTTCTTACTGTGAGAACAATGAAAACCCTGCCCCCCTCAACAGATTTTTCAGCCTTTTCCCTTATCTTATTTGAAGATTGTCCCTCTCTGCAATCTACCTGGACACACCCTGCTGCTCTGAGCTGAGCAGTGTTACATCAGTAAAAGGGGCGGGAGGAGGATAATTTATCATTCAATTACTCTTGAACTACAACTCTGACAGAGTTGAAATAACACTTTCCAAGGCCCAAATACTATGATGATTAATTCAAGCTGCTTTTATTATGAAACATTACTTTAAAGACCAGAGCAGTGTGCAACTATTTCTTCTTAATGCATGGCATACCCCTCTGGTGCTTAAAGGGTTAATGATCCATTGAATTTGCCTGTGGGCTTGATTTTACAATATACTTTTATGCGCCAGACATTGATCTGCCTGGATCTGTTTCCAGATTACTTACTGTCAGGAACTATGAAAGAAAGAATAGCAACACAATTTAGGAAAGATAATGGAAAAAGGTGGCATGCAGAGCTTTAAGTGCAGCAGTGTTAATGTTATATTGTATCCCTGTCCTGCTTTAATGGTCACTGACCAGAAACATTCCTGAAAATAGAAATTCAAGGAGCTTACTGTCAGGGATATAGATGTGTACAAAAAATAGGTGAAGATGTAAAAACAAACTTGCCCCCCCCAATAATTCCCCATCTGGCGACTAGCTGCTCAGTAGTGATAGTCGCCAGAACTATTACCGCGTTAACGAGAATTATTCATTGCTCCAGGGCTGACAGGCAGGAAACAGCGCAGACATCTTTCCATAGTGAGGTCTGCGCACCTGCGCTGTCAGTCCCTTTTGAAGCCGAACAGCTCCTAGCAACGCCTCCTTGAGCAGTCTGGGGCAGTCGGTAGCCAGAGGAGGTAGTCAGACAATACCCAAATCAGTAGCCAGAGGAGGTAGTCAGGCAAGCCCAAGTGAAAAATCAGAGACCAAACCCAAGGAGCTAGAGAGTTCTAGGCACCATGCAAGGGTAATGAAAGAAACCAGACTAAGAGAATATAAAGCCCTGCCGGACATAAGCCCCATTGCGTGGCCAATGAATATGGGCGTCTCTGGGCATTCCAATAAACTGAATGACGCGAGCATACTCCCATGAGACTGCCGGGACTGAGGAGGCAGTCTCTTTCGAGAGAAAACCTAGGACCCAGGAAGCAGCTCTTAGTGATGTGGAGATCTCAGAGACATTCTAACTCACCGTGGGAGGAAGGGTAAGAACCCTGACAAGGGGGCAGGGTTTTCATTGTTCTCACAGTAAGAAGATTGTCCCTTGCTGTAGCTGTCTGGTCTCAAGACCAGATTCCATGTCTGAGGGGAGGTGGCTTACACTAGGTAAATGGGGCGGGAGGGGATACTTTATCGTTCAGTTGCTCTTGAACTACAACTCTGACAGTATTGAAACAACACTCTCCATGGCCCAAATACTATGAAGACCGAGCAGAGCTGCTTTTTTGTGAAACATTACTATCACTTTAAGTAAAGCAATTCTAATGCAAAGCTTTTTTTGTTCCATTTTAAGACTAAATTATTAGGCTAAAATGTATATATGTGTACCTAATAAGTTGTTTCTTTGAGGAGGATGGAAATTATGTAGTCCTTTTTATAAGAGACCTCTTAAAGAAAAACAAAAAATGGCATATGAAATGAGTCCATGTTTTACAGGTTCCCTACTAGTTACAAAACTACACATCTACTATCTGCCCCCTCAGTGTCATTCCCCTGCCCATCATTTCTTTAATTTGTTCCATGAAACACTTGTACTTCTTCAGCAGTTCAATGAACACTGTTTTAAAGGGATAGTAATACTTAAAATGTAAAAAAAATATACGTTGTAGGGTTTATCCCCCTGAGTAAAACAACAGTACTCCCACTGCTGAAAGGTGTTTCATTCAAAAGTTATTAATTTTAGGTGCAATATCACAGTGGCCTGAAATTGTACAGTGGTGCTGTTGCTACACCATCCTATGGACAGCTCTGGTCCCGGGACCATAAATCTCCATAGGATGGTGTAGCAACAGCGCCACTGTACAATTTCAGGCCACTGTGATATTGCACCTAAAAAATTCAACATTGAAAATTAATAACTTTTGAATGAAACACCTTTCAGCGGTGGGAGTACTCTTGTTTTACTCAGGGGGATAAACCCTACAACATATTTGTTTTACATTTTAAGTATTACTATCCCTTTAAAACCACTACCTTAAATGATTAATTTTGGTCAATTTTCAGGATCATGAGTGGGGAAGAAAACAGGGAATTGGGAGATAAAGATAAGAAAAAGATGGTTTGGGAGAACTATAGGGACAGAGAAAGTGAAAGCTGTGGGGAATTGGTGAGAGGAGACAAAGGCAATGAGAAAGCAAGAGGAAAAAAGAAGATGACGACTGCAAAGAAGGAAAAGAAGATGGAAAGAGAGAGATTTGAACAGTGTATTGGACGACAGAAAAATGTTCTTTTTGCAGGAATTCCCTCAGAAGCCAGGATGTGATGTTTCTTGCATGTTTTACTTTTGAGGTGAAAAAATTCACCCATCCCTATTTACGAGATACTGATACCTTTGGAAAAAGTGAAAGTTTCTCAGTTTTATATGCTAATTAAGCTTTGTGTTGCACTGATAATGACCTAAGCATATGGTGCTACACTCTCCATACAGAATAAAATTATCTCCTAAACTGCACCTGCTTGTGTTTTCGCTAATAACACAGGCAGTTTTTAAAGGTATAGTAATACCTGAAAATAAGTTTATTTTATATTGTAGCCCTTAAAAAAACCATGAAAGATGATATAAGTCTTATCTCCCAAACCTTTATGGTTTGGGAGATATTCATATGTGAAATATAGTATAGTTCACTTTTCCTTGCTGTTTCAGCCAAGTCTGCCATCTAGTGGACAGATTTGGAATTAGGTCCACATAGCAACCGGCAGCTCTTTAGCAGTGCCGAGATCACGATCTTTGAAAAGAACTGCTTCATTGGAACTGTGTACAAAGTGTACCTGGCTTGAAAGCACACTTTGTAGACAGTTCCAAATAAGAAATTCTTTTTAAAGATCATGATCTCAGCACTTCTGGAGAGGCACAGCTGGTCTGGCGACCGGATTCCAAATCTGAAGGATGGAGCAATGACATCACTCCAGGGGAAACTTTACTTCTGAATATCTCCCAAACCATAAAGGTTTGGGAGATAAGACTTATATCATTTTTCATGTTTTTTTAAGGGCTACAATATAAAATAAACTTATTTTCAGGTATTACTATCCCTTTAATGATTTTTTTTTAAACATGCAAAAGTAAAGGGCACGGGTCCACTTTCAGCAATGTCCCTAGGTGATATACAAAATGACTACTGTAAGTTTGTTCTCTTTCACCTTTATTTCCAGATATGAGACATAGGTCTGTACTAGTCTACCAATTTTTGTAGTTGCTTCTGAGACATCATTAACTCTGCTGCAATGATTTCATCCTGCTCTCCTGTTTATACTTATAAAGTGAAAAAAGCTCTTTTTTGGGGGGGTGAAGGGGTGGGGATTAATGGAGAAGAATAATCTTGAAATGCTTTCAAGATGGAGGTTCCACTGAGGATAGGATTTCAAATTATCAGATCCTCTTTAATCATAATTGAAAGCAACTATTTTTATCTCCTTTGATTCTAGACCTGCATTCAACACATTCATTCACATTTTTTCTTAAACATTACTTCATATGCATTGAAGGCTTTTTTTTTTTTTTTTTTTTTTTTTTTTTTTTTAACTTTCAGAACTGGGCTCAGTTTGAAAATCCAGTACATCATTTAGCTACAACAAACTTATTTCTGATTAGCAGGATTTTCTGGAGCATGGTAAAGTTACTGTAAAATCAGGGCTTAAAATGTGAATTCCTTTGCTACTAACCAGACCTGAAACGTTACTCTCACTGCAAGCCATAACATACCCACCAGGGCTGTATATCTACTCGCCAGGGCTACATTTTCACTCGCCATTGGCTAATGGAGAGTGGAAATTTTGAGCCCTGGTAAAATCTTAGGTATAATACGCACCTGTGTATAATATACAGTTGTAAATTTGACCCGAGAGTTAAGGGGAAAACAAATGTGCCCATGTATAATATGCACCCTTGTTTTCCCTCATTCTACCCTCAAAAAAATAATTATTTTCTTGCCTGCTTCTCTCCCTTCACCTACCTCAATATACTGCCACCTTCCCCTTCTCATCCCCTCAGGATAATCTGCACAGTGGGCGGAATGCTTGCACTTACATCCAACTTCCCTCATCCCTCTGTGAGGACCTGTGGTAATTCATGGTAATGATAGTGGAATTTGAGGACATGAAGGTCCTCCCAAGGCACTACTGTAGATCCAGTGCATAGACCTCTGCACACTGAAACTACAGTAGTGCCCTGCGAGGTCCTTCAGGTCCCCAAAGGGCATTACCATTATCTTGAATTGACACAGGTCCTCACAGGGGGATACAGGAAGAGGGCTGCAAATGCAAGCATGCCACCTACTGCACAGATATTCCAGATTCCTCCGGAGGGGATGAGTAGGGGGGTATGGTGACAGCATGTTGAGGTGGAGGGAGGGAAGCAGATGTGTGTGTGTATTTATAATTATATAATTGTATTTATTTTCTCGTGTATAATATGCACCCCCCCACTTCACTTAAGGTGGAGAGGGGCAACACTGTAAGTATTATATGTGAGATTTTACAGTACGTACTGTATGCCTCTCTGGGCTGTATACAGTAAGCTAAAGTGGGTACGATTACAAGACCAACCAATTACACCAGGGATCAAACCTTCCCCAAATTCCCATTGATTTAAATGGCATTAACCCGTTGAATGCTAGATAGGTCTCCATGCATTGCTTCGCAATATGTTATAGACCTTTCTAGCATTTAAAGGGTTAGTAATGTCCAATGATAATTTTATGCGGTGTTGTAGCTTTAAACAAAATTATATAATGTTCAACACTAAAGTTCCTCCCTCTCTTCCCGTCTCCCGACATCCTCTGTAAAGCTGACAGAAGGAGATCCGTGTCATCTGACTGGAGGCGGCTCATCAGCAGAGCCGAAATAGCAATATTTAAAAAAAAGAACTACTTTGTTGTAGACTGTTCCAAAGTGAGCTTGCAAACCAGGCACACTTTGTAGACCATTCCAATGAAGTAATTCTTTTTAAATATTGCTATTTGGGCTCTGCTGAAGAGCCGACGGCTGATCCCAGGACCGGGATCTCCTGCTGTCAGTAGAGAGCTGACATCAGGTGAAGGGGAGGGAGGGGGGAACTTTAGATGAGAATATCTCTCAAACCATAAAGGTTTGAGAGATGGCATTTGCTCCACATAATTTATTTTTTTTTTAACTCTACCTAGAATAAAATTATCATTGGACATTAGTAACTCTTTAAAATGTTTTGCCCTATTTAAATCAGTTGGCATTCTGATTTGACCCCTATGGTGCAGTTGGCTTGCTTCAGAATTGTATGTCATTATCTTCATGAATACAGCTCTGCATATACCTGCCAATAATCCGGATCCTATTACCTGACATTGGCATTACTTGATTAATGACATTTTAACCCCCGGATCTTCTCAAGTGCCCAATATACTCTGAGCATTCCCTTTTACTTTGCCAACATATTCCCAAATCCGATGTGCTAGTACTTTTATTTAAATATGTTCTGGTACAAGTGAAAGCATCTAGAATGGCAGAAAGATCCACAGCTGTGTTTATGATACAACACTAGCTGAGATCCTAGTGGAAGCATGGTTGTGGCATAATACCTCAATGATCCCCAGATGTTTTTCAAATGACACTTAATCAGAGGAAAGTACATAAATAGTAAGAAATATGTTTCATAAATCACTGTAAAGTCAGCTGCAAAATCTCAGCGTTGAAGTTATTTTAGAGGAAATTCCAAAGCCGTTGTTTATAGAATTATCCTATGTTAGTAATGTAAAATATCTCCAAAAGTGCAGAAGTGTAAAGCAAGAAAGTTATAGAACCGTGCAAAGCTTTTTATGATGACTAAACACACAGCATGGCGCAAAGAGTCTCTGCCAGAATTATGACACTTAGCGGCTGTGTAGCCAGCAACATAATGCATGACAACCTATATATCATGGGTTGCTGTGTTACTAGGGCACCACTGCCCAAATAAATTGTTTTTATACTGAAAGGTTTATTGGCAAGTGCCAGGACACGGAATGCAACTGTGGAACAGTCTACTATTGTGGCCGCAGTTCCCTGCTATTCATTCTACAGACATACTCTTCCACGTTCAAACCACAGACAGTAAAGAAATCTGACAGTGGAGCTTTAAGCAGAATCAGGAAGTTTAAATGCACAATGCATTTAGTTCACCAAGTAGATATTTTACGTCTCTGTAATTTTTCAGATCATGTCTCGTAGGTGCTTGTACGCTTCTGAAAAAAATTATTATTTAAAGCGTAACTGTCACCCCAAATAAAGTCTCCCCCCCCAATAATCATATAGCGATAAGCATAGAAATAGTAGTATTATCCAACATGGGTAGAGTGTTGTTATGAAATCCTACTTGATCAAGATGAACAGGCAGGCATCAGCGCAGACATTTTGGCTTAGACATCTGCGCACCTGCGCTGTTCGTCCCGGTCTCCTCTAGGAGGCGCTGCATTGTACATTAAGGTAACAGGAAGGCATTGACGGCACAGGGGAGCAGATGCCTCTAAAGCAATAAGCTTGCCCATCAGTCTCAGCTCAAGTAGGATTTCTTAATAACTCTGGACTTGTTCTGGATAATACTTCTATTTCTAAGCTTATCTCTATATGAATAACTATTCAGGGGGGACTTTATTTGGGGTGATATTTCCGCTTTAACTGTTGACATGGAGTCGGGTATTATTTAGAGCATTACCATTTTTAACCCTTTGATTGCCAGAGGGGTACACATAGGCTGACCATACCTCACCTTCATACCTCCCAACATTTCAAATTGCCAAAGAGGGACACCTGTGGTTTAGGGGGTGTTTCTGGGGGCGTGGCTGGTGGGCAGGACATTACCAAGAATTTTTAGGCTATTTCTTGACCTACTGACACCTCCTTGTGTAACCTAGTAAATGACTTATAACAAGACCAATGTATTTTATCTATACAGACTAATTTATAAACACATACTGACCTTTAAACAAGCAATAATGTGAGTTTTATTGCTATGGAGCAATGTGATACACTTATATACACACACCACACAGTCTGATCGCCTAAAAAGAGGGACATCAGGGTAGGAAAAAGGGACAGAGGGATTTGGGTCTAAAAGAGGGACTGTCCCTCCTAAAGAGGGTCACTTTGGAGGTATGCACCTTTAAAAAGGGACACATAGGAACTAGGCATATTTCAGGAGTGCACCAAAATCAAAGCAACCCTGTAGTATGCATTTTTCATGTGTGTCCCTTTTTTAAAGATGAGGTATGGTCAGCCTAGGTACACAACACATTGCTCTGCAATGCATTCTGTACTCCTCTGGCATTCAAAGGGTTAAAAGGGAACAATCACCTCATAACATTTTTTTACCATAGGCTTAGTTAATAAAGTTGTATTAGGAAAGCTGTTTTTTTTGTTTTTTTTTATAATACTTTAAAGATATTGCATCTTCAAGCTGTGCCGGTCAGCATAATGCAACGTGCTGAACCTTCGGCACAGCTCTTCTTCATGTCCTAATTCTCCTCCCACCTCCCTCCCAACTGCCCCAGGGAGCACATTCACGTTTCCCTTAGGTGTGGTGTGAATGGCTTCTATCATTACATCAGGCTTTGGTTAGCATTATACTGAGGTTGCAACCTCAGTATGATGCTAAATGGAGCTTGATGTAACAATAGAAACCATTCACAGCACACCGAAGGGAAGCATGAATGTGCTCCCTGGGGCAGTTGGGAGGGAGGTGGGAGGAAATTTATGACGTGAAGAAGAGCTGTGCCGAAGATTCAGGTTGCTGCATTATGAGGAAGTACACAGCTTAAAAATGAAATATATTTAAAAGTACATACATTTAGGAAAAAACAAACAAAACAGCTTTCCTAATACTACTTTATTAACTAAACCTATGGTAAAAAAAAAATGTATGAGGTGAATGTTCCCCTTTAAGAATACTTTAATGACCAGAAGGATGTGCAATTCACTGTAAAGCAATGTGTAGCACACCCCTCTGGTAATTAACTGGGTAAGTCAGTGTTACCCTACCGGGGTGCTGTGGGACTTTGATGTGCCACAGGCACTAGATAAGGGTGCTACAGTTTTTCCTATGAGGCCTTTGAAGACTGATGAAATGAGTATCTTGAGTTTCAAATCTATATGTATAGAAATTCTTATGCACACTATTCCACATTTTGTCATTCTGATTGCGAGCTGTAGGAATAACTAGATATCTTTTATATGTGTACCATTGAAAAGTGACTTATAAAACTTTGTGTGCCCTGAGAGATCCAGAATGTGTTAGTGGTGGCTTGACCCAAACAAGAATGAGAATCACTGGGTTACGTAGAGTCTGGGTCCCGTGTCCCGACAATAAAGAGTCCCAGAAAGAAGAATCGCCACCCCACAGCACAGGTAGTCTGCCAATTGACCCTATACTGCCAGTTCACACACACAACTGACAGCCACCGGCCTCCACCTTACATAAACTCACACATATACTGTGTAAATATGTGTGCAATTGTTGGGTAAATTAAGCTTGGGTAATGACAATTTATACTGTACTGCTGCTTTGCTCAGGTGGTTCACTTGACATCAAGTGACAGTGACTGTGCCTTACCTAACGCATCGTGCACCACAACCAGCCAATGAAAGAGGAGAATATTTGCATAATGCTCCTCATTGGCTGGCTGGTATGTGTGAGACAGTGGAGAAGGCGGTACGCTTGCACTGCGACACATGGGTAAGATGTGTCAGTCCAGTGAGTGTTACAGGAGGCAGCCTGGTTTCGGTGACAGAACAAGAACAACTCTCCCAACTCCAGTGAGGCCCGACTCCCATTCTGACACTCAGAGTAAGTCTTCACATTCACAGGAAAAATCACAAGAAAAATGTTACTACATACACAGATATAATAATAAACATGCCACTTTTGGGCAAGATTAGGATAAATATCTGAAACTCAAATCCAGTGTAGCTGTAACCCTTTGAGTGCCAGAGGGCTACGCAATGCATGGCTTCGCAATCTGTTGCATACCCCTCTGGCACTCAAAGGGTTAAATCATTATTTGTGAATGAAATTAACCCTTTGCAGACCAGGGGAATCAGAATGTGCAACACATTGAGAAGCAAAAGCTTGATTTTACAGCAACTTGTTTGTGAAATTATCACATTGTACAAGTATATGAGAGGTCAATACAAGGATCTCTGTGGTGAGCTATTTATTCCAAGGCCTGATCAGGTGACCAGGGGACACCCCTTGAGATTAGAGGAAAGGAGGTTTAAACTTCAGCAGAGGAAGGGTTTTTTTACGGTAAGGTCTGTCAAATGGTGGAATTCATTGCCCAGGGAGGTAGTTATGGCAGATACAATGGATACATTTAAGAGAAGATTAGATACATTTCTTTCAAAAGGGAACATACAGAGTTATACTGTTTATCAGTAGGCTGATCAGGAAGGTCTGATAAAGACTAATTTAATTGGTAGCAGGAAAGCTATAAAATTCTCAGTTACTGAGGTATGAGGCGAAGGTTGAACTTGATGGACTTGTGTCTTTTTTCAACCTAATTTACTATGTTACTATGTATGTAAATTTGTGTCCCTGAATGGCCGAAAGCAAATGTGGTCAACCTAGAAGTGCACACTGCAAAATCTTAAACCTTGAGAAGGCACGGTGAAAGCATAGCAATGTCTCCATGTTTGCTGCAATTTCAAAGGCATGTAATGGCAAAGACATCTGTTTATGTGACAAGATGTAACTGACATGCCTGGGAACTCTTCGGATTTGCCCGAGACTCCAATTTTCAGAGTGCATTATCAGGTCTCTGGGGCAGAGGATGATACTCTGGATGTGGGGAGTTTTCTTTAAAATTCTACCCACTTCTGCTCCTTCCCACCTAGTTCTGCCCACATTTCTTCCTTCCCCACCCAGTTCCTCCCACTTCCAGCCCATTTGGTTGCCCTGGAAAGCCCCTCCCCCACTAACAGGTAAACACAGCCTCCTTTTTTGCCGCAATTTGCAGCACTTATACTTCCCAACGGCATCCAAGCGAACTGCACAAATGAATGTTCCCAGGTATGGTAGTTGAGGCAAATATGCCACCGTATCACCAAACCTGGCCCTTTATCAAATCTACATTGAAACTGTATATTCTGCTCATTAGTGTTCTTCACTGTAATCTTCCAACATGTTGCAGCTCCCTATATATTTCACTTGTGTACATATCCACAACAGATCAAAAGAAGAAGGGGATTGCACAAAGTGTTAATCCTTTGAATGCCAGTGCGGTGCCCTCATGCATTTCTTTGGCTCTGGCTCTCAGCGGGTTAAACTGCTCGCATAAACTGATGACAATCCACCCTTATAGTGTCTTCAGACTGTTGAGGTCCATCAGAAGACAAAGCAAACAAGCTGGATAACTTTCAAACCCATCTTTGCGCAAGCTACTCATGGTACACTTCCTACTTGAAGCAATGTCCCGTTACTTATATTCAAATAAGCTGTAATATTCATAGAAAATTATAAATGAAGAACACATATATATATAATAATAATATAAAAATATATTTTGTGACCTCCTAGTCACTTCGTAAGAAGCCTAAAACAGTTTTAGCTTATCCAGCTTCTTTGCTTTGTGCACTGGTGGACCTCAATAGTCTGAGAATACAATCAGGGTAGGAGGTCATCAGCTTATGTTAGGGGTATAGTATTCTATTTTCCCGCTTCTTTCTTCTGTGCTATGTATTGAATGCACATTTTCCACAGACCCGTTGTGTTGGGCTTTATTACAGCGTATCTGTGGGGACATGCATCTTGCAGGACAGGAAGCTATCCTATATGATGCATCATAGATAAACCAGGGGACCATTAGTGGTCTTCATTCAGACCACTGTTCTGATACGTTGTTAGTGCTCTGGAGTTCACAATGCAGCCCCACCTTAATCAGCTGTTTGGAGCCAAGGGAGCAGATCTGCAACTTTCTGATGACGTTACACTTTAACCCCTTCGCGTCCTGTGACGTACCCGGACCGTCACGCTGGTCCGGCACTTAAGTACCAGTGACGGTCCTGGTACGTCACGTACTTTTACTCACCGCGCTCCTGCAGGAGCGCGGTGAGTAATACTGTGGACTGAAATTGATCGCTCCAAGACCGGAGTGATCTCTTTCAGTCCTCCTTTCGATGTACCGCCCCACGTGATCAGTCACATGGGACGACACGTCGAACTCGTCTATCTGGTCCTTAAAGGACCAGACACTGCGGGATCGTCGGACCTTAAGGGGTTAAAGTTACTTTGGGTTAAACAGTCCTCGGCAGTTCTCCTCCCCAAAGCTGGTGGTGTAAACTCTGCAGAAGCAGCTGGTAATTGCTAGTTTCTGTGGTTTCACTCTCACCTGAACCATCACTGGCAGATTCAGCTTTTGAAATGGCCGTATCAGAGAAGGATATATATTTATAATGGTGTTGCTCCCATTTATTGTTTTGTTTTCATGTCACTTGCTCTTTAACCCTTAGAATGTGTTGCGTACCCCTCTGGCACACAAAGGGTTAACGTAAACATCTTAAAATAAGGAAAGGTTATCTCTCTGAATAAAAAAAAATCTTTTTATTTAAAAATATCTTATCAGATCAGAATTGTCAGTCTGGCTTCAGAAATATATTTATTTAATTAAAAAAAAATAATGATTTACAGAGGTTGCGTCAGGAAAAAACAGAATGTATCCAGAATGACTGTGCCAAGTTGTAGCTGACAGAGGTTTTTTTTTTTTTTTTTTTTTTTTTTTTGGTGTTTTTTTTTTTATGGAGAAAAATATTGATAAACCGAACTGCAGATTTTGATTTAAGGCAGTGGTTTTTTAAATTAAGTTCTATGAAACTCCGGGGTGGGATTATTCACTACGGAGTGATAATGAGGTGATAAAGCAGAGATGACTCTCCAGTGATATCACTTCTCCAGTTCCTATGTTATTCTATGGAGCCAGTGCACTAAGATCTCCAACGTTGTAGAAATGTTAGTGCATAGGTTCCATAGAATAACATAGGACTTGGAGAAGTGATATCACTGGAGAGTCATCTCCGCTTTATCACCTCTTTTTTCACACTTTCTCTGTCGTCCAGTACAGGTTACTGGAAACTTTGGATAAGTGATCCACCCCTTTAAGTAGGCAGGAACAATTCTAGAAGTGAATGCAGAGGTTGGAGCCTACCTTCCCTCCTTGGCTGCAGCTAGTTAATCAGCTCCATTTGTTCCTTGGTGAAGACACAGGCAAGAGAACAGTTCTGATATAGTTTTAGCTAATTTTTTATTTTTCTGTTAGAAATGGAGTACCACCATTAGGCGGATTACCATCACTGACAATGCCCTTAGATGTGTCTAGCTCAGTAACCAGGTGCTTTTTGTGGACCTTAAGCCCTGGGGGGAAAATCTTGGGTACAAGTTCTTTCGTCAGGAGTTGCTCACTGAAGCTTCTTCTTAATACATGGTGATCTGAAGACAGAAGATCTGCAGGAAAGGTGATCATCCCTTGGAGTGCTGCAGGTCCTTATGTCCCACAGTGCCCCTCAGCACAGGGGTTTTTCCTTTGGAGTTCCTGTTGCACACTCCTGCACTCACTGGGTTTATCTGTATGTCTGTTGGGTGTTTTGGAGCAAGTTTCTGTGGTAACTTAACCCTTTATCTGCTGGTTTTGCATCTTTTGGGAGTTTGTTGGCACTTTCCCTCCTGGGTTCAGTGTTTTTTGGGTTTGCTAACATGTTCTAGTGATGTTTCATGTAATTTTAATTCATAGCTTCAACTTTGCAAAATTTGTTTTCAGGCGCGCTTTTACCGCATAGACGCCATTGCTCCATTCACTTCTATTGGACTGTACCGTTTGGGGCAAATCTCTGCAACTGCTCAACGTACCGACTTCAGAGATGGCTCATTTTCATTGTCTGCCCTTGCTCTGTCATCCGGTTAATGTTTTATGGGTGTTGGGGGGGGGGGGGCTCAGGGCGCTTAGGGCACTGTTGAGGTACTTTTTCTAGGAAAACTACATTTCCCATGAGCGCTTGCTTCGTGCGCTCATTCCTGATTGGCTCCTGCCGCGGCAGCCGTCTTGTGCCTTTTCCTGAACAAGTATCCTATGCAGGGTTTGGACTCTCCTCTCCTCAGCAGATTAACCCTTTACCTGCCAGATAAGTGTATTTTAGCAATTTCTGGGGTGAAATTTTAATCTTACGAACTGTGTTTGGGTGATTCCTTACACTTTAAACGTTTTGACACTGTGAGAATGTCTAATCCATTAGAGCCAGGCCTAAGACTAAGGACGCTGGGGTCCTAATGTGCATTGGTCCTCGTGTCATTCAGGGTTACCTAGAGAATTCTCAGGTCATTTATGCCCAGCATGTTCTGATGTCCCTGAGTCTATCCCAGGGACCTCCAGCCATGCATTAGAGCCAGTCTGGGTGCAAGAGTTCAAGGCTTCTACTAGAGACCTCCAGTCTACATTGCAACTCTTTCTATCCCAGTTACAGGGGGTCTTCCACTCCTGGCAGACACCTTCTTCTATCAGATTTTCCCTGCCGAAACCACAGGGAGTACCTGATGTATCAGATTCCTCTGAGGAGGAACTGTTGGTGGATTTGGATGTTGAGGAATGTTTTGCTGTGGGCTCCTCTCAGTTTTTTGGGGACCCCTTTGAGGCTGATCCTGATCCCTCATCTGAGGGCTTGATCAGAGCCGTCTTAACTACCCTAAACATTGCCTTAGTTCAGGAGGTTTCTTTGGATCCCTCTGATGTATTTCAGGAGCCTAAAAGGCCCTATACTTGTTTTCCACCTAACCCCACTCTTGACCACCTTGTGTCTGATGAGTGGAAGTCTCTGGACAGGAAGCCTTCTGTTTTCAAGAAATTTGCCAAGCTTTACCCCTTCTCTGAGGCGGCTCTGGTTCAGTGGGTTCATCCCCCAAAAGTGGATGTTCCAATCTCCAGGCTATTTAAGTCCACTGCCTTGCCAGTTGCTGATGCTTCCGCTCTGAAAGACTGGACTGACAAGAAACTTCAGGTCTCCATCAATTCCATTTTTGCCACTGCTGGTACTGCCATGCGACCAGTGTTTGCTGCGGCATGGGTGAACCGAGCCATTGTGGTCTGGACTGAACAGCTCACCCTGACTGTCTGTCAGGGTGCTCCTACTTTGGATATATTGTGGCTTCTTGCCAACATTTTTGAGGCCCAGCACTATGTTTCTGCTTCCTTATTTGATGCCATCCATTTGGTGGCAAGGGTTTCCACCATGTCTGTGGTTTTCAGAGACGAGCTCTTTGGCTCAAGATCTGGTCTGCTGACACTGCTTCCAAGAAAGCTTTGCTTTCATTGCCTTTTCAATGCACTTCTTTGTTTGGGCCAGATCTTAAGGATCTGATTAATGAGGCCACAGGGGGCAAGAATACCCTTCTGCCTATGGTCCCCAGGAAGAAGACACCACTCGAGCGTAATCAGCTTTTTGCTTCCTTCCAGACTGAGACATGTCCTGTGAACCAGGCGGTTCCCTCAGCTCTGCCTTCCTCCTCCAAGCCCAAACAGCAATGGAAGCCCAAGGTCTCCTCCAAGCCTAAGGCTTCCAAGCCTTCTTCGGTATGACTTGCCAAACCCAGGTCCCCACCCAGCTGTGGGTGGCCATCTGCGTCACTACCACAGCTTCTGGGAGGATTCAGTGGCGGACCCGTGGGTTTTACAGGTGGTGATGGAAGGGTACAGGATCCCTTTCACCTCTCTTCCTCCCTTTTGGTTTTTCCCCTCTCATACGCACCAGGGCGTAGAGAAGTGCCGTCTGTTCAGTGGTGCTATCCAGGCCCTTCTGGTCAAGGAGGTATGGGTTTTTACTCAAACCTCTTTGTGGTCTCCAAGAAGGATGGCAGCTGTCGTCCCATTTTGGATTTGAAGGATCTCCGTTCCTTTTTGATCAAGACTCATTATCACCAGGAGTCCCTAAGAACGGTGATTGCTGCTATGTCCCCAAGGGAATTCCTTGCCTCTCTGGATCTTCAGGATGCGTATCTACACATTGCCATTCAACCAGAGAGTCGGCAGTATCTCAGCTTTGCCTGCGACCAAGGGCACTTTCAGTTTTCAGCTCTTCCTTTTGGTCTGACTACAGCTCCTCAAGTCTTCAGCCTTGTCCTGGGAGCTTTTGTATCCGCCCTTCATTGGGACGGCATCAGAGTTACTCCATACATGGATGAAAGCCCCTTCTGTGGAACTTCTTCATCAGTAGGTTCAGGACTGCATTCATGCTCTCACCAGTCACTGGTGGATCATCAACATGGACAAGTCAGATCTTGTCCCATCCCAGCGTCTGATCTTCCTGGGCCTTCTCTTCATCAATCAGCAGAGCATGGTGTTTTTCACGGACTAGGTGGCTCACCAGATCACCCACAGGGTTTCTGCTGTTCTGGCTCACGATCCAGTTCCAGCCAAGAAGCTGTCCTCTCTAGTGGAGAAATTCATCTCCACCATAGAAGTGGTCCCATTTGCCATGGCTCACACCAAGGAACTCCAGAGGTTTGTGATCCAGGTGTGCAGGGGTCAGCCGGACCTTCTGAAGATGTCAGTATCCCTACCTCTTCATGTGGAACTGAGCTTGTTGTGATGGCTTGACGTCTCCAGTCTGCTGAAGGGCAGGTCCTTCCTGGTCTCCTCCTGGACCACGGTGACGACGGATGCCAGCTTCTCCGGCTGGGAAGTGGCCCTGGGTCGCCTGAGTGCTCAGGGTCAGTGGTCTCCATAGGAATCTCTCCTTCCCATCAACGTGTTGGAGCTTCGGGCAATATTTCATGCCCTTTGCTATTGGACACCCCAGCTGTAAGAATGCCCAGTCCGTGTCCAGTCCGACAACGACAAGGCCGTAGCTTGCATCAACTAGCAGGGCGGAACAAGAAGTCTCGCCGCTTGGTTAGAGGTCAAGGCTATTTTGTCCTGGGCAGATGAAATTGTTCCTGCCATATCCATAGTGCATATTCCTGGCATAGACAATGTCATGGCAGACTTCCTCAGTTGACACACGGTGGACAGCGGAGAGTGGGAACTGCACCCAGAGGTGTTCACCCTCATTGTTCAGAAGGGGGGTCTTCCTTGCATCGACCTGATGGCGACAAGACACAACCGGAAGGTTCCGAGGTTATGCTCTCTCTGTAGGGATCCTCTAGCTCCAGCATTGGATGCCATGTCCATTTCTTGGTTATTTCCTCTGGCTTACATCTTTCCTCCCCTCCCCATGTTGCACAGGTTGTTACGGAAATTGAGACTGGAACGCTGTCCAGTTATTCTGATTGCTCCGTATTGGCTTCAACAGGCTTGGTTTCTGGAGCTTCTGGATCTGTCATTCCGGCTCCCTTGCTGTCTGGATCTTCTTCTACAGGGTTACCTGTGGAAGGAGGATGTTCATTGTCTAGCTTTGATGGCTTGGAAATTGAATCCTCAATACTGAAGAAGAAAGGTTTTTCTTCTGGTGTGGTGGCTACTATGCTCCGTGCCTGCAAACCTGTTTCTTCTAAGGCCTACAATCGTGTCTGGTCGACCTTTTCTATCTTGGCGTGCTGATAGGGACCTTTCTCAGGATTTTGATCTGCCTACGGTCCTGGCTTTCTTGCAGGACGGTGTGGATAAGGGCCTCTGTTTGAGTTCCCTTAAGGTTCAGACTTCTGCTCTGTTTTCTTTCAGAGGCACATTGCCATACTTCCTGACGTCAAGGTTTTCTTCCAGGGCGTTGCTCATACTTGTCCTGGTTTTAAGACTCCCGCCCCTCAGTGGGATCTTAACTTGGTTTTGGTCGTCCTTCAACGCCCTCCATTTGAATCCTTGGCTACTATTCCTCTACTCCTGCTGACATGGAAAATGGCCTTTCTCCTGGCGATCGTGTTTGTTAGCTGTGTCGTGGAGTTACATGCTCTGTCTTGTAGACCACCCTTTTTGGTGTTTCACAAAGACAAAACGGCGCTTCACACTTCTCAGGAGTTTCTCCCGAAGGTGGTCTCTGAGTTCCATATTAATCAGGAGATTGTGATGCCTTCTTTGTGCCCTGGCCCTACCTCTGGACAAGGAGAGGGATCTCCACTTGTTAGATGTGGTGCATTGTCTCAAGTTTTATGTACGTCGTACTGAGTTCATTAGACAGTCTGATGCGCTGTTTGTCATTCCTGAGGGCCCCAGGGCAGGGAGACCTGCATCCAAATTGACTATTGCATGTTTGATCAAGTCCACTGTTCGTAATGCTTACGAGCTAAGGTAGAAGCCTGTTCCCTTTCGGGTCATGGTTCATTCTACTAGATCTATTGGAGCCTCTTGGGCTTACAAGAATCAGACCTCCGCTGATCAGTTGTGCAAGGGTGCCACTTGGTCGTCTGTGCACACCTTTTCGAAGCAGTACAGTGTTGATGTGCAGGCATCGGCTGATGCCAGTTTTGGGGGGAAGATCCTGGAGGCAGTCTTGCCTGTCTAGGATCTTCTTCAGTTCTTTTGTGCGTCCTTCACTCTTGAGCCCTGTTGGCTCTAGTTCAGTGTGCTGTGGAACAGTTCCTGGGATGTTGTTACCCCTGTTCAGTGTCCGTTGACACTTCTTTGTTTTGTTGGACTATCTGTGATATGATGGTTCATATCTGCTCTGGTGACTTTGGGGGCCTTGCGCCTGGTCCTTGCCTTACTTCCCGCCTCTGGGAAACTGAATGGTTGGACATCCCAAAGTTACCAGTAACCTGTATTGGAAGACAGACAAAAGAGGATTTTAGTCTTACCTGTTAAATCCTTTTCTCTTAGTCCATACAGGTTACTGGTCTCCCACCCTGTCAGGGGACCATGCTTGGCTCTCCTGTGGCAGACCGTGGGGGTCCTTCGGGGTCATCCTCACAGTAGTCTTCTTTCTCTTCTACTAGCTAGTAGGCTCCACCCCCTGCATTCACTTCTAGAATTGTTCCTGCCTACTTAAAGGGG
Organism: Rhinophrynus dorsalis; assembly: GCA_037306005.1. NCBI lineage: Eukaryota > Metazoa > Chordata > Amphibia > Anura > Rhinophrynidae > Rhinophrynus > Rhinophrynus dorsalis. The sequence continues at coordinate 123,525,968 of CM074727.1, read as the reverse complement.
CGGATCACCTTCCCAAAGTTACGAGTAACCCGTATGGACTAAGAGAAAAGGATTTAACAGATAAGACTAAAATCCTCTTTTAGTGAATCTCCCCACAGGGTTCCTTGAAGGAGCACAAGGTTTCCTGCAGGACAACTTATTGTAATGAAAGATAGGAGGGTAAAATATAAAAAACAGAATATGTGCAGACCACCGTTAAGTGCAGATCAATAGTTTTGACCTGAACATCACCACAACCTCAAAACATTATTCACATTCCACAGAGACAAAACCTTGCTTTAATCAAACTCTTGGGGATTAAGCAACACTCTAGGACCGCTCCTCTTATCTCACCCATGTGGCAATGTGAACTTAGTTTTCTATCTGATCTTGTTCAGGGTACTGTTTCTAAAAGGGATAGTTATGTTTCACAAAAAAAGCATCTCGGATAAATCTTCATTGTATTTGGATCATGGAGAGTGTTATTTCAATAATGTCCGAATTGTAGTTCAAGAGTAATTGAATGATAAATTATCCTCCTCCTGTCCCTTTTACTGATGTAACACTGCTAACCTCAGAGCAGCAAGACTGTCTGGATGGATCGCACTGAGGGTCAAACTTCAGTGGGCATAAGGAAAAACCTGTCAAGGAAGGCAGGGATTTCCTTATGTTCAGGAAGAAGATTGTCCCTTGCTGCGATCTGTCTGGTCAAGAGATCAAATTCTGTTTGTTTTTTTCGTGATACCGAATTTTAGAACATGTTGTAGATCCTTTCTCTTTAATCAGCTCATAATACATTCCCATCTACCTGTACATTTTGTTATATTGAATTACTTTCATATGTTTTTCTTCTAGCATCTGAGTAATTCTACACATGCATTTAAAGATATTTGTGGTGGACTTATCCACAGATCTTCCACGGCAGAACAAACCTGGAGGTCACTTCATGTCAGTCATAAAGTAAGTTTTCAATCACTTCACAATCATCTTAGTTCTTTTAGCTCATATGTCATGTCTATTACAGTTATGTATGTAAAACATGGATTCCTCCATTGGCTTCTCTGTTTGTCTATGAAAACACAAGTTGTGTTGTCATCTGAAATGAGCTCAAGGTTGAAAAACCAAGTAGCACTGAGTTATAGAAAGCCAGTTCTCTTGCAGTATGACCAGAAGCTTGACCGGGAATTAAAACCAGGTATTAACCCTCTGAGTGCCAGAGGGCTACGGAGTGCATTACTTTGCAGGGCATTCCGTTCCCCTCTGGCGCTCGGAGGGTTAATTTAGTCAACTGTCTTCACCACAAAGCCAGTTAGTCTAATGACCTTAACACTTTTAGAATTGGGGAGATGTACAACACATTGCACACCTCTCTGGTCCTGAAAGGGTTAAATTAACGGTAATACCTGCATGAAAAAAAAATGCTGTTTAAAATGTAATTTCGTAATTGGGAGAGAGAAGATTGTTATGCCCTTATCACATAGGTGACACCAACACAAAAATGTCGTGATTGTTGTTTCACCTGTGGTGAAAGGTAACCTGCTGGACTGTAACATGCTTGACTATGACCTCACTTGAATGCACTGAAGTCCAGCAAGCTAAATTTACTTCAATCATGTAGGAAGGTACTAAAGATGCAGCAGGTCAGCTCATTACGGCGGTCCATGGGGCCACTGGCAGATCTTCCAACTAAGCAGATTTAGAGTTTGCAATTCTCATCCCAAGATCCAATGAACTGCTGATCCAAATGAGCACCAGACAGTATTCATCTGGTGCTTTCATGTGCTGGCCTTCCTTCACACTCTTTCCTCTGTCCAAATTGGAGTTGAAGCCAAGGAGAAAGTCTTTAAAGAACATGGTCAACTGAACTTTTTCAGGGTATCTGCTAAAGTTCTGTCACCCGTGTGAAAGTGTTTAGTCAAGCACCCTACAAAACTATTGTTTTTAAGTTGTAATGATTTTATTGCCCCCACCTCTTTAACCGATATCCGTTGTTTCTGAAGCGTGAAGGCAACGCATAGTAACTTTACAGAGCTCTCATAGGGAGACATTTAAAAAGGATAGTGCTGTAGAGAGAGTGTGACTCCCATCAGTCAGTATTCATTAATATACAATATACCTGCAGAAAGATACCCATACTGTATTTACCTTTCTCTTCCCTGGACAGAAATACCATAGAAGTGTAAATTTGTAGTTTTGTTTTTAGGTCCTATGAAGCCCACATCTGACCTTACAAACTGGATGTTTGGATCTAGCGATTACGGAAACCTGTTTGGATGATACATATGACTGAGCAGTCAATCTAGATGGATATTCAGTTTTTAGAAGGGAATCCTATATAATAATTTGCATAATGTATGTTTGTCAGAAGCCGTCTTGCGCATTACAGTCGGCTGTGCACTGCAGTCATGCGCAGTACAGACTGCCCGCACTGTGGCTGATAATGGACCGGGGCGCTCCAATTTCAGACTGTAGTCTATGCAGAGAGGACTATGGTCTGAATTTGGAGTACCCCGCTCCATATCAGCCACGGCTGTTGCTGGGTGGCACTGTGGCCTGTGTACACGGGCTCTTCCACTAGTGGGTAAATAAAACTAAACGTGTATGCCTATATGTAAAGCAAGTCTTGCCACCTAGTATAAGGAACAATATCAATTAAGGGCCCATTGAGAATGCGGAGGCCTTGTGAGTTGAAATGCTCGCTGGGGGAATACATAATAAAAATGTCCATGGACATTTGCTACAAGCCATCTAATGTTGGGGATTTTAATGAAATCTAGCTGTTTCTGCAAATGGAAAAGGGGGTCTGAGTTAGGAATAATAATGGGAGATTTCAACAACCCTGAAATTAATTGGAATAACATGACTTCCAGCACAACAAAGGGAAATAACTTTGAGACTGCTTAATGACAACTTCATCTCCCAACTGGAAGAGCCAAGAAGATATGAGGCCTTACACAAAGAAGATTAAATTGTTTATAGCAAGGCCAGAATGTTTAAAGTGTTAGTAATGTCTGAAAAAAACTTTTTTTGCATCTTAAAAAGCTGATCTAAATGCAAAAAAACATATCTCTCAAACCGCTATGGTTTAAGAGATACGGGCGTTTAAAGTTTGATTTCTCCTACTGACAGCTGTAAAGCTGTCACCAGGAGATCCGTGTCGGTCGACACTGTGGCGATTGAGAAGTGCCGGGATCTCGTTATTTACACGGAATCCCTTCATTGGAATGGTCTAAAACATGTGTCTAGTGTTCAGGCACACGTTTTAGACCATTCCAATGAAGGGATTCTGTGTAAGTAACGAGATCCCGGCACTTCTCAAGCGCCACAGTGTCGACCGACACGGATCTCCTGGTGACAGCTTTACAGCTGTCAGTAGGAGAAATCAAACTTTAAACGCCTGTATCTCTTAAACCATAGCGGGTTGAGAGATATGGTTTTTTGCATTTAGATCAGCTTTTTAAGCTCTTCTAAATACCAAAAGGTTTTTTTTTAACATTACTAACACTTTAATATTTGTTGATTCACTGTTGTCAAGCTCAATATCATGGAAAGCATTTGTAGTACCATTATTCAAAAAGGGGGCAAGATCTAAACCTGGACATTTTAGACCTGTGAATTTGACTTCCCTAGTAGGGAAGATATTAGAAGGATTACTTACAGATAGTATTCAAAGAATATGTGATGACCAACAACATTATTAGGAAGCATTGTTTTATAAAAATTGATCATGTCACACAAATTTACTTTTATTATATGAAGTAGTTACCTGGAAAAGTGCATTGCTCTTGATGTAGTATACTTGGATTTTGCAAAAACCTTTGATATTGTGCCTCAAAACAGGTTACACAAATTAAAAGGCTTTTGCTTGGGAAGAATTATCTCTGAATGGATTTAGAACTGGTTAAATTGAATCTTTTCAAGTTGATTTAAAGTTGTAAGTGGAATGCATCAGTTGTCATGAGCCCAATGTTTTAATGATCTTGAAGTGGGTACTGAAAGTAGTATCTCAATCTTTGCTCATGACACTAAAATGGGTAAGGGAATACATACAGACCAGAATGATTTGGATAAATCAAATGGGCAGAGAAGTGGAAGATGTGGTTTATATATACATGCAAGGTTTTACTTTTGGGTTGCAGAAGCAAGCATGCTATACATCCATATATAAAAGAGGAAGCATCATGTGACTGACAAGCTTTGTCCAAAGCCAAACATACACCCAGGGGCGGCAGTAAGGAGGAGTTATGCATATCGCCTCTATACTATCTGTCTCACTGGTGTAAGCATGGGGCATAGCCTGTGAATAACTCTTCACCCTCCACCACAGTACACACATCCTCCCTCTACAACTTCACTCCCATTCACAACACCATATTACCTCATTTCCGCACTCCCCTTTGCCACATTGACTCCCCTTTGCCTTATTACCTCGCACTCCCCTTTGCCACATTGCCTCACACTCCCCTTTGCTACATTGCCTTGCACTCCCCTTAGCCACATTGCCTTGCACTCCCCTTAGCCACATTGCCTTGCACTCCCCTTCGCCACATTGCCTTGCACTCCCCTTCGCCACATTGCCTTGCACTCCCCTTCGCCACATTGCCTCTCACTCCCCTTTGCCACATTGCCTAACACTCCCCTTCACCTGAACGCCCGCTCACGCTCCCCATTACCTGAACGATCACCAACTCTTTATCACATCACCCCTACCCTGTGAAGGGAAATATGTGCAGATACAGGGTTTTCAGGGAGTCCTTCCCCTGATAGGTAACATGTAAGGCAGCCACAGAACGAGGAATAAAAGAAAAATAGAGAGTAAATGAGCTGAGGACAAAACACAATCCAGCCAGATGGGTAGGACCAAAGAAATTAATGCAAACCTTCCAGAAAAAGACAATGTCTTTACCCAGGGGAGGGCACTTCATCTCATTTTGAAGAAGAGGAGAATTTGGAAACTAGTCTCCTGGACCTTGAGATTTCTCTTTGGAGGACGAAGGTGAGATCGTTGTGGATTCCAGTGCCTTCAATATCCATAAGATTGGCGTCTTTCTAATGAACATCTGCAAGACCGTATTATTGACTGTGTTATCAGGATTTTGTTGCCTCTTCAGGTGACTGAGGCAGTGTCCTGGCCTTCTGCAGTGGTGCAGGAGTACATAAAGATACAAGGCTACCTAGTTTGTGCTTACTCTCACATGCAGGATCTGCAGCTGGAAATTCTCAGGAACTGGTCCAGTCAACAGTTCCATCTTCTTCTTGTCAAGTTTTTATTTGACAGGACTTTTGCTAATGGTTTCAGGGGCCTCATCTATCCCTGGAACAGCCACTGGTTATCCTAGATTCATCATAATCATGATGGACACCAGCCTAACAGGCTGTGGTGCCCCTCTTGGTCACCGGAATGCACAGGGTCTTTGGACCAGAGCATAGAGCGCTCTGTCCATGAATGTTGTGGAGCTCTGCATCATTGGTCTCAGCCCTCCAGTGATCCCCTGTACTGATCCAGCCAAACAATGTGTCTGCAGTCACTTACATCAACAGCCAGGGAGGGACCAGGATTATGACTTCATGAGCCAAGATTTGACTGATTCTCATGTCGGCAGAGCCTCACATGCCGGCTATCTTCACCATTGAAATTTCAGGGGTAGACAATGTCTTGGCAGACTTTCTCAGTCACCAGCATCCAGATCCCTGCAATTAAGAGAGCTCAATCAGATCATTTTTGATTCTGGAGTTCATCTGCGGGGTTTCCTAACGGTGGACCTTATCGCCTCTCTGTTGAATCTCAAGGATACACAGCTCTGTGTCAGGCTCCAGGATCCTTTTAGCTATTGTGGTTGACCATCTCTGGTGGATGCATTACCCTGATTCCCAGGGTGCTGAGGGAAAACAGAATGGAGTGTGGTCATGTGATTCTGATTGTCCCATTCTGAAAACCAGGCCCAATGGGGCCAGATCTTCTCAATTTTTCTGTGGTTGAGCTATTTCAGCTTGCTCTGCATCTGGACCTGTTGACTTGGTGCACTGAGTCATCCACAGGAGTAGAAGTTGTCTTTGAATGCTTGGGTCTTGAGAACAACATATTGAGAAAGAGGTTTTTTTCTGACTATATGGTCCCTGTTCTATAAGTGGAGTGAGGATCAGGGATTGCTGCTGCAACCCTTTCAACTTCTGGTTGTCTTGGTCTTTCTTCAGGATGGTCTTCAGAAAAGGATTGGTGTTGTGTTAAACTTCTGTACCTTTGCAGAGGTCCATTGCTTTACTACCTGATGTGAAACCTTTCATCCAAGAGGTGGCTTGTACCTACCCTGTCTTTCTGCATCCCATCCCTCTTCACGATTTGAACCTGGTTCTGGGAGTGCTTCAGAAGGCTCCTTTTCAGCCTTTGTCTTCTGTTTCTCTGCGTTTCTTGAGGCTCAAGAAAGCCTTCTCTAGGCTACTGTTTCAATTCAGCAAGTAGCTGAACTTCAGGCTATATCATGTAAGCCTCCCTGAGGAGGTGGTTCTGAGGACTCGTATGGAGTTTTTATCTAAGGTTATTTCTGAGTTTCACATCAACCAGGAAACTGTTCCTCCTCCTCTCTGTCCAACTTCTTCTAATAGGAGCTGGAGCTTCATGTCTTACATGAATTCAGGTGCTTGAAGTTCATCACAAGCAGCCTTTTAGGAAATCTGATTCACTTCTTTTCATTCATGAGTGGCATCATGCATGCAAGGCTGCGTCTAAGGTAGCAATGGCTTGTTGGGTTAAGGCGACTACTGTGTTAATGTGTTGGCTTTGGCTGAAGCTGGATTTGGTCCGAAGGTTCTTTGGGCTGTTGTTCCTGTGTAGGTATCCTCCCTGATTCTTTCTTTTGGCCAGTATCATGTTGTTTCCTGTTCTTTGTATTGAAGTGTTGATGTCCATTGTCACCTGAGGTTCATGTTGTACAGGTTAATTTCCATTGTAACAGGACTGAATCTAAAGGGTTTTCTTTCCTTCCCTCCCTGGAATCTTGGTAGATGCTTTGGTCTATCCTCATAGTCCCTGTGTTCCACATATGGTGTAAAATAGACGTGGATTTTTGTGTATTTCAGATAAATCATTTTCTCTTAATCCATGTGGAGCAAAGGACTTTCCTCCCGGAGGAAAAACACTGGTTCAAGCAGACAGGTGCTCTTGGGTTCTCTGCCCAGGGGATTCCCTGTCTTGTTCTACTTCTGTTTCTTTTCTTTAAGCTTTTCTGTATGATCAAACTGCATGTCTGTATGGGTATGAAGTGGTGCAGGATGGGAGTCTCCACCTCAGAGAGTCCTGCCCTCCTGAAAGAGGGTACGTAACCCCATGGTTCCTGTGTTCCACATGGCCTAAGGTTAATTTGCAAGTACACAAAAATCCTCTTTTTACCTCAGTAGCCATATAGCAAGAGAGGCCAAGTGGTGCACTGTGAGTTTCTTGCTGAAGATGAATTATTTATTTCTACATTTTCAGATATATGTTTTGTTTGTTACTTCTCTTATAAACAATAATACAATTAGAAGCACACATACTCTTGCTATTCTTGCCATTTGTTTGTAATACAAATATCTAGCCATGTATTTGTTGATGGCAAAGTAAGACACTTTATGCTAATTAGTTTGTGCTGGAACAATGTATCACACACTGCGATGAATGTGATCTGGTTTAATTTCTAATAGCACAGTGAGCAAGAAGTTTGACCTTGAACATAACTAATTAGCATACTTTGCAGGGAATTGGTATAAAATGCTACCACAGCATAAAGATTAATTTCTCAAGTAATGTCTTGTACGACATGCATATTTTTTAATCTTGTAAGAAAAGCTAAACTGGCCCACTTTAAAGGGATAGTAGTGGCTTCACAAAAAAAGCAGCTCCAATTAATCTTCATAGTATTTGCGGCCATGCAGAGTGTTATTTCAATACTGTCAGAATTGTAGTTCAAGAGTAATTGAATGATAAAGTATCCCCCTCCCACCCCTTTTTACCTAGTGTAACCCGATTCTCCTCCGATGTGGAATCTGGTCGCTTCACCGGACAGGTCGTAGCAAGGGACAATCTTCTTACTGTGAGCATAAGGAAAACCCTGCCCCTCCCCTCCCTTGACAGGGTTATCAGGTTTTTTCCTTATGCTCACTGAAGTTTGTCCCTCTCTACGATCCATCCGGACAGTCTAGCTGCTCTGAGGGGAGGTGGCTTACACTAGATAAAAGGGGCAGGAGGGGATACATTATCATTCAATTACTCTTGAACTACAACTCTGACAGTATTGAAATAACACTCTCCATGGCCCAAATACTAATAGATTAATTGTAGCTGCTTTTATTGTGAAACATAACTATCCCTTTAATACTAAACTACTTTTGGGGTGATACTTTCTCTTTAAATTCTTCCTTTGTTGTAATTGTGCTTATAGATTGTCCACATATTATACATATTAAAAAGCTCTTGTTTTCTACAGAACTATGCAACAAATGACAAACTTCAACCAACCGAGGAGGAAGTTGGGACTTTTACTAAAATAATTGAAGCCATGGGTTTTACTGGACCGCTCAAGTATAACAAATGGGTGAGCCAAATTAAATAGTGCAGTACTACTAAATGTTCTAATGTTTACTATATACTATAGTACCATGTTTGTCTGAATATAGAGTGAACCCTGAATATAAGGCAAATCCAACCACCCCCAATTTTAATTTATATTTTAGAAAAAAATGAAAATTAAATGAATCTGTCTCTCCATCCGTTCCTCCCACTGCAACTTCTATCCATGCAGCTCAATAAAACATTAATCTGTGGGCGGCATGTTAGGATTTGTCACCCATTCTTTGCTTACTTTTCAAGATCCTTTCTTGTAGTCTCATTCAGTGTGCAGGTCCATTCTTGGGCTTTCATTCAGAATTCATTGTGCAGGTCCTTTCTTGTTTTCTCACTTAATGCATAGATTCACTCATCCTCTTTCAAAGCACAGACTCACATGGCACATGTACAGATGAGAGTCTGTACATTGAATGAGAACAAGAAAATTACCTGTACATTGAATGAAAGTAAAAGAAAGGACCTGTCTGGACCTGCACATTGACTGAAAGGACCTGTCTGGACCTGCACATTGACTGAAAGGACCTGTCTGGACCTGCACATTGACTGAAAGGACCTGCCTGGACCTGCAAATTGACTGAAAGTCCCTGTCTGGACCTGCACATTGACTGAAAGTCCCTGCCTGGACCTGCACATTGACTGAAAGGACCTGCACATTGACTGAAAGGACCTGCCTGGACCTGCATATTGACTTAAATGTATATTGAGTTAAATGACCTGCCTGGACCTACATATTGACTTAAATGACCTGCCTGGACCCGCACATTGACTGAAAGGCCCTTCCTGGACCTACATATTGACTTAAATGACCTGCCTGGACCTGCACATTGAATGAAAGGACCTGCATATTGAGTGAAAGAACAAGAAAGGACCTGTGTACTGTACTGGAGACCCCATCTCCAGAAGGATATATATACTCCAGAGAAAATTCAGGGAAGGGCTACTAAAATGGTGACTGGTTTACAGGAAAAGAAGTATCAGGATAGACTAAAGGATCTGAACATGTATAACTTGGAGTAAAGAAGAGAGAGAGGGGATATGATAGGAACATTCAAATACATGAATGGTTTCAGCAAAGTGCTGGATGGAGGAACATGCTAGGACAAGAGGTCATAGCCTAAAACTAAAGGGACACAGTTTTAGACGTAATGTAAGAAAGTTTTACTTCACTGAGACGGTAGTAGATAAGTGGAACATCCTACCAGCAGAAGTGGTAGAAGTTAATACAGTGACAGAATTTAAGCATGCATGGGATAGTCCTAAGGCTGTCCTGAACATATGGCAAGACGAAGGACAAAAAAGGTTTGAGGTTTTTACAGTAGGAAAATGGGCAGACTAGATGGGCCTAATGGTTCTTATCTGTCGCCATATTCTATGTTTCTATGTCTGGACCTGCAGATTGAATGAAAGCATAAGAACCTTTCTGGACCTGAGCATTGAATGCCATTGGAAGAAATGACCTGGAAAAATAATCAATAGACCAGGCGGCAAGTACAAACATGCTTGCCTGCCGCAGTATGAATGTTCTGTTGGGCTGTCTGCTGGATTGGCACTTCTAAAGAGCCAATGGACAAAATCAAATGTAACGAGAGGTTGGTTTTTCAGGCTAAAATACTTTGCCTTATAGTCAAACAAATATGGTAGTGAACATAAGAAAATTAGGAACCCTAATAGCCCCAATAATACAGTGAGGGAAAAAATATTTGATCTCCCGCTGATTTTGTACGTTTGCCCACTGACAAAGAAATAGTCAGTCTATAATTTTAATGGTAGGTTTATTTGAACGGTGAGAGACAGAATAACAGCAAAAAAACACATTTCAAAAAAGTTATAAATTGATTTGCACTTTACTGAGTGAAATAAGTATTTGACCCCCTATCAATCAGCAAGATTTCTGGCTCCCAGGTGTCTTTTATACAGGTAACAAGCTGAGATTAGGAGCACTCTCTTAAAGGGATAGTAATACTTCGTTTTAACTTTATTTTATTTTGTAGGCATTAAAAAAACATGAATAATGATATAAGTCTTATCTCCCAAACCTTTATGGTTTAAGAGATATTCACAAGCAAAGTGTCCCCCTCCCGCCCCTTTTACTGATGTAACACTTTTCAGCCAGGGCAGAAGGGAGCTGCCCAGGTAGACTGCAGAGAGGGACAATCTTCAATTAAGATAACAGAAAAACCTGAAAAGCTTGTCAAGGGGGGCAGGGATTTCATTGTTTTCAAAGGGATAAGAGTGTCCCCTTCTGTTATCTGTCCAGTCTATGGACTGCATTCCACATCTGAGAAGTGATTGTTTACAGTAGGTAAAAGGGGCGGGAGGGGGAAACTTTGCTTGTGAATATCTCATAAACCATAAAGGTTTGAGAGATAAGACTTATATCATTCTTCATGTTTTTTTAATGCCTACAAAATAAAATAAAGATAAAACGAAGTATTACTATCCCTTTAAAGGGAGTGCTTCTATTCTCAGCTTGTTACCTGTATAAAAGACACCTGTCCACAAAAGCAATCAGTCAGATTCCAAACTCTCCACCTTGGCCAAGACCAAAGAGCTGTCCAAGGATGTCAGGAACAAGATTGTAGACCTAAACAAGGCTGGAATGGGCTACAAGACCATTGCCAAGCAGCTTGATGAGAAAGTGACAACAGTTGGTGAGATTATTCGCAAATGGAAGAAACACAAAATAACTGTTAATCTCCCTCGGTCTGGGCCTCCATGCAAGATCTCACCTCATGGAGTTTCAGTGGTCATGAGGACGGGGGGGAATCAGCCCAGAACTACACAGGAGGATCTTGTCAATGATCTCAAGGCAGCTGGGACCATAGTCACCAAGAAAACAATTGGTAACACACTATGCCGTGAAGGACTGAAATCCTGCAGCGCCCGCAAGGTCCCCCTGCTCAAGAAAGCACATGTACAGGCCAGTCTGAATGAACATCTGAATGATTCAGAGCAGAACTGGGTGAAAGTGTTGTGGTCAGATGAGACCAGAATCAAACTCTTCGGCATCAACTCAACTCACCGTGTTTGGAGGAGGAGGAATGCTGCCTTTGACCCTAAGAACACCATCCCCACCGTCAAACATGGAGGTGGAAACATTATGCTTTGTGGGTGTTTTTAAGGGGACAGGACAACTTCACTGCATCAAAGGGACGATGAATGGGACCATGTACAGTCAAATCTTGGGTGAGAACCTCCTTCCCTCAGCCAGGGCATTGAAAATGGGTCGTGGATGGGTATTCCAGCATGACAATGACCCAAAACACACGGCCAAGACAACAAAGGAGTGGCTCAGGAAGAAGCACATTAAGGTCCTGGAGTGGCTTAGCCAGTCTCCAGACCTTAATCCCATAGAAAATCTGTGGAGGGAGCTGAAGGTCCGAGTTGCCAAACGTCAGCCTCAAAACCTTAATGACTTGGAGAGGATCTGCAAAGAGGAGTGGGACAAAATCCCTCCTGAGATGTGTGCAAACCTGGTGGCCAACTACAAGAAACGTCTGACCTCTGTGATTGCCAACAAGGGTTTTGCCACCAAGTACTAAGTCATGTTTTGCAAAGGGGTCAAATATTAATTTCACTCAGTAAAATGCAAATCAATTTATAACTTTTTTGAAATTTGTTTTTCTGGATTTTGTTTCGTTGTTATTCTGTCTCTCACTGTTCAGATAAACCTACCATTAAAATTATAGACTGATCATTTCTTTGTCAGTGGGCAAACGTACAAAATCAGCAGAGGATCAAATAATTTTTTCCCTCACTGTAAATCATCTGTGGGAGGAGTTTGCAGTCATGTAGTCTAGTAAAAAGAATTAGGCCTGTTTTTGAGAACATTATATCTAGTACTATTTAAACATTAATTTTTGAAAAACAATCCATGCAGAATTGATTTTTATAGTGGCCATTAGGATTTTCTGCTAATTATAAGAAAGGGTGTATTATCAAAATATCTAGTTATTCCTTTAAAGGGATAGTAATACTTAAAATGTAAAAAAAAATATGTTGTAGGGTTTATCCCCCTGAGTAAAACAAGAGTACTCCCACTGCTGAAAGAGGTTTCATTCAAAAGTTATTAATTTTCAAAGTTGAATTTTTTAGGTGCAATATCACAGTGGCCTGAAATTGTACAGTGGTGCTGTTGCTACACGATCCTATGGACAGCTCTGGTCAATTGACCATAAATCTCCATAGGATGGTGTAGCAACAGCGCCACTGTACAATTTCAGGCCACTGTGATATTGCACCTAAAAAATTCAACTTTGAAAATTAATAACTTTTGAATGAAACCCCTTTCAGCAGTGGGAGTACTCTTGTTTTACTCAGGGGGATAAACCCTACAACATATTTTTTTTTACATTTTAAGTATTACTATCCCTTTAAATTTGCTATTCAATGAATAGAGCTGTCTTCAGTTTGACATTATGAGCAAGATCTGAGAAAGTGGAAAAAAAGACATTTGGCTTTTAATTTCCCTTTACACTTCACAAGTTTCATCTTATTTAAGTGAAGGAAAAACCTTAACGACTCAACGCACATCAGTACGTGAAAGTCTGCACCGATCTCTAAAAAAATATATATTTTATTTAAAAAATAAGGAAAAACGAACAGAGATCAATGAAGTATGTAGTGTATAAACTGTGTAGGACATCTGTTCTTTGTGGTTTTGTGGCATTTGGCATCTTCTAAATGCTGACATTTTAACTCCTTTTAAATAAAGGTTAAGTGATTTAATGAAAACGTTAGTCCCAGATTTTGCCATTTTGGGTTTGTTGAATCACACATTTTGTGTATTTTGCTACCTTTAGATCCTTTGGAGGAACTTTCCTTTGACCACTTCCAAATTTACATAATGAGTCGAAATTTTGAACACTGCACTTGCTGAATGTAAGGTGTGCCATTGGATCATGGCACAGCAACCAAGTGGGCATTCTAAATTAATAACTGGGTTTCTAAGCAAGTATAAGAGGATTGTAATGTAATTTAATATAGAAAACATGCTTTTTTTCTCTGCTGTTAATTTATTCTGAAATTAAAATAGTCCAATTCAATATACTTTCGGACAAATTCCAAGTGCTTGACTTATGTTTAATTTTGTTCATGTTGATTGGGCAAAAAAGATCTCTAGCATGATTAAAATGCACACACATCTTGCTCAGGTATTTCCTAAGCGGTACCAGAGTAATGCCTTCAAAATATGACTATTAAATAGCACTCATTTTAACAAATATAGTAATTTCCCAATTTTTTAAATATGTTGCCAAAACCATATTGGTCTAAAAACCACCTTCTCCATCTGTTTCTATTCTAAAGTTTGGCGCTGTTAAAATTAGCCAGCGTTTTGGATGCTAGAGCTCTCTTCAAAGCATTCAGAAGCTCTGGCATAAAACTAGTTCTAGATTTTTTAATTTAAAAAGAAAATTCTAAAAGCCTTTGTAATATGTGGTTTTAAACATGATGCCTGTGTGCAATTTGCTTGTTAAAGTGTTTTTTGTTTTACTTGCAGAAAATTAAAATTGCTGCCTTGCGGATGTATACATGCTGTGTGGAAAGAATAGATTATGATGAATTTTTTGAAAGTAAGTCTTATTTTCAGTTTCTGTTTGGTAATCTGCATGACTCCAGTCTTCATCATTGACTGCAGAGGAACACTACCAGGCAGATTGCAAACTAATATGCATAAATATTTATTTGTACTGGTTGAGGGGCTGTTATGCCTTCTTCTGGATAAATAATTTCATTCCATGTTGCTTAGCTAGCGACCTCTTAAGTTAAATTGTAAACCACTGATATGGGTTCACATCCTTATGACGTGTTTAGTTTGTTTTCCTGAGAATTAAAATCTTTCTATAAATTTGCATTAGTCGTTTTTCTGAAAAACTAATAGTTTTTGAGAAATTAAATTTAATATAATGATGGCCAGAATGCTAATTCCATAGTATTCTAGTTACTGTAAATCTCATCAGATTTTAAATTCTAATAAGAGCTTGTTTCCCCCTTTCTCACCTCAGCTCAAATGGTGGGTGGGTGGGTGGGTGGGGAGAGAGTTATACACAAGTACAAAAAAACCCTGCTGATAACTAGGCCTGTCTTCCTTCCTAAATGCCCCCCATCACATTTCTTTGACCCATCTGGAAGCACCCGGGATAGCTGTCCAGCATGTAGCATTTTTGACTCTGCCAGCTGTTTCCTTGACTGTGTCTCTAGTCCTTTCAGGATACATACCAAAATGTAAGAGACTCTGAGGATGAACAAACAGCACAATACCTCTCAGAAGCATTATATTTTAGATCTCTTTTGCCATTACAGAGGAGAAATTTCCACATACATATTAGACTAATCCAGTCCAAAAGGGTAGTCCAGTTCCAAAATGACAGGTAAGTCCCCTCTGCGCTGGAACACCAGCTAACCCCAGATGTAAGCTTTGGCTTTGTCAGGCCTCATCAATGAGGTGCACCTGGCTTCCCTAAGCACTGAGAGCAAAGGGTTCATGTCTGAATTACCTTTCGCTCTTAAGGAGAGACACCTAAGAGTATTCAAAATACATACCAAAATAAGAGACCCTGAGGACAAACAAAAGCACAATGGCTTATTCTAGGGCTAGTCACCACTCAGAAGTATTACATTTTAACTCTTTAGTGCCATTACAGAGGAGAAATTTCCATGTACATATCAGACTTATCCAGTTCCAAAATGATGGGCAAGTCCCCTCTACATGGGAACTCCAGCTAACCCCAGATGTATGGATATGTATTTTGAATACTTTTAGGTAGTGACCCTAAGAATGAAGGGTAATTCAGATGTGAAACCCTAGTTCTCAGTGCCTAGGGAATCCAGCTGCACCTCCTTGGCAACAGGCAAGTCCCATCTGCATGATAACAGTTAACCCAAGATGTATGGATATGTGTTTTGAATACTCCTAGGGGGTCACCCAAGAGTGAAGGATAATCCAGGCGTGGACCCCTAGCTCTCAGTGCCTAGGGAATCCAGGTACACTTCACTGATGAGACCCAACAATGCAGAAATGTATGTCTGGCATTAGCTGGTGTTCCCTTTCAGAGGGAACTTGCCTGTCATTTTGGAACTGGACTAGGATTAGTCTAAAGTGTGTGTGGAAATTTCTCCACGTTCATGAAGCTCACCTCTTCCTGTTCTCTAGCGCTGGTGTTTATTCATATCCATAGAATAATATAATAAATGGAGATGTGATATCACTAGAAATCTCCATATTATCAACTCTTTATCACACCTTACTGTAAGAAATTCTATATAGCCCCTCATGAATTAAGCAATATTAGGAGTCACAGAAATAGGAAAAATGGAATGATAGCGATACCAGTAAATATTATGATGACAATCTCTCGTCACATCCTCCAGCACTGAACTTAGTTTCTGGTCTGTTCATCTGCTGCGCTCACATCAGGACAGGAATCAGGACTGCTGTACTCATGCTGCTCTCATTCTGTTCTCCTCTGCTCTCATCTGCTCTCCTTATGCTCCGATTCCACCCCAAAAAATTCTCCTCCTTTATACCATTTTTCCTATCAGTCAGGTCTGGTGAGAACTGGTCAACTCCACATCTAAACTGACCCTTTTTAACCACACCGACCAGCAATTTCATGGTGACATCAGAGATAGTTGTGATGACGGTAGACTCCAGAAACAGGTTTATCAGAAGCATTTGTTTCTCTATCTGAACTCTTTGTTTAGTTGACAAAGACAGTTTGGACATCTGTCCTCAATCCTTTCTTATTTAACTAGGAGAGACCTTCATTTTAGTTCTCAAACACTTAACCAAGGAAGGACATCCTGTCAAACCCTTTGAAGCAACTCTCTGACCCCCTGTGGTTGGGGACAGCTGAAATTGTCTTGAGCCATTATACAGATCTATACCCAGACATTATGTATAAGTATATGTGTATATTTGGCATTTGGCTCCACCATGTCTTCTTCTGGTTATGGTGGTAGTCGTGAGGTGTCTTGCTGGGCAGCTGTCAACGGGCCAGCATGCACGGTCTGAGGCAATTTTTGTCCCCCCCCTACCACATCAATAAACTCAACTTCTTACAGATGTCTCCCCTTTTGAGTCTGTTGTGGGGGGTGGGAACTCCTCAAATGGTTGCTGGAGCTCTTGATCTCCAATAAGTCCCAGGTGCTCCTAGTCCAGTGCCGCAGATCATTCCGTGGCCACTGGTAGGTGGTTCCCTCTTACTTGGGTATGGGGTCATATCTGGGCCCATGCTGTGGCTGTATCCATGTGGGTGGCTGTGACCGTGGTGTGGACCCATATGACTCTTATTTTGGGGTGCTTACGGTACTGGGCATCCGGTGCCATCCAAGTGATAGTGGTGCTGGTGATGGTGCCATCCAATGCTGGGCTTGGGTAATGGTGGGCATCCAACTCCCAGGTAGCATCCACTCTGTTGAGGTGGGGGGTGTCAGCCTATATTCCGTGGTTGTTGTTGGTGGTGGTAGCCTATATACTGAAGAAGATGGTGGTATTGGTGACCTCCTGCTTGGTCCCTCTCCTGGCTCCTCAGCGGCTTTGTCACTGGGGGAGAACAATAGGGGTACTTCTTACCCTCCTCCTGCTGTTCTGCAGCAATGGATGCTGTGTGGGTAAATTAAATGTTGCGATTATTCTCCTGAGCTATGGCATGAGGGATGCAAGACTTTTGATTGATGATCTTGACAAAATACTGTACATTGATGTAAGCAAGCAACAATAGTTGAGTATTGGTTATCATATGTATCCTGAAGAGTGAAATGCCTCCATGCCGTCCCCACTCTTCAGGATACATATCATAACCAATGTTCAGCCATGCCATGTTGGATGTCTGTTTGTTGTGGGTGTCCTGGTGTGTCCTCCAGCAACTTGTGTTGCTGTGTTCCTCCGTCTGTTAGTTTGTGTGTTTGCTTTGCTGACATTGTTTCCTCTTATTTGTCATTGGTTTTCAATGGTGCATTGAAGTGTTTTGAGGCCCTTGTGTTTTTGCTTTTGAGGACTATGTGTTGTACATGCTATCAGTTTGTATCAGTTGAAGTGTGATGTGTTAGCTTACCCATGTGGACTTGTGCAATGTAATCCTGTTGGATTGTGCTGGTCCTCTGTAAACCCTTTGAGTGCCAGAGGGGTAACAATGCATTGTCATCCAATGCATTGGTCATCCCTCTAGCATTCAAGGGGTTAGGTTCTGACCTCCCTGTTGTTCGATATGTAACATTATGTGGTGAATAAAACCAGTATTTGCATTACAACATGATGGCAAACACTGTGGTTAAACGTGGACTTAGACAGGATTTGTTCTGCTTAACCCTTCAGATTTCTTCTTTGGTTGTTATCACGGTTCCCGTGATTTGCTGCACTTACTTGTCTGTCACCAGTAGGGGGCTTCTATTGGCTGTCTGCAGATAGCCCGCCTCTTATTGACTATTTAAACCTGGATTGGGCACCCTTTGAGTGCCCTTTCGTGTTGTTTCTGACCTTCTTGCTATCACTATGCTAGTGATAGCTGGGCCTGTGTTCCTGAGTTCCTGATCTCTACTGTTCCAGTGTTTCCTGGATGCTGAGTTACTCCAGTCCTGGTTCCGGCCTAGTCTCTGGTGTTGCAGTTACTGCTGAACTTCTTCTCTGCTGTTTCCTGACCTGACTGATGGTTGCTGGTTCCTGTCATCTCATCACCTGTCTTCAGTATCCTGGCGACCTTCTGCCTGGTCGCGTTGGTGACATTGCTACAATTCCGTGTTGGTCCCAGCGTGCGGACGCTGGTTTGCTCCTAAGCCTTGCGGCTATACAAACTCGCTTGTTACACCAGTGTGCGGTCACTGGTTTGCTCCAAAGCCTATCAGCTATACAAATCTGTGTTTGTCCCAGCGTGCGGACGCTGGTTTGCTCCTAGCCTTGCGGCTATACAAGCTCGCTTGTTACACCAGTGTGCGGTCACTGGTTTGCACCAAAGCCTATCAGCTATACAAATCTGTGTTGGTCCCAGCGTGCGGACGCTGGTTTGCTCCTAAGCCTTGCGGCTATACAAGCTCGCTTGTTACACCAGTGTGCGGTCACTGGTTTGCTCCAAAGCCTATCATATATACAAATCTGTGTTTGTCCCAGCGTGCGGACGCTGGTTTGCTCCTAGCCTTGCGGCTATACAAGCTCGCTTGTTACACCAGTGTGCGGTCACTGGTTTGCACCAAAGCCTATCAGCTATACAAATCTGTGTTGGTCCCAGTGTGCGGACACTGGTTTGCTCCTAAGCCTTGCGGCTATACAAGCTCGCTTGTTACACCAGTGTGCGGTCACTGGTTTGCTCCAAAGCCTATCAGCTATACAAATCTGTGTTTGTCCCAGCGTGCGGACACTGGTTTGCTCCTAAGCCTTGCGGCTATACAAGCTCGCTTGTTACACCAGTGTGCGGTCACTGGTTTGCTCCAAAGCCTATCATCTATACAAATCTGTGTTTGTCCCAGCGTGCGGACGCTGGTTTGCTCCTAGCCTTGCGGCTATACAAGCTCGCTTGTTACACCAGTGTGCGGTCACTGGTTTGCTCCAAAGCCTATCGGCTATACAATTCTGTGTTGGTCCCAGCGTGCGGACGCTGGTTTGCTCCTAAGCCTTGCGGCTATACTACTCACTTGTTATTCCAGTGTGCGGTCACTGGTTTGCTCGCAAAGCCTAACGGCTATACTATTCAGTGTTGTTCCCAGCGTGCGGACGCTGGTTTGCTCCAAAGCCTTGCTGCTTAACGATTCTGCTAATTTGCCAGTTTTATCTGACTGCTGCTACTATCTCTGGGCTGCCCTGCCCGGTATTGGTAAGGCCGGTAGAACCTTTTGCCACATTCCATCTGAGGTTGCCTTACCCGGTATTGGCAGGGCCGGTAGAGCCTACATTGTGTATCTATTGAGGCTGCCTTGCCCGGTATTTGGTAAGGCCGGTAGAACCGTTATGCTATTCCATCTGCAGGTTGCCTTACCCGGTATTGGCAAGGCCGGTAGAGCCTAAAGACTGTCCTGTCCGGTATATTGACAGGACCGGTAGAGTCTGCCTTCTGTCTGTGCTATATTCTGTATATATATATATGTATGTTATTGCCATCCTAAGTTATCAATTTATTATTTCAATAAAATTGATTTTTTACCTAAAACTTGTGTCTGAGAGTAATAATAAACCGTGACAGTACGAAAGGGCCATGACCTCAGACAGCAAGGGTGAAAGTAACGCACAGAATATCCATTGGAGGATGGATGTGCTCGAGCAACGTTTGGATCAGTTGGCAGTTGCAATTCAAACGATCCTTGAACGCACGGTACCCGCTGACAAATCGAGCTCTAGTCCGGTGGTCTCGCCAAGTCAGACACCGGAAAGTGATACCAGGCCCCTAGAGGGTACTGTTAAAGGGTTAACGGCTTCTGCACCCTTGCCGCTAAGATATGATGGTGACCCTAGTCTCTGCAGAGGGTTCATCAACCAACTCGAAATCTTTATGGAATTGACGGCACACGCATTTCCCAATGATCGTAGTAAAGTGGGGTTCACGATATCACTGCTCACTGGCAGAGCATTGGCTTGGGCTAACCCCTTGTGGGAGAATGCTAAACCTTGTACTAAGAACTTTAGTGAATTTGTGCGTTCCTTTCGAAGAGTGTTTGAGCCTCCTGGTAGAACCACCTCTGCTGCCAAACGCCTTATGGAGATACAACAGGGCAGGCGTACAGTGGGCGACTATGCCATCGAATTCCGCACATTGGCAGCAGAGGTAGGTTGGAATAATGAGGCATTATTGGCAGCCTTTTCTCAAGGCCTGAATGACCACATTAAAGACGAAATCGCTGCTAAAGATCTACCTATTGATCTAGATGATTACATTGAGTATGTTATGATAATTGACTCCAGAATACGTGAGAGATCAATTGCCAGAGATCGTAAGTTACGGTCAAAAAATAATGAGCCTAGTAACATGTTTTGCCCACCCATCCCTCCCTTGGCATTGAAGTCTAGTGAACCAGTACGGGAAACAAGTGAACCTATGCAAATAGGCTTCACTAGACTAACCAAGGCATAGAGACTATATCGCAAAAAACAAGGGTTATGTTTATACTGCGGTAAAAAAGGGCACTTGCTAAATTCCTGTCCGGTACGTCCGGGAAACGCACACACCTAGGGTACCTTGGGGGACAGGCCCTAGGTGGTGTACAATCGTCCCCAGTGTCGGGCATAATGAAACCCACCATACAGGTGGTATTATCTTGGGCACAACGCTCTGTGGAGGTTTTGGCCTTGGTTGACTCTGGTGCAGCAGGGTATTTTATGGATAATACCTTTGCTGAATTGCACGGAGTTCCACGCATTGAAAGAGAAAACGCCTTGACTATTGAAGCGATTGATGGTAGACCCTTAGAACCGCCTCAGGTTATATTTGAAACTATGCCATTGTCTATGACTATTGGGGTACTTCACAGAGAAGAGCAGCAGTTTCAACTGATTAATTCTCCGCACCATGCGGTAATATTGGGATTTCCGTGGTTACAGTTACAGAACCCACAATTCGATTGGAAAAAGTGTGAAATTGCTGCTTGGTCCCAGTTTTGTATGGACAAGTGCGTCATCCAGCCTATTAAGGTCATGTGCACCTCCTCTGCTATACCGGATGTGTACCAACAGTTTGGCGATGTTTTTAGCAAAGGAGAGGCTAGTATGCTACCCCAGCATGACCTTATGATTGTTGCATTGAATTGCAGCCTGGTGCAGTACCTCCAAAAGGACGCACTTATCCATTATCTTGTGATGAAAATAAGGCTATGGAGGATTACATTTCTGATGTCCTTGCTAGAGGGATCATACGAAAATCTACCTCTCCAGCTGGGACTGGGTTCTTTTTCGTAAAAAAGAAAAATGGTGAATTAAGACCATGCATTGACTACCGGGGCTTGAATAAACTAATGGCAAAAAACGCATACCCAATACCACTCATCACCGAGCTTTTTGACAGGCTTAAGGGCGCTTTGATTTTTACCAGATTGGACCTACGGGCCGCTTACAATCTGGTGCGCATTCGAGCAGGTGATGAGTGGAAAACTGCCTTTAATACTCGAGCTGGGCACTACGAGTATCTTGTAATGCCATTTGGGCTATGTAATGCCCCCGCAGTTTTCCAGGAACTGATAAACGATGTTCTGAGAGATATGTTACAGACATGTGTTGTGGTTTATCTGGACGATATATTGATTTACTCTCAAGACATGGCACAGCACATCAAAGATGTATCCGCAGTATTTCTACGACTCCGTGAGAACAAATTATTTTGTAAACTGGAAAAATGTGACTTTCATAGAACCAGTGTGCCATTCTTGGGGTTCATAATTGGCAATGATGGCATTGCCATGGACAAGGATAAGTTGTCAGCTGTCTTACAATGGCCAAAACCCAAGGGGCTTAAAGCCATACAGCGTTTCCTGGGTTTCGCTAATTATTATAGGCCGTTTATTAATAACTTTTCTTCCATTGTTAAACCTTTGTCCAATCTTACGCACAAGGGCGCTAATCCTTCTTGCTGGCCGGTATCTGCTGAGAATGCCTTTGAGAATTTGAAGCTGGCATTTGCTGCGGCTCCTGTGTTATCCCACCCCAATCCTCTACTTCCATTTACGTTAGAGGTGGATGCCTCAGATATTGGGGTTGGGGCAGTACTTTCGCAACGACACGAGAAAGGTGGTACTCTCAGACCTTGTGGGTTTTTCTCTAAGAAGTTGACTGTCACTCAAGGCCACTATGAGATAGGTGACAAAGAATTATTGGCCATTATCCTCGCTCTTAAGGAGTGGCGTCATTTGCTTGAAGGTACCAAGACTCCCGTATTAATCCTAACAGATCATAAAAATCTGACTTATCTCTCGGAGGCCAAGAGATTGTCCTCCCGTCAGGCCAGGTGGGCACTGTTCCTGTCTCGATTTAATTTCATTGTATCATACTTACCGGGGTCAAAGAATATCAGGGCGGATGCACTGTCAAGACAATTTGAGGCCGACAGTGACAGAGTGGAAGCACCAGCACCCATCATCCAACCTGATAGAATACTGGCTACTATACGCACGAGTATCACTTCTCCTTTAGGGGAGGAGATCCTGGCCTCTCAGGGGTCCGCTCCCCATGAAACTCCAGTGGGCAAATGTTTTGTCGATGAACCATTTCGTACTAGGCTGCTTGAAACCTACCATTCCTCTAAGGCTGCGGGACATATTGGTAGAGACCAATTGTTATGGTCCCTTTCTCAGTTATTTTGGTGGCCCTCCATGAGAAACGATTGTGCCGAATTTACGAATGCCTTTGCCACCTGTGCCCGCGCTAAGACCCCGAGACATCTCCCTGTGGGCTTGCTTCAACCGGTGCCTAATGGCGAACGCCCCTGGTCTCATGTTTCCATTGATTTTATGGGAGAGTTGCCTATGTCCAAGGGGTACTCCTTTATATTCATGGTGGTGGACAGGTTTTCTAAAATGGCTCATTTCGTGCCCCTCCGTGGTCTTCCTTCAGCGAAGGAATTGGCAATGGTGTTCGCCAGAGAAGTATTCCGGTTGCATGGAGTGCCTAGGGTACTGGTGTCTGACAGGGGGAGCCAGTTTGTGTCTAGATTTTGGAGGGCATTTTGCCAACAGATGGGCATACAGCTGTCCTTCTCCTCTGCCTACCATCCCCAGACCAATGGAGCCGCTGAACGAGCTAATCAGGGCTTGGAACAATTTCTCCGTTGTTTCGTTACTGACCATCATGATAATTGGTCCGACTTGTTGCCTTGGGCAGAGTTCGCCAGGAACTGTGCGGTCAATTCTTCATCTGGGAGCTCTCCATTTCTGATTAATTATGGGTTCCAGCCCTGTTTGCTTCCAGACTCATTTCAGACGCAACAGATTCCAGCTCTGGATGAGCATATCGAGCAACTCCGTTCCACATGGGCACAAGTTCAGAGGGCACTTGGTCAGTCATTTCAGCGTCATCAGCGCCATGCTAATCGCAGAAGGCTTCCAGCGGTTTCCTTTCAGGTTGGGGATAGAGTATGGCTTTCCTCCAGAAATCTCAAGCTGCAGGTTCCGTCTAATAAGTTGGCTCCTCGGTTTATTGGTCCATACAGAGTTATTCGCAAAATTAACCCTGTCTCCTATGCACTAGACCTACCTGCATCCATGCGTATCCATAATGTGTTCCATGTGTCCCTTCTTAAGCCTCTGGTTTGCAGTCGCTATACTACCACACCTGTGGTGCCAGGACCTGTTGAGGTCGAGGGCCAGGAGGAGTACGAGGTTCAGAGCATTATTGATTCCCGTAGGCTTAGAGGAAGGGTACAGTACCTGGTACATTGGAAAGGGTATGGTCCTGAGGATCGATCATGGGTGGATAGTACGGACCTTCATGCACCTAGGTTAACTAGGGCCTTTCATGCCAATTACCCGCAGAAACCTAAACCTTATTCTAGGAGAGGGGGTCTTTGAAAGGGGGGTACTATCACGGTGCCCGTGATTTGCTGCAGTTACTTGTCTGTCACCAGTAGGGGGCTTCTATTGGCTGTCTGCAGATAGCCCGCCTCTTATTGACTATTTAAACCTGGATTGGGCACCCTTTGAGTGCCCTTTCGTGTTGTTTCTGACCTTCTTGCTATCACTATGCTAGTGATAGCTGGGCCTCTGTTCCAGTGTTCCTGAGTTCCTGATCTCCTGTGTTCCTGAGTTCCAGATCTCTACTGTTCCAGTGTTTCCTGGATGCTGAGTTACTCCAGTCCTGGTTCCGGCCTAGTCTCTGGTGTTGCAGCTACTGCTGAACTTCTTCTCTGCTTTTTCCTGACCTGACTGATGGTTGCTGGTTCCTGTCATCTCATCACCTGTCTTCAGTATCCTGGCGACCTTCTGCCTGGTCGTGTTGGTGACATTGCTACAATTCCGTGTTGGTCCCAGCGTGCGGACGCTGGTTTGCTCCTAAGCCTTGCGGCTATACAAACTCGCTTGTTACACCAGTGTGCGGTCACTGGTTTGCTCCAAAGCCTATCAGCTATACAAATCTGTGTTGGTCCCAGCGTGCGGACGCTGGTTTGCTCCTAGCTTTGCGGCTATACAAACTCGCTTGTTACACCAGTGTGCGGTCACTGGTTTGCTCCAAAGCCTATCATCTATACAAATCTGTGTTTGTCCCAGCGTGCGGACGCTGGTTTGCTCCTAGCCTTGCGGCTATACAAGCTCGCTTGTTACACCAGTGTGCGGTCACTGGTTTGCACCAAAGCCTATCAGCTATACAAATCTGTGTTGGTCCCAGCGTGCGGACGCTGGTTTGCTCCTAAGCCTTGCGGCTATACAAGCTCGCTTGTTACACCAGTGTGCGGTCACTGGTTTGCTCCAAAGCCTATCATATATACAAATCTGTGTTGGTCCCAGCGTGCGGAGGCTGGTTTGCTCCTAAGCCTTGCGGCTATACAAGCTCGCTTGTTACACCAGTGTGCGGTCACTGGTTTGCTCCAAAGCCTATCATCTATACAAATCTGTGTTTGTCCCAGCGTGCGGACGCTGGTTTGCTCCTAGCCTTGCGGCTATACAAGCTCGCTTGTTACACCAGTGTGCGGTCACTGATTTGCTCCAAAGCCTATCGGCTATACAATTCTATGTTGGTCCCAGCGTGCGGACGCTGGTTTGCTCCTAAGCCTTGCGGCTATACTACTCACTTGTTACTCCAGTGTGCGGACACTGGTTTGCTCGCAAAGCCTAACGGCTATACTATTCAGTGTTGTTCCCAGCGTGCGGACGCTGGTTTGCTCCAAAGCCTTGCTGCTTAACGATTCTGCTAATTTGCCAGTTTCATCTGACTGCTGCTACTATCTCTGGGCTGCCCTGCCCGGTATTGGTAAGGCCGGTAGAACCTTTTGCCACATTCCATCTGAGGTTGCCTTACCCGGTATTGGCAGGGCCGGTAGAGCCTACATTGTGTATCTATTGAGGCTGCCTTGCCCGGTATTTGGTAAGGCCGGTAGAACCGTTATGCTATTCCATCTGCAGGTTGCCTTACCCGGTATTGGCAAGGCCGGTAGAGCCTAAAGACTGTCCTGTCCGGTATATTGACAGGACCGGTAGAGTCTGCCTTCTGTCTGTGCTATATTCTGTATATATATATATATATATATATATATATATATATATATATATATATATATATATATATATATATATATATATATATATGTATGTTATTGCCATCCTAAGTTATCAATTTATTATTTCAATAAAATTGATTTTTTACCTAAAACTTGTGTCTGAGAGTCATAATAAACCGTGACAGTTGTTCAGATTTATGTCCTTGTTTCAACCCTCTCAGAGCTGTTTTGGTGAAGTTGTGAGAATAGATGTTGACCACGTGTTCACCTTGCACTGTGTTGGACCATACTACGTATGATGTTTTGTGTGGTGTATAGTAATGGAATGATGCACCTACCGTAGTTTGAAGAGTGCTGTCCTCGCCAGTGTCACATCCTCCAGGGACACCCTCAAGAATTGTTTCCGATAGACTCTGCCTCAGAATCTCCTCCCAGGGGTTGAAGGTGATATTGACTGGAGGGCCACCTCTGGTGACTCGTGTGTACATGGCAAGTTCTCCCATATTATTTTTGACTTTCCACTTGCAGGTTTCTTGATGGACTCTGGGGTCCTCTTGCAGTTGGACACTGCATTGACCCTGCTGAGGACCTGATGCCAAGCTACCTTCTTCTTTGCACCCAGACCACCGACCCTCTCCCTTGGGTACAGGATACTCTCCCTCTCCACGTTGCTGTGGACAAGGGCCCTATTCTTCTCGTAGGAATACTTTGGGTCCCGCAGCCTCTCCTCATCATTACCACCTTGGGATGTGTCTGAGCTGTGACTTTCAGGTTCTCCCTAGCTGAGCCTGACTGTGTGGAGTGCTCCCCAGGATCTACCCCTAATCCCACTAGCATTTCTATCCCTGGCCTCTGTGTGCCTCTCCTTGGTCAGGTTTCCCGCTGCCCAGCTGGTCTGCCTCTCCCACTCCTTTCCTGACCTGGGATGCCCTCCTGACCTCCTTTCTCTCCTGCTCCTCTCCTCATCCCTCTATACTCCTCTCATCTCCCTGTCATCACATACCGACTCACACAGACCCTCACAGTCACACACTCTGTCACTTCCTTGCACTCACTGAATCACACTGTCAAAATAAAATATAAATATGTGTTATTTGTGTGAAACAAAAAAGAAATGTGTTTGTGTTTGATAGTGTTTGTATGCAAGATGGCCAAGGTGTATTATGTATCAGGATCGATGAACCAACTCTATCCGCTCCCAAATCCTTCTACCTCTCTTGAATGTATGCTCCTCTCTCTCTCCTGGGTCCTGTGCTGTAGCTCGCAAAAACTTGAAACATAGACAAGGTATGTCTGTTATTTTGGGGTATATATAGGTGTATTTGAATGTAGTTGATACTTTGGTGTGTTGTGATTGGCTGTGGGTTTGAACTTGTCTTGACAACGTTAAGCGTTGCTAGATAATGTTGACAGTTATCTTTTTCCTTTGAAGTTGACTTATTGTACATTAATTATCTAATGATTTGGATGCACAGTGAGGTAAAAAAAGGTGCAACACAGGTTTTTGAGCTATGTGAAATTTTTTGGCCTACGCTTGTTAGCCATTCTGGTAGTCTTCTTATTGAGTGCTACGTAAGTCCGACATGGCTAATGATCATTGGCCTTTTTTGACTTCATGGCAGCTTTATTATACTTCTTTGAATCAAGGCATAAGTTTCCTCATTGCCGAAGTTCTGCGGTTCTAATGGAAGCCTGAAGAAAAAGGACTGGTAGGTTAACTTCCTATT
The DNA here is from genome assembly GCA_037306005.1 of Rhinophrynus dorsalis. Lineage (NCBI taxonomy): Eukaryota > Metazoa > Chordata > Amphibia > Anura > Rhinophrynidae > Rhinophrynus > Rhinophrynus dorsalis. The sequence goes on along the minus strand of CM074727.1, from coordinate 123,498,543 downwards.
TCTTAAAGGGACAGTAATACTTTGAAGCAAGTATATTTAATTGTATAGGTATTAAAAAACTAAATTACTTGCACCAAGTCCTATCTCTCAAACCTCTATGGTTTGAGAGATATAAGCTATCAAATTCCCCTTTCCATCCCCTTGCACATATGTCAACATTCCGAGTTGGAGAAGGAGATCCTGTTCAACAGACTGTCCTGCGCTCTTCAGCAGCACCGTGATCACGCTAGTTAGGAGGAAATACTTAATTTGAACGGTCTACAATGTGTGCCTGGTTCTCGTCTGGAGAAGGTGCTGTTTATGCGCCGAAACGCATTGAGCCACGTGTCTGAGCCGATACGCCGACATACACTACTACCCTACTTGGAATTGCTGTGCGGGAAAACCAACTTTAACATTCCCGGGATCGAGACTGACATTGTGGAGCACCAATCGGTTTTCACCGGAGCCACACAAAGCAGAGAAGAGCTGAGAAAGAGCCAGGATGCCAAGGGTTAACTCCATGCAGAAGAGTGCGGGGAAGGAGCCCAGATCTTTAGGTTTACATCCCAGATGAGCGCATACACACGGGATCTCTAGTAAGCAGACATCTGTATCGTTTTTGGATTGTGCTTTCCATGCTAACACATCTAGGAAACGCATAAGGTTATAAGTCTGTTCACGATAGTTCGGCGAACACAGAGCACCCACTGAAACTGTGTACTGCTCATTCATTCATTGATTTATTTATATTGCTCGACTACTGTACAGTCTCATAGAGAGAACCCATTGAGACTGTGTATTATCCATTTGCTCCACTGCCATCCCGTTTCTAGCACATGCAATAGATTTTTCCTTATATTTGGAGCCATTCTCTCTTCTTCTTTTTACTTTTATCATTTGTTTTTTTCCTATAGAGTGATAACATTTGTTTATTACAGAATAAATATATTTGTATTTTCCTATTATTTCCCAATAGTATTTATATTTTTATACTTTTCTTTATCTTTATCTCTGATTAAATCACTAATACTACACTTAGATATATTTTTGCGCTGTCCCCCCATTCCCTCTTGATTTGTTGACCTTGGACTGTGTCCCCTTTAAATCTGGATACCAGCAAGGTGGCAATTTTGGATCTTATACACAGCGCTTCTACGGGATATATCTTACCTCCGGTTGCATATAGGAGACTGTGGGTGTACCCGTGCTTCCTTTGATGTACACTGTGTTCCAACACACAGTGGAGACCCCCTGTTCCTAGGAGATGCAGGTTTTAATGGCTGGTGAGCCATGGTGCCTTTTTAAAGTTTCCCAGAAACCCATTCTTCTTGGATCTTCTAGCATGGGAAGAGGTAATGCTTGGCTAATCCTCTTTCTTTTTCAATTGTGTATACTGCCATGGGCTGGACTCTCCTACCTGCTTGCCACTTTAACCCCTTGCAGTCAGATAAGTACTTTTTCATACTTTTAAGTACTTTTACCTTGTCTTTCTGCTATTTACACTATTCTTTGACGGTGTTCTGATTATGTCTGAACCTAAGGGACACATGGAAAGTCCAAAGCTAAGGATTCTGTGTTTCTCCTAACCCCTTTAGCCATAACTCCTCATGCTAGTTTTCCAAGAGAGTTTCCTGGTACATTTATGTGCCTTTTGCACTGTAGCCCCTACACAACCTTCAGGGGCTCTCTTCTGCTGACCAGGAACCTGTATGGGTTAAAGGCTCTTATCTCTCAGTCACCTCTATCTCTTCATCTATTCAAGGGGTCCTGAGCTCTTGGTCTGTTGGACACCCTGTGCCCCCAGCAGGCACTGGAGCCCTGTCTTTAGATGAGATACTCGGATTATCAGGGATTCCTTTGCAGAGGAAGGAGACAATGATGGTGATGATTTAGACTTGTCTCTTTGACTTGAGGACTATTATGAAGATGACTCTAGCCCTTCTGTGGAGGGGCTTATCTATATGTCGTGGAGACGCTTTGTGTCAGAAGCCTTGGATTCCAGTTCTCTTGAAGAAATGGAAGACACCTGACATTGTTTCTTTATAGTTGGAATTATAATCTGTATCAATTTTCGGGTGCAGTGGGCTTACTCTCCTGTGGCAGATCCTTTAATATCTCTCCTAGCCAAGAACATGGCTTTGCCATTGGTGAATGCAGTATAACATAAGAAACATGTGGTTGCACAAGTCAAATATAATCTAGACTCAATTATAAATATAAATGATTTCGGTGCACTAAAAGTCTGAGTTAACCAAAACACAAAATATGGCAGTCAAATTGGAAAAAGATAACCCTATGGCTGTCAAAAAAGAGGAACTTATTGACATAGGCACACGTATCCAAAAGTCCAAAAATACCAAATACTTTATTAATTCATCTAATATATAGCACACAATCTAAAAACAGATTAAAAACACCCGTACAAGGGAGGTCATATATAATCGTAAATAGAAAGCGCTAAGATCAAAATCCCCATGAATATTATTGTTGAAATAAACAGAGTATCTATATAAATGTATAAGATACAATACTAAATGATGGTAAAGAAATACATAATAACAAATACTCATCTGTAAATGAAACATGAAGTGATAACACAGGGAAATGTCTGAGCGTTCAACCTCTCCTGTACACCCGAACCCAACGTGTATCGTCACACATGTGGCTTCATCAGGGGTTAATGAGAAAGTCTAAACGGAACACTTTTAAATCCATGTAAACCAATCAAAATATACAAATAAATCATGTGTATCCAAAATGTTGATTATCTGAAATAAAAAAACCTGGTTACCTGCAAATATACTACGTATTGTGTGTTCAGAAAAGGCTTAGTCTTACTTCAATCAAAGTTCAGATTTCAGCTCTTTCTGTTCTTTTCCAGTGGTGTATTGCCTTGCTGTCTGATGTGCATACTGTTGTCCAATGGGTGTCTCCTGCCTACCCTGTCTTTTGAGATACCACTCCTCCATGGAATATGAAATGCTATCTTCGGTTTTTCTGTGTCTCTTGACACTCAAGACAGCTGTTCTTTTGGCTGTTGTGTCTGTTTGGTGTTTAGCACAACTTCAAGCTTTGTCAAGCTTTCTGTTGTTTCACTTGGCGTTAGCGATTTTGCGAACTTCTGCCAGACGTTGTTTCAGATTTATCAGTAGGAACTTCATCTTGTGCATATGGTCAGATGATTGAAGTATTATGCTCATCTCACGCAACCTTTTTGGAAATCGGGGGGGGGAGAGGATTCACTTTTTACCATTCCTGAGGACCCACATGTGGGCCAGGCTGCATCTAAGGTTACTGTAACTTCCTAGATTACGGTGACCATTTGCAAGGTGTATGTCCTCAGAAAGAAATCTGTAGCCTTTTGGGCCAATGCTTATTCCACCAGATCAGTGAATGTGCTTTGGGCCTTCAAGAATCAAGCCACTGCTGAGCAGTTGTGAAAGATGGCAATGTGGCCATCTCTGCACACTGCCATGTTAATGTGCTGCATTCAGTTGAATCCATTTTTTGGCAGGAAGGTCTTACAGGCTGTGGTGGCTGTATAGGTCTCCTTGGATTTCTTTGAACAGAATAGAACCCTCAGAAAAATATGCAACACATATGGTGCACCAATAGGGAAAGGGGAAAATATTTGTTGTCTCTATGCAGCCCGGCAAGGACCCCCACTCCCCCAGTTCAAAATTCAATAGAACCCTGTTGATTTTCTGTTATTTGGTTTTCAAATTTTGTGTCTGTTGCCATCTGAGGGTCATGTATAAGTTTAGTCTTCTGGATACTGTCTGTGATGCTGGTGTTTTTTTCTCTTTTCTCCTTCCTGGAATCCTGGTGGCTAGCTTTAGTATATCCAAATGGTTTGTGTGTTCCACATGAGATGAAGGAGAAAAGAGTATTTTTCTGGTGTGCTTACAGATAAGTCCTTTTCTCTTAGTCCATGTGGAATACAGGACTCCCTCCAGGAGAAAATCTTGGGCTCTCTGTTCAGGGGATGCCCTTTCTTCTTTCACTTCTGTTTCGCTTTCTATTGCCTTTGCTATACGTTAAATCTGAACTCATCAGGTGGGGGATAAAAGTGTGAAGGAGTAGGAAGTCTCTGCCTCAGAGACTTTTTTGATTGGCCCTGCCCTCCTGGAGGGAGGAGACTTTAACTCATAGTTCCTGTGTTCCACATGGACTAAGTTGATTTATCGGTAAGTACCCAAAACGCTTATTTTGAAAAAAACATATCCAGTTTATAGCTCTTTCTATTTTTTTGCTAGTGGCTGCCCCCATGTCCTGCTTCTGCACATAGAATGTACTCTCTAAAGGTGCAGGGAGTGCCATTTTCAGAGCAAATATATTTGCTTCCCCTACACTAACCAGTTCACATGTGATATTGTTGGAAAGGGAAAACTCCTTTCCAGTGATACCAAATATATGCATTTTGAAGTAGGGAGGACTGAGATATTCCCTTTGATATTTGCCCCTTACACCTCCTTTTTGATTGTTGGTATTTTAGAACAGATATTTCTGCTCCTCCTGCAGAAACCTCCACCAGAATGGTATTGTTTGGAAGGAGTCTCCTCTTTCCAACGATACCACTTTTGAGCAGATTCATGCAGGTGTGAGCGAAGATATTTGCTCCAAAATCAGAGTACCCTGCACCTATCGAATACCTTTTCCTAGGAATGGCACCACCTTCTGCATAGTTGCAAGAAGAAGAAGAGATACCACACTCATCGCCATGAGGTTAAAAACAACTTTTATTGAAGTAAATCAAAACAGACATCACATGGCGCTAGACATCTCGCGCGTTTCGCACATATGTGCTTAATCATAGACCACCTTCTGCATGGTGCCTAGTGCATTTGCACGCTCCATAGTGCCCGCTCTGATCTAGCCCCAGTAAATACTTCTCAAGTACTAATGTTGATTTATCACCTGATATTGGTGGTCTCAAGAGTACCATCAGCTGAAAATAGGATATCCCCTCTTTATCGTTATACCCATTAACACTATTCTCTTGTTAGTATTATTATTAGTGTCCTTCACTGATAAAGCTTAGGTTTTATAGAAAAAAATCTAAATAACAATCTTTAATTAGTATTAGATTTCAGTTTTACAGAAGCAGACCTGATTCTTTGTTGCAGGACTCCCTGGCTCCATACCAGTTTGGGATGCAAAACTCCAAAATGAAGCATGTCTGTCCCCACCTACATGATATCCAGTACATTTTGGTTAAGCAGTCCATATATTATTGATTCGTAGAGGCCATTAGGATTTTATGTCCTGCTTAAGTGGATTTTTATTATTCTAGGGTTTTGATTTTCCTTAAGAAAACAAAACAAAACAAAAAAAAAACAAGCATTAAATGAGCAACCTGAAGCATTTATTTCTTGAATGGTTGCTTTACCAAAAGTAGGGATGGAAAAATACCTCTGCAGATTGAAATATCGAAATTGGCCATCAATTACCTGTTCTTTAGTAATAGGTTGAAGCATCTGAGAAATTTTTAGCGTGTGTGTGTATGCTGAAATTTATAAGTAAGCCAATCACAGTCTACATAGGAGAGTTGATTTTGCAGGGGTAAAAGTAAATCCCATCAGACTGAGCTCCTTCAGTGGCCATTTCACATATGATTCATGATGATTTGTGTTCCTTTATTCTGCAGTATTTTACTTATTTATTATCATGGTGACGATGGGAATATTTTATTTTCAGTGACACGATTTTGTTGGGAGGAGGAGGATCAAATAAGTCAAGTATTTCTGCTAGACACGCATGCATATTTCAAGTTTTATAAGCATTTGTTTTATCGTATGTGCTTTTTGTATTACCTGTAAGCAGGTGTGTATTATCAGTATTGTTAATTAAATCCAGCTGTTTCCAGGAAACCAATCTCATTGCTAGGGCAATGTACAGCTATTGTATATATTGTAATGTATGTACGTTAAGATAATGAACAATTATGAATTTACTTATCATCAGAGGCGTAACTAGAAGCCACCAGGCCCTGGTGCCGAAGTTGCCATGCCCCCCCCCCCCGACCACATTGGCCCTCCCATTGGCCATCTCCACATCGCCCCCAATATCTCCACATTGGCCCCCTATATCTCCACATTGCCCATAATATCTCCAAATTGCCCCCCATTAGGTCCACATTGCCCCCAATAGCTCCACATTCCCCGTTTCCTACCTCCCTGGTGGTCCAGCGGTGTGGCAGGAGAGGTCTGTGCCTCCTTCTGCACAGACCTCTATACTGCAGTAGCTCCCGCACAGTCTTCTCTTCAGTAATGCAGAGAGCTGGGAGATGATGTTAACTCCCAGTGCTCTACATTGCGAAACAACTGACGAGGGAGCTCAGCTGGCACACATGTTGCAGGCGCCGGTCGGGGAGGTCACAGGGGGCGGCCGGGCCCCTGGAGCGACGGCCTGGTTGTAGGTGTGACCCCTATTGTAACGCCACTGCTTAGCTTTCTTTCAGCACAGAAAATCTCAGCAATCTGGTTCTACTGCAGCCTGATATTCTGGGCTAAACTCTAAAACTCAACACAATGGCTTTTATCTGCCAGCTACTTTCACATGTTACATTATGCATTTACTGGCTGCATAACAGAGCTTTTAACCCTTTGATTGCTAGAGCGGTGCACAGCCCATTACGGAGCAATGTGTTCCATACCACACTGGCACTAATGGAGAGTATCTGTTGGTAGTATACACTAAATCCATTCTTCTGTACATTGGAATTAATCACCAATATTTACTTTCTCTTTTTTATGTAGAATGCAGCCTACCTGATACACTGAACTCCTGGTTCCTTGTTACGCAATTACATGTATGGTGAGTAAAATCTCTAATTATTAGTGTGCAAGGATTACATTGTATATCATGTGATTATTGTCTCGTACAACAGAGTAAAATGGGCAGATGCCTGGATCTCCCTGGTGGAGGATCCACCCACAGTCAAGGAAAAAGTCACTTTCTCTGTCGTCCAATACAGGTTACTGGTAACTTTGGGTAGGCGATTAGCCCCTTTAATAGGCAGAAACAATTCTAGAAGTGAATGCAGATGGTGAAGCCTACCATCCCTCCTTGGCTGTAGTTAGTCAATCAGCTCCTTTAAGATTTGTTCCTTGGTGAAGACAAAGGCAAGAGAAAAGTTCTGCTATAGTTTTAGCTAATATTTATTTTTCTGTTAGATATGGAGTACCACCATTAGGCGGATTACCATAACTGACAATGCCCTTAGATGTGGCTAGCTCAGTATCCAGGTGCTTTTTGTGGACCTTAAGCCCTGGGGGGAAAATCTTGGGTTCACGATCTTTCCTCAGGAGTTGAGTTGCCCATTGAGGCTTCTTCTACATGGTAATCTAAAGACAGAAGATCTGCAGGAAAGGTGAGCAACCCTTGGCATGTCCCACAGTGCCCCTCCGCGCAGGGGTTTTCCTTTGGAGTTCCTATTGCACACGCTTGCCCTCACTGGGTTTATTTGTATGTCTGTTGGGTGTTTTGGAGCCAGTTTCTGTGGTAACTTAACCCTTTAGCTGCTGGTTTTGCATATTTTGGGGGGCTATTGAAATTTTAATCTTACACACTGTATGTGGGGATTCCTTATACTTTAAACGTTTTGACACTGTTAGAATGTCTAATCCATTAGAGCTTGGGGCCAGGCCTAAGACTAAGGACGATGGGATCTCTTGTCCCCTGTTGCACTTTGCTCCTCATGCCATTCATGGTTACCTAGAGAATTCTCAGGTAATTTATGCCCAGCATGTTCTGATGTCCCTGAGTCTCTCCCAGGGACTTCCATCCATGCTTTAGAACCAGTTTGGGTACAAGAGTTCAAGGCTGCTACTAGAGACCTCTGGTCTACTTTGCAACTCCTTCCATCCCAGTTACAGGGGATCTTCCACTCTGGCAGACCCCTTCTTCCATCAGATCTTCCCTGCCGAAACAGCAGGGAGTACCTGACATATCAGATTCCTCTGAGGAGAAACTGTTGGTGGATTCGGATGTTTAGGAATGTTCTGCTGTGGGCTCCTCTCAGTTTTTTGGGGACCTCTTTGAGGTTGATCCTGATCCCTCGGCTGAGGGCTTGATCAGAGCTGTCTTAAATACCCTAAACATTCCCTTAGTTCAGGAGGTTTCTTTGGATCCCTCTGATGTATTTCAGGAGCCTAAAAGGCCCTATACTTGTTTTGCCACCTAACACCACTCTTGACCTCCTTGTGTCTGATGAGTGGAAGTCTCTGTACAGGAAACTTTCTGTTTCCAAGAAATTTGCCAAGCTTTACCCTTTCTCTGAGGCGGCACTTGCTCAGTGGGTTCATCCCCCCAAAGTGGATGCTCCTGTTTCTCAAAGTCCACTACCTTGCCAGTTGCTGATGCTTCCGCTCTGCAAGATTTGACTGACAAGAAACTTGAGCACTCCATCAAGTCCATTTTTGCCACTGCTGGTACTGCCATGCGTCCACCGTTCGCTGGGGCATGGGTGAACCTGGTCATTACGGTCTGGACTGAACAGCTCACCCGGGCTGTTCGTCAGGGTGCCCCTACTTCAGATATGTTGCGGCTTCTTGCCAACATTTCTGAAGCCCAGCACTATGTTTCTGCTGCCTTATTTGATGTCATCCATTTGGTGGCAAGGGTTTCCACCATGTCTGTGGTTGCCAGACGAGCTCTTTGGCTCAAGATCTGGTCTGCTGACACTGCTTCAAAGAAAGCTTTGCTCTCATTGCCTTTTCAAGGCACCTCTTTGTTTGGACCAGATCTTAAGAATCTGATTAGTGAGGCCACAGGGGGCAAGAGTACCTTTCTGCCTTTGGTCCCCAGGAGGAAGACACCTCTCAAGCATAATCGGCTTTTTCGTTCTTTCCAGACTGAGACACGTCTGGCAAACCAGGCGGTTCCATGAACTCCGCGTTCCTCCTCCAAGCCCAAACAGCAATGGAAGCCCAAGGTCTCCTCCAAGCCTTCTTCGGCATGACTCACTGAACCCAGGTACCCACTCAGCTGTGGGTGGCCGTCTGCATCACTACCACAGCGTCTGGGAGCATTCAATGGCGGACCCGTGGGTTTTACAGGTGGTGGCGGAAGGGTACAGGATCCCTTTCAATTTTTCCCTTCTCATATGCTGTCTGTTCAGTGGCACTATACAGGCCCTTCTGGACGAGGATGTTCTGGAACCTGTTCCAATTCAGGACAAACCTCTTTGTGTTTTCCAAGAAGGATAGTGGCTGTCGTCCCATTTTGGATTTGAAGGATCTCAATTCCTTTGTGATCAAGACTCATCATCACCAGGAATCCCTAAGGACGGTGATTGCTGCTATGTCCCTGGGGGAATTCTGTGCCTCTCTGGATCTTCAAGACGTATATCTACACATCGCCATTTATCCAGAGGGTCAGCAGTATCTTAGATTTGCCTGCGACCAAGGGCATTTTCAGTTTTCAGCTTTTCCCTTTGGTCTGACTACAGCTCTCCAAGTCTTCAACCGTGTCCTGGGAGCTTTATTATCGGTCCTCCATCAGGACGGCATCAGAGTTACTTCTGGACCTCTGTGACGACGGATGCTGGCTGGGGAGCGGTTCTGGGTTGCCTGAGTTCTCAGGGTTGGTGGTCTCCGTAGGAATCTCTCCTTCCCATCAACGTGTTGGAGCTTTGGGTGATATTTCATGCCCTTCATCATTGGACACCCCAGTTGGAAGAATGCCTAGTCCGGGTCCGGTCCAACAACGCCACGGCCATGGCTTACATCAACAAGCAGGACGGAACAAGAAGTCTCGCCGCTTGGTTAGAGGTCAAGGCTATTTTCTCCTGGGCAGAAGAACATGTTCCTGCCATATCAGCAGTGCACGTTCCTGGCGTAGACAACGTCACGGCAGACTTCCTCAGTCGACACACGGTAGACAGCGGAGAGTGGGACCTGCACCCAGAGGTGTTCTCTCTCATCATTCAGAAGTGGGGTCTTCCTTGAATCAACCTGATGGCGACAAGACACAACCAGAAGGTTCTGAGGTTCTGCTCTCGCTGGAGGGATCCTCTAGCTCTAATACATCTTTCCTCCCCTTCCCATGTTGCACAGGGTGTTATGGAAATTGAGACCGGAGCGCTGTCCAGTCCTTCTGATTGCTCCGTACTGGCCTCAACAGGCTTGGTTTCTGGAGCTTCTGGATCTGTCAGTGGTGGAACCATTCCGGCTCTCTTGCCATCTGGATCTTCTTCTGCGGGGTTACCTGTGGAAGGAGGATGTTCATTGTCTAGCTTTGACGACTTGGAAATTGAATCCTCAATTTTGAAGAAAGGTTTTTCTTCTGGTGTGGCGGCTACTATGCTCAGTGCCCGCAAACCTGTTTCTTCTAAGGCCTGCCATCGTGTCTGGTCAACCTTTCTATCTTGGTGTTCTGATATGGACCTTTCTCAGGATTTTGCTCTGCCTACGGTCCTGACTTTCTTGCAGGACGGTGTGGATAAGGGCCTCAGTTTGAGTTCCCTTAAGATTTAGACTTCTGCTCTGTCTGTTTTCTTTCAGAGGCACATTGCCATACTTCTTGATGTCAAGGTTTTCTTCCAGGGTGTTGCTCATATTCATCCTGATTTTAAGACTCCCGCTCCTCAGTGGAATCTTAACTTGGTTTTGGGCGTCCTTCAGCTCCCTCCCTTTGAGTCCTTGGCTACTATTGCTCTATGCCTGCTGACATGGAAAATGGCTTTTCTCCTGACTATCGTGTCTGTTCGCAGTGTCGAGGCGTTATATGCTCTGTCTTGTAGACCACCCTTTTTGGTGTTTCACAAAGACAAGGCAGTACTTTGCAGGAGTTTCTCCCGAAAGTGGTCTCTGAGTTCCACATTAATCAGGAGATTGTGGTACCTTCTTTCTGCCCTGATCCTACCTCTGACAAGGAGAGGGATCACCACTTGTTAGATGTGGTGCATTGTCTCAAGTTTTATGTACATCTCACTGAATCCATTAGACAGTCTGACTCATCAATCCTGAGGGCCCCAGGGCAGGGAGACCTGCATCCAACATGACTGTTGTGTCTTTGATCAAGTCCACTATTCGTAAGGCTTACGAGCTACGGAAGAAGCCTGTTCCCTTTCCAGTCACGGCTTATTCTACTAGATCTGTTGAGGCTTCTTGGGCTTACAAGAATCAGGCCTCTGCTGATCAGTTGTGCAAGGCTGCCACTTGGTCTTCTGTGCAAACCTTTTCAAAGCACTACCATGTTGATGTGCTGGCATCGGCTGGTGCCAGTTTTGGGAGGAAGATCCTGCAGGCAGTCTTGCCTGTCTAGGATCTTCTTCGTTTCTTTGGTTCTTCCTTCACTTTTGAGTCCTGTTGGCTCTAGTTCAATGTGCTGTGTAACAGTTCCTGGGGTGGTGTTACCCCTGTTCAGTGTCTGTTGACACTTCATTTGTTTTGTTGGGCTATCTCTGATCTGATGGTTCATATCTGCTCTGGTGACTTTGGGGGCCTTGCGCCTGGTCCTTGCCTTTGGGGAACTCAATGGTTGGACATCCCAAAGTTACCAGTAACCTGTATTGGACGACAGAGAAAAAAGGATTTTAGTCTTGCCTGTTAAATTCTTTTCTCTTAGTCCATTCAGGTTACTGGTCTCCCATACTATCAAGGGACTATGCTTGGTTCTCCTGTGGCAGAACATGCAGGACCTTCGGGTCATGCTCACAGGAGTCTTCTTTCCCTTCTACTATCTAGTCAATAGTTAATGTCTCAAATCTTACTGGAGCTGATTGGCTAGCTGCAGCCAAGGAGGGATGGTAGGCTCCACCCCCTGCATTCACTTCTAGAATTGGTCCTTCCTATTAAAGGGGATGATAGCCTACCCAAAGTTACCAGTAACCTTTATGGACATAGAGAAAAGGATTTAACAGGTAAGACTAAAATCCTCTTATCATATAGCACAGTCTGGAACCCTCTAGATCTCCCCCCCCCAGTGATCTGAGGCACACAATACAGTGCTCAGTATTTTTCCAGGCTATTGCATGTACACAAGCTTAGAATTGTGTTAATGTAGATGAGATCACTCAACATTCTATGAAGATCATAACTGTGTGAACTACTACAAACTTGATAAGCTTGAGTATTCACTTTTAGCAGTAGGAAAAAATGGGTATAATTCTTATTTGAAGAAGACCTATCACCTTAGAATACATTTCATATTAAAGGCAATTAAAGTGAAACTTTCACATTGTATGAAGTCACCCTTCAATAATTGAGCATATGGTGACTAGCTTCATAATAGTTCCATTAGATCACAAAAGTACCTGATTCTAAAGTAATCTTCGGAGACTGGAATCCAGGCATCGGTGCAGAAATAGTGTCTTAGAGACACCTGCGCTGTCTGTCCCGGTCTCCTCTAGGAGGCATTGTATGTTACCTTAAGGTAACCAAAAGGGTCTGACGGCGCAGGCGCGCAGACAGCACTACCCTGTCCTTCAGTCTTTGAAGATTAAGGATTACTTTAGAATCGGTCACTTTTGAGATTTAATACAACTATTATGAAGACAGCTGCCATATGCTTAATTATTGGAGGGCGACTTTATAGAATGCGAAAGTTCCTCTTTAAAATCTTGATATCCTATCAAAATGTCACCCACAATTTGGAGAAAACCCAGGGGTACATTAAATATGTTGCCAGGTTGAAAATGGCAACATAAGAATCTCACTCACATGACAAGAAAGAGGTGAAAAGCTGAATGAGCTTTACATGCAGTTTGCAGAGCAGCAAGCGTGACTGTGATGCCCCATCGGTGTGTTTGCAAGGGCTGTGCTGCGGCACTCAAAGGGCTAATGGATGGAATGGCACTGCTACGTTCACCCTACACTGATCCCACGTTTTCTGCAACTCTGCATCAGTGTAGGGAGAACGTAACTGTGACATTCCATCAATTAACCTGAAGAGTACTGCATCAGAGCCCATACAAACAGTCATGCCATTGGGGCATCACAGTCATGCTTGCTGCTCTGCAAACTGCATGTAAAGCTAATTTGACTTTTCCTTGCTTTCTTGTCATGTGGGCAAGATTCTTATGTCGCCATTTTCAACCTAGCAACATATTTAATGCACCCCTTGATTGGTCACCAAACTGAGGGCAATATTTCGATATTGAACCAAAAACTGCCTGGATGTTGTGCCCAATATTTGTTTGTAATATTGTGGTGGCACACTGTGGCATTTTATGCCAGTTCGTGTCTGTGCTGTATCAATACTACCGCATACTATGCTATAAATGAATGTAGACCCTGTCCATCACATGGCTCCACCCCCAGACTAATCCACTATTTCCTGCCACAGAAAATACCCCTGACCTATAATAAGCATAGCCAAAAAAAAGGCTTTTTTTCTCCCTTGGTTGCTAGAGAGATATCGCAATGTGTTGGAGATCTCTCTAGCATACATGGGGTTGAATAATAGCTTGTACCGTGGTATAACACTGACACAGGGATATTGAGATTGCTCTAGCCACACCCACAATTCAGAATGTGGGTGTGGCCAGCACAGTTGAGGCTCCCTTCAAAATTTGGAGCTCTGGGCAGTTGCCTACTTCGCCTATTGCAAAATCCATTCATGACTGAATAGACAGAATTTAATTCTCTGGGAAAAAAAAAAAATACTTCTCTCAACTTGAATAGTCCACTTTAACCTCTTGAAAAATAGAGAGGTCCCCAAAGCCGTTCGCTTTTCCATGTAACTTCTTGGTATGAAAGGGGTTTAGGGGGCACAAGGATGAGAGTGGAGACTTATAATGGATGTGTCCTTGGTAGGTCCATTATGAGCCTCCACTCAGCCTTGTGACCCCCTAAACCCCTCTCCAGTAAGTCACCTTTTCTTCTATTATTCATATAGTGATACGCATAGCAATACTTGTATTATCCTGAATAAGTCCGGCATTATTGAGAAATCCAACTTATTTGGAGACACAATGGCTGGCATCTTGCTGTAGAGGCATCTGTGCTCCTGAGCCGTCAGTTCCTTCCTGTACCTTAAGGTACAATGCAACTCTCCCTCAACAATCCTAGAAGAGACCGGGGTGGACAGCACAGACTTACAGATGTCTCTTCGGCAAGATGTCTGTGCTGATGCCTGCTGGCGAGGCTCCAAACACGTTGGATTTCTCAAATAGCCGGACTTATTCAGCATAATACAAGTATTGATATCCAAATCGCTACGTGAATAATGATTGGGGGGGGGCACTTTAATTTGAATGTAAGTTCTGCTTTAACTAGAAATCATATGAAAATCAAGCACTGAAAAATCTCAATCACAAAATTTAGACTGTAAGCTCCTTGGGGCAGGGACGTCTATCCTATTATTTTATCCCCATTTATTTACTGTAACATACTAGTATTGTACGGATCTGTGTACACTGTGTAGATGAAACATGCAAATTCTCCTATTTAAATGAGGCTTTATTGAGTGCCAGTGGGGTATTCAACACATTGCAGAGCAATGCGTTGCGCACCCTTCTGGCACTTAAATGGTTAAACCTTTGAATGCTAGAGAGGTCCCCAACGTATTGTGAAGCAATGTACTTAAGCATCCAAGGGATTAAGGGCTCTACTTAAATCAATGGAAATGTTCATTTGTCCGTATTTTGCACAACAAATTCAGAGGCTCCAATCCCCAGACTTTCAATCATGAGCTAGTGTCTTTGAGGTGCGAAACGCGTTGATCTTTCTTGGCAGCAGCCACTGCCTGTAATTAGTTTTCCCACTCCATAAGTCTGTCCTGTGTATGAAGGTATGAGTCACAGTGTTTAACAGGTACTTTTTAACATTTGATAATAAAAAAAATGTTGGTTTTATTTATATCTGAGTTTATTTTAGTGTTTACTATATTGGTGCAATCATTTGTATAATTGTTCCTTATAGTGTAATTGTGCTTGCCCCAGAATTACACCATTTTAGATACCTGAGGATGGCCCTGATTGTTCCCTCTCATTATCCTGCATGTACCCAACTTTGAAGCAGATTTAACCCTTCGAGTGCCAGAGGGGTACACAACGCATTGCAAAATGTTGTGTACTGGTTTAATGTATTTCATGTTTTGTTAGAATTACTTTCCCCTCCTTTTCCCCTCCCCCCACACATACCCCCCTTCTCCCACAGATTACAATAATGGCATTCTGCTGTGTAATTGCATTTTTAATTGTGATTCCATTCTTATATGCTAATAAAATATTTTAAACAAAGCATTGCATACCCTTCTGGCACTCAAAGGGTTAACGCAGTGTTTCTCAACTCCGGTCCTCAGGACCCACTAACAGGCCAGGACTTAGGGATTTCTCTGCTAGAGCACAGGTGTGGTGATCAGAGGCTCATTCACATTGATTAGCTCACCTGTGCTCTAACAAGGAAATCATCAAATCCTGGCCTGTTAGTGGGTCCTGAGGACTGGAGTTGAGAACCACTGGGTTAACGATAGCTTAAAGAGGCAGTCAGCTTCCTTTTTTGACTTTACATATCATGCAAATTCTTAATATGTCATTTCAAATTGTTTATCATTTTAACTGTTTTTTTTTTTTTTTTTTTCATCTTGCCTATTTTGTTTTACTTACGTCCAGGTATTTGAGCTTCTTGGAATTCTGTTTCAGTTGGAGACTGTGAAAGCAGAGATAATTATACAGTGTTGCAGTATTTCTGCATCTCTGAGTGATAGTTATGCAGCAGTGGCAGGCTTTCCACATTGTTTTTCTGTCTTGTTAACATTGCTGTACTTTCTCTGCTTTCACAGTCTCAGACAGAAAGCTTTTTGAAAACAAATTCAGATAGATTCCCGTCAGGGACATAAGTATTATGAAATAGGTGAAGATTTAAAAAAAAAAAAAAAAAAAGCAATTTGACTTTACATAGTCTGCACTTCAGTGTTTAAGGGATAGTAATGGCAGAATACAAATGCAGCTCCGATTCATCCTAATAGAACGAGGATCATGTAATGCTGTATTTCAGTAGTTTATGCTTTGTAGTTCAAGAGTTAATCAATTATAAAGGATCCCCCTCACTCCCCTTTTACCTACCCCTAGCTGCCTCCCCTCAGATATGGAATCCGGTCATCGGACCGGACAGCGCGCAGCGAGGGACAATCTTCAGACACTGAGTATAAGGAAAACCCTGCCTCCTTGATGAAGAAGGGCAGGATTTTCTTTATGCTCTGTGACGACCGTCCCTCGCAGCTTTCCACCCAGCCGGCTCAGAGAGGCAGCATGATGTAAGTGAAAGGGGAGGGAGGGGATCCTTTAGAATTGATTTACTCCCTTGAAAGTGGAACTATCATTTCATAATATTGTCCCCCAATATATCCTATATAATAATTCGCTAAAACGCGTGTAATGACAAACTCATGCGCAGTAGAGACTGCCCGCGCTGCAGCTGATACAGCTCTGTATCAGCTGAGGCGCGGGCAGTCTCTACTGCGCATTACTGCCCCGTGACCAGCTGGCAGTAGCACTGGGGCCCATGTAACGGGCTCTTCAACTAGTCAGTAGTATAGCAATAAGCAAAGGCTTACTTGTATTATGTTTAATAAGTCAGCGTTATTGAAATAATCCACCACCTTCTGCAGTCATCCAGGGCACAGAGCTTACAAGAGAAGCTCTGTGTGCCTGCACATGCAGCAATTTTTGTTACCTTAAAGGGATAGTAATACTTCATTTTAACTTTATTTTATTTTGTAGGCATTAAAAAAACATGAAGAATGACATATGTCTTATCTCTCAAACCTTTATGGTTTATGAGATATTCACAAGCAAAGTTTCCCCTCCCTCCCCTTTTACCTACTGTAAACAATCTCTTCTAAGATGTGGAATGCAGTCTATAGACCAGACAGATAACAGAAGGGGACACTCTTATTCATATGAAAACAATGAAAGCCCTGCCCCCCTTGACAAGCTTTTCAGGTTTTTCCCTTATCTTAATTGAAGATTGTCCCTCTCTGCAGTCTACCTGGGCACCTCCCTTCTGCTCTAGCTGAACAGTGTGACATCAGTAAAAGGGGTGGGAGGGGGATACTTTGTCATTGAATTACTCTGGAACTACAACTCTGACAGAATTGAAATAACACTCTCCAAAGTCCAAATACTATGATGATTAATTAGAGCTGTTTTTATTATGAAACATTACTATCCCTTTAAGGTAACCAACGGATGTCACCACCAATCTGGGCAGTGCATGGGACACACAGCACAGACTCACAGGCAACTTTCCTCTAAGATGTCTGCCCTGATGTCCACTGGATGGCTGCAGAAGAAGGTGGATTATTTCAATAACGCTGACTTATTAAACATAATACAGTTATGCCTTTGCTTATTGCTATATTACTAATGTATTGGGGGACAATATTATGAAGATGATAGTTCAGATTTAATCAGCAACATGCAGGAACATATATTGTCCAACACCAGCAGTATAACAGGGTGGGGATGCATCATACATGGCAGCTTCGTCATCAGGCCATTTCTCCAAAGAATTCCTGGCATTATCCTGCAGCAGAATTATTTACTCCATTAAATGATCATCTGAAACAGAATCCTTGGTTGACTCACCAGCTACATTATTCTTCTTGAATTATTTTTATTCTTCTCTGGGAAATTAAAAATGTGGTATCCAAAGAACTAAGGTATCTTGAGAGCTGTAAGTAGCTGTATTAAAAAAATAATGATTAAAAAAAGCAGAACTTATTACTGTTTTAAGTTGCTTAAAAGTGGTTTAACTTAAATGTCCCTGCTGGGATTTTCACTACACGTTCTCAGTGGACGTTAAGAGTTATTACACTGACATTCATGTTACACCTAAAAAATACACATGCAATTTTCCTAAATTGTCGATTGGTTGCTTGTGAAAATATTTAACACCTAAGCAATATTTTTCTTTTCATCTGTGAAGTAAATAGCAAAAAAAAAAAATATTGTTTAATTTAGCATTATTGAAAAGGTCAGAGTACGTTGTGGTAAAAGGAAGGTATATTTCTTAATGTGTAACAGGAACCTTGCTAAAGTACATTCAAACATTTGCTAACATGCCGGCAAGAGCTAGCACATCATAAATTGAACTGATTGCTCAGGCTGTCTTTAGAAGAAATGTATGGAGCCTTATTTAAACTCTGGAGTATTTTTAATGTCTCGGGCCATGAAACTGTTTCTTTAGGTCTGGAATCCCCTCTGTCCAGCCTCAAAAATGGAATGTTCAGGTAGCGGTTTTGCTAGCCATTTATCCCACTGCAGGGGTTATGACGGGATATCTGGAAATATTACTTGACCTTGAAAACTGGGTGGACTTTTCCAAGTCAACATTTATATATGCAAACATCATTTTGAAAGCTCTTCCATCCATATATTTTTCAGAGTCATTTTATTTTAATCTAATTTTATTTAAGTTTTTAAAGTCAAGTTAATTACCAACAAAGCAAAAATGAGCGAACATGCAATAAGAGATTACTAATTTTCAGCAATTTCTAACTGGACAGGAATAGTATATTAAACATACTAGAAGTCACTGAAGTTGTACAATGAACGCTCTTTATAAATTATTTACTTTATGTCCCCTGTCCTAACCAGAACTCTAGCACTGTATTTAGCACTTAGTCCTTATGTACTCTGTATGTCTCCCATTATCGCTATAGATTGTAAGCTTTCGGGCGGGGACCTCACTTCCAGTGTTCACTTTGCAAAGCACATGGAACCCTGATTTGTAAAGCGCTGCTTACACATGTGGCGCTATACCAATAAACATATTCATTCATTCATATTTGTACAGATTAGTGAGGGCAAACAGTAAAGTGTAATATCCGTAATCTTGGACGTTTGTAAGTTTTTTTGCCAATTCATACTGCTACTGCTTGGATTAAACATTTAGAATCCAACTCCAAGCAAATATAGTAAAAGATAAAGGGTGCTTTCCTGTTATCCGGAACCATTTTCAAAACATTTTTCAAACATTTTTAAAGGGATAGTAATACTTAAAATGTAAAAAAATATATATGTTGTAGGGTATATCCCCCTAAGTAAAACAAGAGTACTCCCACTGCTGAAAGGTGTTTCATTCAAAAGTTATTAATTTTCAAAGTTGAATTTTTTAGGTGCAAAATCACAGTGGCCTGAAATTGTACAATGATGCTGTTGCTACACCATTCTATGGAGATTTATGGTCCCGGGACCAGAGCTGTCCATAGTATGGTGTAGCAACAGCGCCACTATACATTTTCAGGCCACTGTGATACTGCACCTAAAAATTCAACTTTGAAAATTAATAACTTTTGAATGAAACACCTTTCAGCAGTGGGAGTACTCTGGTTTTGCTCAGGGGGATAAACCCTACAACATATATATTTTTTTTACATTTTAAGTATTACTATCCCTTTAAACAAAATCTTTATTATAATATTTTTAATATATATAACAACACCAGATTCTGACAGGAATTAGTTTTGGAAACAACCGATTCTGACAGGAAATAACAACCGGAATTGGTTTTGAAAATGGTTCTGGATAACAAGAAAGTACCAGATAAAGAATGGTGATCTTTTCCAATTTGGCACTTGGCACTGGAATAAAATTTTATTTTTTTTTGCTCCTACTTACTGCATATGTCTGAGGTTCTCAATTTTTTTTTTTTGCTTAATGCACCCATAACCCACATTCTGGAATTTTTGTGGCACCTCTTAAAAAGGGACATGCCATTTGTCAAGGGCTTAAAGAATGGGAATGTACATAAATATATAGGTATTCTTAAGTATCTGAATGACAAAAGGAAACATATTTTGCCTAATTTTAATGAATATACAAATGAAACCCAACATTCAAATTTTTCTCCATGTCTTTATAGAAAATATGGGACAACCTAATTGGATGCCCGTGGCACACTAAAGTGCCACAACATCCTGGTTGGGAACCACTGGCCTATGTTCTAATATAGCCAGGGCAGTTTGGGGGTGTATGGATTTTTTTTGAACATTCAGTTCCTTTGTAACTTGTTTAATGTTATGTATTAACAAGGTACAAAGGAAGCTGTCATAACCTTCCTCAGTTTTCCTGCACATGCTATGGATGTGGCATTTTGGGCTTCAAAGAATTAAAGTGTTAACAATGGGAGAGTGTGTAATTGTAAACAGTGTTACATACCTGGAAGTGCAGCCACATGATATCTAAGGCTGCGTCCAAGTACAGAAAATGAGCTTGGCTAGTGGATCCATATATTTCTCCCGTTGTGAGTTTATAATAATGAGTTTCGGTTTTCATATTGTGCTGTAGTTAAATGACTTCTACCATGGAAAACAAAGGTCCTTATGCAGAAAGCGAAAGAGTAGCAGTTCTGGAACAATCTGCTTGCACCATAGGGGAAACAAATACAAATAAAATCCCTAAATTTTTAAAACCCATTAAAATCCATTTGAATGTTTATTTTACCCCATGTAGTGAAGTTGGTTTACTCCAGAATTGTTACTCTTCTGTTTTCTGCATAAGGCATTATGTTAGTTTCTATAGGAGCATATTTGGTAACTAGCCAGGGGCTGCACTCCTTACATCAGCAACTTTTTTTGTCAGAAACTGATCCCTCTCCATTAGCAGAAGGACTGGACGTCAGAAGTAAAAAGTGTTAAAAAAAAAAAAAAAAAAAAAAAAAAAAAGTGTTGGATTTTTTTTTCTTCTTATAGCGCCACTTTCTGGAAATAGT
This sequence comes from Rhinophrynus dorsalis, assembly GCA_037306005.1. Lineage (NCBI taxonomy): Eukaryota > Metazoa > Chordata > Amphibia > Anura > Rhinophrynidae > Rhinophrynus > Rhinophrynus dorsalis. The sequence goes on along the minus strand of CM074727.1, from coordinate 123,477,898 downwards.
TGTGACTACTAGCCTAGGGGTAAATAGGCAAGTAACCCCTCATATGATGTGCATAAATATTTACTTTCTAAAATGGTATGCCTTACTGACCTTTCCATCATATTTGTAATGTTTATTAACACTTTAGTGCGGGCAGGTAATTTCAAAAAAGAAGAGGCAGGTGCATTTTGCACTTATGGCACCCGCTATGGTATGTCAGCCCATACCAGTGGAATACCATTTTTCTTGGGCTGGTAGAAAGTACTTTACAGCTGACATCAGAAGGGGAGGGAGGGGGAAATTTGAACGCATATATCTCTCAATCCATATTGGTTTGACAGATCAGATTTGTCGCGTATTGTTTATTATTTTAACCTCTAAAAAACTGGAGAACATTTTTCTGGGACATTACTGTCCTTTTAAAGGGACAGTAATGTCCCAGAAAAAATATTTATCATTTTGTATTGATTAAAAAGTTGAACTAAATGCAAAAAACTCTCTCTCTCAAACCACTATGGTTTGGGAGATTTAAACATTGAAAGTTCCCCCCTCCCTCCCCTTTTCCTGACATCTGCTCTGTGCTGACTGCAGGGGAATCCTGTCCAGGGACCAACTGGAGGCTCTGCAGCAGAGCCGCAATCGCGTTATTTAGAAAGCATGACTTCATTGTAAAGGTCTACCAAGTGTGCCTGGTTTGCAAGCACACTTTGTAGACCATTCCAAAGAAGTAATTAGTTTTACATAATGCGATTGCGGCTCTGCTGAAGAGCCTCCGCGTGTTGGCTGACACGGATCTCCTGCTGTTAGCTTTACAGCTGACAGCAGGAAATGTCAAACTTTCAATGGGAATATCTCTCAAACCATAGTGGTTTGAGAGATAGGGTTTTTTGCATTCAGTTTAACTTTTTAATCACTACAAAGTGATAAATGGCTTTACCCTAAGCCGTTTTTGGGTAGTTTTATTATGTAACCAATGGAATGTGTATTTGTAGTTCATAAAGTTGAAAATACCTTTTCTCTTGCGTCCAGTATGGAACACAGGTACCATGGGGTTGAGCCCCTCCTCCTCCTGGAGCGCAGGGCATATCACAAAAGACTGGGGTGGAAATTCCCTCCTCTTCCTCCAGCTCAACCCCTCCCCCACCTTCCCAGAATTCATGTGTCCTTCTCTCTCTCTCTCTCCCCTTCTCCATCCCTGTTTTTTTTACTCGAAAAATATCTAATTTGATGATACTGCTGTTTGTTGTCTTATGCTCTGTCTATACTGCATTTTACTGATGTATTATTGCCCTGTTTCTGTTTATCCCTTTTTGGCTTCTGTTCTCCTCCATAATCTTGAAAAATCCAATAAAATCTAATTTACAAAAACAAAAAAAGTGCCCTATTAGGTGGGCTCCCATCACTGGGCTTCCCAGGAGTTGGATTGTCCAGTTGTGGACCACTGTATGTCCCATGCCGAACGATTCTCTTCATTGTGTCTGGAAGTACAGATGGCTGCTGTATCTGTTGCTAGTTTAACCTTTTCCCTTCTGTTTCTGCTATGTTGGTTACTTGCGAGTATAATGGGTAGGATGCTTTGGGGAGTGCATTTCCATTCCCCCAACTACTATTACATTTGTTTTCTCCCTCCTCCAGGTGTTCCCAGGGGGGTTGGGGACTGTTTCCTTTATTCTTTATATTCTGTTTTAGTTAGTTATTTTATGTGAAGGCTTCTTTAAGAACGGAGCAGGGCCGTGGCCATCTTTGCTCCATTGACTTCTAAAGAAGAAGCTTCTTTGGAACATATCTCTGCAACCGTTTGAGCTACAATGGTCAGAGAGGGCTATGTCTTCTTTTCTCTTCATGATCTATTATTTGGTCTACTTTCTGAGTGTCCATGGAGCTCACTGCAGTCAGAGTAACTGACTCTCCCTGCTCTAATCTCCATTTTAACCCTTTACATACCAGATAAGTACTTTTTTATATTTTTGGGGGGCTTTCTTTAAACTTTGGATATTTAATCTAGTTCAGCTAGCTTTAGACACTCTCTCTTGGATATGTCTAACTGTTAGGGGCATATAAGGAAATCCAAGGTAAATGATTCAGGGGCTTCCCTTACTTACTGTTCCTCATGCCATACTGAGATTCCAAGGGAATACTCTGGGTCTCTATGTCCTTCTTGTGCTGTGGCCCATAGTACTCCTCCGGGCTCACATCCCTTCTTCAGTTCAGGGGTTCTCTTTTCTTGAAAACCTTTGCCCACCTTTAAACAGGTTGATCCTGCATTCAAGGGGCACACTTAATCCTCTGAGGAGGAAATGGATTCAGATGATGATGATGATGACATGGACTTTTTCTTCTCTTATGGAGATTCCTATGAGACTGATCCGGTTTTTGCTGTTGTGGTGCTCTTCAAGGTGGTGTTCTAGACTCTTCCGGTCTCTGACACAGCAGATGGGGGATCTACCTCGCTGGACATTTCCAGAGGCACAGGAAGGATTCCCCTGTTTTTCTCCCCTCTCAATCAGATTCTTATGGATTAGTGGAAAACTCGTGATAAGAGACTTTTCCTTTATAAACAATTCTCTAAGCTATATCCTTTTACGGCTGAGGCTCTGACCTCCCCCCCCCACGCTCTGACTTGGTGAAGAACACTGCCCTTCCCCTGGCAGATCCTGTGGTTATCAAGTACCAGGCCGATAAGAGGCTTGACTCCTTTGTCAAGGCCAACTTTGTGCCGACTGGGGCATCGCTGAGGCCTATTTTTGCCTCCACCTGGGTCAAGATCACCATTGCTGCATGGGGAGAGCAGATATGAGAAGCTATGTGAGCCGAAATCTGTAGTGAAGCCATGCTGCATTTGGTGGCCAACATCATGGAAGCCAATGCTTACATTACTGAAGCTCTGTTTGAAGAGACCAGATTTTCAGGAAAATCCTCAGTATTTTCTGTTTCTAAGCAGCATATCGTATGGCTCAAGATTTGATCTGTGAACCAATCTTCTAAGCAACCACTGGTGTCAGCAGGGCTTTCTTTGGACCTGACCTAAAACAAATCATTAGTGGTGGAAAGAGCACATTGTTGCCCCAGAATTCCGCCTCCTCAGCAATCTGGGTTGCAGAGGGAGCAAAACCCTCAGATCTCCCAACAGCGCCATGCCACAAAGCCCAAACAGTACTGACAACCAAAGCTCTCAGCTGCAAATCTGCATCTGACAAACCAAACTCTGCATGATTAGTGTAGTCCTCGTTAGTCATGCCTGTAGTGGACCAACTCGGTCCCTTTTTTGTATATATGACATCATAGCTTGTCACAAAATACACATACATTGCCTTAGCCCTTCGTTACCTCACTGACTTACTCGCACTTAAAGCGTTAGTAATAGCTTAAAATAATATCAAGTAATATTGTAGATAAGGAAAATAGAAATCCATCAGTGCAAGTCCTATCTTTCAAACCTTTATGGTTTGAGAGAGAGAACGTTTTAAAGTTCTCCTCACCCTCCCCTTTACCTGACGTCAGAGTCTAGCTGACATCAAGAGATCCTGGTCCAGGGACTGTCAGGCGGCTCTTCAGCAGAGCCGAGATACCAAAATCTAAAAAGAACTACTGCATTGGAACAGTCTACAAAGTGTGCTTGCAAACCAGGCACACACTGTAGACCATTCCAATTAAGTAGTTTTTTTTAGATTTCGGTATCCCGGCTCTGCTGACAGCAGGGAGAGGGGGACTTTAAAGGGATAGTAAAACTTTGTTTTTACTAATGCCCTTTAAGCTTGTTTTGAAAAGTTATGTACAGTGTTACCTTTCAAATTCTCTGAAACAGTCTGGTTTGTGGTAAATTTTACATTAAAATTTCCCCTCACAGCCCCTTTTCACATCTCACAGCTTTATCTCTTGAGTCTGAATTCTGGACGTATGACCAGACGGGTAACACAGAACGACAAAAGTATTAGGTTGCAATGTAAAACCCAGCCCCCTTTATGTGTTGCCCGCAGTGACCAGAACTTCTTTCTTTCACATGAAAAGTTGTGTAGAAGCTGCTTTGAAGAGGAGCCTGCCTGTGCCTGCCTAAGTAACCATCATAGTATGTCTTCATTTATAGCGTATAGTTAAAAACTTGGTGACTGGGGGTTATCACTTGCTTGCTAGAGTTCCAAGCACAGTGACTAGATCCTCTCAGCAGCAAGCATTAAAAACATAGTCTTTGGGGTAGCGCTTGGAAATAGTTGCCTTAATTTTCTTTGTAGGAATCAATATTTGTTTTTGATCACTGTTGCTACTTTTATTCGTTAGTTCCCTTTTATTGCAGGGTGAAATTGTCCACACATTACAATGTTTCTCTCTAAACTTGGCTGCTGCTTGACATTACATAACATTTAACTCTTTGTTTGCATGTACATAAGTAGCGCATTATTATTAGTGCATAGTTTTATGAGCTATAGGAACGATTGTACAGTAATTCAGGGTGTTATGACTAGTTGGATCAAGGTCTGTAGAGACATTGTAGTAGTGATCACCCCTGCATGTACTCACCCTTTTGGTACAAAGATATTATGAGCAAGGATTTACCGAACTGTATCTTTTATTTCCCCACTGATTACTTTTAAACGCACTAGTATTTGGGAGGTCTATAGAGAACAGAGAGGAAACCCTGGAGCTCATCCAAAGCGGTGAGCACTACTTTAACCGGAACGTCCCTAGATACGTTTAAAAGAGATAGCAGTTAGAAGAGAGCGTTCAGCACTAGCAATATTTAGATTCTAAGTAATTTTTAGGTTGATTATAAGTTAGTACATAATAGGTCTTATATTTTGGGCACTCAGTTAACCCCTTGCTTATCGCATAATGCGGCGAGCCGTGCGCCACCACGGCTTCATCAGAGACCAACACTGTTACTGAGTGTACCTTGGCATAGACTAAATGTCCTGTTTCCGTTCTGACATTGCAGGTGACATGGATACCCAAAGCATCTCGCTAGCTACTATTCTTATCTGACTATATTATCCAGTCAGGTTTAGGTTTCATGCTAATTTATGTGCCTCTTGCTGTTACTACTGGTAAGGTGCAACGAGAGTCATGGCATATGATGATTTTCTTTGCTGTACTTGTTTTGTTCACTTTTAATCCTTTAAGTGTCAGAGTGGTACGCAAAGCAATGCATACCACTCTGGCACTTAAAGGGTTAAAAGTGAACAGAACAAGTACAGCAAACAAAAACATCATATGCCATGACCGAGTGATTAGCTTTTAGCTTGGGCACAAACACTCATTGCACCTTACCAGTAGTAACAGCAAGAGGCACATAAATTAGCATGAAACCTAAACCTGGCTGGATAATATCGTCAGATAAGAATAGTAGCTAGCGAGATGCTTTGCAAAGCAAAACTTTTCATATTATTGCACAGGATGACAGGTAGGCAGGGTCCTTGACTGCTGGAGACTGTAACCGGCTAACCTCAGTCACGCGCATTGATCCATAGGCACCTCACTCTCACGGGACTTCACCTCCTCCTCCTCAGTGACACGGCCACACCCTCCCAAATAGAAAATCAAAGGATCGTGCACTTTTATAGGATAATTGCAAGAGCGCGCTTATCCTTGGATTAAAAGAAATGGTGGATGTTTTAGGATTTTGGCAACATTTTAATGTACAATTTACCACAAACCAGACTGTTTCAGAGAATTTGAAAACAAGCTTAAAGGGAAATAGTAAAAATAAAGTATTACTATCCCTTTAAAGTGTTCTATCTCTCAAACCATAAACGTTTGAGAGATAGGACTTGCACCAATGGATTTCTTTTTTCCTTAACTACAATACTACTTGTTATTATTTTAAGGCATTACTATCCCTTTAAAGGGATAGTAATGTCTTTGTGCACTAAAATATAATATTCCAAAAATAGACTAACTGATGTAAGTCCCATCTCTCAAATCTTTATGGTTTGAGAGATAAACCTCCCTCCCCTTTCCTTGACGTCAGCTGTAAAGTGATAGCAGGATACCCTTGTCACGGAAACGGCTGGAGGCTCTTCAGCAGAGCCGAAATATTGAGATCTAAAAACAAATACTTAATTGGAAAGGTCTACAAAGTGTGCCTGCAAACCAAGCACACTTTGTAGACCGTTCCAGTGAAGTATTTATTTTTAGATTGAGCTATTTCGGCTACTGAAGAGCCGCTGTCTGGTCGCGCAACTAGAATCTCCTGCTGTCAGCTTTACAGCTCAGGGCAGTGAAAGAGGAGAACTTTATCTTTGTTCATCTCTCAAACCATAAAGGTTTGAGAGATGGGACTTACATCAGTTTATTTTTGGAATAGCTACAATATTATATTTTAGTGCACACAGACATTACTATCCCTTTAAGTCTTCCAGTGCTAGGAAAGATGAGCAATGTATTTCTGAGCAGTGTCAATAAGTGGGGGAAGTAATGTAGGGCTAAAACAGGAAGTGCCTCTGTGGCATGCCTTAATTACCATAATCTGTAACTCTTAACTCAAGATCTAGTGATCTATATGTGATGTTGAAACATCTTTCAAAAACCATAGCGTCCTTTTATACTAAGGTTTCCCCCTGGATACTAGAGAGGCTTTGAAATGCGTTGACAAACTTTCTAGCATTCAGTGGGTTAAAGTGTTTGAGTCTCAGGTTTCCATGGAGATCTTTACTAAAACTCAAGGGTTGAACAACAGCAAAAAGTTGGAGAACCACTGGTAATTTTGATAGAATTACCTCAATGTTCTCCAACTTTTTTCAGCTGATGTCCAAAAGGTTTGTCTTCTAATCCTTTTCAGTTCCTACAATGCTGTCTTTTGGGAATAACACACAACATTCTCTGAGGCAGTCGGGTGAAAAGAGCACTAGTTTGCTTATGGAAAAAATTGCTAAACTCTTCCAGTTTGGAACTTTTTTGCAGGTTTATTAAAATTTTATAAACAGAAATCTGATGTTACCTTCATGGTTTGACAATAATGACTCAGACTTTAAATGCATTACAGAACCAGCATTACTGAGCTGATTATCGTCAAGAATTTTATGGACTGAGAAAAGGTGTGTCTTTTAATGCTTCATAAATGCGTTGTGTACCCCCTCTGTGTTGCACAATCCACAGGGCCTTAAAGGGTTAAACCCAGGTGGCAGGTGCAGTTTAAAAAAATTGCAACGTGTTCAAATACAAAAAATAAAGAATTCCATTACTTCACTGTTTCTACTGGTAAATTGGTATGCAAAGATACATCAAACATGAACCTCCACTTCAATGTTAGACTCATACAGTGACGTGATTTCACTTAGAAAAACCACATGAGAACATTAACCAGATTATTCTTAGTGTAATGTTATTGCATAGAACTGTTTAAATATTGTAATGACATAGCTTTACAGACATTGACACCATTTGTCACACTTAGTATTTTAACCAAGGCCTTTTTAAAGTGATAGTCGCCATCCTCTTTTACTGTACATATTCTGCAATAAACATACTTTATTTTGTCAACTTTACTCTTTTTCTTTTAATATTACATTTTATGTCCCAGAATGAAAGCTTCTTTAATTTCAGTTGTCAGAGAGATTTCTGTCAGGGAATATGAAAACGGGTACGGTGATGTAAAATTACACTATCCCTGCAGTAGAAAAGCCTGCTTTCACTATAACACATAGAGCACTCAGTGGTGCAGGTAGAGTGCAACATTGCGTTACTATCCCTGCTTGCACACTTCCTGCCAGAAAGCTATCCATTTGGAAACAGAAATGTATTGTGCTCCCTGCCATGACATTAAAGTGTAATGAAATAGGTGAAAATGAAAAAAGTATAAACTGTTTTACTTTACATATTATGCATTTGCAGAATATAGAAGAAGTCAGAGATGCTCATCTAGGCTCATGAGCTTGCAAAGGTATGCAAAAGCTCACTGGGACTGTGTCCTCGCGCCCAGGGTGCAGTCTCTTTTAGCTCACAAATGCCATACACAGAGAAGAAATATTCCAAAGCATATCATACAGATCCTGCCAAAATGACAGTCCAGCCATGAAATGCCAGACAATTCCTCTCTGAACAAGGGAAGCAGCTAACTCCAGACATACATTTTGGCATTGTTGGGCCTCGTCGGTGAGGTGTATCTGATCCCTCTAGGCACTTGTGAGCAAGGGGTCCACGTTTGGGTTCCCCCATTACCCTTAGGGTGACTAACCCTAAGAGCAATTTGCATAGAAGTAGAAGAAGTCAGAGATGCTCAACTAGGCTCATGAGCTTGCAAGGGTATGCAAAAGCTCACTGGGACTATGTCCTCGTGCCCAGGGTACAATCTCTTTTAACTCACAAATGCCATGCACAGAAGAAATGTTCTGAACCATATCATACAGGTCCTGCCAAAATGACAGTCCAGCCACGAAATGCCAGACAATTCTTCGCTGAACAAGGGAAGCTGCTAACCCCAGATGTGTGTTTCAGCCTTGTTAGGCCTCGTCGGTGAGGTGCAGCTGATCCCTCTAGGCACTTGTGAGTTGCAGAATATATAAAGTCAAAAGAAATGTTGACTTTCATTTTAATCCACTGCTGAGCCTTGTGTAAAGAGCAAAGTTCCCATTAAATGTACAGCAAAGTTGCATTTCTGAAAAACTATATGCTGTTGGAATGTTCCTGCTTATTAAGACAAGATCACTCACACTGCTGGTAGTTGATTTATTCAGATGTCATAATCATTCAAACTGTCAGGAAGTGATGGAGCTGTTACCATCAAGTTCTGTGGAGAACTGCAGTCGATGACTTACCTCTCCATAACAATGCTGTAAAATTGCTGTCTGAACACCTAGGGGGAGATGCACTAGGGTGCGATAAAATGGAGTGGACCTCTCCAGTGTGATAAACTCTTCAGTTCCTTTGTTATTCTGTAGAGCCGATGCACTAAGTTATTTCAATTTTTAGTGATTTAGTGACAACTGTTTGAACTATAATAACTTTGGAACAATTTCTCGGGAGTGGAAGTACAGTTGTTTTACGCAGCAGAAAAAGCCCTGCAATATGTTTTGGGTTTTCTTCTTTGCAATGCATTGGAGACCTCTATATTTTCAACTTGATTAAAGGGAAAGTAATGCTTAACCCCTTAAGGACTACATGACTTACTATGACCGTCATGATCCTTAAATACTTAAGGACCGATGATGGTCATAGTACGTGACGTGCTTTTTACTTACATCACTCCACCAGGAGCGCTGTAAGTAAAAATGGGGCCTAAAATTGACCGCTCCAAGACTGGATCGATTTCTTTCAGGTCCCAAAGCGACGCTCCGATACACGCAACAGGTAACATGTACCGGCATGTCGGCAAGGATCCAAGCGGTCCTTGTGGGATGGAAACGTCCCAGGACAGCTGGTCCTTATGGGGTTAATAGTGATTTTAAATATATATATATATATATATATATATATATATATATATATATATATATATATATAATCAAAAAATGTACTCAGCCCAGGTTACTCCAAGCGTCACAGCAGGAACAGCACTCAGAAAGGAATAAGTAAATTTATCAATTTATTGCATCCATCTAACCAAACGCTTTCGGTCCACACAGGACCTTCTTCAGGGTAAAAAGATTTGATCACTACACAAAAACATGTTATATATATACTTTTTAAACTAAACAAGAAGAAGCCTCTTACCCCGTATTCCTCGTGGTCACGATTGCGCCAAAATCACTGCGGTCGCAATCAGCGTCTGAGGAACAGTGACGTAAGTGCTAGCCTCAAGTTGCTAAGCAACCAAAAAAAAAAAAAAATCCACGACTCGGTCCAGGTTCACAATACAATCCACATGTTTCCCTTGCCGGCTGATGGCAAGGGAAACTACAACCAGCCAAATTGCCCAACGGAGAACAAGTGACTCCTAATACAGGTGTCACTTGGATGTTAAGTGTATTTTCTGCGGAGTGTCAGAAAAAAGGTTCTATTGTATCTCTATACATCGGACCAATCTAAGGTCCTGTATTTTCAAATATGAAAATGTCAGTAACTATGTAACCTCCACCAAAGTGGCAGAATCACTTATCCGCAATGGAAGAATTAATTTAAAACAAATTTTGGCCGCTCGCCAGAGATATCGATGCTTTCCAGATAGATGTTAACCGAAACTTGAAGCATCCAAGTACCGCTGATTCAACATGGTCCAACACGGTCCCCCGTTCTTATTTCATCACATAAACATATGATCAAGGAATAATCTGTGGTTTTTGCCATTACATATACGGGGACTATTGTTTAATAGCTTTCCGCTGCTGCAGGGATCCAAAGAGTTGCTGTACACAAATTCAGCACATGTCACAAAGGTGGACCGTAATAAATCTTCACCACCTTAACGTGACAAAAGTTGTAGTTCAGATGTCTGTCATCATGCATTATTCATATCAGTCCCTATTTGCCCCTGAAATAGAATTTAAATGTTCACTGTAGCGCCATTAGTGCCGAAGATTTCCCAAATACACCAATGAATGAGCTCATTAGACTTAGTTCATCTTAGGGCGCCCCTCAGGCGTGAACCATATGGTTTAGCCCCTAGTATTGTAGATTAGTCACTCCATTCATATTATGGGAAAGATACTTCGCTATTGATAGAACACACTCATGTTCATATCTATAAAGTTCATACAAGTGAACTCAGGGGTCCTTCCTAATAGGGACTAAAATTCCTTGAATATCAGGATCCATGACTCGATTCTTAATGAAATATAGCCATATAATGAGACAACAATCCAGAACTGTTAGTGGTGACATTTAATACCCAGCAGAGTGTCGGGTGTTGAACCTTCAGTGAGAGGTAAATGGATGCCATAAAAAGACAATATGACAGTCCACAGAAAAACTATAACATCATGTTCTCCGATTGGGTAAAACAAAGACTCAATTACAAAAAACAAGATAATTGGAATTCATGGTTAAGACCTTGCGGGGCCAGACTTCCATATTCATATATAAGTCTGGCCTCCCATTGTAACAAGAGTTTATGTCTATCACCACCCCTAGGTGGTTTATTCACTAGTTTAATCGGCATAAAACGAAAGTCTTTGAGAGTATGTCCAGCAAGTTCAAAGTGTCTAGCCACAGGTTGGTTAGATTTCTCTCTAATGTCTAATGTACCATCCAAGGTTTTCTTGATTACTGATCTGTGATTATTGATTCGTTCTTTAAGCATCGTTATAGTCTTGCCAATATAATATAATCCACACGGGCAGACAATCATGTAGATAACAAATTTACTCTCACAGTTCATATAATCCTCAACGTGTATCAATTTTCCAGTTTTAGGATGTTTATAGTGCCTTCCTGTTATAATATATTGGCAATTGGAGCATCCTTTACATTTAAAGACTCCAGTGGGACGTTTGAGCCAGTGGGTACAACTCTCATACTTTGAAACGGGGTCATTTCTCATAAGCCAGTCTGCTAGATTTTTACCCCTTCGATAACAAAAAAGAGGTGGATTTTTAAATAAATGACCAATCTTATTGTCCCCCTGTAAGATATGCCAATTGTTATGAAATACTTTTTTCAGGGCTGGTGAGGCAGTGGTATATTGTGTCTGGATACAAAATCTTTCAGATTTCAAAGACGTAGTGGGGGGTGAAAACAGTAAATCCTCCCTATTGAGTTGAGAAACCCTATTTACTGCTTCTTGTACTTCTTTGTAAGGATATCCTCGTTCAAGAAATTTTTCTTTCATTTTTTCAAGTGATACAATTCGTATCTCAGCATCAGATGTAGTCCTTATCACCCTAAGCATCTGAGAGAAAGGTAACCCTTTCTTCAAAGGTGCTGGGTGATGACTCTCCGCATGAAGCAAAGTGTTTCGATCACTAGGTTTTTGATATATACATGTCTGCAATCTAGTACCATTTTTATAAATTGTCATGTCCAAAAAATTGATCTGTCGATAGTTGCATTCCATTGTGAATTTGATAGTAGAGGGTATGTTATTTAGGTAATCTACAAACTCATGTATCAAATCCATATCACCATCCCAAAGCAAGAAAATATCATCGATATAACGTTTGAAAAATTTTATATGTTTTGCATATTTAAAATCTGCAAAAATATGCATCTGTTCATACATTTCCATAAAGAGAGATGCATATGCTGGGGCCATGTTGGATCCCATAGCGGTCCCTTGTAATTGCAAATAAAAATTATTTTCAAATTTGAAATAATTTTTTTTAAGAATGACATCAATCAGTAGCATAAGGAATTCTACTGGTGGTCCCGCATATGCATTATCTCGCTGTAGCATTGCTCGTATAGCCTCTTTTCCTAAATCATGTGGGATGCTAGTGTATAAACTTGACACATCCATAGTTACCAAAATTGTATTTTCTGTTATTATGCTTGGTAATTGTTTTATAAAATCTGTAGAATCTTTAATATAGCTAGCCAAATTACACATATATTTCTGTAGGAAAAAATCTACATATTGCGATAGGGGTTGGCAAAGTGAATTTCGTGCAGAAATAATAGGTCTTCCTGGAGGGCGTTCTAAAGATTTATGGATCTTTGGAATGGTGTATAGTACCGGTGTAACTGGGTGTTCCTGCGTGAGGAATTTTCTTGTTTCATCAGAGATCCATCTATTAGAGAAGCCCAAGTTAATAATCCCATCTATCTCTTTTTTATAGTTGATAGTGGGGTCCCGTTGTAGTTGTTTATAACAGGTAATGTCCGAGAGTTGGTCAAGGACTTCCTTTCTGTAATCCTCATAGTTTAGAACCACTATTGCTCCGCCTTTATCAGCTCTTTTTATGATAATCGAATTATCATCTGCTAGGTTTTTTAAAGCTTCATATTCAGGCCTAGAGAAATTATTAAAGCTAACCTGTCTATTTGAGATGATATCTCTAGTCTCATTCTTGACTAAATTCATATAAGTAGTGATATGTGGGTTAGTAGAGATAGGATCAAAGGTACTCTTTTTTCTCAAAGAAGTAATGGCATTATCATCAATAGTATCAGTACTATCTGAAAAAAAATCTTTAAGTTTAAGCTGTCTATGTAATTTAAATAAATCAATCTCCCATTGGAATAGTGATTGTTTATTAGTCGGTACAAAGCTTAAGCCTTTACTGAGGACTGCCATTTCTATATTTGACAATATTCGTGAAGAGAGATTAACCACTGTTATTTTGCCCTTGCTCTTAGGGTCCTTTGTTCTATTTGAATGTTTCCTACCTCCACGTCTGATTTTTCTTTTTCTTTCCCCTTTGGGCCTTTGTTTTTCTTGAATCTGTGTCTGCCTAAAAAATCACCCTCGGTATTTGTATCAACACTATCCGATTGGGAGCAGGAATCAGATTCTGTGGACAAATCAGTGTTTCCTCTGTCAAAACGTGGTTTAGGCCTTCTATTATAACCAGGGCGTCTATCACTAAGGCCCAAAAGCCAAGGATAGACCCTGAGTTCTTTGTAATCTAATTGAACTTGTTTTAACTTATCCTTTTTGACAGAGGCTACACTTTCCTTGTATGAAGATATGGTCTTATCAAGTTTAGTGATCAAATCCTTACACTTTTCTATATTAAACGTATCTTTATGTTTCGTCTCAATGTTTAATATTTCAATTTTGGTTTTCTCAATCTCTTTAGCAGATTCCTCAATTACTAACAGCATCAATTCAAAAGAACATTGATTCAAAATGTTACACCACTTGTTACAGAACTCCGGACTCCCTCTTCCAATGGTGGGTTGATTCCTAACTCTAAAGCCCCTTGGGATAATTTTTTCTTTATAATAGTGGGATAATGTTACACCATGTAGATAGAAATCCACTTCCTTTTTCTTTAATCTTAATAAGTCATTATAAATATCATTGGGTTTATCAGGGCCAAGAGCCAGGTCCAAACCATCCCTAAATAGAGTGCGTCCGGAGTCAGTGACAAGAAGGTGTGCTATATTAGAAATTTCTTTAATCTGACTGTCCCCCTCTTGAACCTCTTCCATAGTATGATGATCAAATCACTGATGGACAAAAGAAAATCAATTCAAACAATCAATTACTCAAGCTAGTATCACAAAAAATTGCAACATAATATCAACATGTGGTGCAATAAGCTGGCATAGAGAAATGTTACACCCAAAAGTAGACAGCTGCACTCACTGATGCCCACAACCAATGTAATATATTTTGGTGCACGTCCCATAAGTATAGGATAATCAAAAAATGTACTCAGCCCAGGTTACTCCAAGCGTCACAGCAGGAACAGCACTCAGAAAGGAATAAGTAAATTTATCAATTTATTGCATCCATCTAACCAAACGCTTTCGGTCCACACAGGACCTTCTTCAGGGTAAAAAGATTTGATCACTACACAAAAACATGTTATATATATACTTTTTAAACTAAACAAGAAGAAGCCTCTTACCCCGTATTCCTCGTGGTCACGATTGCGCCAAAATCACTGCGGTCGCAATCAGCGTCTGAGGAACAGTGACGTAAGTGCTAGCCTCAAGTTGCTAAGCAACCAAAAAAAAAAAAAAAATCCACGACTCGGTCCAGGTTCACAATACAATCCACATGTTTCCCTTGCCGGCTGATGGCAAGGGAAACTACAACCAGCCAAATTGCCCAACGGAGAACAAGTGACTCCTAATACAGGTGTCTACTTTTGGGTGTAACATTTCTCTATGCCAGCTTATTGCACCACATGTTGATATTATGTTGCAATTTTTTGTGATACTAGCTTGAGTAATTGATTGTTTGAATTGATTTTCTTTTGTCCATCAGTGATTTGATCATCATACTATGGAAGAGGTTCAAGAGGGGGACAGTCAGATTAAAGAAATTTCTAATATAGCACACCTTCTTGTCACTGACTCCGGACGCACTCTATTTAGGGATGGTTTGGACCTGGCTCTTGGCCCTGATAAACCCAATGATATTTATAATGACTTATTAAGATTAAAGAAAAAGGAAGTGGATTTCTATCTACATGGTGTAACATTATCCCACTATTATAAAGAAAAAATTATCCCAAGGGGCTTTAGAGTTAGGAATCAACCCACCATTGGAAGAGGGAGTCCGGAGTTCTGTAACAAGTGGTGTAACATTTTGAATCAATGTTCTTTTGAATTGATGCTGTTAGTAATTGAGGAATCTGCTAAAGAGATTGAGAAAACCAAAATTGAAATATTAAACATTGAGACGAAACATAAAGATACGTTTAATATAGAAAAGTGTAAGGATTTGATCACTAAACTTGATAAGACCATATCTTCATACAAGGAAAGTGTAGCCTCTGTCAAAAAGGATAAGTTAAAACAAGTTCAATTAGATTACAAAGAACTCAGGGTCTATCCTTGGCTTTTGGGCCTTAGTGATAGACGCCCTGGTTATAATAGAAGGCCTAAACCACGTTTTGACAGAGGAAACACTGATTTGTCCACAGAATCTGATTCCTGCTCCCAATCGGATAGTGTTGATACAAATACCGAGGGTGATTTTTTAGGCAGACACAGATTCAAGAAAAACAAAGGCCCAAAGGGGAAAGAAAAAGAAAAATCAGACGTGGAGGTAGGAAACATTCAAATAGAACAAAGGACCCTAAGAGCAAGGGCAAAATAACAGTGGTTAATCTCTCTTCACGAATATTGTCAAATATAGAAATGGCAGTCCTCAGTAAAGGCTTAAGCTTTGTACCGACTAATAAACAATCACTATTCCAATGGGAGATTGATTTATTTAAATTACATAGACAGCTTAAACTTAAAGATTTTTTTTCAGATAGTACTGATACTATTGATGATAATGCCATTACTTCTTTGAGAAAAAAGAGTACCTTTGATCCTATCTCTACTAACCCACATATCACTACTTATATGAATTTAGTCAAGAATGAGACTAGAGATATCATCTCAAATAGACAGGTTAGCTTTAATAATTTCTCTAGGCCTGAATATGAAGCTTTAAAAAACCTAGCAGATGATAATTCGATTATCATAAAAAGAGCTGATAAAGGCGGAGCAATAGTGGTTCTAAACTATGAGGATTACAGAAAGGAAGTCCTTGACCAACTCTCGGACATTACCTGTTATAAACAACTACAACGGGACCCCACTATCAACTATAAAAAAGAGATAGATGGGATTATTAACTTGGGCTTCTCTAATAGATGGATCTCTGATGAAACAAGAAAATTCCTCACGCAGGAACACCCAGTTACACCGGTACTATACACCATTCCAAAGATCCATAAATCTTTAGAACGCCCTCCAGGAAGACCTATTATTTCTGCACGAAATTCACTTTGCCAACCCCTATCGCAATATGTAGATTTTTTCCTACAGAAATATATGTGTAATTTGGCTAGCTATATTAAAGATTCTACAGATTTTATAAAACAATTACCAAGCATAATAACAGAAAATACAATTTTGGTAACTATGGATGTGTCAAGTTTATACACTAGCATCCCACATGATTTAGGAAAAGAGGCTATACGAGCAATGCTACAGCGAGATAATGCATATGCGGGACCACCAGTAGAATTCCTTATGCTACTGATTGATGTCATTCTTAAAAAAAATTATTTCAAATTTGAAAATAATTTTTATTTGCAATTACAAGGGACCGCTATGGGATCCAACATGGCCCCAGCATATGCATCTCTCTTTATGGAAATGTATGAACAGATGCATATTTTTGCAGATTTTAAATATGCAAAACATATAAAATTTTTCAAACGTTATATCGATGATATTTTCTTGCTTTGGGATGGTGATATGGATTTGATACATGAGTTTGTAGATTACCTAAATAACATACCCTCTACTATCAAATTCACAATGGAATGCAACTATCGACAGATCAATTTTTTGGACATGACAATTTATAAAAATGGTACTAGATTGCAGACATGTATATATCAAAAACCTAGTGATCGAAACACTTTGCTTCATGCGGAGAGTCATCACCCAGCACCTTTGAAGAAAGGGTTACCTTTCTCTCAGATGCTTAGGGTGATAAGGACTACATCTGATGCTGAGATACGAATTGTATCACTTGAAAAAATGAAAGAAAAATTTCTTGAACGAGGATATCCTTACAAAGAAGTACAAGAAGCAGTAAATAGGGTTTCTCAACTCAATAGGGAGGATTTACTGTTTTCACCCCCCACTACGTCTTTGAAATCTGAAAGATTTTGTATCCAGACACAATATACCACTGCCTCACCAGCCCTGAAAAAAGTATTTCATAACAATTGGCATATCTTACAGGGGGACAATAAGATTGGTCATTTATTTAAAAATCCACCTCTTTTTTGTTATCGAAGGGGTAAAAATCTAGCAGACTGGCTTATGAGAAATGACCCCGTTTCAAAGTATGAGAGTTGTACCCACTGGCTCAAACGTCCCACTGGAGTCTTTAAATGTAAAGGATGCTCCAATTGCCAATATATTATAACAGGAAGGCACTATAAACATCCTAAAACTGGAAAATTGATACACGTTGAGGATTATATGAACTGTGAGAGTAAATTTGTTATCTACATGATTGTCTGCCCGTGTGGATTATATTATATTGGCAAGACTATAACGATGCTTAAAGAACGAATCAATAATCACAGATCAGTAATCAAGAAAACCTTGGATGGTACATTAGACATTAGAGAGAAATCTAACCAACCTGTGGCTAGACACTTTGAACTTGCTGGACATACTCTCAAAGACTTTCGTTTTATGCCGATTAAACTAGTGAATAAACCACCTAGGGGTGGTGATAGACATAAACTCTTGTTACAATGGGAGGCCAGACTTATATATGAATATGGAAGTCTGGCCCCGCAAGGTCTTAACCATGAATTCCAATTATCTTGTTTTTTGTAATTGAGTCTTTGTTTTACCCAATCGGAGAACATGATGTTATAGTTTTTCTGTGGACTGTCATATTGTCTTTTTATGGCATCCATTTACCTCTCACTGAAGGTTCAACACCCGACACTCTGCTGGGTATTAAATGTCACCACTAACAGTTCTGGATTGTTGTCTCATTATATGGCTATATTTCATTAAGAATCGAGTCATGGATCCTGATATTCAAGGAATTTTAGTCCCTATTAGGAAGGACCCCTGAGTTCACTTGTATGAACTTTATAGATATGAACATGAGTGTGTTCTATCAATAGCGAAGTATCTTTCCCATAATATGAATGGAGTGACTAATCTACAATACTAGGGGCTAAACCATATGGTTCACGCCTGAGGGGCGCCCTAAGATGAACTAAGTCTAATGAGCTCATTCATTGGTGTATTTGGGAAATCTTCGGCACTAATGGCGCTACAGTGAACATTTAAATTCTATTTCAGGGGCAAATAGGGACTGATATGAATAATGCATGATGACAGACATCTGAACTACAACTTTTGTCACGTTAAGGTGGTGAAGATTTATTACGGTCCACCTTTGTGACATGTGCTGAATTTGTGTACAGCAACTCTTTGGATCCCTGCAGCAGCGGAAAGCTATTAAACAATAGTCCCCGTATATGTAATGGCAAAAACCACAGATTATTCCTTGATCATATGTTTATGTGATGAAATAAGAACGGGGGACCGTGTTGGACCATGTTGAATCAGCGGTACTTGGATGCTTCAAGTTTCGGTTAACATCTATCTGGAAAGCATCGATATCTCTGGCGAGCGGCCAAAATTTGTTTTAAATTAATTCTTCCATTGCGGATAAGTGATTCTGCCACTTTGGTGGAGGTTACATAGTTACTGACATTTTCATATTTGAAAATACAGGACCTTAGATTGGTCCGATGTATAGAGATACAATAGAACCTTTTTTCTGACACTCCGCAGAAAATACACTTAACATCCAAGTGACACCTGTATTAGGAGTCACTTGTTCTCCGTTGGGCAATTTGGCTGGTTGTAGTTTCCCTTGCCATCAGCCGGCAAGGGAAACATGTGGATTGTATTGTGAACCTGGACCGAGTCGTGGATTTTTTTTTTTTTTTGGTTGCTTAGCAACTTGAGGCTAGCACTTACGTCACTGTTCCTCAGACGCTGATTGCGACCGCAGTGATTTTGGCGCAATCGTGACCACGAGGAATACGGGGTAAGAGGCTTCTTCTTGTTTAGTTTAAAAAGTATATATATAACATGTTTTTGTGTAGTGATCAAATCTTTTTACCCTGAAGAAGGTCCTGTGTGGACCGAAAGCGTTTGGTTAGATGGATGCAATAAATTGATAAATTTACTTATTCCTTTCTGAGTGCTGTTCCTGCTGTGACGCTTGGAGTAACCTGGGCTGAGTACATTTTTTGATTATCCTATACTTATGGGACGTGCACCAAAATATATTACATTGGTTGTGGGCATCAGTGAGTGCAGCTGTCTACTTTTGGGTATATATATATATATATATATATATATATATATAAATAAAATATTTATTTATATATATAGCAAGGGTGCTCCGCTGTTGGCATATTTTTTATTCAAAAGATACTGCAGTTCACAGTTGCATTTCTTTGGTGTAGTACTTTTGGTGCTTTTGCTACAGCAGTGTATGGTCAGCCATTGTCAGTTCACCATAAACATGCAGAGGGCGACTGTAAAGTTTCAATAAAATATGCAAGTTTGAACTGAAATATCTTTTAAATAAAACCTCTTTCTTTAGTTGGAGTGCCCATTGTTTTATCAGGAGGATAAACCCTGAGGTGTAGATTTTCAACATGAACTGTGACTGTCCCTTTTAAAGGGATAATAATGTTTCATAATAAAAGCAGCTCTAATTAATCATCATAGTATTTGGACTTTGGAGAGTGTTATTTCAATACTGTCAGAGTTGTAGTTCAAGAGTAATTCAATGACAAAGTATCCCCCTCCCACCCCTTTTACTGATGTAACACTGCTCAGCCAGATCAGAAGGGAGGTGCCCAGGTAGACTGCAGAGAGGGACAATCTTCAATTAAGATAAGGGAAAAAGCTGAAAAACTTGTCAAGGGGGGCAGGACTTTCATTGTTCTCATAGGAAGAAGATTGTCCCCTTCTGTTGTCTGTCTGGTCTATGGACTGCATTCCACATCTGAGAAGAGATGGCTTACTCTAGGTAAAAGGGGCGGGAGGGGGAGATTTTGCTTGTGAATATCTCTCAAACCATAAAGGTTTGAGAGATTAGATTTATATCATTCTTCATGTTTTTTTAATGCCTACAAAATAAAATAAAGTTAAAACGAAGTATTACTATCCCTTTAAGAACCATTCAAACTGAAATGGAATTTGGCGATAGTCCCTGTGGTGTAGTTCAGTGTTGGATAACAGTTGTCACTCCAACTGGTGGGAGTTGTAGTCTCCAACTGTTGCATTGCCAAATGTTCCCTTTCGCTTGTTTAGTTTGATGCTCAAGAATTGCTCCATGTTTTTGTTTGTACATTTCGCCATATCTCTGCCAGTATACTCATGTGGATTACATACTCTCTTGTAGGATGTGCCTGGTACGGATGAAGCAGGAGGGCCGAGCAGGAAAGTATATGTGTCGGTACATCGTCCATTCTATGTGGGAAGACGTTGAACAGCGTGGTAAAGTTATGGGGGTAAGTTGGATTATTTTTCCAATAATAGCCTCATAATTCAAGTCATATCTAAATATCATTAGCCCTTTAAGCGGCAGTGGGTATGCAACATATTGCATTGTACACCTCTCAGTTACTTCAAAAGGATTTATGAAGATTATTGTACAAAAAGTAGCGTATGTACAGTGCTTACCTGTGCATTTTTACTTATTTTGAGAAGCTTAATCCTTCCTTTCTATATAATAATTCGCTAAAACGTGTGTAACGACACAGTCATGCGCAGTAAAGACTGCCAGTGACGAGGCTGATACAGAACAGGGAGCTCCGAAGGAGCGTCCAGCTCTGTATAAGCCGCGGTGCGGGCAGTCTCTACTGCACATGACTGCCCCGCGACCGGCTGGCAGTGGCACTGTGGCCCGTGTAACAGGCTCTTCAACTAGTCTTACTATAATTTGCTGATATGAACTGCAACCCCCCTTATACTCTGCCCTTTGTGTTAATCTAGGCTCATTGCTCAAAACACTTTTCCATCACTGCATGAAAGTCTATGTTGTCTGGCTCTGACACATAGACTTGCATTACAGGTTTGTCAGCATAGCTTCCAATTGTCAGACTTTTACAGTTCTAAGGGGAGCTTGCAAGTTTGTAAAAACAGAGAAACTGTCCTGCACGATGCAACATCCATGCATAGAAGGAGCATTGGGCGTCTCTTTTCAGTTTCCCCTTTAGTCTGCTGGGGCTCACAATGTAGAACCGGCTTATTCAGTAGGTCTGCTCACAGGGAAGCAGATCTGCCGATAGGGAAGCAATGATATCTTCCTTTAAGCCATATTGATCTTAATCTAATAGTTTTGTATTTGGTTGCCGGTAATGCATACTAATTCGTATAGTTATCGGTGTAATTGCTAGGTACTGGCTGGTAAAGCTGCAGGCCTCATGCTTAACTCTTAAAGGACCAGATGGGTTTGCTTTGCCCATGTAATGGTGCTCATATCCCGGCTAGTAATTGTGCAACTGGGCTGTACAGAGCACTGATAATGCATTAGATTAACCCAAGGCCTTGGTGTTTTGTGAATCTAGTTAAGTCTCCTCTATTTACCTCTGTTTTGAGTAGTTCATGTAGCGTACATAGCCAGAGATAGACAGTTAGCAGCCCAGCACCAAACCTTTCCTTTTCCATGCAGTATTATCTTTCTTTGGTTCTGCAATAGAATATACCCATAATCCTTTGAAATAAACTTGCATGCTTCATCCGTCAATTCCCTTAAAATGGTAGCATTTTACATATGATCCAATGCCACATTAATTTGCCCTTCACATAATCTTAACAAGGAAACATTTTTACAGAATCTCTTTATTCTTAGGCTCCTTTAATAAGAAATAGGGAAAATAAGTAAACCTGTCTTTATTAAAAAGTCAAATGAGCAGATTTGTATACTTTTTTAAAATGTTTTCTTTATTAACAAGTTTGCATTCATTCATAACCCTCTTGAACAGATTGTATGGGAGTCTAAGATTAATACAGCTGTGAAAACAAATTGTGAGCCCTTTGGCCTCAGCCCCATCAGCTGGTATGGGTAGATGCCAAGATAGTGTGTTACCTTGCTGCCTTTAAGCTAATGAAGTATATTACTCTTGCAGATTTCTCACCAGATGTGTTTGTGGCCTGCCCAGTGCATTTTTTTTACCTTAAAAGAAGATTAACATCCATCTAATGTTTTTGTGTGTGATATATGTTTAGTTATCGAGGGGGTTCAATAGGCATATGTAAAAAAAAAAAAAAAATAGGTTCATATTTTACATTCCAAAAATGTGTAAATTGTCCTGTTCAGAATGTATTTAATGTTGCTTGTGCTGTCTGTACTGAGAGATAAGAACTAAGGCCAGTTAACTGATTGTTCTTACTGCCCACGGCTCTTGTATTCCAAGTGGCTGTTATTTTATCTCCACCCATTCACCTATGATTCTGGACAAGCAATGAGAGCATCGGAAAAAGCAGGAATGTCTGCTCCCTCAGAGCAGATATAAGACTAGCTTTTAGGCCTCTGAAAACAAAGAAGTTTTACTGTTGCTAGTATGTAGTAATGTCTTTAGGTGAAAACAACCCCAGTACATTTTAGGTGTTAGTGTTCCTTTAAAACAATTTATATTTCAGTCTTTGGGTGGTGGCATTAGGTGATGCTGGATATCTAAAATCCATGGCTACTTTTCATGTATTTCAGAAAACCAGTTTCCTCAGACCTATGGGGACAGAGTTCCCCCCCATACCTCCTAATTCAACAGTTGTCTTCCGTTTTACTGTGCTGATCAGCTGGGTGAAGTCAGTTCTTTACTCAACGAACTTTCTAACCTCCCCACAGAAGTCCTGGACAATCCACAGTCAGTGGGCTTCTAGGGGCAGGGGAGAATGTCGCCATGATCACCAAGTATGGCACTGATGTCACCCATCTGTGTAGGTCTCAGTGATCCGTACAGCATACTGCAAAAGACCAGGTGAATTAGAAGCTATGGGAGCTTGCTTCCCATGGCTCTTATTGTACAATCAGTGGCCTAAAAGGGTCTTATGCTGACCCTTTAAGTTATAATAATGTAATATATTTATTGAGAAATCCAAAGCACAACACTTAAGACCACCTAACCCGATATACAGCATTCATGTACCAAGAAACTAGAAATCATGTCATTTCATCATGATTACATCAGTAATGCCACAAACTCTCTGCAACAAGAATGATAAATCAGAAAGATAGATCCAATAAACCTTTTTACTCATTTTCCCTTAGAACAGGAGTACCCATACCTTGGGGGAAGATGCACTAAGGTGGGATAAAGAGGAGATAACTTCTACATTGCGGCCACTTCTCCAGTTCCTATGTATTTCTGTGGAGTCAATGCACTAAGATTTTTCTTTATCACACTTTAGTACTTAACCCTCATCACCAACACCACAACCGTTCTCAAGTACAGACCATAGTAACAAGCACTATGGTGAGAAACTCTCCGATTTCCATGGTAATATACACTAAAATCTCTCCTGACTGAGAGCTCTTTTGCGTATGCTCCATCAAATAACATATGGATGGTGGGTTACAAAGCATTGTCAAGCCTAGTATTCGAACCGGATACAGATCTTCTGGATAGTGGGTGTTAGTAGTCAAAATGGTACTTTTACCCTTAATTAAGATGGCATCCAGTGCCTTCCATGACAGAGATATGATTTAAAGGGGAACTTTCAGCTCAGATATTTTTTTTAACAACTCATTAAACGGTTAAGCAGTGCTGAGAAAGGAGCTTCTTTTTTTTTTTTTAATTCTACATGCTTAGGAAGATATTTTATGTTCTAGCTGCACACTTCTGCATTGCACAGCTCCCAGCACTAGTTCATTCTCCTCCCACCTCCCTCCCAGCTGCCCCGGCGAGCCCGTTCACACTTCACTTCGGTGTGCTGTGAATGGCTCCTAACATTACAACAAGAAGAGATTCGCATTATACTGAGGTTGCAACCTCAGTATAATGCAATCACTTCTTGTTGTAACGTTAGGAGCCGTTCACAGCACACCGAAGTGAAGTGTGAAAGCGCTAGGTTACTGATCATGCCCTGTGGGAGTGACTTATGCACCGTAAGGTACAGTGCAGTACTGATGTTGCCGCATGTGACGTCAAGAGGTACAAACTACAAATCTCTTTTACAAGACTTAGATAGACTTATGAACTTTTATACAAACATAGATTTAGAGTACTGAGGGTGAAGAAAGGACAGAGACCCGGTCATGTGGAGGTGAAAGTTCCCCTTTAAGTAAGTGGGGAAGTGGTCTTGTCTTGGGGAAGTTGGCATCTGATTCTTTAATATTTGCCATTTCCACCTGTTTCTTGACAGTGCAAAGTTCATTGTAAGTGGATTCTGTTTGTGTTGTTTGTGTTACTTCTAGCTGGATATCAAATTCTGCCTTTTTCTGCTTCTTGACCCTTGGCTCGTGATGCTGACTACACATGCTTGCTACCTATACTCTGGATTGTTATACTTGTTATACCACGTATGAGCCTGCTCTCATTATCAAACTTTGCTTCATTGGTCTACTGTAGGAGAACCCTTCCAGGACTCTCTTTATGACGAGACGCATCATCATAATATGCATAACAGAATACATATTGTACAAATAATATCTCAAAATATTAGATGATATTAGGAATCATCAAAAATGGCATCCCAGATATACATTAATATCTTCTTTGAATCCCCTAATTGTTAGTGTTCAACATATGAGTTCATCTTTACTCACTCTGTAGCACAGTGCACAATTTGTCTGCTTCCCTTTTGATGAAAGTATCCATCTCTAATATCTGACAAAGGTAACTGTCAGGCTTTGTGTCAATTATCTTTCTCTGTCGTCCAATATGACATACAGGTACCATGGGGAGGTGATAGCTCCTCCCTGCCAGCTGGAACAATTCTAGCAGAAGTTGTGGGTGGAGCCTCCCCTTCCTCCTTATCAGGCTATCCCAATAGCCCTGCCCAGATAGATTTGTTCCAGTAACCTGGATAGAGGCTGAGAACTTTTCTGCTTAGTTTTTAGAATATTTTATTATTTTCTTATTTGATATGGGTTGTCAAAATTCCCCCATTAGGTGGGTTACCATTCCTGGCTTCCCCCTGTTGTGGACCCTTGCAGCCCTAAGGAGAGAATCATGCAGCCAATGTTTCTCTCTATTGACTGGTTCTCTCTGAGGCTCTTTCTTTTAATGGTAATCTGAAGAAAGAAGTGAAGTAAAGAGGTGAGCAACCCTTTGAGTGCCATGGTCCACTTGTCCCTCTGCTTCCCTCCATACAGGGGTCTCATAGGAGTATTAAACTGCTGCACTCATGATTGGTATCTTATTGTTTGATCTCAGCGTCTTTGGAGCTTGGATGGCTACATTTTATGGTAATTAACCGCTTCTAGCTTATCCTTCTAGCATTCTATGTTTTTATTTATCCCTACATATTCCCTTTGGTATTTGGGTACTTTTATTTTTTTTTATTTTTTTATTTATTTTTTTTTGAGTTCCACTCCTTTAAGGCATGCTTTGCCGCGCAGCCACACTTGCTCCATTGACTTCTATGGGACAAATTGTTTTGGGACCTATCTCTGCAACCTTTGACTTATTTGCTGGAGTATCCTATGCAGAGGCTTGTCTCTACTTACTCTCCTTCTCAGGTTAACCATTACCCTGCCTGATAAGTACTTTCTTGGTCTTTTTGAGGTGATATTTTAATCTTGGTCACAGTATTTGGGTTTCTTATACTGTTTAGACACTTCTTCTGTTAGGATGTCTGATTTAAAGGGACATGGGGTTATAAGTACTCTGGGGCGTGTCTGATACCCCCTTGCTTACTGCTCCTCATGCTAAATGCGGGGCTCAAAATTTCAAGTCCTGAGCTACTAGCCAGGCCTGAAAAGTTACTCGCCGCCAGTTTCCACTCCTAGCCCCACCCATATCCTGCCTTTAACCCCACCCATCTCAAGTTCTCTTTGATGAAATGACACTGTTGGTCTCTTTGCAAAATTCCAACTGTTTTAAACCCCTGAATGATAGCAAGGTTTACAACGCATTAGCCTCTCAAGCATTATAGCAGTTAAATGCTTCATTTAAATAATGTGAAAGTGTTTTTAGGACCCACTACTTCTCCCCACAACATGGTACAGTTGATTTGCCACACTTTGTCTTTATACATAAAGGCCATAGTAAGCAACACAATGCTTAACCTTTTAAAAGCCATAGGGTGGTCTAACAATAGCACCATTGTAAAAGATAAGGCTATAGAGGTACTGCTAACAAAAATTCAAGTTCTAGCTGCAATAACTTGCAAATAAAACATCTATCAACAGTTGTAGTTTCCATGTTTTAATCAGTAGAATAAACTCTGAATTATATTTTTTCAATATTAAGCTTTAAAATTATTTTAAAGCAGTGGGCAACTAATTTTTTAACCTCTCTAGCATGCGTAAGTTCAATACTTCTATTAGAATACATTGAAAAATGAAAATTGGTGAAGCTGCTTTGCTGCAGAATCACACTGTTGAATGTTTATGCATAAGGCCACATTTCTTACTATGTCAGCCTCAGTGTCCAATGTAGTCTACATACAGCCATATG
Organism: Rhinophrynus dorsalis; assembly: GCA_037306005.1. NCBI lineage: Eukaryota > Metazoa > Chordata > Amphibia > Anura > Rhinophrynidae > Rhinophrynus > Rhinophrynus dorsalis. The sequence goes on along the minus strand of CM074727.1, from coordinate 123,451,247 downwards.
CTGTACACTGTGTAGACTATGTGCCAAGGCATAAGTGATATACATCTGGGGCAAACTAAATGCACCATAACGAACAGGTAAAAATTCACTTTGAATTAAATGGCATTTTAACCTCTAACATTCAAGGGGTTGAAAGCCAATTTAAGTAAATGGAAACTTCCTAATCACATATATGTGGGCATTTCAAACACTATAAATGAGTATTGCATTGTATAAAAACAGATGAGTATTACACCATTAAATAACTATATGGTCATCAGTGGGTTAATCCCTTATCATTTCACAAACTCTTGCCCCCTCACAGACATCTCTCTTGTGCACCCACCACCAGGCACACTGTCACACACCAATATTCATGATCATGAGTAAGCGTCTTGTATGCGAAACACGTGGATCTGTATAATGAGGTGTCTTTTGGATTCTGTTGATTGTACAGTGTCATGAGTCTCTTCAATTATAATCAGGCCAGAAGATATGAGGTATTTTAACTTATTTGAATAAAGAATTGCTTTTAACTACAGTCTTCGTAAGATCTATTTAGTGGGAGTTTGTGGATTTCTTTGCTTCTACATTACTCAGAATCTCCTCCACCACGGGTGGATTCTGAATATGGAGAAGTCTGCTCCAGTCCCCTCACAGGTCCTGGTTTTCCTTGGTCTCAGGTTAGATACTTGCCAAGGGAAGGTTTTTCTGACTGAGGATTCTATCCAACAGGTCATACATCTGGTATCCCAAGCTCTGGAGTGGCCATTCGCTCCAGTCCACAAGTTCTTGACCCTGACTGGCAGCATGGTATGCACCATGGAGGTGGTTCAGCTGACAGAGAAAAGAGGATTTTAGAATTACCTGTTAAATCATTTTCTCTTAGTCTTTATGACATACAGGTCTCCCACCCAGTGAAAGGAATCATGCTTGGTCTCCAAGGGCTAGATGTGGGAGTCCTCTTGGGTCCGTGCTCACAGGAATTTTTCCTTTCTTGCTCTCCTACTTCGAAAGCTTGCCTCAAGTCTATCTAGGATAGGGCTAGTGGGATAGCCTGATAAGGAGGAAGGGGAGGCTCCACCCACAACTTCTTCTAGAATTGTTCCAGTCTACAAGGGAGGCGCTGTCGCCTCCCTATGGTACCTGTATGTCATATGTACTAAGAGAAAAGGATTTTACAGGTAAGTCTAAAATCCTCTTTTAACCCCTTAGAAAAATATCCAATGAATTGTGCAGCAATTTGTTGAAGCTGTCTCTAGCAGCCAAGGGGTTAAAATGATTGCTGTCATGCAGACTTGCTTGTCTGTAATACAGTTATTATGGAAGCCTGGCAGGGCTTTCATTAAAGGAATAGTAATACTTCGTTTTAACTTTATTTTATTTTGTAGGCATTAAAAAACATGAAGAATGATATAAGTCTTATCTCTCAAACCTTTATGGTTTATGAGATATTCACAAGCAAAGTTTCGCCCTCACGCCCCTTTTACCTAGTGTAAGCAATCTCTTCTCAGATGTGGAATGCAGTCCATAGACCAGACAGATAACAGAAGGGGACACTCTTATTCCTATGAAAACAATGAAATCCCTGCCCCCCTTGACAAGCTTTTCAGGTTTTTCCCTTATCTTAATTGAAGATTGCCCCTCTCTGTAGTCTACCTGGGCACCTCCCTTCTGATCTGGCTGAGCAGTGTTACATCAGTAAAAGGGGCGGGAGGGGGATACTTTGTCATTTAATTACTCTTGAACTACAACTCTGACAGAATTGAAATAACACTCTCCAAAGTCCAAACACTATGATGATTAATTAGAGCTGCTTTTATTATGAAACATTACGGTCCCTTTAAGTTCAAACAAAGGTTTGCTGTTATTTGACATTTTATTTTGCCCATAATTATTGATTGCAGCAGTGAAATTGGCAGACATTGCGGATTCCAGGTTAGATTGGCAGTCCCTTCAAACCTTGTAACTTTCATAAAAATTGGTTGGGTAGTTTCTGAATACCAAACTGCTTAAAAAATAGTTTTTTCCATTTGGCACTATGAAAAAGGTTAGTCAGACCTAGAGCCCGAATTGGCTTATGAATTCTCACCAAAACTTGGCAGCGAGAAAAGGGCCGTGATGAGTACTGCAAGCCTTTTTTCTCTCTTTTTAAAGTTAGTAATTCAGATTAGTAGAACCAGAGATAGTCACGTTTATAAAAAACAAGAGAATTTATGGAAAATGAGGTAATTGGTGTGTGTGTGTGTGTGTGTGTGTGTGTGTGTGTGTGTGTGTGTGTGTGTGTGTGTGTGTGTGTGTGTGTGTGTGTGTGTGTGTGTGTGTGTGTGTTTTATTATTTATTTATTTATATATGTATTAATTTTTTTTGTGTGTGTACGTATTTTACCAGGAAAAATACGCTGAGATTGTCTGTCATTTTGAAATATGTCCTGGACTCATTTTATGTACCTCAGAAGGGTGAAAGACTGAGCTGACCTTACTGAGCTGAGCCTACAACCTTGTGGATTGAACAGATTCTAAAACTGGAGCATTAACCAACTGAGCCATATGTTTTACTTACATGGGGTAACAGAGGCAGCACAGAAAAGTACTGCAAATCTAGCCATTTTTTGGTAAGATACATGAGGGAAAAATTGTCATTCCCCACATCGAAACAACATACCTTGTATGTGCTTGTCTTATATGTCCCTTGGACATCCAGCAGCAGCACACAGGGTTGGATTTACAGTAAGCAATAAAACAAGTTGCCTACAGCACCAAATTTTCAGGGAAGCTGCAACTGTTGACCATGTCCACTGTACAAACTGGTGAATGCCCTTATTTTATCACCAGCTTCCTGGCTGTGTATTTACTACTAGCCTGCCCAGACATAAGTATTCTGGAGATGATCATGGGACTTACCAGCATGCTGTAAGTAACTAAGGGTAGGTGATGTGAGAGGTTTCTGGGAATTCTCCACTTCAAGAATTTCTGAATCTGGAATGAGTTTTCTGTGCTGCAGCAGGTAAAAACTACTATATACAGTTACATTATTTTGTTTCTGTCTAATAATCTTTAAAAGGTTAGGTGCTGAACATTACCTATGCTCTGAGATTGTTGCAGCATATATATTGGTTACAATACCAGATTACAGCTACAACACTCAATATATAATATGGTTATAATGTCAGTACAATTTTTTGATTGCATGTTGGTCTTGTGCATTTTTATGATTTTTTTTTAGTAAATCTTTGTAAAGAAACTAAGGAAATTTAGTGGCAAAAAAACATAAGTTACAGCCGGAGTTAAGATCTCCCTCAAATGCAAAAAAGCCAAGAAATACGGTTTTAGGCCTTCCAAGTTAAAGGGATAGTAATGTTTCATAAAAACAGCACCTCCAATCAGTCTTTATAGTATTTGACCCATAGAGAGTGTTATTTCAATACTGTCAGTGTAACATAGTAAATTAGGTTGAATAAAGACACAGGTCCATCAAGTTCAACCTTCTCCTCATACCCCAGTAACTGAGAATTTTATAGCTTTCCTGCTACCAATTAAGTTAGTCTTTATCAGACCTTCCTAATCTGCCTACTGATAAACAGTATAACTCTGTATGTTCCCTTTTGAAAGAAATGTATCTAATCTTCTCTTAAATGTATCCATTGTATCTGCCATAACCACCTCCTTAGGCAATGAATTCCACAATTTAACAGACATTACTGTAAAAAAAAAAAAAACCCTTCCTCTGCTGAAGTTTAAACCTCCTTTCCTCTAATCTCAAGGGGTGTCCCCTGGTCACCTGATCAGGCCTTGGAATAAATAGCTCACCACAGAGATCCTTGTATTGACCTCTCATATACTTGTTCAGTGTGATAAGGTCTCCTCTTAGCCATCTTTTCTCTAGAGTAAATAAACCAAGTTTGTCTAGTCGTTCCTCATATGTCAAGTCCTCCGTTCCCTTAACCCCTTAGGGACCCTTGACGTACCAGGACCGTCAAGGGTAAACTTTCTTGAAAGACCCTTGACGGTCCTGGTACGTCACGTACATTTTACTTACAGCGCTCTACCGGGAGCGCTGTAAGTAAAAATGGGGCATGAAATAGACCGCTCCAAGATCGGAGCGATCTATTTCAAGCCCCATAATGACGCGCCGATACACGTGACAGGTCACGTGTACCGGCCCGTCAACGTGCCCCTATGCGGACGTTATGGGACGGAAATGTCCCATAATGTCCGGTCCTTAAGGGGTTAATTAATTATGTTGCTTTTCTCTGTACCATCTCTAGTTCTAGTATATCCTTTTTCAGAACCGGTGCCCAAAATTGCACTGCATGCTCAAGGTGAGGTCTTACCAATGATTTGTATAATGGCAAAATAATGTTAAAGTTGTAGTTCAAGAGTAATTGAATGATAAAATATCCCCCTCCTGCCCTTTTTACCTAGTGTATGCCACCTCCCCTGAGACGTGGAATCTGCTCTCTTGACCAGACAGCTCACAACAAGGGACAATCTTCTTACTGTGAGCATAAGGAAAACCCTGCCCCCCTTGACAGGTTTTTCTTTATGCCCACTGAAGATTGTCCCTCTCTGCGATTCATCCGAACAGTCTTGCTGCTCTGAGGTGAGCATTGTTACATCAGTAAAAGGGGCAGGAGTGGGATACTTTATCAATCAATTACTCTTGAACTAAAACTCTGACAGTATTGAAATAACACTCTCCATGGCCCAAATTCTATGAAGATTAATAGAAACTGCTATATATATATATATATATATATATATATATATATATATATATAGATAGAATAGTGGACACTGGGAGAGCTCTAGTGCTAATTGAAAAAAATATAAAATTTAATAACAGACATATACATAAAAAGTATACAGCAAACATAAGATCAAAAAGACACAATAGCGGTATAAAAAACAGTGAATTCACTGAAAAAATTACTAAAAGTTCATCAGTCAGGGCTTCTTTCACCTTCCTTTACTGTTTCCAAATAAAAGTGGACCTTTAATACCTTTTTATTGTGCCGCTAAAGCGGGAAGGTGCTGTATATATATATAAAGCAGAGGCTCTCCGTTTAAGCTTATTTCAGCAGCTTCTCTCCTGTGTATACAAGGACCTGTTCTGGTGTGGGTCCGGCAGCAGAATCTCTGTCTCCGTTGTGGGCAGAGTCTTTAAGCTTCTAAAGATGCAACTTGCAAATAGCACCTCCTGTCTATAGCTATAAGTTTGGCGCCGGCAGTATAGCTCCTTTGGTGAATCTATGCCAACTGTCCAAGGTGTTTCGTATTCGTTGATACTTCCTACAGTATTACTTTTTATTGAAACAAGACATTACTAACACTTTAGTGACCAGCTATGTGGCCGTCAGTTAAGGACCACGGGGCACTTTTTTCTTTTTTTTTGCCCGATGGACTCAGGGAACCACTGAATTCCATGACATGCCAGGACCACCATGGGCCCATAATGCAAGTTTTGCAATGATGGTCATAGCATGTCATGGTCCTTAAGGGGTTAAATATAATATAAGACTTTAATTTGAAGATTATATATACAATCCTATATTATAATTTGCTAAGGATGTTTGTCAGAAGCCGTCATGTGCAGCAGAGATGGCTGCATGCGCTGCAGTCATGCGCAGTACAGACTGCCTGCTCCGTGGCTGATACAGAGCGGTACACTCCGAATTCAGACCAGAGTCCTCTCTGCACACCTTGAAGATGTGCAGAGAGGACTACGGTCTGAATTCAGAGCGTGCTGCTGCGTGTCGGCCGCGGAGCGGGCAGTCCGTACTGCATATGTCTGCAGCACCGCCAGTGTTGGCCTGTGTAAAATAGTAGTACATCAAAGAATAATTTGCTCACAGTCCCAATTTCAAATATATATAAAAATGTATAATATTAAGCATACACTTGTAGCAAATATCTGATGTTTTAGTCCACTTCAGGACCTAAACTGTTGGATATTTGCTGCAGATGTGTGTTTATATACACATAAACTGGTGTCTTTCAAACAGCTTTTGGTTGTATCTATCTAGGCAAGTCAATCTGAATCCCTTGTGGACCAGAAGGGTATATAACCATTGGCTCACAATGCATTGCACACCTCCTGGTCCTCAAGCAGTTAAAGCAGAACTTTCATCAGATTAATATTGAGCCCCAAATCATAATTGTAATAGTGATATGCATAGATGTAGGTTAATTTTCAAGAATAATTGCTGCATTAACGAAAAATAGAAACTTTTAGGCAGACAGGCACTGGCTGGGATCTTGCAGTAGGCGCTCTCTACACCTTTGTTGTCAGTCCCTACTGGTGCCTTAAAGGGATAGTAATACTTGAAAATAATTTTATTTTATATTGTAGTCCTAAAAAAAACATTAAAAATGATGTAAGTCTTACCTTACCTTTATGGTTTGGGAGATATTCACAAGTAAAATAAAGTTCCCTTTTCCTAGCTGTTTCAGCCAAGTCTGCCATCTAGTAGACAGATTTGGAATCCGGTCCACAGATAACTGGCAGCTCTTTAGCAGTGCTGAGTTCACAATCTTTAAAAAGAACTACTTAATTGGAACTGTGTACAAAGTGTGCCTGGCTTGCAAGCACACTTTGTAGACCATTTCAATGAAGAAATTATTTTTAAAGATCGTGATCTCGACACTTCTGGAGAGCCATGGCCAGTCAAGGGACCGGATTCCAAATCTGAGAGCTAGAACGGTGACGTCGCTCAGGGGGAAACTTTGCTTGTGAAAATCTCCCAAACCATAAAGGTTTGGGAGATGAGACTTATATCATTTTTCATGTTTTTTTAAGGGCTACAATATAAAGTACAATTATTTCCAAGTATCACTATCCCTTTTGTTAGGGAATCTTTACCTGGATCGCTGCCTGAGAGGGCACCTGTCACACTCTTATGTTATCTTTGCTAGGTATGGTACCTTTTTACTCTGTTATGATCAATCTATGGAATCTATGTCAATTCTGGTACCAGGAGGCTGTAAAGTTCGCAAAGAAACACACACAACAGCGTATACAATACAAGCTCTCTCTTTATTCTTATCATACATAGCCTTTATAGCCCTATACAGCCCCCTCCCCTACAGGGAGGGGCGAGGTGCACAGTTTCACAGTTTCAACATAGAGCAGAAAATTATAAAAAAAAAACGGAAAAGCAAAACTTGTTCACAGGAAGGGGGGGGAAGGGGAGAGAATGCAGATAACATTTTTCTTCAGTATCCCATCTCCTCCCCTGTGGGGGGGGGTCTGGAAACTTTGCAGCTTTGAACATATTCTAACGATTGTTGCAATTACACAGATAAGAGGCTGGAATAAGCCAGTCTAGTGATTTCCTCCCTAGTACATGAATCTCTGCAAAGCAGTCAAATGTAACTATTAACCCTATAGGTACCGAACATAAGTATTACACACCTTATCCCTGTTCCCTTCAATCCCTTCTTTGAATCAGTACTAAACTGATTCACCAAACTAAACTCTGGGAATTACATTGGGCCCTGGACATCATCATAGCAAGGGGTGGGAGAGGTAGGGCGGCGGGATAACATTTTCAAGTAAGGGGCATACGGATTGGCAGGGGAGTTACGGGCGTGATATGCACAGCAACAGAGCAGCAGTTTGATAACCAGACTCCCTTTATAATGTTAACATGGCCTGTTTGACAAATATGGAATGACTTGTTACACAAACAATTTAACCCTAAGAATATTTAACCCTTCTATATGTTATACAATCCTTTCAATCCCTTCTTTGAGTCCGGGTGTACCCGGACTCACACAAATCTTACAACCTGGATAAGGCATCATCATATAGTGGTGCAGGACTGTGGAGGTGCCTTAAATACTGGGTGTAAGGGCCTGACCCAGGGGAACTACACCTTTTTGCAATGAGGCAAAGCAAAAGCTTAAATAGGACATAAAGAACAATAATACTTTTGGATTACAGCTAGCGAAACAGGCACGCTGATGAGGCAAGTGGTCATAACGTCAGTAGGGCTGACCATGTTGCACAAGCAAAAGTTCGTAATGTTCATAACATGCTGGTGCTAAGTAGATCCAGACATTGGAGTTCTCACGGGTCTCTGGGGTGTCTCTGCAGTCCATCTGACCCCAGTGCAGAGGTGGCCATTTAGAAATCCTTACGTGAGTGAGGGTGAGACATAAGTTGCATACATAAGCCAGCCTTCCACCCCCCACACTTATAATGTTAATACACATTTGACCATCATTTTCTGTCTGTAGGGGCACCTCCCCAAGCAGGCCACTTTCACTGCCAGAGGGTGCTAGCTTTCCAAAGGGATGGATCTTCATGATGGTCTTGTCCCACGAAGGCAGGTGGTCAGGGATTATTATGCCCATCAAAACACCTACTTGATGATCTCACGGTGGCAGGCGATGCAATAAGCCTGCTTACTGGTCCCACGGAGGTAGGCGATGCAATAAGCCTACTTGCTGGTATTTCCTGAACAAAAGCCTCAGACCTTCACCCTGTTCTGCCTCCCTCTGGGCATCTGCTGGGCACTGGGAGGGCACAGGGCCTTTATCCTGCTCAGGCTCTGGTGCAGCTGTCACTCTGGCGTGGTATATCCAGGTCTTTCCTTTATGCAGCTTGACTGCGCTGTAACTTGTCAACAGAATCTGCAATGCACCCTTCCACTGGGGCTCCAAACACTCTGTTCTCCATGTCTGTACATATACCCACTCTCCAATCTGGAAACTTGCACTGGGCCAGCCGAAAGCAAAGGCTGTTGAACAGAAAATCTGGGAAGAAAAGAAAGGGTATGCTGCAAAGCAGTTACATAATCCATAATCTGCTGATTACCAATCTCTAAGGTAGGTCCTTGATACATCACAATCCTATTCCAGGGCCTACCAAAGAGGATCTCATAAGGACTAAGCTTTTAAGGATTTGGAAGGGGTCACCCTGAAGTGAGTCAAGGCACTGGGAAGCGTCTCTGGCCATTTGAGTCTTAGTTCAGTACATAGTTTGGTCAGAGAGCGCTTAAGAGTCTGGTTCATCCTCTCAACTTGTCCAGAGGATTGAGGCCTCCAGGGGGTATGATATCTCCAGTTCACCCCTAGAGTGACACAATTACTTTTAACAATTTCAGCTGTAACATGTTTTCCATGGTCTGACTCAATAACTCAAGGCAAACCAAACCTTGGAATTACTTTTCTTATTAACACCTTAGCTACTGATCCCGCAGTAGCTCCTTTCAAAAGAAATGTCTCTAGCCACTTAGACAATTAATCAACTATTACAACAGCATACTAAAATCCCAGTACAGGCTGCAAAACAACCCAATATAATCTATCTGGAGCCGTTCAAATGACACCCAAGCCCATTGCCTGGCCCCAGTGATTAGAATATGTCACATTTTAGGATTTATTTACAAATATATATCACACAAATCCCAACAATTTTCTAACTTACTTTGTACAGATCTGGTCTGGGTAAAGTCACTTCCTCCAGGGCTTCTACACAGTCATGCTCTGGAGGATCATTTATGTCCTCGGGCAATAGGGTAACTGGTTTTGGCAGAGCTAAAGCAGGGGCGAACATCAGCACCCGCTTCAGTTCATCCCATACTATCGTATCAGGAGAATCATAGTCAGTTTGTCATACAATCCTTCAGTCAAAATATTGGCCACTATTAGCTTAACCCTTGCCTAGCCTCTTTGCTGATGGGGTACTATCTGACCTAGACCGGTCCTGCATTAGGCTGCAAGTCAATAACGGGTCGGGCATCTATACCAACCCCTGGCTTTCCAGCTGCTCAAACAGCAGAGGGCACTGAGCGCAGAACCTCCTCCGGGATGTCTGAATCATGACTATCCTGGGAAGTGTGTCTCAGTGCCATATGGAAAGTCAAGTCATAATAGTCAGGTACATATACCTCTATCTTGTCAGCGTCAAAAGTTATCTCTGTCCTCAATCTGGTCAACAAATCCCTTCCAACAGTGCAATGGGGCATGACTCTGATAGGAGAAAGCCATCTTGGACCATAGTCCCTTCTATGGTAACTTCCATAGGTTGTATATATGGCATAGAGGAGGGAATTCAATCCACCCCTACTATACTGATAGTTTTCTTCACTATGAATTCCACCCTCCTGCACTATAGGATAATGCTAAAAAAAATCTGATCCTGATCCCTTCCTATTCTGTCTTATTAGGTGAGTCATTTCTGTCTGCATCACCACTATCAGATACACCTTCTTCCTGGGGATTTCTGTCTGTATATCTATACTTATTCCTCAGCTTGGGACAATTTCACTTCCAATGTCCTTCCTGCTTACAGTAAAAACATGTATTCTTTCCTACCTGCTTAGATCTCGCTGTACCACTTACATTATTCTTTCTACCTGCTTAGATCTCGCTGTACCACTTACATTATTCTTTCTACCTGCTTCAACAGTGCCAACTTTCCTTGCAATTGCTAAGGCACTAAACTTTACATGGTCCTTCAATATCTGCCTAGTCTTTTTGTCTCCCTCTGTATCTCTGTACATAACTTCTGTCCTTTCTTTCTCCATTACTTCACTTACTGGCTCGCTCAACACACTCTCAGTGTTTCCCTAAATCCATGCAAAGATGCGGCAAGGGACTTATCCCTCTGCTGCACAACCTACTGCACCCCAGGAAGATTCAAAGGAGGTTCCCCACATGTCCGCATGGACCCCAGGATCAGAGAACAGTAAAATAATAATACATTATCAGTCACGTCATTAAGAGGGAATGCATCTGCAGTCCCTACTTATCTGTCTCTAATTTCATTAGAAGTTAATTTCCTATATGTATCAACAATCCTTTCTCTTTCATTCCCCCATAACATTATTACAACTGGGAAGGAATTACACAGGAGAGGGAGGGGTCTGATGCTGCGCGATCGTCTCATAGTGGCAGAGAATCAGCACACAGGCATTTAACCCCTTCCTGTCATTTTCCGGTGAAGCAGGACTGTTGTTTCTCTAATTAACAGACAACAGGTTGCAAAGGGCACATATACATAACTACAATTTGTTCTTATGGAGGCTAAATCACAATTCAACAAATCTTCAGTTGAACATATACATATATACACATATATACACATACACATTGGGTGCACCACTTCAGTTGAAACATATGTTTCCCAAGAAGTCAAAACAGGAGAGGAAGGGGTGCCCGTGACCGCGCCGGGTGGACTGGCTGGACTACTCGGTCTTAGATCACTGAGAACCATTGAACCGGTAAGACCAATGCCAAAACCCCCTCAGACACTTCCAGCAAGACAGCCCCCACATTCCTGCCTCTTCTCACTCAAGAACATAATTTCAGTTCTATTATCTATAACACATTGACAATTTCTTGAACAAATCCATAATTTCTACTTGCTTGGATCCATACAATTGATTACACAAAATTAGGATTGAATTTTATCTCAGAACCAATACCGTGTGCCTGTCCAGGCTAATTACTGGTGGCCGACCAGTACCTGATCCTGGCAATACATTTCCACATAAATGTACAAAAACCTGCCCCTGTCAGCTGTTAGTTCCCAGCTACTAGACAACATCTTAACAATAGGACCTTTAAGAAAACAGCAGCGTTGGTGACCTTGAAATTCCGTTACTTGTGTCTTATCTAAGAACAGAGAGAACAAGGGGGAGAGGCAGAATGAAAGAGAAGGGAGGGGGAATCAGAGCTGCGCTAACTTTCTCATAGCATCAACATTTTACAAGCATGGCGGCTTAACCCCTGCCTAGCTGTCACTAAATGAATGCATAATGTGTCAGTACCTGATTTTGATAGCAATAATCCACACACTCTGAATAACTTCCCCGTTTTCTTATAATGTTCCTTCCCCTCTCAACATCACCAGATCCCGGGCCACTACGCCCTTAAGGGGCTTCCCTTGGGTGACCCCCATTCCCTACTTGTCTGTATCCCACCGTGTAACTACTTAAACTTAGTCCCTCAAATCTCTCTCTCTGGTGATGTGGGCACGCTCTCCCTCTTTCTGTGCTCACTTACTATATCCCTCCGGAACAGGGCACGTATCTACCCCAGACAAACGACACATAACATGTATGTAAAACAGGTAAGCCATGCGCAACAAATACGAGACAGTTGTAAATTTTCACAGTGATCAGGGGGAGAAAGTCAGTGGGTGGTATCTTGCAGGACCAAATTAGACACGAATGGAATAGTGTAATAGGAACCCCCTGTCAGTCTCTCTACATAGTGTATACAATCCTCACCTATTTCTGGGGTCTTACTCTCTTGACCACCCATCTTACAACAAGTTGTACAATACAATGCAATCACAATGTCAAATAAACGAGGAAAAGAAAAGGAGTAAAAATTCAGGTGCTCACCTTCACCTGAAATAACACCCGGTCCCAGTGCTTACCTTCACCTGAACCGGGGACAGCACACAATAACACAATACTTATTCTCAGCCTCTAATATCCTTTGATACAATACTTAATTGACATCTCTACAAACATCCATATCTCAACACCAGTGCATAGTAATCATATAGTATCACGAAACAATTTGACAGACAAGAGAGGACAGAACAGTAGATTACTGACATAGACTCACAGAGGGACCCTATAGTGGAGAGTGTTCTGCTGTCTAATATTCGGTAGTCAAATGCCACTCACTTAATTTACCGGGCAGTCTCCCGGAAAGTCACATATAGTGCTTTCGAGACCACCAAGGGCCGAATCCTGTGGTCATTTCCGGACTACAACTGTTCCTGAATCCTTTTCCTACTTGCTCAACTACGGTCCCCGGAGCCTACCACATGGGTGACTCGGACCGTAATTCCGGAGCTCTGGATTCGAACTCTATCTATTTCTGTTCCCGGAGACACTATACTTGTGCCTCAAACTTATTTTTATAGCGCGCTTATATATTAGACTAACAGAGACTCACTCCCTATCTCCCTATTTCACTCAACCCTTAACACGGCAGTATGATCCCTGGGACGGCGACAACATATAGTCACTTACCCATGGATGCACACCGCCCGCATTCTCCAGCAAAAACTGTTAGGGAATCTTTACCTGGATCGCTGCCTGAGAGGGCACCTGTCACACTCTTATGTTATCTTTGCTAGGTATGGTACCTTTTTACTCTGTTATGATCAATCTATGGAATCTATGTCAATTCTGGTACCAGGAGGCTGTAAAGTTCGCAAAGAAACACACACAACAGCGTATACAATACAAGCTCTCTCTTTATTCTTATCATACATAGCCTTTATAGCCCTATACAGCCCCCTCCCCTACAGGGAGGGGCGAGGTGCACAGTTTCACAGTTTCAACATAGAGCAGAAAATTATAAAAAAAAACAGAAAAGCAAAACTTGTTCACAGGAAGGGGGGGGAAAGGGGAGAGAATGCAGATAACATTTTTCTTCAGTATCCCATCTCCTCCCCTGTGGGGGGGTCTGGAAACTTTGCAGCTTTGAACATATTCTAACGATTGTTGCAATTACACAGATAAGAGGCTGGAATAAGCCAGTCTAGTGATTTCCTCCCTAGTACATGAATCTCTGCAGAGCAGTCAAATGTAACTATTAACCCTATAGGTACCGAACATAAGTATTACACACCTTATCCCTGTTCCCTTCACCTTTAAGGCACAAAGACTTTAAATTCACCAGTCGTGTAGTTGAAGAGGACGGACAGCGCAGACTCAGAGATGGCATCTCTGCAAGATGTCTGCATTGTTTGTCACTGCCTGGCTCCTAAAAAGGGTCTATTTTTCTGTAATGCAGCAATTATTCTTGAAAATACAACTATGTCTATGCATATCATTAATGTAATTAGGATTTGGGGTTCAGTATTAAACTGATGAAAGTTCCGCTTTAAACAAATCAAGAATCACTTATTCCTAGGGGGGAGTTTCCATTTAATACCTTGGCAACCAGTGACATGTCAGGAACGTCACACCTGTCCAGACATTAAGGAACGGTGACAGACCTGGCATGTCACAGAACACGTTAGCGGGGAAAAAAAATTGCCCTGGTCTTCTAGATCACCCCACCCCCAGACCGGTGGTCCTTAAGTGGTTAATCTCTTAAAGCTGTAGTAATGGCACAATATAAAATCACTTACAACTGTTCATTATAATTTTTTTAATGCAATCTACTGTTGTAAATGTTCATCGGTGTAGTCTTCTTGCAATTTTATTTATTTTATTAATATTTATTTAAGCGAATACAGGCTGACAATTACAAAGAATGACATCATATGTGATAATATTGCACAAACAAAAAAGTAAATAGCCACGGGACACATATCTGCATAGAATTAAAGGGGACTTCCTTAACCGAAACATCCTAGGTAACACCTCATGACGAAGATGTGTGTGTAAACAGGGTAATGTGACTTACCGGAGAGGTAGAACAGGTGACTAGAGGAGCCGCCAGTAAAGGAGAGTGAAAAGAAAAAGAGAGGAAAGAGTCTACCATAAGAATATAAGCAGGGAAATGGGAAAAAGGGGGTTCAACGGTAGAAGGATAGACTGGTAAAGGGAAGGAGTGGGGGGGGGGGCGCACGGACTGATCAACAAGGACACTCAAACTTTAATTATTAATGAAGTTCAACCATCGCACAAAAGTGTCATTAAAGAATTCCAACTACCCTGTGGATACGTGGAAGAGCCTCTCCATGTCAAGTATAGTGTGAATGTGAGATTTCATGGTAGGTGGTCAAGGAGACTTCCATTTCATAGGGATGAAAGCCCTAGTGGCCTTAACCAGCTGGAGCCACAGTTTCAAAGATGATTGAGGAGGGTGATGGGTATCAGTAGGCAGCAGTGAGAGGAGAATAATTTGGGGAGAGCTGGGAAAGTGCAGTCCCGATAATCTGGGAAGGCGGGAGCCCATCTCCATCCAGAACTGAGTGAGAGCAGGACATGACCACCAAATATGGAATAAGGTACCCTCATGCAACCCACATCGCCAACAGAGAGGAGATACTCCCGGAAAGACTTTTCCTAATTTAGCCAGGGTACGATACCAACGTAACATAATTTTAAAGTTTGTTTCTCTAATGAAGATATTTGGTAATAGTTTGGTGTGGATGCAGAAAGAAGTTTCCTATTGAAAATCTGGAATAACTACATGCAGGTCCTTTTCCCATAAAATTTTCTGGGCCAGAGGAGAGGATAACACAGTAGCCTCTTGAAGCTCTGCCATATAAGATGCACCTTCTTTCACAGGGGAAGGATGGAGAAGGAGGTGTTAAAATGGAGTAAGCACAAGGGGCTGGAAGTGACTTGTCAGGAGTGAGGATATGAAATGACTGACCTGGCAGTATCTCCAAAATTCAGATGGGGGTGGATGGTAAGAGGAACAGAGATAATGGAAAGAGGGAAGCCCGCCTGATTGAAGATGATGATCTAAAACCAGAAGAGACCATGTGCAGAGGTCATCTTCCGTAAACCAGGAGCAAATTTGGGGTTACCTACCAGTGCACAGAGTGGAGAGGGGCAAGGAGCAAGGGCAAGTGCGGCATTACATGACCTCCAAATGTTAAGAAGATGAGACAGAATAGCATTCTAACATACAGACAATGGGGTGTTCGTAGGATTAGCCCATAAGTAATTGTAACGGCAAAATAGTATCTAAAGATTGTCTGATAAGAACTGGGCAATCTAGAGAGGAAGAGGTAAAACAAAGTTCCTGCAACATCGATAAGGCCACCGCTTTGTAATAGTAGAAGAAACAGGAAGAGAGACAGAACAAGGGGCACCCCTTGTGTATATCAAACTTTAATAAAGTGGACCACCTCACCCTATAGTGCGCACTCACAAAATGAATGTGTCAGCTACGGCTTATACCGATACCGACAAGTTGGGCAACTGGAGGATTTATAAACTGTCTCCAGACACCGTTAATTGTAGGCAGCTCCCTGGTCACGCTCTCTCTTGGCGGCAGAACATAGAAAAACACAGAAACACAATAGGGGCGCCTATAGTGAAGTACGTTATGATGAATAGCCAAAAAAGTAAAAATGAATGCACTCACGTTTCAGTGTTGTCAGTGCTCTGTTATCAGCGTCAACTGACTAAATAGCATACGGAGAGATTCTCCCGTCTCCGTTCAGGATTCCCCTCTCTCCCTGTGCTTCGATGTTTCAGGTCTTCCAAGTAATATAATAACAGGAGGAATATCTTTGTATCAAAGTTTTATTAAAATAACTGTTAGTTTAAAATTAACAGGCTCTCAATGCTAACGCATTTCGCGGCTGGAAAGCCGCTTTTTCAAAGCTCAGCAAGCCAAAGAATAAAATGCAATAAACAACTAAGAACCGCCTGAAAAAAACAACAAAGAACCGCCTGAAAAAAACATCCCTTTATATTACTCACCAAGTGCAGTGGTGAGTAATATAAAGGGATGTTTTTTTCAGGCAGTTCTTTGTTGTTTATTGCGTTAGCGTTGAGAGCCTGTTAATTTTAAACTAACAGTTATTTTAATAAAACTTTGATACAAAGATATTCCGCCTGTAATTATATTACTTGGAAGACCTGAAACATCGAAGCACAGGGAGAGAGGGGAATCCTGAACGGAGACGGGAGAATCTCTCCGTATGCTATTTAGTCAGTTGACTCTGATAACAGAGCACTGACAACACTGAAACGTGAGTGCATTCATTTTTACTTTTATGCTTATTCATCATAACGTACTTCACTATAGGCACCGCTTTGTAATAGGTGGAGAGACTAGTCAAGCCAAGACCACCATGTCTTATGGGACATGAGAGAACAGAAGCCCATAGCCTAGTTGTAATTTTATTTTAAAGTTCCCCCTCCCACCCCTTTTCACTGCGTCATATCTGAAAGCCATTCTCGTCAGGTCTGAAAGCTGGTCCAGACGGATCGCAAAGAGGGGCAATATTGAGTGCTTGTCTGTAGAAGGAAAACCCTTCACCCTTGAAGAAGGGGAACAGGGATTTCCTTATGCTGACACACTATTGTCCCTCGTTACGATCCGTCTAGACCGGCTTTCAGATCTGAGGAGAATGAGTGATGTAGGGAAAAGTGGCGGGAAGGGGAAATGTTAAAATAAAATTACAAGAAGACTACAATGATATGGACACTTACAACGGTACAATGCATTATACATAAATATAATGGGTATTCAGAAATAACTTTATATGGTGCCATTACTATCTCTTTAAGGACTGGAAGGGTGTATAACACATTGGGAAGCAAAGTGTTGCAAACCCTTCTGGTCCTTTAAATGTTAAAGGGGATGTATGACCTCTATATATCTTAGGCTAAATAGTTAGGTTATATAACGAATCTGACTAAAAGTGTGTTAATTTATTTTTTTAAGCTTTATTTTGTCTAAATTTAAGTTATAAAGTCTTCCTTGCAGCTACTTCTGGACAGACTGCTGTTACATGCTCTGTACTGCAGTCCTTCGATCTTCCTCTGCTTCCCTCCCTCTATCCAGCCTCCTCCAATGACAGAGGCTTTCTGTCTGTAAACTGGAGCAAACTCATTGGCTAGATATCAATCGCTGCCAATGAAACCGCTCCAGCTTACAGACAGAAGCCTCCGTCTTTGGAGGAGGCTGGATAAAGGGAGGGAGCAGAGGCAGAGTGACGGACTGCGGTTACAGAGCAGGTAGCCGCAGGCTATGTGGAAGTAGCTGCAGGGAAGACTTTATAACTTAAATTTAGACAAACTAAAGTTTAAAAAAAAAAAAAAAAAAAAAAAACACACTTTTTGTCAGATTTGCTGTATAACCTAACTATTTAGCCTAAGTTACATAGAGTTGATACATCCCCTTTAAATAAAGAGGTAAGATTATATACAGTAAAGTCTGACCATGTGACCGGCCATGTGGGAGATGCTTACTGCAGCTCTTTACTTAAGAGATTAGACTTAACCCTTTGACTGCCAGCGGAGTATGCAATGCATTGCATTGCTTTGCAACGTGTTGCATATTCCTCTGCCATTCAAATAGTTAAGTTTGGCTTTGAGTGCAAAAAACAGGTGTTTGTGTAAAATGGTAGTGAGAGATCTCCAAAGACAAGGAGCAGTAAAGAAATAACAGAGTTATGCAAGCGAGAGAGAGTTGTAGATAATTGAGGTAAATTGCAAATAAGCAGTATCATTACAGTCATAACAAAAAATATAATTATCACAATTTAATAGTCACGTGCAAGTCTTTTACCAAATGTTCTGGCCAATGTAAACTGAAACATTTTCTTTACTTAACAGTCTGCAATGAACTGCAAATAAATGATTTGAGTTTTTCCTAAATCTGGCAGTACGCAGGCTAAGAGTAGAACCATGTTTTTTTGGGAAAGATTAAGGAAAGTTGGCAGAATGAAGGGTAATCCTACACTATGTTGTCATTTTTGGCAAAATTTGCAGTAGAAAACTAGAGTATTTGTTGTATCTTTCCTTTCATTGGACTCTTAAAGGCACAAGACACTTTTTTTTTTAATTAAAATGTTCTAGGGCTTTTTATCCTGAGTAAAATAAGTGTACTCCCACAGATTATACATTCACCCATTATTATAGAGATGAAATGTGTTGGATACCTCTCTGGTACTCAAAGGTTCAAACTTAAACTGCTATAAACAGGGCCAACTGCAGTCCAAAAGGATTTTATAATTCACTCTCTGCAACAGCTTGAGTCATAGACTATGGTTTTCCATAGTAACTGACAGGGCCAGATTTACAATAAGGCAGAGCAGGCATCTGCCTACAGGCGCACCCCAAAGAGGGGCGCCTGTCATTGGGATCGCTTTTTTTCATTTTTTTTTTTTTTTTTTTTTATTAGCCTCAGCACCCACTCCATGTTACACAGAAACATAGAAGATTGACGGCAGAAAAAGACCACCTGGTCCATCTAGTCTGCCCTTTAGTATTCCTTTATTGTTATCTTAGGATAGATACATGTTTATCCCAGGCATGTTTAAACTGTGTTACTGTGGATTTATCAACCACCTCTGCTGGAAGTTTGTTCCAAGTTTCTACTACTCTTTCAGTGAAATAATATTTTCTAATGTTTTTCTTGATTTTTCCTCCAACTAGCCTCAGATTGTGCCCCCTTGTTCTTGTATTCAGATTCTTATTAATCACACTTCCCTCCTGAACCTTGTTCAGTCCTTTAACATATTTAAAGGTTTCAATCATGTCCCCCCTTTCTCTTCTTTCCTCCAGACTATACATATTTAGATCTCTGAGTCGTTCTTGATAAGTTCTATGCTTTAGACCTTCCACCATTTTTGTAGCTCTTCTTTGAACCCGCTCAATTTTAGTTATATCCTTTTGCAGATGAGGCCTCCAGAACTGTACACAGTATTCCAGATGTGGTCTCACTAGAGCTCTATACAGAGGGATCACAATCTCCCTCTTCCTGCTTGTTATACCTCTAGCTATGCAGCCAAGCATACGATTTGCTTTCCCCACCGCCTGGTTGCATTGGTTACTCATCTTGAGGCTGTCAGAGATGACCACCCCCAAATCCTTCTCTTCTGAAGTCTTTGCTACCACAGAACTGCCAATACGATAGTCAGATTGAGGGTTTCTTTTCCCCAAGTGCATTATTTTACATTTGGAAACATTGAACTGAAGTTTCCATTGTTTTGACCACTTATCTAATAGTGCCAAATCATTCTCCATATTACAGACACCTCCTGGAACATCAACCCTATTACACACTTTTGTGTCATCAGCAAACAAGCAAACCTTCCCTGCCAAGCCTTCCCTTATGTCACTTACAAACATGTTGAACAGAACAGGGCCCAGAACAGATCCTTGTGGCACTCCACTTGTAACCAGTCTCTGCTCAGAATACACTCCATTAACAACAACCCTCTGGTTTCTGTCCTTCAGCCAACTGCAGATCCACTGAACTATCCAGGGGTTAAGTCCAATTCTTGATAATTTATCTATCAGCTCTTTATGGGGAACTGTATCGAAAGCTTTACTGAAATCCAGGTAGGCGATATCCACAGCACCACCTTCATCCAGCACTTTAGTTACATAGTCAAAGAAATCAATGAGATTAGTCTGACAGGATCGGCCCTCAGTGAAGCCATGCTGGTTTGGGTCCATCAGGTTGTTTTTTGTTAGATGGTCAATTATCTTCTTCTTTAGAAGAGTCTCCATCATTTTTACCACTACAGATGTCAGGCTGACTGGCCTGTAGTTACTAGCTTCTTCTTTACTACCCTTCTTGTGAATGGGTACAACATTGGCCATTCTCCAATCATCAGGAACTTCTCCCGTAAGAAGGGACTGGTTATACAGATTAGTCAGGGGGCCAACTATGACAGATCGGAGTTCTTTAAGAACTCTAGGGTGGATTCCATCCGGACCCATCGCTTTATTTGACTTTAGCCGGACAAGTTCCTCTAGAACATCGGCCTCTGAAAACACTGGGGCTAAAATTATACAACTAGAGGCAATGCTGTGTTCAGCCATTTTCTGATTATGAGGGCCGCCGTCTGAAAAAACTGAGCAGAAGTAGTTATTCAGATGGTCAGCGACCGCCTTTTCCTCTTCTATATACTGATTTTTTCCGTTGTTAATTTTTGTAATCCCACAGTTTTTCTTCTTCCTGTCACTGATATATCTGAAGAAGGTTTTATTCCCCTTCTTAACAGATTTGGCCATTTCTTCCTCTTTTGAGGCTTTAGCAGCATTTATCATCTGTTTAGTCTTCTTCTGTATATTTTTATACCCTTCTCTGTCCGCTTCACTTCCAGTCTCTTTATATCTCTTATAGGCAGTATAGTTGGCGCCTTCACCAGCTGTTTTAGGGACATCCCCGTCAGGGCTTCTACGATGCTCCTACTTCTACGTGTGGACGCACAAGGGATATTCCAATCAACATCAGGCATGTTGAAGTCTCCCATAACTACTATATCTCCCTTTACTGCCATTTGGGTAATCTCGTCCACTAGCATGTTGTCTTGCTCTTCAGATTGCCCCGGAGGCCTGTAGACTGCACCTATTCTTGTAACTGATCCCTTTTTATTCTGCAGACAGATCCAGAGAGTCTCCAACTCTTTACATGAATTTTGGATCGCTGTGGATTTTATGCTATCTTTAACATAAATGGCTACCCCACCCCCTCTTCTCTCAGCCCTATCTTTCCTATACAACGTGTATCCCGGAATGGCTATTTCCCAGTCATTACAGTCCCTGAACCATGTCTCTGTTATTACAATCAAGTCCAAGTCATCTCTACAAACTATTGATATTAGCTCGCTGAGCTTGTTGCCTAAGCTGCGAGCATTAGTACACATTACACGAAGAACATTACATTTATCACCATTTATCACATGTTGCCCTCATATTGCATTGCCCCCCCCCCCCCCACGTTGTCTGTTTCCTACCTCCCTGGCAGGACAGGTCTGTGCCTCTTTTGGCACAGTCCTGTAGGTGCTGAACTCCCTCGTCGGCTCTTTAGGAATGCAGAGCGCTGGGAGATGACATCATCTCCCAGCGCTCTGCATTCCTGAATAGGAGACCGCACAGGAGCTCCAGCAGCTACAGGACTGTGCCAAAGGAGGGACAGATGACAGATCTCCTGCCAGGGAGGTAGGAAATGGACAATGGGGTGGGGGGAGGCAATGTGAGGCAACATGGAGATGGTGGGGGCAAGTTGGAGCCGAAGGGGGGCAATGTGAGAGCAACATGGAAATGGTGGGGGCAATGTGGAGATGGTGGGGGGCAAGTTGGAGCTGATGGGGTGGGGGGCAATGTGAGGGAAATATGGAGATGGTGGGAACAATATGGAGATGGTGGTGGCAATGTGAAGCTGATGGGGGGTAAGTTGGAGCTGATGAGGCGCAACGTGAGGGCAATATGGAGATGGTGGGGGCAATGTGGAGCTGATGGGGGGCAATGTGAGGGTAACATGGAGCTGATGGGGGGCAAGTTGGAGCCGATGGAGGGCAATATGGAGATGGTGGGGGCAATATGGAGCTGATGGGGGGCAAGTTGGAGCTGATGGGGGGCAATGTGAGGGTAACATGGAGCTGATGGGGGGCAAGTTGGAGCCGATGGAGGGCAATGTGGAGCTGATGGGGGGCAAGTTGGAGCTGATGGGGTGGGGAGCAATGTGAGGGCAATATGGAGATAGTGGGGGCAATGTGGAGCTGATGGGGGGTAAGTTGGAGCTGATGGGGGTGCAAGTTGGAGCTGATGAGGGGCAAGGTGAGGGCAATATGGAGATGGTGGGGGCAATGTGGAGCTGATGGGGGGCAATTTGGAGGTGGTGGGGGCAATGTGGAGCTGATGGGGGGCAAGTTGGAGCTGATGGGGCAATGTGAGGACAATATGGAGATGGTGGGGGAAATGTGGAGCTGATGGGGGACAAATTGGAGCTGATGGGGCAATATGGAGATGATGGGGGCAATGTGGAGATTAGGAGCATTGTGGAGGTGTCCAGTGGAGATGGCCGGGGGGGGGGGGGCTTCAGATTTCTGTGCTTACAGGCTCCTGAGATGTAAATCCGGCCCTGGTAACTGAGAAGAATGGCACCACCTAGCAGCCAGAATTGAGAATTGTAGTAACAACTCTGAGTTGTAATAACTGTTGAATGAACCATCTCCTTGTATAATAATGTTATAAGGATTTTCCTGCCTGAAGATTTTTCATTCAACTGATATACAGAGCTGGACAAATATTTAAAACTATAGGCGCCAGCAGTTTTGCTACTGAAAATAAATGTTGTAGAATGCAGAGGGACAATACACACACATTTGAATTAATTTTAAACAATTTGCCTACTCCTCTTGTCCTTAAGGGGTTAACTGAAGCCTGTGGTAAAGAAGGAAGAAGCCGAGGGAGGAAATAGAAGAGGTGGGAATAACCCATGTGGCAGCTGTTGAGTTGTGCGGAGCTGATGAGAGAGCTGAGGTGCAGCAGAGAGCTGTGGTGGGAAGACTGATTGGGAGAAAACAGTGGTTGTAGGGGAAGTCAGGAAGACAGGTGGTGAGTTAAGGTATAGAGGCGCATGGCTGAGGCAAGATGGTAATGAGAGAGAGAGAGATGGGCGGTGGGGTGGATGGTATTGACAAGGGTGTTACTAGGTACTTACGGTAGTGACTAAGTCCACAGCCTACTGTTGCCAAACAGAGCATATATTACAGTAATTGTGTGCTGATCTCCTCAATGGTAATGGTGCAGTTGGATTGCACTGTACACAATGGTTGGTACAGCTAAAGAGGAGCAATTCTGGAGCAATCTAATTGCATCACTCGGGAAAAATATATGGTTCCCATTCACAAAGGGGTTAAGAGTCCCATTTATATCAATGGGAACTGTCATGTCTCATCTCTGTGCAGTTGGTTTGCTCCAGAATTGCATCTTTATCATTGTAAAGAGCCCTAAATATGCAGTAAATGGGGATTGTGCCCTTTGTGTTTTGGGATCATAGAAATTGCCCTTGGTCTGTGCCATTATTTGGGTAAGGAAAGTGGGAGCAGCCACATTTATACAAATGGCACACTGGCCCCTAATTTCAAATATACCAACAGTATTAAGAAGCAGCTGCTGTGGACACTCTTCTGGCACCCAAGAGCTCACCTTCCAACATTTCATATGGCCAAAGAGGGACACTTTTTTCTTTTAAGTGGTGTTGCTGGGAGGCGTGGCTTGTGAGCAGGGCATTACCAAGAATGTTTAGATTATTTCATGACCTACTGAGACCTCTTTTTGCAAGTGACTAAATGATTTAGAGCAAGACAAAAGGATTTTATTTACACAGACTAATTTAAAAACATATACTGCCATTCATACAATCATTAATGTGAGTTTTATTGCTGTGGAGCAATGTGATACACTAATGTACACACCACACAGTCGGATCTCTTAAAAAGAGGGACATCAGAGTGGGAAAGAGGGACACAGGGATTTGTTTTTTAAACAGTGACTATTCCTCCTAAGAGAGACACTTCAGAAGGTATGAAAGAGGTTAAGAGGTCAGCACATTACTACCATATATGCTGTTTGTCAAAAGTTTTACATTTGGCCTTTTGCGGTGTCTGAGTGACCTTGTTGATGACAAAGTGGAACTGCAGCCTATCTACC
Organism: Rhinophrynus dorsalis; assembly: GCA_037306005.1. Taxonomy (NCBI): domain Eukaryota; kingdom Metazoa; phylum Chordata; class Amphibia; order Anura; family Rhinophrynidae; genus Rhinophrynus; species Rhinophrynus dorsalis. The sequence continues at coordinate 123,427,203 of CM074727.1, read as the reverse complement.
CTGCTGACTTTAAGAAATAAATAACAATGCACACCTACTATTGGCATCACCAACAGGAAGTACACAAGTCCAGATGTGCAAAAGTCTTAATTAATTCAAGTCGAACCAGTCCAGTCTACATTTCAGGGGTAATCAAACACTAGAAAAAAGAAGCACAAACAAGGGGCGCTCCTTGTGTAGGATCAGATGTCACAAGAACTTCCATCAATGCACCACAGTGAGTTATACTCACAAAGATATTGGCTGTCCAACCACTTATGTAGTCAACAGCAAATATGCCTCAGGGGAACAATATTAGCCACCTCCAAAAATGTCTCGACTGTAATTCCAAACCAGGTCGCACTTTCAGAATCCATCCTCCCAAAAATGATACGTCATATGCAGAAAGCAAACAAAAGAGAAGGTTCCCAATGGTATAGTACAGTCAATATAAATGAATACAAAATAAAACGGTGGGTACAGAAATGGTGGTCAGCGTTATCCGGCTGACAAACACACATACGGAGAGTATGCCCAGTCTCCGCTCTGGGAATATCAGATCAGCAGGTACAAAACGGCATCCAAAATTGCTCCACTTGATATTACAATTTATTAAAATCAAAATGCTCAGATGAATATTATAACCCTATACATGAACTAACACGTTTCGTGGCTATTAACGCCACTTTATCACAAGTAATAATATCAATTGGTAATAATAAAAGAAAGGAGCCAGTAAGTCTTACAGTTTAAATACTAAAAGCCACTCTCGGTTGCTAGAAGGACACTGTCATAGATACGTGACGTCAGACAATCTGCGCTGGTACGTATAGACGCTGACGGATGACATAACTAGGGGAGTACTGTCGTCAAAAAATGACGTCCGTCAATGCGTACTGATACGTACAGACATTTGAAGAAGACGTGGCCCAGTGTATCAAGGACACCTCTAGCTGATCAAATAAACAACTAACAAATGAATGGTGTGACATCCCGAGACACAAATCCAGAAGCAAGAGAGCATGGAATAACTGATTAAATGTACCTCTATAAAGGCATATCATATTGTATTTCAAACAAATGAGATACTCATTAAAATATAGCATAACAATATAAACATACACATAATAAATACACTGTATATAACCTAAAATAAAAAACAAAAAATATATTCAAATAAATGTATAAAAAATATATAAATATATTGTGCATAAATGTAATGTAATAACAAATATGCAATAAATATCAATGTAATGTGATATAACGAGTGACTAAAATAAGAATATTGAGAAATGAAAACTCAATATAATTAGAGGTTAATTAGTGAAATTAATACAAATTCTATAAAGTATAATACAGATACATGTAACTACCCGTGCCGCGCGGCCTACAGTATGTAGGTCGCACTACTCAAAAGTTGAAAACTAGGTTTGGACAACATAGACGCAACATTACTAACAGATTCCTAAATGATAGTGTTTGGCATCACTTTCTAGAATACCACAATAGTGACCTTAAGGGGCTAACAATCGTACTAGTTGAACATATTTCAGCCTCTAGGAATTATAATCGACAACTTAGACTTAAAAGGGCAGTAAACTTTTTTTATAAAAACACATATTTTATAGATCTTTTCCTGCTGAATAAACCAAGGTCACTCCCACTGCTGTCAGATGTTTTATTCAAAGTTTATAACAATTAAAATAACCAGGAAGTGAATTTACTGTGTTTACTTCCTGATAGTTCTAACTGACAGGAAGTGACAGGCAGTTTCTATCACATTCTATGGAGAACTGTATATCACTGACTTTTCTGACTTTCCTCTCCATTAGAATCTAACAGGAAATCTAATTAGAATTTGACCACTAGAGGGCACTGCTAATGTAAAAAAAACATGGGTTTAAACTGTAATAACTCTGGAAATATAAATCTCTCGGCAGTGGGAATACCCTTATTTTATTCAATAGGAAAATCTCTACAATATATATTTTTTCATAAAAAAAGTTTACTGCTCCTTTAACAGTAGGGAACCGTATTGGATATTTAAGCCATCTACTTTGGTTCCATATGGTCTTAATGAAATGATGGAATCTGTACAGGAATAATGACATTTGGAACACTGATTTCTTTATTATTTATACATTTTATTATTATTATATGACCATATTAGGGTGTGTATATATGTTTTTCACGAACAAGTGAGTTTATACTCACAGGAGTACTCATTTAGTTACATGTATCTGTATTATACTTTATAGAATTTGTATTTATTTCACTATTTTATCACATTTTTCACACTATCACTTTTACACATTTCTCAGGTTATTACATATTATTTAGCGATATTTTATATATTTTTTATATATATTTGTTTTGTTCTTATAGCCTCTAATTATATTTATTTTTTTTTTATATTTTATTTTTATTTCTCAATATTCTTATTTTAGTCACTCATTATATCACATAACATTGATATTTATTGCATATTTGTTTATTACATTACATTTATGCACAATATATTTATATTTTTTTTATACGTTTATTTGAATATATTTTTTTTTATATTTTAGGTTATATGTACAGTGTATTTATTATGTGTATGTTTATATTATGTTATGATATATTTTAATGAGTATCTAATTTGTTTGAAATACGATATGATATGTCTTTATAGAGGTACATTTAATCAGTTATTCCATGCTCTCTTGTTTCTGGATTTGTGTCTCAGGATGTCACGCCATTCATTTGTTAGTTGTTTATTTGATCAGCCAGAGGTGTGCTTGATACATTGGGCCAAGTCTTCTTTTAGCGTCTGTACGTATCAGTTTACATTGACGGATGTCATTTTTTGATGACAATACTCCCCTAGTTTTGTCATCCATCATCGTCTGTACGTACCAGCGCAGATTGTCTGATGTCACGTACCGATGACAGCGTCCTTCTAGCAGCCGAGCGTGGCTTTTAGTATTTAAACTGTAAGACTTGCTGGCTCCTTTCTTTTATTATTACCCATTGATATTATTACTTGTGATAAAGTGGCGTGTGTAGCCACAAAACGCATTAGTTCATATATAGGGTTATAATATTTATCTGAGCATTTTATTTGATTTTAATAAATTGTAATATCAAGTGGAGTGAGTTTGGATGCTGTTTTGTACCTGCTGATCTGATATTCCCAGAGCAGAGACTGGGCATACTCTCTGTCTGTGTGTTTGTCAGCCGGATAACGCTGACCACTATTTCTGTGAGTATCCACCGTTTTATTTTGTATTAATTTATATTGACTGTACTATACCATTGGGTGCCTTCTCTTTTGTTTGCTTTCTGCATACATCTCATGGGTGCAGCTATTTCCAGGGTGTCCTCAACGGCTCTCTTAAAGTCTGAACAGTGAAAATGGAGAGAAAAAGTGCATAAACTTCCTGAGAGTAGCCTCTGAGATAGCAGTATCAATATAAATAAATTAATCTAATTACAAGATGAATTCTTGTAAGGAATGCCCATAACAAAAGTCTTTTGAAGTTTATTATTTTAGGGAAGGGAATCCTCCTTCATTGTTACTGGTCCAAGACTGCACACAATTCCTCTGGTCCCCACAGATGTCCACTGGTTCTCTAGCGGCAATCCTCATGAAGGGGATAATAAAAGCTATCTCTAAGAGCAACTCTGTAAAGACAGTAAGTTTGAATAGGCCCCCAGGCGTAGCCACTCACCAGAAATTTCTAGGAATGGATGTGTAACAAACCTGACCCAGCTTAGATAAAAGGACGCCAACGGTACTCACATAAGAGATTAGTTTTATTACATTGTGTTTTCACCTATGCGTTTCGTGAGAGATTCTCACTACTTCACTGGATAAGATACACTGATCTAAATATATATATATATATATATATATATATATATATATTACATATAAAATAAAGGATACATGTATTGAAAACATACCATAGATCCCGATAATGTGATAGCGTTACCTCCACCTGGTGTATTTTGTAGTGAGGCTGAGGACGAAGACAGCGGAAAATGCTTCTCACACCTAATTTGGGATCCTTGCCTCGCTTCCGGGTTACCCATGGCAACAGGAACTCTTCGGACACACTGAGGGCATTACATTGTTATAGATCATAGCCTTCAAAAGCTCCTAAAAGAGAGTGGATAGTGTCAATTATTGCCAGCAATATTAATGCTTTTTATATACGTAATGGTATTTCAGTGGTTTGCCCAAAGATGTGCACTAAACAATTTGTTCCATATAATAATTAATCTAGTCAGATTCTCTATGGCATGTTTGGTTACTTACAAAATCCACATACATTTCCTAAAAGAAGTACATAATAGCTCATTTGTTCACATATGTTAAAACAGTAAAAAGATAAATACCAGGATATACAGAGCTTCTCTATAAACCTAACACAGCTCGAGAGTCTGTCTATGACTAGATCATATGGAGAGCTTATTGGAGGAAGTTGCTAACCTCCAATTCCTCATTCAGACCTTTGGGGGAGAGAGTGTCAAGAGCATAGATCCAGAAAGCCTCCCTGCGGCACAATGCTGAAAATCTGTTGGTGATATGCTCGATCCCCATAATGCGAAAATTCCTTATACCTCCTTTGGAACAGGAATTGAAATGTTTAGGTACTGAATGGTCTTTATATTTTTTTTTTTGCTAATCAGGTACCTATGCTCACAAGCTCTTTCTCTAAATATTCGGGTAGTCCTTCCCACATATTGAACTCTACAGCTACTTATGATCACATAAATTACTTATGATGTTTCACAAGTGATCAGGCTTTTAACATTCTAGATGTTCTTATTGGAGTGGCTTTTTATACTAGTGGTTTTATTCAGGATGAATCTGCAGTAAGCCTACTTTTTAAGCAGCTGAAATTACCCACCGGGGTGCCCGTTCCAAATATCCCTTTTGTTTCTTTATTTTCCTTTAGCCGTTTTGGTCTGCTTGGGCCTCTTATGTTTTTGGCTTTTCTGTTACATTTGCCCACTCCTGGACAACTGGATAACAATGTAATGCCCTCCGTGTGTCCGAAGCGTTCCGGTTGCCAGTGGTAACCTGGAAATGAGACAAGGATCCCAAATGAGGAGTGAGAAGCATTTTCCCCTGTCTCCGCCCTCAGCCTCGCTACGGAATACACCAGGCAGAAGTATTACTAGCCCATTATTGGGATCTATGGTATGTTTTCATTAAATGTATCCTTTATCTCACGAAACACGTAGGTGAAAACACAATGTAATAAATCTTATGTGCGTTCCGTTGGCATCCTTTTGTCTAAGCCGGGTCGGGCTTGTTACACATCCATTTCTAGAGATTTCTGGTGAGTGGCTATGATTGAGGGGCCTATTCAAACTTACTATCACTACAGAGTTGCTCTTAGAGATTGTTTTTATTCTCCCCTCCATAAGGATTGCTGCTAGAAAACCAGTGGATATCTGTGGGGACCAGTGGAATTGTGTGCAATTCTTGGACCTGTTCCAGTGAAGGAGGATTCCCTTCCCTATCATAAGAAACCTCAAAAGACTTTTGTTAAGTACATTCCTTACAATAATTCATCTCGCAATTAGATTCATTTATGTATTAATTGATACTGCTATCTCAGAGGCTACTCTCAGGAGGTTTTTGCTCTTTTTCTCTCCCTTTTCTTTAAAGGGATAGTAACACTTCGATTTAACTTTATTTTATTTTGTAGGCATTAAAAAAACATGAAGAATGATATAAGTCTTATCTCTCAAACCTTTATGGTTTATGAGATATTCACAAGCAAAGTTCCCCTCCCCGCCCCTTTTACCTAGTGTAAGCCATCTCTTCTCAGATGTGAGTCTGGTTGTATGACAGGACAGATAACAGAAGGGGACAATTTTCTTTGTATGAAAACAATGAAAGCCCTTCCCCCCTTGACAAGTTTTTCAGCTTTTTCCATTATCTTAATTGAAGATTGTCCCTCTCTGCAGTCTACCTGGGCATCTCCCTTCTGATCTGGTTGAACAGGGGGGGGGGATACTTTGTTTGTGAATATCTCTTAAACCATAAAGGTTTCAGAGATAAGACTTATATCGTTCTTCATGTTTTTTTAATGCCTACAAAATAAAATAAAGTTAAAATGAAGTATTACTATCCCTTTAAGTTGCTGACTTTCCTGTCACAGGACTCGATTGTATTACCAGCGCTAAAAATAAAACTGGCGGTTTTTTTTAAGTTTTTGCTATCCTATTACCCGACTTATGAAAACAAAATCAGCGGTAATTATATTTACCGCCAGTGTAAAAAAAGCCCATAGGAAACAACTAAAAACAACATGCAATTAGTATCCTATTACCCACGCTCAGTATTAACGCCTGTTTTGTGGTTACATTTAAGTCAGAAATTTTGCGCCTCAGAGGTTGAGGTGTAGAAGCCATAACGACAGTTTCAAAACCATCATTGTTTGAACAAAATCAGTGTATAATACAGTATACAGCATAGAAATCTGACATAAAGTGCCCCCCTTCGACATATTAACCCCCCCGTTTTAAAAGTCGACTTGCAGTTCTTTCTTTCACCACTTTAATTCGACAAATATTGTTTACATTAAACATTTTAACCCCTCCCCCTTTAAAATTCGACTACATTGCTCCCATGACTTTGTCACCATTTTTATCCGACATTTTCCTTCTCCTTTTTTTTTTTTTTTTTTTTTCAACATGCCATCGTATTTTGTATTGCAAGATTAACCCTATGAGTACCAGAGAGGTAGCAACGTATTGCAATGTGTTTGCTACCCCTCTGGCACTCATAGGGTTATGCAAGTAAAAGAAATAAAGAGAAGAAATGTGTATTGAAGGTGCAGACTTGTTAAAATGAAACTTTATTAATTATAATATAAAACTGTGATAAAACACAGGGTGTTAAGCGTAGCTCCAAGCTGATAACGTAGGTGAGTCCTATTACTTGGGCAGAAACGTGACTGTGAAAAATCCTCTTCCCACTGCTCTTTTTTTAGTTTATGGCATTAACCCTTTGAGTGCCAGGGATGAGCAATGTATTGCTTGATAATGCAAAGCTTTCCCCCTCTGCCACTCAGAGGGTTAAACATGAGGCAGAAGAATGGAATGTCAAAATACCCATGCAGTCCCATACTACCCTCCCCTTGGTGCAAGTGGCATTAACCCTTTGAGTGCCAGAGGGGTACAGAATGCATTGCAACGCAATGCATTCCGATACCCCTCTGGCACTCAAAGGGTCAAGCGGAGGATTTTTTTAGCTCAATTATGTTAGTCAATAGCAGATCTGCAGGCATAGGACTAGTGAAACGATTCCAGCTTCTGTTTTAGCGGCGGAGAGGAGAGAGGCATTGGAAGAAGCGGAAGAGGGGAGAGAGGCATTGGAGGAAGCGGGGTGGAGGGGAGAGAAGCATTGGAGGAAGCTGGTGGAGGGGAGAGAAGCATTGGAGGAAGCGGGTGGAGGGGAGAGAGGCATTGGTGGAAGCGGGGTGGCAAGCTTGTATTTGCCACCCGCTTCTTACGATACCCCTCTCTCTTCCCTCCTCACTCGTCGACACTGAGTCGCACACTGAACGTCTTCATCCCTCCTCACTCGTATGCATATACATACGAGTGAGGAGGGATGAAGACGTTCAGTGTGCGACCCAATGTTGACGAGTGAGGAGGGAAGAGAGAGGTGTATCGGAAGAAGCGGGTGGCAAATACAAGCTTGCCACCCCACTTCCTCCAATGCCTCTCTCCCCTCCACCCGCTTCCTCCAATGCTTCTCTCCCCTCCACCGCTAAAACAGAAGCTGGAATCGTTTTACTAGTCCTATGCCTGCCGATCGGCTATTGACTAACATAATTGAGCTAAAAAAAAAAAAAATATCCTCCACTTAACCCTTTGAGTGCCAGAGAGGTATGGAATGCATTCCGTACCCCTCTGGCACTCAAAGGGTTAATGCCACTTGCACCAAGGGGAGGGTAGTATGGGACTGTTTGGTCATTTTGACATTCCATTCTTCTGCCTCATGTTTAACCCTCTGAGTGGCATAGGGGGTAAGCATTGCATTACCAAGCATACATTGCTCATCCCTGGCACTCAAAGGGTTAATGCCATAAATCTGAAAAAAGAGCAGTGGAAAGAGGATTTTCCACAGTCACGTTTCTGCCTAAGTAATAGGACTCACCTACATTATCAGCTTGGAGCTACGCTTAACACCCTGTGTTTTAACACAGTTTTATATTATAATTAATAAAGTTTCATTTTAACAAGTCTGCACCTTCAATACACATTTCTTCTCTTTCTTTCTTTCACTTGCATAACCCTATGAGTGTCAAAGGGGTAGCAAACACATTGCAATACGTTGCTACCTCTCTGGTACTCATAGGGTTAATCTTGCAAAACAAAATACGAGGGCATGTTGAAAGAAAAAAAAAAAAAAGGAGAAGAAAAATGTCGGATAAAAATGGTGAAAGAAAGCCAAGGGAGCACTGTAGTCGAATTTTCAAGGGGGAGGGGTTAAAATGTGTAATGTGAACAATATTTGTCAGATTAATGTGGTGAAAGAAAGCACTGCAAGTCGACTTTTAAAAGGGGGGGGGGTTAATATGTCGAAGGGGGTCACTCTGTCGGATTTTGTTAAGTGAGGAACACATCTAACACTGAACTTGATCTTTCTGTCGTCAAATGTATTTCCTTGGACTTTGACATTTTGCGTGTTTTTGTAGGCGGTAGTAGAAAAAAGTAGACAGCGCCAGTTTTGTTATTAATCTGAAAAGTGCTGCCTACGCCAGTTTTGTTTTACCATGGTTCTGCAATAGAATACTGACGTAACACATGTTTGCAAAATCCGCGCTACTTGTTTTTCTTGTAACGCCGGTTATAGCGCGGGTAATAGAATCGAGCCCACAGAGAGCATGGGTAGACAGTGTGGAGCTGCCTCTGTAATTTGTCATCAGTAAGTCCGACTCGAAAACTTCTGACAGAAAGCACATATGGTGGTAATTAGCCAACCGCTTAACCCTTTGAGTGCCAGAGGAGTACACAACACATTGCGTTGCATTGCGTACCCCTCTGGCACTCAAAGGGTTAAGTGCCAGAAGAGTGTCCAAAGCACTGTGCATGTCTGGCATGTACAGGAAGTGAAATATGCAGCTTGATAACCCTTTGAGTGCCAGAAGAGGAAGCAAAGCATTGTGTTGCATCCCCCTCTGGCATTCAAAGGGTTAAATGGTCCTGCTTGCTATTTGTATAGCCTATGTCTAGACACCATGTCTATCTCTTAGCCACCATGGTGACTGTGTGTGTGTGTGTGTGCCAGTCTGATAAACTTGTGAGGAGCAGAGTGGTGTGTAAAGCATTTCTTCACAGTGCACACATTCTGGTCCTCAAGAGGTTAAAGAAATTAAAAGGCACATACTGCTTTGGTAAAGCTTGCCTTTAACTCCTTAAGGACCAGAGTGGTTAATCCTTTGTTAGTCTTAAAGTGTTAATAATGTCTATATTTAGCAAAGCTAATATTGCAGCTATTATAAAATGAAACTAAACAACCCCAGTCCCATCTCTCAAACCTTTATGGTTTGAGAGATATAGAAGGCTAAAATTCACCGCTCCCTCTGCTTTCCCTGACCTCAGCTGTAAGCCGACACCAGGATATCCTGGTCCCGGGACAACGAAGCGGCACTTCAGCAGAGCCAAAATAGTAAAATGTAAAAAGAAATACTTAACTGGAATGGTCTACAAAGTGTGTCTGCAAACCAGGCACACTTTGTGGACCGTTCCGATGAAGTATTTCATTTTACATTGCGCTATTTCGGCTCTGCTGAAGAGCTGCCTCGAGTCGGCCGACTCAAATCTCCTGACAGAAGGGAAAGTGGAGGGAGCGGGGAACCTTTAGCCTTCTATATCTCTCAAACCATAAAGGTTTGAGAGATGGGACTGGGGTTGTTTAGTTTCATTTTATAATAGCTGCAATATTAGGGTTTGTTTAATATAGACATTACTAAATAGAGAGATTTTTGGGAATGTGTACAGTAGCTAGACTTGTTTGCCAAGGTTATGGGCAAATGTGACCTGCCATGTGGGAGAAGCCAAACTGAGATTTTAGTTTGGCTTTGATTGTTTAACCCCTTAAGGACCCATGACGGTCCTGCACCGTCATGGGTTGTTATACCCTTAACGACCCATGACGGTGCAGGACCGTCATGGCTTAAATGATAGCAGCGTGCCTCCGTGCACGCTGCTATAATTAATTCCAGACTGAGCGCTCCGAGACCGGGGCGTTCAGTCTCAGCCCTTCCTGCTTGTGCCAGTTCATGCGATCGCCGTAGCAGCGATCACATGTACCGGCATAGTGACAGACAGAGGCAGCATGCTGTCTGTGCCTGTCTCGTCTGCCTCTGTCTCCCTTGCTATCAAAGTAAGGGAGACAGAAGTAGACGAGAGACACCTAGTGGTTAAAAAAAATACAGCAGCTGGGGGTATTAACCCCTTCACTGCTTGTCAGGTGGCTGGCTAAATACAGGTCAATTTTTGACCTGCAATTATACACTTAAAAAAAAAACAAAAAAAAAAAAAAACACAACACACTTTTTTTTTACAAAAAAATGTTTTTATTTAAAAAATATATATAATTAAACAATATTGCAAGTGTGATTGTTGTAGAGCCATGTAATACACTTATATACACCACCAAATGTCAGGGATAAAATAGTGTCAAAATAGGGTGGGAAAAAGGGACATGGGGATTTTCACCCAGGGGGAACAGTGGCCACTTTAAACTGCGCATTTTGTAGGTATGACTGACAGGTCATGCTTTTCATGCAGTCTCCATAAAAATGTAACCCTTTGTGGCCAATTGATCCCAAGTGAAAAATCAAATTTTTTTTTTTTTTTTTTTTTTTTTTTTACCATTTTATTCAATTTTAATAAAGTGAATGGTGGGTTATAAATATAAATAGGGTATCAAATGAAAGCCCTATTTGTGCTTAAAAAACAGTATATAATTTATGGGGGTGGAATAAAAGTCTTACAGGGAAAACACTGTTGAACAAAGACATAGTCAAAAAGGTCAGAATTGCTCCGGTCCTTAAAGGAGCAGTAAACTTTTGTTTATGAAAACACATATTTTATAGAGCATTTCCTGCTGAATAAAACAAGGGTACTCCCATCACTGTGAGATGTTTTATTCAAAATTTATAGCAGTTTAAATAATCAGGAAGTGAATTTACTGTGTTTACTTCCTGATAGTTCTAACGGACAGTGACAGGCAGTTTCTATCACATTCTATGGAGAATTGTATGTCTATGACTTTTCTGACTTTCCTCTCCATTAGAATCTAACAGGAAATATAATTAGAATTTGACCGCTAGAGGGCACTGCTAATGTAAAAGAACATGGATTTAAACTGTAATAACTCTGGAAATATAAATCTCTCGGCAGTGGGGGTACTCTTATTTTACTCAATAGGAAAATACCTACAATGTATATTTTTTCATAAAAAAGTTTACTGCTCCTTTAAGGGAAAACAACCTCAGATTTTCCCGGTCCTTAAGGGGTTAAAAAAACAACACCAAAAAAAAACATGTTTTTCTGTAAAATGGATGTGAGAGAGCTAGAATTGTGGTGGTGCAGTTCTACATCTATTCGGGTCCATGGGCTCTTATAGCTGTGGCCCTCTGGTTGGACTATAATCCCCATAATCCTCTGATGGACTTGTGGTCTAACAGCTCTGTGGATTCAGACTGACAATCCCTGTCTTAAATGTATGCCGAGAAAGCAGCAAAGATTTCTCGTTATTGTGGTGCTAAAGCATTGTATCTTTCTCTGACAGAAATAATAGAGCCCTAGGGGTTGGGGGTTCTGAACAACTGAAAACCCCCTCTTGGTTTGCTCTTGAACACAGAAATGCAGTTTGTGAAGATGCGTAGCTCTGCTACTGTGTTACTCTGGAGCTTATTTTTCAGCTTTCCTTGAGTCTCGTCCTCCCTCCTTCCTAACTCTTGAGGGCAGAACCAGGGCAATGCAATAATTTTATTCACTTTTGAAAGGTTACAGTAATAAAGACACCCTTGTTAAGATCAGAGAACATGGCAGCCAGAAGTTTTCACAGGCTTGTCATTGTTTATTTTATCTGTAATTTGGAACCTTATGCACTCTTAAAACATTGGCAAGAGAATGTTTAACCATTGGGCTGCTTGGCCGGCACACAACCTGTTCAAAAGCAAGTGCTCCTTTCAGCCCCTGTCTAACGTAGAACACATTCTCCACTGCTGATTTCAAGAGCCTCTGTGTATGGCACTAAAGGAAGCTGGGTTTTGTGTTACCTTTAAAAATGATCACATCACTTCTACTTTCAACAACCACATCCCCGAAAACTAGACAAACTCTACTATTCAGCAGTTGTGTAGTATAAAAAGTCTATTCTTTACAGTAGGAGACTAAAAGTTTCCCCTTTCCAATTACTGAAATGTTCATAATTATACAAAGGGCCAATATACATAGTAATCAGTAGTGAGTCATGCATATCTATATAATATATAAAATGTCTTTGCCCCACTAGTATTTTGTTTTTAATGCCTTTTATTCTGTCTTCTGTGCAGTGTGTATCAGTAGTTCTCAATGTTTGGACCTCCCCAGCTGTTTGGTGATTATGGGATTTGTAATCTCCAATACCTGGGGAGGTACAAAGGTCCAGGCTGTTCGGGGATGGTAGTAGGAGCAGTTTCTAACAGCTTGGGGGTTATGCACTAAGGTGTGATAAAAAGGTGATATCACTTCTCCAGTTCCTATGTTATTCTATATAGTATATGCACTAAGGTCTGCAAAGTTGGAGACATTTAGTGCATTGGCTCCATAGAATGACATAGGACTTGGAGTAGTGATATCACAGGAGAATTCATCTCTGTTTTGTCACCTCTTTGTCACGCCTTAGAGCATCTCCTCTCTGGAGTTCCAAAGACTGACTACCCCTGTCATTTATTTTGTGACTAAAGCCTACTTTTAGTTGCTAATGATCTCCAGCCATAATTAGTCAAAATACCTCTGTTCAACGTCTGAAACAGTTGTTTGCCTTTACAAAATGCTAAGAGAAGGACTAATATGCTTGTGCACAGTACCATTTGGGGCACTGTTCAGAGAATTGATCTGAGCATGCTCAGTTAACATGGGACTTCAGCCAGAGGTGCCTGGCTAATACTGTTAATACCTGACCTATGTCAGTATTGGCACAGTGAAGAAGCATGTGCAAGCACAATCTGTGGTGACAGTGTGGTTTACTGGTGATTGATTACAGACCATCCATTTTGCGTCATATGTCAGTCAGAGGTTTAATGAAACGAATTCTGTAACTTTCCTTCTCTGGTTTAGTCTGTAGATTTCTGAGCTCTAACTTTTGTTGGAAAGAGGTCTGTGGGATTGCTCACTCTTCTCAAAAGATGCTTTGTTTTTGATCAGCCATTCCCAACCTTTTGGTTTTCTTTGCCATCAGGAAAATGGATGAGTTCTCAGCTGCAGCACAAACATACATTTCCTCCTTTCATTGCACCCTCTAGTCCAGGTCCGGATTTCCAATTAGGCAGTGTAAGCAGCTGCCTAGAGGTGCTTCAGCTGTGCTGGCCATACCCATAGTTTTATTTGTGGCTGTGGCTAGGGCAATTCAATTGCCAGTGCACCAGACACCTAGTTTATTTAGCTGGTTTAGTTACTAATTTGTATACCAATTTACAGGCCATTATTTAACCCACTAGAATCTGAGATCTCAGTAGCAGCCAAATAATTAAAATACTCTTTTTGTGCTTGTGTATTTAAATCTGTGAAAGGGAAAAGTGGATGCAACTGAGGGTGGACTTATTTGAAGAATGGGGTGCCATGGGTGAGCCTGAGGGTACCTTAGTTACCTGACCTAGGGGTTTCTGAAAAGTAAATCCAGTCCTGCTCCAGCTCATTTACAGTGAAAATAACCACACAATTCATTTTACGGAACGCATTTCCTTAGTAGCACATAAGAGTAATGAAAGTAAACCAGAGTAAGTAGATCAGATTAGATACTCTTTTAAAAGTTTATCCCTCACACTTAGTATGAGTCTTTGATTCCCAAATATAGAGGCCCACTAAAGGTGCCTTGCAGATGTAATACAGTAGTAAATTAGATTGAAAAAAGTCCATCAGCTTCAACCTTTGCCTCATAAGTCAGAGACATGAGGATTATATAGCTTTCCTGCCGCCAAATAAGGTAGTCTTCCTGTTTTGCCTACTAATACACAGTATAACCCTGTATGTTCTCTCTTGAAAGCAATGTATCTAATCTTCTCTTAAATGTTTCCATTGCATCTGCCATTATGACATCATTGGGCAAGGAACTCCACAATTTAACAAACCTAACTATAAAAAATACCCTTCATCTACTGAGTTGAAACCTCCTTTCCATTAATTGCAAGGGGTGGACCTGGAAAATATGGAAACAGTGTGTCCAGCACTGACACGTCAAGGAGATTACGAAAGAAGGGAATATGTATATATTAATAACTTTAACATAAATGATCACTTGGCGATATCGGAGATATAATGATCAAAAATGAAAATATGTATAATGAGTATTCAAAATAATTATCCGTAAGAATACAACACAACAAATATAAAACCAAATGTTAAAAAAAACCCGGATATAATGCTTCCAGAGAAGGGTAGTGTGCATACTTGAAAATACAACTTCAAGGGACAAATGTCCACATAGAACACCTGTCCACTACTCCAAACTAGGTCCTAAGGTAGGATCTCCCACTGAAATCTGTAATGAAGGCTAGGGGCCTAGCAGAGACTTGACTGCAATGGCCCAAAACAGCAGATACAAAAGGACACTCCCCAGCTGTTTCAAAGCCATGGGGTGAGTGCACTCAGTGATGGGTAAGCATGACTGTGCACACAGTTGTAGTGTAACCATGGGTGATCCTAAGGCTGCCTTGGGTGCCTCAACTAATCACTCATGATAAGTAAATCTGTCCCTGCTCCAGCTCTCTTATGAAATCACACAACCATACAATCCACTCTACAGTAGCATAGAAGCGGAATGATACATTCTACCTGCACATAGCTTCACAACCACAAGCAGTGCACTTACTGTTCTGTACAGTTACAAACTCCCGTTCATAAGTTATAGAATAATATTACGCCCATTCCTTTTCATATACCAGTGGAATCCAAACCACGAGAAATTTAAACTGTGGTCAAGCAATGTTTTGATTCTACTCAATATTTTATCCTGGCTCCTTACATTAGTTCTTCTTGATTAAATACCCTTCTTCAGTTTAATAACAAATATGGAATAATAATAACATTCCCATTTCTGTTGTAAATCAAGTTCATAGAACTTTTGGAATACATATCATGTTTACGCCCCACGAACATAAGCATACCTAGGAACTCTCAGGCTTTGACCCTGAGACACGGGGTGAAAGGCCAGATTATCAGGTATAGAGATTCTAGTGCTACCGACTATATATTCTGTTCTAGCTTACTGCTACTTTAGCCTTTAACTCCTTAACCGATTTGCGTCCGATGACGTACCTGGACCATCATGATGGTCCTGCACTTAGGGACCAGTGATGGTCCTGGTACGACATGGAGTTCATCGCTCCCGGCGCGGCTGCACGCCGCTCTGGAAGCCCCGAACCAGAAGTAGTAATAAAAAAAAAAAGAAAAAAAAAAAAGCCCTGTGGTCACCAAGTGCCGGCCGCGCATGCACACGTCTGTCGTTAAGGGGTTAAGAACATACATGTACATGATGGGGTGAATGTGCCTAAAGGACCCATGCAGCTGTGCAGGGAGCCCTGAATCCGATGGCTGTTTAAAAAAACAAAAAACAAAAAAAACTCTGTGGTCTTTAAGTGCCGGCCGTGCGCGGCTGGTCCTTAAAGGATTAGACCAGGATGTCAGAGGTAGAAGTCCTGCTTGTATTGTGTGTGTTCATGCAGAGAGATATTTGTTGTTGTATATATTAACCCTTTGAGTGCACAACACATTGCGTGCCCCTCTGGCACTCAAAGGGATAAAGGGACACTAATATCCACTAAACGTTTTTTCTTGTTTTGTAGCATGAAAAAAAAAATATTATGTTGCACAAATCCCATCTCTCAAACCTTACGGTTTGAGAGATAATCGCAGTGAAAGTTTATATGAAGGGAACTTTAACAGTTTGAGTGCAATGCATTATGTACCCCTCTGGAACTCAGAGGGTTAAGGGTTAATATGTAAAAGATCTCTTCATTTTAAAAGTTCCCAAAAATGAACATAAGTTTTCTGTTAGCAGACGTTGTCGTGAGATAAAGTAAATTGCATTTCAGCATGTCATTGTGCCAGGACTTGGAATGTTTTTTTTGCTTTTGCCTCATTAACCCTTTGAGTGACAGGTGTGCAACGCGTTGCAAAAAAAAAAGCAGTGCTTTGCGAGCCCCTCTGGCACTTAAAGGGTTAATGCAAACCATTTTATTTAATATGTGCTGAGAAACTTAATATTTATCGTCGAAGAGATTGTGTAGCTATAAAAGGTGTGTGTGTGTATGTGTGTGTTTGTGTTTGTTTTTCTTGCTTAACCCACTGAGTGCCAGAGGGGAACATTGCGTAACTCTCTGGCACTCAAAGGGTTAACAAAAATCAATTTGTATGTTAAAATACATTTACAAAATGATCTCTCATATCTGTATCAGAGTGTATGTGATGCTAGACATCAGCCCATATTTGGGGTTATTCTGGATTAAACCAACTGCACCGTAGGGGACATGTAAAAAAAATTCCTGTTAAATTAAACTGTGTCTTTAACCCCTTGAATGCTGGAGTTGTCACCAATGCATTGGAGACCTGTAACATTTATGGGGTTAAAAATCACTATTGAAGCGTATGAGAATTAGGAATTTTTTTGTTCCCTTACATGCAGTTGGTTTAAGCCCAGAATAACTCCAATTTGCTTTTATAAATATGAGACATAGGGCCTTATTCTGGAGCAGTGTAAATGTCCATTGAGTTAAATAGGATTTTAATCCCTTGAATCTATACAATGCAAATCAGTGTTTTGTAGAACGATCTAATATTTAAGGGGTTAAAGACCCAATTTAAATCAAAAGGAAATGTTCATGTGTTCCCAAATATTCCAGTTGGTTTACGCCAAAATTGCACCAGGCACTTTTACATGATGTGGAGAGCAATTCTTACGACAAATGAAACATTTCCCAAATCTCCTGTGTTATAATTAAGTTTTTTAACCCATTGAATGCCAGGCAGATTGTGATTGCATTGCTTAAAAGCTCTATTTAATTCAGTGGGACTTTTTATTTGTCCCCAGTTCTTGTCTTGAACCATCTTAACTGTTTTGTTTATACCCCCCCCCCCGATGAAGATGGGATCCAAGCTCTCGGTTATCGCAGTTATGTGACCAGGGTAGTTTTTAGCTTCCCTAAATGTAAAGGACTCTTAACATCATATTTCGATCCCTGCAAATCATCAGTGTATTTTCCTTTGTTTTGTTTTTGAAGTCCATCATCTTCATTCACTTTCCTTCCATTGAGGGATGGCATTTGCTCCTCTGGTGCACACTGAGGTCATGGCAGCCATGGATGCCAACATTTGTTCTACAGGGATTTCCCTTGCTTCCTTTCTGGGCAACTTGTTGCTGAAGACTGCTTTAGATGAGACTTTGCGGCTTCTCCTTCAGATGTGAGTTTCCATCCTAGAGCAGAACGACAGTGTGATCTTTTTTCAAGGAATCCTATCTGGTTCCGTCCCAGGTCCTAGTCTTTCTTGGCTCTTGGATTTTACACTCTCCAGCACTGGGCCCTTTGGCTGTATGACACTGTTCAGTTTTGTGCCACCAAGTGTCACAGACCCTGTTTTGTCCAGCAGTACAGAAGTACATGAAGGTACTGTGGTATCTGTACACTGCCCTTGAGTTTCATACTCAGAAACTGCAGCTGTCAAGTCGAAGGAATTGGTCCTGATGGTCATGCCATCTCTCCTATGTCATGTCTCTTTCCAGCTGGACAAAGTCAGATCCTCATTGGTGGCTTCAGGTATCCTGTCTGTCTCTGGGATGGCCATTGGTAATTCTGAATTGGGCAATTGTCATGACAGTTGTCAGCCTGACAGTTGGGGAGCCATCTTGTGCTCTCAGACAGCTCAGGGCATTTGGCCTTTGCTTCAATGTGTTGGTGCTCTTATTCTTGCTTTGCTGCATTGTTCTTAACTTCTCCAAGGTTTTCCAGTATGAATTCAGTCCGACCATGCAACAGTGGTGAGCTATTTCACCCACCAAGGAGGAACAAAGAGCTCAGCCTCATGTTCAGTTGATTCTCACTTGTGCAGAAGCTGTTCTCATTTCAGGGGTAGATTGTGTAGTGTCAGACATACTCCACGATCAATATCAGGATCATGGGAATTGGGAACTCAACCAATAGCATTCAGCTCCATAGTTCTTTTGTGTGGGGTCTTTTGACTGAGGACCTGATGTCTTCTTGGTTGAACCTCAAGGTTCCTTTGTTTTATTCCAGATATTGGGGCCCTCTCACTGTTGTGATGGTCTGTCAGTTTCCCTTGGAACATGTGTTTTGTCCATTCCTCTGATTCACAGGGTATTGTAAAAGGCCAGGATATAGTGGACTCATGGTATTCTGATCACCCCTTTCTGGCCTTGCCAGGCTTGGTTCTTGGACCTAATAAATTTGTCCTTAGCTGAGCCATTTCAGCTTCTGCTCTCGAAGCCAGGATGCTGCTGAAGAAATGTTTCTCTTATTCTATCTTTGCCAATGTGATGAAGGTTCGCAAGCCAGTTTCATGCAAGGCATATCTTATGGTATGTTCTTTGTTTTTATCTGGTAAGAAGGCAATGGGTTCCCAGCTGCATCCCTTTTGTTTTCCAATTATTTTGACATTTCTTCAGGATGGGCTTCAGAAGGGGCTTAGTCTTAGTTCTATTAAGGTCCAGAGTTCAGCTCTGCCTGTATCTTTTCAGTGGCATATTGTCTTATTGCCAGATTTGCAAACCTTTGACTCTCAGTACTGATTTCCTGCTTGTAATCGTGTTTGTATGGAGCATGGCTGAACTATAAGCCTCAACCTTCACATTTTAATTTCCAATTTATTTATTTTTTATTCAGATTATGCGGTTTTGCAAAGCCCTGTAGGGTTTCTCCCTTAATCCTTCAAGTGCCAGTGGGGTACACAATGCATTGCAGAGCAATGTGTTGTGTACCCCTCTGGCACTCAAAGGGTTAAATGGTTCTTTTTTTGGGGGGGGGGTATTCACTAGGAAACTCCTTTCTTCTCTTTGTCTGGCCTCATCTAACATACTGGAGCATGATCTTCACCATTTGGATGTAGTTCTGTGCCTGAAGTTGTATGGTCATAGCACGGAACCTACTTACAAAAATTCGTTTGTGCTTGTAAGGTGACGGTGACTTCTTGGTTTAAGGAGACCATTCCCCTGTCCTCCTCCTTTGGAAGAAGCCGGTGTGCTTTGGGGTGATTAGCTCTTTTTACTGGAGCAGTTGATGCTTCCTGAGCCTGTAAGAACCAGGCCTCGGCAGATCAGTTGTGTAAGCTTTCATGTCTATGTGCCCACTGACACCCGAGGTTCATTTTTGTTCCATTTCACATCTTATGAAACTGATTTGTTTTGTGAAGGGTTCTTACCTGGAATCTTGGTGGATAGCTTTGGTAAATCACCATGGTTCCTGTGTTCTACTTTGGTCAGAAGAGAAAAGGGGACTTTTGTGTGCCTACTGATTAAATCATTTTTCTTAGTCTTAGTCCTCCCGGAGAAAAACAAGTGGTTTGAATTCCATGCGGAGGGGAGGGGTCCTTTGGGTTTCTGTCTTGCTTTTGTTTTCAGTCTTTGCTGTTCGATAAAACTGAGCATGTTTTGTGGGGGTAAAGTGGGGTAGGGAGGGATTCCCCGCTTCCAGAGATCCTTTTAAACAAGTACCCTGCCCTCCTGACCCGAGGATAATTTACTCCATGATTTCCGTGTTCCACATGTGCTAAGAGAAAACGATTTATGAGTAAGTATACAAAAATCCCATTATTCCTTGTCAGGGAGAAGTGGATGGGGACTAGCAGTGTTGCTAAGGATGCCTAAAGTGGCTCCCCTAGGAGCACCTGAGCTGCAAATCCAGCCCTGATTACTCACCTGACTAGTGCTTACTGCACTCGTATCTGCTGTAGGGTGCTGTCCATATGTAGAAAAATCCAAGGCACCTACCTGGATCTTGGGACAAATAAAACATATATTGATGATGATATCATAAGAACTGGAGTGTTTCTGGAACAGAACAACTGCAATGTAGGGGACAAATCAAAATTCCCATTGATTTAAATGGGTGTTTATCCCCTTGAATGCTACAGGGGTCTCCAGTGAATTGCTACTCAATGCACTGGAGAACACTCTAGCATTCAGGGGTTAAAAGCCCCCATTTAAATCAGTGAGAATATGGCGATTTTTAATTCCTCTCGTATGGTGTGTCAGTTTTGTGTTTGGGCACTGCCATGCCTTCAAACACCTTCTGCCACTATACACAGGGTTCATCCTCACATTAGGTTGTATTCATTTGTGTGAAGGATAGGGTGTCAAGGTTTAGCTGAGCTGCTCTTTCTCTGCCACTTGATTCTGCTGTCTGAGCTAATCTTGTGCTCTTCTATCTATTGCTACTGCCTTCCTGTTCTGAGTCTGGCTGAATCAGCTGACCTCTCTGCAATTGATCACCTGACTGCTATCAGCCAACCCTCCCAGGGTATTTAAAGCAGCTTGGCTCACTTCCTGATGTCCTTAGGGTTGCCACCCAGCTGGTATTTTACCGGCAGGCCGGTAAAAAATTGGCTTGTGTCCAATGTTAAGTCTATGGAGGGAATTTCATGGCCGGTATATTTTTGAAGAAAAGGTGGCAACTCTAGATGCCCTTGTGTTTGCTTCTGGCTGCAAGAGTGTTATACTGCTTTCCTGATTTCCTGTGTATGACCTGGCTTCCTCTGACGTCCCTTCTGGTTCCTGACTCCCTGGCTTGTTCCTGACATAGCTGATCTCCATATTCCTGACCCCAGCTTGGCTGAGTACCTGTCTTTGTTTCTGATCCTGGCTTGTCTTTTGGTTTACACGTTTGGATCATGATTTTGCTTTGTTTGTTTTTGTTATTTTAATAAAGGTGTTTTGCACTTTACATTTTTCTGTCTGTCTGGTGCCATCTTCAGGGAAGATGTCGACTCCAGTGAAATTAAGCATTATTTTACTTGAGCGGATTGTGTTGGCGGGAGGGAGGGAAGGTATCTGACAGCACTCATATTTTTTTACTAAGGGGGAAAACAAGGTTGTGTATTATACATAGGCACGATTGTTTTCCCCTAAAATCTTGGGTATAATATTCACAGGTGCGTATTATACCTGAGGTTTACAGTGTATATCCTATATAATAATTAGCTAAGTTGTGTGTAACGCCCGACATGCGCAGTAGACACTTCGGAGCGCCCAGCTCTGTATCAGCCGTGGCGAGGGCAGTCTCTACTGTGCGCGACTGGCTGCCAGAGGCACTGTGGCCCGTGTAACGGGCTCTTCAACTAGTGTATATATATATAAAATATTACATACAAATGCATACACAAAGTCTGCTTTGATTCTGTGGTGAATCTCTGGTGGTTCTGTTAGCATACAAAGGTGGAGATAGGTGATTATCTGGACATGTGAGTAATTGTGCAGCTTTATCTGACCAAGTCAGACAACAAAGCACTGCTGAGATTAGATGCCCAAACTTTCTACTTTAACCATTTGAGTGCTGGGGGATACACAATGCATTGCTCTGCAATTCATTGTGTACCCCTATGGCACTCAAAGGGTTAAATATCCCAAACTATAACCTGTATGCAAAACAAAAAGCAGAAATCATAGGCAGATTAAATAGTTACATTTAATGAGACTAAACTATGTGTGGTTAACAGGTCAATTTTAAGCTGTAGCTCAAACAATGAAAGTAGATGTTCAGCTGTTTTCAGGCGGAGTATAGCACCAGTCAATTGCAAAACACTATCCAGCCGTTTGAGTGCCAGGCGCGGAGTGCAACACATCTCTCTTCATCAGGGTTAAGGTAATTTCACTTTTCGTACAGGTGCAAGTCCGGAAACAATGAGTCACACTGCATCTGGAAATATCCATCGGGATTAAAACTTAAAAGAGAAAAAAATCTTAGTCAGAAGGGTATTTGTTATTTCAATACATTTTAAAAAGATTAAGTAATATTTAGTATTTTCAACATTACCATATGTATTTACAGAGTTTTAACCTAAATGAATTTCAGCTTGAACAAAACAAAAAAAAATCTGCTATTTTGCTTTACTGGACAACGTCCTAAATATTTGCACTTATGGTGTCCATTAATTGTTGTCTTGAACCTTTAACCCTTTGAGTGCCAGATAGAGTGCACAACATAGTAAATTAGGTCGAAAAAAAGACACAAGTCCATCAAGTTCAACCTTTGCCTCATAACCCAGAGACATGAGGATTATAAAGCTTTCTATCTACCAAATAAGTTAGTTTTAATCAGACCTTCCTGTTTTACCTATTAATACGCAGTATAAACCTGTATGTTCCCTTTTGAAAGAAATGTATGTAATGATCTCTTAAATGTATCCATTGTATCTGCCATAACTACATCCTTGGGCAACGAATTCCATAATTTAACAGACCTTACTGTAAAAAAAACCCTTTTCTCTGCTGAAGTCAAAACCTCTTTTCCTTTAATCTCAAGGTTGTCACCTGGTTATTTGATCAGGCCTTGGAATGAAAAGCTCACCAGAGAGAGCCCTGTATTGACCTCTCATATACTTGTACGTTGTGATAAGATCTCCTCTTAGTCATCTTTTTTCTAGTGTAAATAAACCAAGTTTGTCTAGTTGTTCCTCATATGTCAAGGCCTCCGTTCCCCTAATTAATTTCGCTGTACTCTCTCCAGTTCTAGAATATTCTTTTTTAGAATGGGTGCCCAAACAGCACTGCATATTCAAGGTGAGACCTTACCAATGGCAAAATTATGTTATCCACTCTTGCTTCAATACTCCGTTTTATGCAAGACAAGCAATGGTAATCAATTGAATGCCAGAGAGGTTCTCAATTCATTTCTGTTGAATGCTTCTCTAGCATTCAGTGGATTAAGAGCTCAGTTTAAATAATTGTTATTTGTTCCTCATGCTGACATTTGTTTGACCTAAATGTTTTCCTTATAAATATGCCTCTTATATTCATCATTTGTTGCCTGTGGCTTTGTGATTTTAAATGGGAACTACTCATCTGTAGTTTCCCCCCTGTTTGTTGGATGAGATGTGCCAATATAACTGGGGCTGTATTGTGTAGGCCCTGCTGATCAGCTAACCAATCAAACTGGGGTTACAAGCCTTGTGGTTGTTTTACTAATCCTGCATTAATCTTGATCTCCAAGACTCAAGAGTATTTACCTATGGGAGTGTTGTTCAAGGAACACTAACACCGTCTAGTAATAACACATAAACACACAAAACACACGTTAGCTTACTATTTGTCAAGTGAAAATGGACATGCACATTCTACACTAAAAGGGATCATGTTAGGTGACATCTTGATGGAGAACCATTTGATAACAATTGCAGACAATAAGTTTGCTACAGTACTAAATTTCAGTCAGCACCAATAAAAACTAGTAAGACTACAGGCTCACTGGAAGAAGGTATAATTTTGCTTCTTGTAAAATCTTTAGTTAGATCTCACCTACAGTATGCAGTAAGTTTTTAGGCACAGATCCATAAAAGAAACCAGTAACAAAGTTTGTAAAATGAATGGATGACTTAAGTTATGAAGAAAGCCTTTCTAAATTAGGATTGTTTTCTCAAAAAGAGGCATCTATAAGGCAATATGAGAACCATTTACTAATATACACAGGATCAATACAAAAAACAAGAGATTTAACTGTCTTCGAGTGAGGTTGAGTTGTCACATGTATCCGAAATCTTCAGAGAAGGGTTGATCTTTTTAGCAAATTAGAATCTACAGGATTATAAAATTTAAAGCAGCATTTCTCACCTGCTGGACCATAGACCGACATCAGTCCATTTTACTTTTGAATCATTGGAATATACTTTTATTGAGCATATATTGATTTTAAAGTCCTTGATAACGTGTTTCCGAAACGCGTTGGACGTTTGTGAATGATACTATATCCTTAACTTATATTATTGCTATATGGTATCTGTAAGAGTTGTTAAGTTTTTAATTTTTATTTATTGAATAAACTATTATTAATACAAATTGAGAAAGCATCAAATTGGAGATATTTTGGAGGAACACCAAAAAGAAAACTTTACATGCATTTTGAGTAACAAGTTCTGGTGAGTCTATACTAAGCGGGGCATGGTGATTTAAGAAGTATACAGATCCACTTTTAGATGGCTTCGCGCCCCGTTTCTGTTCTTCTGTTTTTACTGTAGTTGCTTTGGAGGTCCGTGGTGACAAGCACATCCACTGGTGCACAAGGGAAAAAGGGGCTGCGTCCATATAAGAAAAAGAGGATCAAGATAAAAACTGACCATATCGCTTGGCAAGACCAGAAAATTGAATAATTATTTTGAGAGAACTGGCGCCTCCTAAATTTGGGAATCTTTTGAAAGTTCACTATTGTGTGTTCTAATATATACAACATATGTATATTTTTATAATATTTTCTACTATAACAGGGATTTACCCAATACAAGCGCTTTTACTCTATTTTTTGTTTCGACATCAGTCCTTGCCTGCCAGTCCGCCGAGTGCTACTTGAAAGTTGATTTTGGGCATTCATTTCTCTGTCAGTTATATGCACGGAACTGTCAGTCACTTGCCTCTCCTGATTAAACTGTGGCTTGAAAGAGGAGAACAGAGGAGAGAGAGTGTGCAGTGTATGTGATTGGACTGGGGGTGAGGAACCTGTTTACAGTATAGGAGGACTTCAGCAGGTGACAACAAGTGTGTGTGTAGTCAGGCTCTGCTGTTTTTTGTTTTTTTTTGTTTTTTTAATAGGTGGAGGATAAGCTTTGTGACAGCTCTTTTTCTGTCCTAGTGCCCCATTCAGCCTCCCTATAACATAATATAACTCCCACATAAACACACACACAAACACATGCGCACACACTTGCTTGTGCATCTTAACCCTTTGAGTGCCAAAGAAACAAGTAACAATCTGGCATGTTGAATGTGATTGCTCTACTGCCAGTCTAGACTTCCATCATGATTATTCATCTAAAGTGGCATATTCCTAGACATGATTTGTCATCACAGTGAGGGTTCGGTTATTACATTTTACAGGTTATCACTGGGGAGGTTTCAACTCCCAAAGGACCATTTCATTATTCTCAGTGGAGGCCTGGGAGATTTATATCACTGATCTCTGATTATAAACAATGTGCTGAACGCATCCCTGAATAGGCCATGGTATAGGAATAACAGCCATGGGAGCCTAGATTGGAATCAGTGCACTCACAATCATGCCGGGATGACTTTGTTCTTCCTTCACTAACTAATCTATATTCCTATGGTGTTCCAGATGAAGCACCATGGACAAAACTTCAGTGGAGGTCAACTTCAAAGATGGGGGAGCAGACACTCCTGTGATTTCTCTTTGATTGCTAGTTGGGCGGACATCACATTGCTCCCCTCTTTGTCCGCCTTTTATATCCCTGCATTCTCTTTTCCCATTTATTTTAACGCTACCAACACTGCTCTTTCTATCATTAGACCAAGTCAACACTTTAGAGTGCAGGAGAATGTGTGTAATGCAAAATTCCACACTGTCACAAAGTAATACATCTGCTGGTCTACTATAATGGTACATTTCCCACTAATCTCATGTAATATATCTGTGGTTTCATGTAATTGCTTCTCTGGTCTCTGCTGGTCACATGCTATGAAATATTGCCCTGCTGGTCCCATGTAATGGTAATCCCCCTTACCCCAGTCTCTTGAATTACCTCTGCTATTTGTAATGGTAAGTTGAACCCAGTGGTCTCATCTTACACCTCTACTGGTCTGAAGTAATGGTAAACAAACTCTCTGGTCTGTTGTGATTGTGTATTGCCACGCTGGTTTCTTGTAATTGTGGTTTGACTTAGGGTGTCCATGTGTATCTGTGTTGTTGTAGGCCCAGAGTGTGTATCTGTATGGGAAAAATATTTTACTTAATAAATATACCATTGGGGAACATACCATGACATTCCTAAGTGGCCTCACAAACCTTAACTATTGTTTTGATATTTTCTCCATTATTTGAATTATTCCAGGCCTCTAAATTCAGCTGATTTCCTCCTTGTGAAGTAGGAGTATGCCACAAGGCTTTGGCAGGATCTGAGTAACTGACATGGCCCTAGTAAAAAAAAAATAAAATGAGATACTTTGCCCATTGCCATAGTAGCTCAAGAAACGTGATATAAATTGTTTTAACATTTTATTTGATTAAAATATGAAGACAGAAAAAAACACCGATTATTATTTGTTTTCTCCCATTAACCTGCTCCAGTAATTTTCTTGGTTCTATCCTAGATGGCACTGACCCTTTAAAAAGCAATAGGAACAGACGCTATGAATCCTTGAAAATCCTGCGTTAAATGTAGTTTTATGTGTATGTTCAGTTTAATGTAGTTATTTTGAGGCCAGTGAACTTTTCAACTTCATCCTACGGTTTTAAAATCCAATAGCTTAGCTTATATTCTATTGCCATCTGTCAAAACCGATTTCTGTTTCTTATTCGCTACACTATGGAACACTTTCTAATGCCGGAGAAGATATGTTATCCATTCAAATGAAGCAGGACGTCAAACTTCTGTAAAACCCAGGAGATGTCCTTACAGAAAAGGTAAAGTTTCATG
Source organism: Rhinophrynus dorsalis (assembly GCA_037306005.1). Taxonomy (NCBI): domain Eukaryota; kingdom Metazoa; phylum Chordata; class Amphibia; order Anura; family Rhinophrynidae; genus Rhinophrynus; species Rhinophrynus dorsalis. The sequence goes on along the minus strand of CM074727.1, from coordinate 123,400,353 downwards.
TAAAAATGTGCATGATCCATCCATTTGTTTTCTGACGCAATTGTATGTCTTTTATTCCTGTCTCATACACATCTATTACAACTTGTTATACAAAGTACTGTTAAAATAATCTCCTGCTGTTCTAGTAAATGAGAAATCTCTGTTCAGGTCAGAAGCTGTTGAGCTCGTACTTAAAGGGATGGTAATGTTTCAAAATAAAAGCAGCTCCAATTATTCTTCATAGTATTTGGGTCATGGAGAGTATCATTTCAATACTGTCAGAGATGTAGTTCAAGAGTAACTGAATGATAACGTATCCCCTTCCACCCCTTTTACCTAGTGTAAGCCACCTCCACTCAGATGTGGAATCTGGTCTTAAAACCAGACCGCTCACAGCAAGGGACAATCTTCTTACTGTGAGAACAATGAAAACCCTGCCCGCCTTGACAGGTTTTTCCCTTAAGTTAATTGAAGATTGTCCCTCTCTGCAAGCCATCTGGACACCACCTTTCTGTTCTGAGGTGAGCAGTGTTACATCAATAAAAGAGGAGGGAGGAGAATACTTTATCATTCAATTACTCTTGAACATCTCTTAGGATTGAAATAACATTCTCCATGGCCCACATACTATGAAGATTAATTGGAGCTGCTTTTATTTTGAAACATTATTAGCCCTTTAAGGAATTCAACCCCTCACATTTATGCATGGAGTGTGTAAGATCTCCCACATTCATCAGTCTGTTGTGGTGGAATCGTCATTTTGCTTGGATGGTGACACAGCTGTTCTAGAATGGGGGTGGTAGGACATGGATGAACTAAATGTTGCTCTCTAAACTATATATCCCACCACCCCTAGCTGGCCAATGGCGAGACATGTTACTCACTGCTGGGGTAAGTGAAACAGGACCAGCAATAGGGTTAGAATAGAAAAACTGTCCGAAACAGATGGGGAGGGATAAGGGGGCAGTTAGTGAGGGAGACTGAGAAAAACAGTAGTGGGGGATGGACCGTGTTAGAAGTGGGAACAATAACTGAGGGGTTAACAGGGGAATATATCAACAAAGCTCAAATCAGTGATTTAAATGGGAAGTTTGACCCTTGAAAGTTTAACCCCTTACTTTGCCATGCACTGAAGACTTCTTTAGCATCAATGGGTTTAAAAGCCCCATTTTAATAAAAGGGAATTTTTATATGCCCCTGATGGTTTGTCCCAAAATGACAGCAGGGTGGTGGGGGTTCCACAATTAATGCACATTAGTGCATCTTCTCCTAGTTCTTCATTGTACATCAACCTCTCTGTGTTCTCTTTGACATTGTATTTGTCTAATGATGATCACACTGGAACTTTCATGTTAGTAAGAGTGACCTTATATTGGTTTTGCATGTCCAAGTTTGTGCAATCGCTATAATAAAAAACTTACCGCTGGCCCTTTTCCTTACCTAACATACTATTGTAAGTCCTTAGCTACAAGCAGTAGAGCGCTGCCATATTGCTGACGTTCAGTGTGAGAAGCAGCACTCTTTCACTGCTTGTGTGTCAATCATCTGGCTAGCACCGTCTGCCCTCTTGCTGGGGCGTGTGTTATGCGCGTCCTTGTTTCTTCAGATGCATCATGTATGTAAGTCAGTGGGGTGGCCTTGAGGGAGTCATTTCCTCCCCTCCACAGTGTGGCTCCTCCCCCCCCCCATCCACAGTGTGGCTCCTCCCCCCCTCCACAGTGTGGCTTCCCCCCCCCTCCACAGTGTGGCTCCTTCCTCCACCCCACAGTGTGGCTCCTTCCTCCACCCCACAGTGTGGCTCCTTCCCCCCCTCCACAGTGTGGCTCCTTCCCCCCCCCCACAGTGTGGCTCCCTCCCCTCCACAGTGTGGCTCCTTCCCCCCATCTCCACAGTGTGGCTCCTTCTCCCCCTCTCCACAGTGTGGCTCCTCCTTCCCTCTCCACAGTGTGGCTCCTTCCCCCCCCCTCTCCACAGTGTGGCTCCTTCCCCCCTCCACAGAGTGGCTCCTTTCCCCCTCCACAGAGTGGCTCCTTTCCTCACCTACCCTCTACAGTTTGGCTTCTTTCCTCCCCATCCTCCACAGTGTGCCCCCCCACCACCCTCCACAGTGTGGCTCCTTTCCTCCCCCACCCTGCACAGTGTGGCCTCCCCCCCCATCCACAGAGTGGTTCCTTCCCCCCATCCACAGAGTGGTTCCTTCCCCCCACCCTCCACAGTGTGGCTCCTTTCCTCCCCCCCTCCACAGTGTGGCACCTTTCCTCCCCCCCCTCCACAGTGTGGCACCTTTCCTCCCCCCCCTCCACAGTGTGGCTCCCTTCCCCCCCCTCCACAGTGTGGCACCTTTCCTCCCCCCCCCTCCACAGTGTGGCACCTTTCCTCCCCCCCCTCCACAGTGTGGCACCTTTCCTCCCCCCCCCTCCACAGTGTGGCACCTTCACCCCCACCTCCACAGTGTGGCTCCTTTCCTCCCCACCCTCCACAGTGTGGCTCCTTTCCTCCCCACCCTCCACAGTGTGGCACCTTCCCCCCCCCCACCTCCACAGTGTGGCTCCTTTCCTCCCCACCCTCCACAATGTGGCTCCTTTCCTCCCCCACCCTCCACAGTGTGGCTCCTTTCCTCCCCCACCCTCCACAGTGTGGCTCCTTTCCTCCCCCACCCTCCACAGTGTGGCTCCTTTCCTCCCCACCCTCCACAGTGTGGCTCCTTTCCTCCCCCACCCTCCACAGTGTGGGTCCTTTCCTCCCCCACCCTCCACAGTGTGGCTCATTTCCTCCCCCCCCTCCACAGTGTGGCTCCTTCCCCCACTTCCACAGTGTGGCTCCTTTCCTCCCCACCCTCCACAGTGTGGCTCCTTTCCTCCCCACCCTCCACAGTGTGGCTCCTTTCCTCCCCCACCCTGCACAGTGTGGCTCCTTTCCTCCCCCACCCTGCACAGTGTGGCTCCTTTCCTCCCCCCCCTCCACAGTGTGGCACCTTTCCTCCCCCCCCCTCCACAGTGTGGCACCTTCACCCCCACCCTCCACAGTGTGGCTCCTTTCCTCCCCACCCTCCACAGTGTGGCTCCTTTCCTCCCCCACCCTCCACAGTGTGGCACCTTCCCCCCCCCACCTCCACAGTGTGGCTCCTTTCCTCCCCACCCTCCACAATGTGGCTCCTTTCCTCCCCCACCCTCCACAGTGTGGCTCCTTTCCTCCCCCACCCTCCACAGTGTGGCTCCTTTCCTCCCCCACCCTCCACAGTGTGGCTCCTTTCCTCCCCACCCTCCACAGTGTGGCTCCTTTCCTCCCCCACCCTCCACAGTGTGGGTCCTTTCCTCCCCCACCCTCCACAGTGTGGCTCATTTCCTCCCCCCCCCTCCACAGTGTGGCTCCTTCCCCCACTTCCACAGTGTGGCTCCTTTCCTCCCCACCCTCCACAGTGTGGCTCCTTTCCTCCCCACCCTCCACAGTGTGGCTCCTTTCCTCCCCCACCCTGCACAGTGTGGCTCCTTTCCTCCCCCACCCTGCACAGTGTGGCTCCTTTCCTCCCCCACCCTGCACAGTGTGGCTCCTTTCCTCCCCCTCCCTGCACAGTGTGGCTCCTTTCCTCCCCCTCCCTGCACAGTGTGGCTCCTTTCCTCCCCCACCCTGCACAGTGTGGCTCCTTTCTTCCCCCACCCTCCACAGCGTAGCTCCTTTTCTCACCCTCCCTCCACAACGTGGCTCCTTTCCTCCCCCATCCTTCCACAGTGCAGCTTATTTCCTTCTCTACCCTCAGCAGTGCGGTGTGGTTCCTTCTCTCACCTACCTTCCACAAAAAAAAAATAAAATAAAAAAAATATATATATAAATATATATATATACACACACACCTAGAAGCCAGTAGATTTCCCTGCTCCATGATCCAGCTTCAGTTCTCAGCACTGGACCATTATGGCAAAGGGGTCACCATGAGGCTATGATTTCATTATATAACATTGACCCTGCCAAAGACACAACAAGGCAATGCTGAGAACTGAAACAGGACCTTAATGCAGGAGACCCCACTGGCTTCAAGACTTAGGGAGATCTTTACTATTTTTAACTTTTTGAGTTTCAGATAGGTCCCCAGCACATTGCTTTGCATTGTGTTTGGCACCCCTCTGACACTCAGAGGTTTCTACCAGTGTAGTGTACTTGTAGTTTTGGTGCTGCCAGTGCAAAAGTTTGGACTGGAAGACAATGTATTGTGGTTCTGTGGCTTCCAGTAGAACAAGGCTGGACTGGCAGACTTTGTAATGTTGTTCTGTGGATACCAGTTGGTCAAATCTGGGCTGGCAGACAATGGCCAAGCAGCATGCAATTAATTTTTGGACCAACAAGACCTACCCACAGAGACTTTTCTGGGACTTATAAAGTTCATACTCACATACAATTACTTTGTATTTGGAGATGATTTATATCTACAAAAAATGGGAACAGCAATAGGAACAAAGATGGCACCTCTGTATGCTAACTTGTTCATGGCAAAACTTGAACAAGATTTTCTATCCACCCGAAGCACTAAGCCAATAGCATATTTCCACTACATAGATGACATCCTGTTAACCTGCACTGCCTGTGAACAGGACCTTACACAATTTCATGCCAGATTTAACCAATTCCACCCAACCATTAACCTCACTCTGAACTACTCTGTGGAACACATACATTTTCTTAACACCATGATCTACATCAAGGACCAAAACATTCAGACATCCCTGTATCACAAACTTACAGACAGACCATCATACCTTAGATATGACAGTTTTCACCCCAAACATACCAAGCATGCCATCATCTATAGCCAAGCTATAAGGTACAGTTGCATCTGTTCAGACAATACAGACAGGAACCAGCATCTCCATTCATTAAGGAAGGAATTCAGGAACCAGGGATACCACCCAAGAATAACAGACAATCAGATACACAGAGCCAGCCATATAACCAGAGAAACACTCCTTGAATACAGACCACGGGCAGAGAATAACAGGGTACCACTTGTGGTCACATACAATCCCCAACTGTAAGTCCTGAGAAGGATTGCAAAAGTCTTACAACCAACCCTCCATAAAGATGATAGATTAAGTCATTTTTCCAGATCAACAACTTATATCATACAGACAACCACCAAATTTAAAGAAAATTATTGTTAAGAGCCATTTGCCACAAATCACAAAGAATGGAACATTCTGTTGTGGAGTAAAAAGATGTGAGACCTGTCCACACATTCAATGCACAACAAAAATAAAAATACCAAATACACAGCAACACTATGAAATTAATGGTTCATTCACTTGCTCCTCTTCAAATGTAGTATATCTCATAACTTGTACACAATGCCCCATAGGAGGCTACTACATTGGGGAAACAGACAGACACTGAGGAAAAGAATGAACCTTCATCACCACACAATAAACAGAAAAAAGGTTGACACACCAGTTGGTCAGCATTTTTGTGGTCTAAATCATAGTCTACAAAATTTGAGAGTCACCATTCTCAAAGGAAACTTTAGAACACAAAGGAACAAAAAAATCTGGGAATTTAAATTAATGGATCTATTTGACACATTAAAAACAGGACTAAACCTTGGGATGGGCTTCATGTATCATTATAATAGATAGAACATTTTGGTATTTGATTGTACAGAGATAGATCTGTTCAAGTCACAGACTAACAGGCTCTTCACACCTCTGTGTTAATGAACAGTTCCCAGGTCTTTGATCTAACCCTGTGCATATCAGTTCATATCTTTGCAGACTGTATGTTTACCAAGTTAATTGACCCCCCACTGTGTACTCATATATTTTGTTTCAAATGTATGTCATACTCTGTAAATATAAATGCAGTGTTATTCTAGCTTTGTTTTTTTAACCCATGCCTGAAGAAGGGACCTTAGTGTCCTGAAAGCTTGCACTTTTTATGTCTTCAGTTAGCCATTAACAGGTGTCACCTTTATATAACTCTTGTGAGTTTTTTGCTACACTGAATCCTATATCTGTCTATCTCTATATATATATATATCTATATATATATATATATATATATATATATATATATATATATATATATAATAGTTTGCTAAGTGTGTGTTTGTCAGAAGCCGCATACACAGTAGAGACGGCTGCACGCCCTGCAGTCATGCACGGTAGAGACTGCCCGCGCCACAGCTGATAATGTAGTGGGGCTCCGAATTCAGACCGTAGTCCGCAGAGAGGACTACTGTGCGTGACTGCACTGCGGCTGTTGCTGTGTGGCACTGTGGCCCGTGTACACTAGTGTGTGTGTATATATATATATATATATATATATATATATATATATATATATATATATATATATATATGCACACACATTACTGTACAACAAAAGTCTTAGGCAAGTGTGAAAAAATGCTGGAAAGTAAGAATGCTTTAAAAAATTGACGTGACTAGTTTATTTTTATCAAGTAACAAAGAGCATAGTGAGTGAACAGAAGAAAATCTAAATCAATATTTGGTGTGACCACCCTTTGCCTTCAAAACATCATCAGTTCTTCTAGGTATACTTTCACACAGTTTCTTAAGGAACTCTGCAGGTAGGTTGTTCCAAACATCTTGGAGAACTAACCACAATTATTCTGTGGATTTAGGCAGCCTCAGTTGCTTCTTTCTTTTCATGTAATCCCAGACAGACTCAATGATGTTGAGATCAGGGCTCTATGTGGGCCATACCATCACTTCTAGGACTCCTTGTTCTTATTTACTCTAAAGATAGTTCTTAAAGACTTTGGCTGTAGGTTTGGGGTCGTTGTCATACTGCAGAATAAATATGGGGACAACCAGATGCCTCCCTGATAGTATTGCGTGATGGGTACGTAAGTATCTGTCCGTACTTCTCAGCATTGAGGATACCATTAATTCTGACCAAATCCCCAACTCCATTTGCAGGAATGCACCCCCAAACTTGCAAGGAACCTCCACCATTCTTCACTGTTGCCTGCAGACACTCATTCTTGTACTGCTCTCCAGCCCTTCGGCGAACAAACTATCTTCTGCTACAAACAAATGTATAACAATTTTGACTCATCTGTCCGGAGAACCTGTTGCCATTTTTCTGCACCCCTGTTCCTGTGTTTTTGTGCATGGTTGCATAGTTGAGTCACTTGGCCTTGTTTCCTCGTCAGAGGTTTGGCTTTTTTGGCCGCAAGTCTTCCATGAAGACCATTTCTGACCAGACTTCTCCAGGCAGTAGATGGGTATACCAGGATCACACTGTTTTCTGCCAATTCTCAGCTGATGGCACTGCTGGACATCTCCCGATTGCGAAGGGAAGTAACCATGATGCATCTTTCATCTGCTGTGCTTAAGTTTCCTTGGCTGACCACTGCTTCTATCGTCATCAGCATTGCCCATTTATTTGTGCCTCTTCAAAAGAGCTTGGACAGTACATCTGGAAACCCATCTTGCTGATGCAGTATAACTACCTTGTGACTTGTTCCTGTGCTTAGTCTTGCCATGTTGTATGACTTTTGACATTAAGCTGCCTTCAGCAACCTCACCTTGTTAGCTGAATTTGGCTGTTCCTCACCCAGTTTTATTCTTCCTACACAACAGTTTTTTTCACTTAATGTTTGTGTTTCAACCCATATATTAAACTGATGATCATTAGCACCTGTTTGGTATAATTGTTTAATCATACACCTGACTATATGCCTACAAAATCCTTGTCTTTGTTCAATTGTACCTAGAAGAATTGATGCTGTTTTGAAGGCAAAGGGTGGTCACACCAAATATCGATTTGATTTAGATTTTTCTTCTGGTCACTCAATATGCATTTTGTTATTTGATAAATATAAGCTATTAACATGTCTATTGTTTGAAGCATTCTTACTTTATAGCATTTTTTCACACATGCCTAAAACCTAGAGGGACACAGGTTTAGATGTAATGTAAGAAAGTTTTACTTCACTGAGAGGGTAGTAGATAAGTGGAATAGACTACCAGCAGAAGTGGCAGAAGTTAATACAGTAACAGAATTTAAGCATGCATGGGATAGGCATAAGGCTGCCCTTAACGTAAGAAAACACCAAGGACAAAAAAAGGTTTGAGGTTTTTACAGTAGGAAAATGGGCAGACTAGATGGGCTGAATGGTTCTTATCTGCTGTCAAATTCTATGTTTCTATGGTACAATATAAATAAAGATTCATACATGGCTATTAAAAAAAATGAGTAGCTGGTAATGAAATAGATGTGCACCATGTGTTTTATTTTATTAATAAACTAGTAGGAAAGCCCGTATACACGGGCTAAAGTGCACCCAGCGGTCCCGGCTGCTGCCCGGGAGCAGAGACAGGTGGTGAGCCGTCTGGAGCTCCCCGCTCCGGATGTTTTTTTTCGACAAGTCTCTACTGTGCATGACTGCATCGTTCCGGAGTCGCTACTACGCATGTGCGGTTACACACACATGGAGCTTCTCAGGCGAGAGCTTTGTATTATTTAGATAATAATGACTGGAAAGGCTACACAGTTTTAACCATTTGAAAGCAGAGACTTTCAGTAGCTTATAGGTATACGATCTTTTTTTAATTTTTTTTTTCTTAGAATATTTTGCTTTAACGCCTATTAAACAGTGGGATCAAGTTCACCAACTTACACCTCATACTAATTGCAAAAGCTCAGCTTTAACCTCTTGAGTGCCAGGCAATCCATTTCAAATTTTAAGGGTCTTGCGTTCAAAGGAGAATGAGTAATTCCAGAACAAGCTGACTGCATCATGGTGTGTGTGTGTGTGTGTGTGTGTGTGTGTGTGTGTGTGTATAAAAATGTCCAATTCATTAAATGTTGATTTTAACTCATTGAATGCTGTCTCCAAATGCATTGCCCACAATGTGTTCGAGACCTTCCAGGCATTCGAGGTGTTTAAAGCGGAACTACCACAGCTAAAAAACTTGATCTCCAATAATTCCCCATCTGACGACTAGCTGCTCAGTAGCGCTAGTCGCCAGAATTATTACCTTGTTAAATAGAATTCTCCATTCTTCTCAGGCTGACAAGCAGGATGGAGCGCAGACATCTTTCCATAGTGACTTCTGCACACCTGCCCTGTCAGTCCTGGCAACGCCTCCTAGAGCCGGCTGGACTGACAGCGCAGGCGCGCAGACGTCACTATGGAAAGATGTCTGTGCTCCGTCCTGCCTATCAGCCGGGGAAGAATGGAGAATTCTATTTAACAAGGGAATAATTATGGCGACTATCACTACTGAGCAGCTAGTCGCCAGATGGGGAATTATTGGAGATCAATTTTTTTTGGTGGTGGTAGTTCCGCTTTTACATAATGGGAGATTTGGAGAATTTTATTTCTCCTCTATGGTGCAGTTGCATTGCCCCAAAATGACTCCACTTTTCTTATGAACCTAAGGCCCTAAATCCAATGGTTAAAAGCAACCGTTACAAGCGTTTTATAAGGGCCATTTCACTGTGGAAGGGTTAACGTCACCTCTTTACAACTTTTTTTAAAAGCATACACGTTTTTTTGTAATGTGATTCTCAACTTAATTTTCTTTCCTCAAAACTGTTGGTTTTCACTTCAGATATACAGGCCCAAAGTGCTTCAATTAAAGCAGTCAATGTTTATTTTCTTTGCCTTTTTACATTTGCCTGATGTAAGTTTTGTAATAAGTGTTAAGCAATTCTCAAGGTAACAATTTTACTATGTCATAAAAAGAGCATAGCAAATATATCGTAAGTCGCGGAATTTGTTTACTTAAAAACGGAGAGGTAATTTATTGAGTGTGCTACATGTAACCTGGTCTGCCTTATTAAAGCAAAGTAATGCTAATTTACAATGTATTCCACTGAGAAAAAACATGTCTTGTAAGTGGGAGAGAAAGCTTGTCTCTCATTGGTCAGACATGACCTCATTGTTTGTGAGTGCTATAAAAATATAATTGAACCATCAGATAAGTTGTAATCATAATATGAACCTTCTAATGTGTCTTTGTTAGTTTATCAAGACTTATTAAATATTGTAATAACCAGATGTAAGCAGTACCGTGATTCTTTGCGCAGGTGTTTATAGTTTAAAATATTGTAAATGATCCACACGTTGCTTTTATATGATGGAAAATTGATGGCTGTATATTCAAAATTTAATTACAAGTTTATTATAATAGAAAAATAGTTTTGTGAAAGCTGTAAGTCGCATGAGAGTTGTCAGTGTTAAGTAAATGTTGTAGTTATGTTCAGCTGTGCCTGCTTTGTTTGTGTGTCAAGTTTAGAAGAACACATTAATTTTTTTTTTTTTACCCACAATTTTTAAAGGGACAATAACTTTTTATTTTGCAAGTGCATAATATGTTGTTAAATTGTTTATACTCCCCATTTTTATCCCATCATTGTTTTTTATACACCTCTGTCTCAGTGAGCTTCCTGGATCTGCTTCCAGAGAGCTTTCTGCTAGGAACTATGAAAGCATGTATAGTAGTTCAATGCAAAAAAAAGTAACATATAGTATACAGAACACTCTGTGCTACAGCAAAAAAAAAAAAAAAAAAAGGGGGGGGTGTGTGATAATTTTGCCTTAAAAATATATTGTGCACTTTCAGAGTATGTAAAGTCAGAATAAAAGGTTACTATTCCTTTAAACCTTTGAGTGCCAACGGGGTGTCCAAAGTATTGTAAAGCAATACTTTGGTTACCCCCTGGGTTAAGGGTTAAGAGTGATCTGAAGACTTTGTGGGGGTGAGCACTATGGGGGGATTCTGTGACAGTGTGTGTCTGGTGATGGGTGGCAAGCACGTGGAGAAACACAGTAATATGCACTAAGTATTCGGTAAGCAAGGGGAGAGCGAGAATTTACTCATTAGCATGGAGTGATGTGGATACACATTGCCAGCAGTTAGTCAACCCTGAAGTCTGACAGCATCCTCTCTGCCCCCTACTTGCCTCTTGTGGAAGCTGAGAGACTATGCTCAGACTACTCACCACAGAATGTTTCAGTGCCATAGGGAAGTACATTGCATATCCCCGTGGCACTGTAAGGGGTAAAAAAAACATTGTGGAAAAAGCTTTTTATAAAAAAAAAAGTTCTTTAACCTCTCGAGTGCCAGAAGAGTGTGCAACACAATTTGGATACCTCTCTGGCCCTGAAAGTGTTAACCATTTGAAAGCCAAAGGGGTACACAAAGCATTACAAAGCAATGAGTTGCTTCCCCTCAGGCACTCAAAGGGTTAAAGCCCTGAGCAGGCACAGCTGGTACCATTTTCATGCTGCAGTAGCAAACAGACTATACTCGAATCAAAACGTGTTTTATTAGTCAGTAGTTCAGCATGTTATTACACTTTATTCAAGACATGAAATCTGCACAGTAATGACATGACCGTTGTTGTATACTTCAGGAAAAGGCTTACACAATATATCTTGTCACTGTTCCGTAAGGTTGGTATTATTATATATCAGTTTTCATATGCAAATGAGGCACTGTCAAGCAAAATCATAAACCTATCAAAGGCAGGCAGGTTTATGGTGGTCAGTAGGTTGTTAAGGATAGGTGGTGAATTCACAGGGATAAAATGGAGAAGACATCTTGGTGTGCACTGTTGACTTGCCATCACCACAAATTCGGCACAATCTTGGCCCTGACAATTTTAATGGGAATAATTTAAATAACCTAGCATTCAGTCATATTTGAGCACAAATCCCAACTGTCCTACTCTTATTTTCCCACAATGATCAGAGAAAGATATGAAATGCTCCTGCTTTTCACACACATACCTCCCAACATTTCAAATGGCCAAAGAGGGACACTTCTGATTTAGGTGGCGTTTCTGGGGGCGTGGCTGGTAGATGGGGCATTTCCAAGAATTTTTAGTTTACTTCTTGACCTATCTGCACCTCTTTGAGCAACTGATTAATGATTTATAACACAACCAAAGTATTTTTATTGCACAGATTCATTTATAAACATATATATTGAAGATTAACAACACGTTTATGTGAGTTTTATTGCTGTGGAGCAATGTGATACACACCACTCATTCTGATGTCCTAAAAAGAGGGACAAAAGGGTAGAAAAGAGGGACAGAGGGATTTGGGTCTAAAAGAGGGACTGTCCCTCCTAAAAAGGGACACTTGGCAGGTATGCGCACATTTCAACAATATACCCAGTGTGTGCTTAAAGAAGATCCCTGAGTATGACATGCTGTTTAAAATACACACTCTAATGACTTACAGGCCAAGTCTGCAGAGGTATATACCCTCCATAAAAATATCATTATTGATGAATCCCTGCTGAAGTGCAAGGGAAAACTGGGATTCAATCAATACATTTCCTGAAGAAAAAATTCTACAAACTTTGTGAGAGTGCCACAAGTTATACTTAAGCTTTCCAGGTGTATTAAGGCAAGGACTGCCATCTTGATCCGCCTGGTTGCCCTGACTTTCTGGGAACCAGTGCAATTTGGGACCTTATAAACCATCTCTTTAACCCCTTATGGACCGTGGACATGCCAGGACTGTGACAATTTTCGGTCCTTTAAGGACCAGTGATAATCCTGGCACGTCATGAGTTAAATGATCACAGCATGCCTGAAGGAGCAGTCCATTTCAGACTTTCCCTCTGAAAACTGGTACATGTGATTGCCCATATGTGCCAGCTCAGCAAATTAAATGGCTCTGGTCCTTGCATGTAAAACAAACAAAAACCTGGTCCTTAAAAGGATAGTAATGTTTCATAATAAAAGCAGCTCTAATTAATACTCATAATATTTGGACTTTGGAAAATGTTATAGCAATTCTGTCAGAGTTGTAGTTCAAGAGTAATTCAATGACAAAGTGTCCTCCTCCGGCCCCTTTTACTGATGTAACACTGTTCAGCCAGATCAGAAGGGAGGTGCCCAGGTAGACTGCAGAGACAATCTTCAATTAAGATAAGGGAAAAACCTGAAAAACTTGTCAAGGGGGGCAGGGCTTTCATTGTTCTCATAGGAAGAAGATTGTCCCCTGCTGTTATCTGTCTGGTCTTACAACCAGATTCCACATCTGAGAAGAGATGGCTTACACTAGGTAAAAGGGGCGGGAGGGGGAAACTTTGCTTGTGAATATCTCTCAAACCATAAAGATTTGAGAGATAAGACTTATATCGCTCTTCATGTTTTTTTAATGCCTACAAAATAAAAACGAAGTATTACTATCCATTTAAAGGTTTAATAAAGGGTGCCACTTATATGCTGATAATATGTATACCAGCGCTCTGTTATTGAAGTTACTTTTTTGCATACAGAATGTGACCAAGGCACCATTAGAAAAACTGTGAAGGGTTCCCCAAACAATTTAAAAATTCCTGGCTGAAATGGGGGATATCTCAGCTTTGCTCCAAGGGGAGTTATTTTCAGTTATGTATGTGTACATGCTATCCACCATCCATCAAAAGAGCAATGTGCCAGTATCAGTCAGTGACAAAGCTGAGGTACTTAAAAAAAAAAAACAGTAGGCATCAAAGAATGCAAAAAGCACATTGGGGGTATCTATCTGACCAGCTTTTTTTCCCCCCTGAAATGTTCTGGTTTTTTTGTTTTTGTTTTTGTTTTTTTTTTGCATATTTTCAGAACACTTCTCTAACACAATGAAAAAATATAATGGGATGCAATGTACCCCAAGTCTTTAATTTTTTTATTTATTACTAATGGGTTTAAAGCAGAACTTTCACCTATTAATAACTCGCCATGCAATCATTAAGCATATGGCGACTAGCTTGTCTTACCTAGACTGACGGACAGGTTTGTTTAGTCTGCGTGCCTGCCATGTGGAGACTGGGACTGACACGCAGGTGCACAGACAAGATGTCTGCACTGTTACCTGGCTTCCGGTCTCCAAAAGGTAAAGATTTTTTTACAATCTGCCACTTTTGATAGGTAAGACATGTATTTTCAAGCTAGTCACCAATGATGGAGGGAGGATTCCTTCATGTGAGCTTGAGCACTCTCTTGCCAATGAGAGCGCTCCAGTTTGCACAGAGGAGGCCTCTGTCAGAGGAGGGGGCAACGAGGCACCATTTGGGGAGAGGAAGAGACAAAGATTGATAGGCTGCAGGACAGAGTTGTTCTGCGGCCTGTCCTGAAGTGATGTCACCAGCTCATTTTTAAAATGTAAAATCTCTGCATATATTGCATTAAATTAATAATAATAAAAAATAACATATTACAGATTAACTCAAATGGGACATTACGACAAGGAGAACTTTTATAGAGGTGAGAGTTCCCCTTTAAATCCATAGTAACATTGCCCCAAAATTCTTCTGATAAGTTATTCTATGTTGTTTACTTTTCAGGTACATATACTTTTGTGGAGTATTTTTCAAAGCCTGAAAATAGTGGTCCTCACCTTGTAATATTTGCCCTGTAAATAAAAAAAATATTAAAATCATAGCCATGTGGGGTACTCTAAAATTCAGGACAAATAAATAAATATATTTGTGTATTTTTTTTTTCCCAGATGCACTAAGAGGTACAAAACCTATGACAAGTGTTTTTTAATTTTGTATTTTTTTATCTTTTTATTTTTTATATTATTATCAAACTAAATGGGTTATACATTTAAATCTAATATCAAAAGAAAGCCCTGTTTACCGCTACCAATACTGTACATCATTTGTGTGAGTGTACTAAATGAATTAGAGGGTAGATTAGTTTGAACAAAGGCATGCTAAAAAGTCCAAAATTGCTCTTGTCCTCTACTGTAACAATGGCCCAGGTCACCAGGGGTTTAAATTAATACCAGTCTAACCCCTGCTAATAATAACCCCCACTTACCTTACTTTGGCCTGAAAATCCTAATGGCATCTATGAATTTTTCAAGAGGTAACATCTTCATTTGGTCATGGATGTCATGTCCATGGAGAGGCAGACATGACAGTGCTGTTGTTTCTGTTTTTTTTTTTTTTTCCTTCCAAACTAAAGCACACAGTGATGAGCCTACTTAACCCTTTAAGGACCAGCATTATATGCAATCAATTGCAAAGCAATGGGTTGAAGATCCCTTCTTCGAGGTTTAAGATTACCATGAGCAGTGTGAAGTCCTGCCAGCAACTGTTTGCTTCCATGGACATGACATCCAGAACTGAATCAAGATGTTATCTCTTGAACCATGGGGCAAAGGCAATATCTGCAGGGACAATCTCTGGAAATATTAAGGTAACTGAGCAGGTGTTAGTCCTCCTTTAATCCTATAAGCGCCATAGGAGTATCCATGGCATTGGTTTCTGGGAGCAGACCTGCTAAAGAAGCCAGAGCTCATGGTGAGTTAGTACAGATCAGGTATAGAAAGTCAGTAGTTAAAAACGTGACACCCCTCCCTGCAGCTGTCAAGCCAATCTTGTGAGAGAGACTGAACATCAAGACTTTCATCTTGGTTCAGAATCACATGAGGTATGACACAGCAGTCTCCATTTTTATCCCGACACTAGCAATCTTTGGGGCACATGTGCAACACAGCGGGGTCTGTGGCTCGGTTGCATCCAGATCCATTTCTGAATCCCAGAATAGTCAACAGGAGCTGTTTTGTGGAAGCGTAGTACAGAAACGGGAAAGACTGAGCATGATGAACATGAGAGAGTGAGGAAAGAGCCTACTCTCGAAAGTGAAAGAGAGTAATCTGGTCTATAAGCAGGGCCGGATTTTCCATAAGGCAGAGTAGGCATCTGCCTACAGGAGCACCCTACGAAAGGGCGCCTGCCATAGAAATCAATTTTTTTTTTTCTTAAGTGCCGTGCCGTGCTGCGCTGCACCGCCCGCTGCATATAAGGTCTCTGCCTTCTTCGTCACAGACCTGTAGCTGCTGAGCTCCCCCGTCTCTTTAGTAATACAGAGTGCTGGGAGATGACATCATCTCCCAGCGCTCTGCATTACTAAAAGAAGACCAAGCGGGAGCTCCAGCAGCTACAAGTCTGTGCAGAATCACAGATCTCTTCTGCCGCTGGACCACCAAGGAGGTAGGAAATGTGAAGCTTAATGTGGAGATGATGGGGGCAATGTGAGGGCAATATAGGGATGATGGGGGCAAGCAATGTGGAGCTGATGGGGGCAATGTGGAGCTGATGGGGGCAGCTGATGGGGCAATGTGGATGTGGAGCTGATGGGGGGCAATGTGGAGCTGATGGGGGTTAATGTGGAGATTTGGAGCATTGTGGAAATAGCCAGTGGGGGGGGCACTTCAGATTTCTGTGCCTACAGGCTCCTGAGATGTAAATCCGGCCCTGTCTGTAAGAGTTCATAAGTAGTGTTGATCAGAGGCTCAGTCATATTGATTAACTCACCTGTACTCTTAAAGGAAATTCTCAAATCCTGGCCTGTTAGTTAGCCACAAAGGGCATGGGTTGAGAACCACTGGTCTAGACTAAGGTTGCTCCCTCATTCCTTTAGTACTGATATGCCATATGCAATATGGAACGACTGAAAACCTATTTGACTCTTCATCTATCGGATTAGTCTCAGGTGCCTTCTATCTGGTCTTAGACTACAATTCCCATCAACCTCAGCCAAAATTAGTGAGAGCTAGGGAGGTTCTAAGGCTGTAGAGCTGCAGTTGTTCCTGTAGTGCCTTGTAGTAGGAGTTTTCCCATAAAGTAAAGTATTTGCCCTTTGAATGGCATTGGCTACCCCTCTGACAAGGAAAGGGTTAAAAGGGTTAGCTGGCAGCATTAGTCAGGGTGCATCTGTTAGGAATCCTTTGCTTTAGAGTTTAGAGGTAGAGCCTGAAGAAAGTGTAGTAAAAATGTGTGTGTGTTTCAACACACAACTTCAGGAGGAGGAGGGATATATTTTTCCAGTTACTATTTCACAAAATAAGGGAAGTTAATTTATTCTGGATCATGTCAATCCATGTTATACGACAGGCTAAGGGGAAGAATGTAGGGTCTCGCAGGATATCTACACGGATGAATTCCTTGAGTAGTTTAGGTACTTCTTTCCAGAAGGCAGCAATAATGTGACATTCCCACCAGATGTGGAGGAAGAAGACTATATATGTACTGTTCCTCCAATAACTTGGCAAGGAGGATGTGTACATGCAATTTAAAAACAAAAGCATGGTTGATATGGCAAAGGTTGGACTTGATGGACACATGTCTTTTTTCAATCTCATCATCTGTGTGACTGTTATGGGTACCATCTGTATAGAACTTTGCACAGATTTTCTGTTCCAAGAACTGAGATGGAACATTTAGTAGTTCCTGGTAGATTTGTTGATCGCTAGTCTCTGTAGATTTGTTGATGAATTTGAAAGCTTTAATTGACTGCAGAGTGGACGATATATATTGGATATTTTTCCTTAACCCCTTAGATACTAGAGAGGTCTCCAATGCTTTGCAGCACAATGTATTGGAGATGTTTCTGGCATTAAGTGATTTGTGCAGGGGTGTCTAAACCTGTCCTCAAGTGTTGTAAACAGGCCAAGCTATAAAGAGCGATTCTTACATTTTACGAACTCTGCTTGTATAGAACCGTATTTGGTAAAACGCATTTGGGTTCCCTGTGCAGCCTCAATTGGCTCATATCAGCCATTCAAGGGGTCAGAAAACTGCCCCCCCTTTGGCTGAAATGCAACCCAGAAGTAGTTTTCTCTCATCCACAAATTTTGCTGTGCATGCAGCCCCCATAGATCCTCTGGGGTTTATTTCCAAGCCAGACACAGAGGGTCTGTGGGGACTGAGCAAACCATCCAATAAGACTGAACTATACACCGTCTCTTCTGCTCCCCCATTGGTTCTTCAGTACCCATAATTCAACCCTGGCTTCATTTGCAGATCTGCTCCCAGGGAAGAAGGTCTGCTGATAGAGTTGTATCTTTGTAATAGTTTCCCTTTAAGGATATATCTTCCAGAGCAAACTAATTTAGTTATTTATTGTGTATGCTGCATTACACATTATACACTCCACTGGAAAAATATTAACATTTTTAAAATTCCCTTTAAGAGCCAGAGAGGTATCCGATGCATTGTGTTGAAGTGCATTCAATAGCTCTCTGGCACTCAAATTATTAAATGAATGTAACACCCTGTGAGACAAGATGCACTGTTACAATTAACACTTTGAGTGCCAGAGGGGTACACAACGCATTGCTTTGTAATGCGTTGTGTACCCTTCTGGAACTCAAAGGGTTAAAGATGCAAGTGCCTCGTATAAGAAAACTGAGGTAAGAACAGTAACATATTAAATGAAGAAAATAAGTAAATTGTTTAACATGTTTCATTGGATTGCAATTTACAGAGTTTTTGCTCTCAATTTCTTCTACTCTTATGGCAGGCAGTGAATCCCAACCAGCCCTCTTAGCTCAGGCTTATAATTCAAATTTCCTTGTGATGCTATCAGTAGGTGATTTAAAGGGAGAACATGGTAGAAGACAAAAGGCCCTGGAGAAATTAAGATAACAGTGAAAATATCAAAATAAAAAGGTATATTTGTGAGGCCACTCTGGGATAAGCTCCATGATGCTGTATTTATTAAGAAATAAAAAAAAAGTCCATTTAGGTGCCACTGGCCCTTTAATTTTCTGCTTCCTAAAGAAGCAGTACATTTTTTTTAACTTATGTTAGAGAGCTTTACCTGCTGAGTAAAATAATCATACTCCCTCTGCTGTCAGTTGTTTTATTAAAAAGACTAGTTTTAAAGCCTGTGAACACGGGTCAACAAAGGCGGCACTGGAGTCATGCTCAGTACTGACTGCCCGAGCGCGCCACGGCGCCTGCTCCGAATTCAGACTGTAGTCCTCTCTGCGCACCTTCCTGGGACCAAGCGGTCCCAGGAAGGTGCGCAGAGAGGACTCCGGTCTGAATTTGGAGCGCCCCGCTCTGTATCAGCAGCGGCGCATTCAGCCAGTCTGTACTGCACATGACTGCAGCGCGCGCAGTCCTCTCTACTGTACATGACTGCTTCTGACAAACATCCTTAGCAAATTATTATATAGGCTATAGCAGCGCAAAATAATTAGGAAGTGAATTTACTGTATGTTTACTGAAATTGTAACTGACAGCATAAGTACAAAAGCACCTGAACTGGAAAAGGTGCAGAGACGTGCAACAAAACTGATAAAGGGATTGGAGGATCTGAGTTACAAAGAGAGACTAGCCAAACTGGGTTTGTTTACATTAGAGAAGAGACGTCTAAGGGGTGATATGATTACCATTTACAAATACATTCAAGGTCAATACAAAGAACTATCCAATGAATTATTTATGCAAAGAGCTGAGCTAAGAACAAGAGGTCATCCATTAAGACTTGAGGAAAGGCGCTTTCGACTAAAACACAGGCAGGGATTCTTTACAGTAAGGGCGGTAAGGCTATGGAATTCTTTGCCTCGGGATGCTGTGCTTGCAGATAATGTAACTGCATTCAAAAAAGCAATTGATGCCTATCTAACACAGAACAATATTGACAGTTATGACAGAAGGCTTCAAAGCAAATAGGATATTGAGCCGGGGAACTATTTGACACACTCACACACACACACCTACACTGGAAATTGCTCCAGAGGGCTTTTTTGTTGCCTTCCTCTGGATCAACAGGGGTGTTATTGGCATGGGCTGGACTTGATGGACGCATGTCTTTTTTCAGCCTTATCTACTATGTTACTATGTTATTCAAAGAATACACAACAAGAAGGTGTGAAAAAAGACCCCAAAAAGAAAGGCTCATAAATGAGACACTCAACCCAAGATGAGATAGTAGAAAAAGTAATATAACTTTATTCAGACAAAAGTAGACATATGATTCTATATTAAAAACAAATATAAATACACTGAGGGAGATTAGTAATGCCAGATAATGGTGAAGACCAGCAAAAATAATGGATTGACCAATAAATGGGATATCACTCAATGTAGGGATTGTAAAACACAGTAATGCCCATACCTGGGAACTTTCATTTGTGGAGTCGAGGGGACTCCTCTGATACCACTGGGGAGGATAATTGCCACACATTGCGGCAAAAAGGGGGCGGGGATTTCCATGGCATCACACAAGTGGGCAGCAAGTGGGAGGAACTGGGTGGGGAAGGAGGAAAGGTGGGGAGGGGAAGAAGTGGGTAGAGGTGTAAAGTGGAACTACCACCTCAATTAAAGCCACCCTGCAATACTTAGGCAGGTGGTGACTAGTTTAATAATCATTGTTATATCTCTCAAAAGTGCCCCCGAATAAAGTTATCCTTAAGCTTCCGAGACTGACGGCCAGGTTACTGCAGCCTGTGCACCTGTGCCGTCAGTCTCTTCCGAAGCCGTTCGGGCCAGTGCAATGCCTATGAAGGGTGACAGGCACTGGCAGTGCAGGTCCGCATTCAAGATGTCCACGGTGATGCCTGGCTTCCGGTATCGGAAGCTTAAGGATAACTTTATTCGGGGGCACTTTTGAGAGGTAAAATAATGATTATTTATCTAATCGCCACCTGCCTAACTATTGCAGGGCGACTTTAGTTGAGATGGCAGTTCCGCTTTAAAGCAAACTCCCCACATCCAGAGAATCAGCCTCTGCCCTGGAGACCCGGTAATGCAATGTCAGAATTAAAGGGATAGTAATACTTAAAATGTAAAAAAAAATATGTTGTAGGGTTTATCCCCCTGAGTAAAACAAGAGTACTCCCACTGCTGAAAGGTGTTTCATTCAAAAGTTATTAATTTTCAAAGTTGAATTTTTTAGGTGCAATATCACAGTGGCCTAAAATTGTACAGTGGCGCTGTTGCTACACCATCCTATGGAGATTTATGGTCCCGGGACCAGAGCTGTCCATAGGATCGTGTAGCAACAGCGCCACTGTACAGTTTCAGGCCACTGTGATATTGCACCTAAAAAATTCAACTTTGAAAATTAATAACTTTTGAATGAAACATCTTTCAGCAGTGGGAGTACCCTTGTTTTACTCAGGGGGATAAACCCTACAACATTTTTTTTTACATTTTAAGTATTACTATCCCTTTAAATAGCAAAAATAGTGCAATCACAATATAAACCATAATAGAAAAAAAAACTTATCCAAAAAGCATATGATCAGAGCAAGAGATGTATGTAGTGGAAGATGGCACAAACAGAATCCCCCACCCCCCAAACTGTGCAACCCAATGTGTATCGCCAACAAGCGGTTTTGTCAGGGGATGAGAAATATGTGGCCAAATGTCTAATGATGATGAGACATTTGGAGTAACAAACAGCTTGATTTCCTCTACCTTACATTAAGGAAGTTTTACTGTGTCCTCTCAGTCCCCTCAAATTGGGACTGTCACTACAGTGCCCCATGTAGTACCCTATACCAGACTGCAGGGGACAGTAGAAACAGCCATCATTTGCCTTTGTCTAATCTTGAGGAATGGTGTTTCAAAATACTACAGATTCTCCTCAGGAGAATAACACAGAAAGGGATGCAATTATGTTTGGCTTTCCTCTAAACATTTTAACCCTTTTGAGTGCCAGAGGGGTACGCAATGCATTGCTTTGCAATGCGTTGCATACCTCTCTGGCATTCAAAGGGTTAAATATTCCCTGGGGTTTCTCCTTTTCATTCTATTTGTTTACATTTCTCTCTCATACTCAAGACCATGAAAGAGAGAGATAAAATGCCATAGAGAGAGAAAAAAGTTTTTTACCTTTCTCATACTGTAAGAAGAGGCTGCTGCCCTTCTCTGTTGTCTCCTCTAGAGGGCAGAGCTGACTCCCAGGCAGGCTGATTACATCACTAGCAATGTTTACTCCAATAGGTTGGCTTAGCTGCCTTCAACTAGCAGCAAGCAATATTGGTAAAACAAGATTCAGGTACATTGATGTCTGAATGAGCAAGCTGGTTACTGAATAGGTATCCCTTTTTTTAGCACTCTTATGGAGCTGAAACAAGACACTTTGAGGATGCTGGACCAGCTACAAGTTGTGAGGGAACCAGTGTATGAATCCAGAAATTGTTATGGTCACCCTTAAATCATGAGTGTTGGGAGCTATGCAGTTGGATAAGACATGATGTACAGCAGTGCTGGGCAACCTGAGGCCCTCCAGTTATTGAGGACTATAATTGCAATTGGCTGGCCAGAGATGATGGAGATTGTAGACCTCAACAGCTGGAGGGCCTCATGTTGCCCTATGTTTCCATACAGGCACTTCCAGTCTTAGAGAACAAAAGTTCAAAATGTCGTCCTACTGAAAAAAATGTTGGATCGTGAGTTGGCGGTAAAAGGGCGCTATTTTCAAAAGTAAATCCATCAGAGCTGAAAATGTGTTGTAAAGAATTAAAAGTAGTGGTTAAAATGAGCTTGATGATAATTGCCCTTAAAATTCTGACGTTCAAAATATTGTGATATTTTGCCTTTAAAATATACATTTATTTTTTCTGGCTTTAAAATGGCAAATGTCAAACAAAATATATACTTGTCTTCTCCAACTTGACCATTTCTTTTTTGTCAGAAAAAAGACAGAAATCAGACAAAATAATGAAGGATAAAAGAAGATTTGATGGAGATTGAGGTATTGGATGCAAAAAAAAAAAAAAAAAAAAAAATAGAAGGTAATTTGTCTGAGAATCGATGGACCATGGCATAGGAACTTTTTAGACATTACAGATAAGTTCAGTTACCACAGCTGTTTGAACATGTCTCCCTAAGTATTACATCATTTCCTTCACTCTGCCACTGCTCAGCAATGCATTGTCCACCTCCCCTACCAATGAAAGAGAGAAATGTTTGCGGGAGGGAGAGTTAATGTCAGGTTAAGACAAAAAGTGCCCTTGCAGAATGCCTTCATTAGCATAATCTATAAATCTAAATAACTCAAAAACTAGTTTCCTAAATAAAAAAAAAAAATAAAAAAAAACACTAATACAACATATAGGTGAATATGTTTTTAGATGAGAGCCCTTTAGCACGTGGACTTACCTTGGTAGCTGGCCTTTATACAGCAGTCTGGTATGCCTGTGTGTGTGTGTGTGTGTGTGTGTGTGTGCGTGTGTGCGTGTGTGTGTGTGCGTGCGTGCGTGCGTGCGTGCGTGCGTGCGTGTGTGCCTGTGTGTGTGTGTGTGGTGTGTGAATTTTTTTTTTTTGGCATTAACATCTGTAGTTCCCTGTGTACATCTCAGTTAAAGTCTGCCTATAGATCACACCCTTATACAATAAAAACTAGTTGTCAGTGGCATAACTGTAGGGGTCACACCTGCGACCGGACCTGTTACTCCAGGGGCCCAGTCTCCCCCTGTGACCTCTCCGCCTGGTGCCCGCAATCTCCCTCCGGCACTCTAGTAATGTAGAGCGCTGGCAGATGACATCATCTCCCAGTGCTCTGCATTACTGAAGAGGACCGTGCAGGAGCTCTAGGGAGGTAGGAGATAGGGGCATTGTCGAGATTGAGGGGCATTGTGGAGCAATGTGGAGGGGGCAGATGTGGTCATGGGGAGCCCATGGAACTTGCACCAGGGCCCGGAGGCTTCTAGTTACGCATCTGCTAGACGTCAATAAAACTGAATGACTCATAAGGTTCACTTTTCTGCATCAGATAGTAAACTGAAACAGATTAGATGCAAATAAAAACAGTAAATAGGAAAAACTGACTGTTGCTTGAAGAACATCTGTCTAGGTAATGCCTTCTCATAAACTAATCTAAATCCACTTATTTTTTTAAGGTATAGGCCCCCGTTTAACTCCTTGTGGACTAGAGGGCTGTGTAACACATTGCTTTAATATGTGTTGCACACCTGTTTCGGGTTTCAAGGTTAATTAGAGCCTGTATATGCATAGAGGTATGTAGGCCAGGACTTACTAGCTGTAGCTCAACAACGACTGTAATCACCTTCAGTCAACATCCAGCTGAGGATGTTGGGACTTGTAGTCCATTAATACTTGAAAGACACACACTGTTTAGGATTGTTATACTATAATTTTTTTGAAAGGTTCATCTTTTCAGTGTCAAACGCAGGTGTAAACAGCCTGTGACCCTCCAGGCAAGTTGTCAACCACTAGAGTTGTACACAGAACATTAGAACTATGCATTGCGCATCCCATTGACTTTGAAGGGTTAACGGATGAGTGCTCTAATTAGTGTTCGGAGAGTTTGAAAAGCCATAGATTTTTTCTAGTGTGCTTGAAAAAGACTTGTTAGCTGCCCAAAGCCCGTATGCAACAATAAAGCAAAACTCTGTCTTAAATTTCCCATATGTCATTACTTGCAACAAATCTATACACACACCATAGAAAGTGAGCTGTATAAAGTGCTTCTGTTCTAGAATCTTGGCGAGATATGCATGTGTATTACCAGAGGAAGGAACTCCATACAGCTGTGACACACTCCATTGCCCAGAGCAGCGGGAGTATGATTATAAAGCATGGCGCGCCAGCCGTTCCTATGTCACTGAAGGGTAAAATGTTAGGTTTTCATCTCCCCCTGTGAAGCGCCTTTGTAAATGTTGTGTGTTACTGCCGTACTTATTCAGTTTTCTTTTTACATGATATACTAGTTGTAGTGGTCCTTCCAAAAAAAAAAAAGACTTCAGTCAAACAAGGGGTTCTTTAGGGACAGATTACTGCATTTGTAGCTTCTAAGATCCTGATATTTTACTTATAAATTTCTCATGATCCTATATTATGATTTTTTTTTGTTATATGTATTATTGTCTTAATAAATATTGATTATAGAGTAGGTAATCATTTTAAATTATTAACTCTTTAAAATGTAATCACAGGAAGCTTCAAGTAAGGCTATGATCACATGAACATTTTGACAAGAGTGCATTGCAGTGCTATTCAAATTGCCATTGTATCTCTCCTCTGGTGTACCTGCATTCTGGTAACCCTGTCACTTTGAGATGGTCATTCTGAAGGGATGAGTGATGGGTGGTGGACCACATGAACACCAGCCAAATGGTATTGACTGACACCCGCATGGACCGGCAGTTGATTGAATCATAGCGAACAACACAGTGATCCAGTCTTCTTTGTGAACTTTCTGCACGATTGTCCCCATAGGCTTCCGTGCAGATAATGTCTGCTGGAACTTCCTGTGTTCAGCACAGAAAAGTTTCAGCAAGCTGCATTTGGGCTGCATGCTGCAAGGCTAAATCACCCATGTGAGCAACCAAATCTGCAGCAGTGGGTTACTGTAGAAGTACTGCACCCAAAAAATGCAAATAAAACCTCTCTTAGCAGTGATAGATCCTTTGTTTTGAAATCCTGATAGACCTCGCAATATATATTTTTTTCATGTTAAACCAGACTATCCCTTTAAAGGATTAAACCTACCTCCCACAGCCCTCTGGGTTCATTTGTTTTATGGCTTGACTGCAGCACTCAGCCTTGCACTCCTGTAATTGACTTCCTGGTAGTAGACATCTGTCTCTTCTGTTTGTTGAATTTGTTGCTGCCTGCCCCTGAACTTTGGTTTGATTCACCTTCTCCTACCTGCATCTGAGCACTGATCTTTGACACCTCTTGTGATCCTGCGTTGCCCGTCCTGATTCAGATCTGTACAACTAATATGCCTGTTCCCTTGGTAGCTCACTTCCTTGGACCTGCTCTTAGGTGGACTCCCACTGCAAGGGGATCTGTACTCACTTTCAGGCCTCTCCCATTAGTGAAGCTTTTCAAAGCTTTCCATGTCCCTGCTACTGGGCTACATCCTCTAGATATTTTACACAAGTGATGCAGCCTGGAAAGCATTGTCAGTCACAGATGAGATGAGAAAGGAAGCAAATGTCTTTGATCTGTTCTGTTTAGATAATTGATCTTTTGGCCTGTGAAGGCCTTAGTTATCCAGCATGAGGAGCAACCAACTGCACTATAGGTGAGAAGTGAGCACTCCCATTTTAACCCCGTGAATACTAGAGAGGTCTCATCACATTCAAGGGTTTTTACTAGCCCTGTTTAAGTCCATGTAAATTTTTATTTGCAGGAAAAGAGAAGGGGAGAAACACCTCGGGGGCCCCTGTATGTATCAATCTCACTTTGAGAACCACCACCAACACCCTTAAGGTGCGCACTCACAAGAATATTGGCCGGACAGTGGCATATGCCAATTCCAGCACACAGGCAGCTGAGGAAATATTGACTGCCCCCAGATGCAGCGTACAGATCCAAATTCCAGGTAATACGCGTCTGCTTCCTTGTTACACGCTCTCCCAGGCGGAATAAACAATCCAAAGGCCAGCAAACAGATTATAAGCATTTTTATCACTTTTACCTATTAAAGGATTTATATGCAATCGTGTACAGAAACATCTGCCTTGTCTTCAGTTGGAGTTTGACTGTCTGATACCCATGTGGAGACGAGTTTAAGGTCTCCACATGCAGATTTGTCAGATGATCTGGTATCAGTTGTCTGACCGTATGAAAATGTAAGTACATTTTTTAACTTGATAGTGTATCACATACATCCAGGGCAGGATTTACATTCCAGGCTCCCCAAGGCAAGACACTCTGGGCATCCTTAGCTCCGCCCATGGCCACCTCACATGACCACTCTACCAGTCTCATCCACTGTTACCTTGCATAGAATATACCTTTGGCCTGCAACAAGCAAGGGCATAAAAGCTTGGTTGCTAGAGAGATTGGTCTCACTAGCATCCAAGGGTTTAAATAATAGCCTGTAAAGGGGTGTATAAGCTACTGCATGGATACAGAGATTGCTCTGGCCCCACCCACAATTCAGAATGTGGGTGTGGCCAGCACAGCTGAGGCGCCCCTCAAAATTTGGAGCTCTAGGTAAGTGCCTTGTCTGCCTATTGGGAAATCCAGCCCTGCATACATCCATAATTGCTCCACTTCAGCTTATTCAATAAGACTATGTGCATGAGTGAGTACATTTAGTATATGGATGAATTTGAGTATGTTCTTTGGATTACTACTCCAGTAGACTTAAATCTTAAAGAAAAAAAAATAGAGTTATGGTAAACTATATAATTACTGTTCGGAGAGGGGAATCCCTGATGATCTAGTTTAATGTGTCATTAAATTTTATTGAATACACTTATGTCTGAGAACCGATGTTGTTTTAGCTATAATATCTGTTCTTCTATTGAAGTTTGCAGACAGTGGATTGTTGGCAGTAGTTTTTGATTTAGAAGTCCTTTCATTTAAATTGAAGACCTGCTGGGCTGGACGAATTTCTGGTGACTTAGAAGAAAATTTATTTAGGGCTGTATATTTTACTATGATATAGGAGCCAAAGTTTCCCTCTGTGACTTCAAGCACAAAATACTGCATGAAAGTCTCATTGCCTAACTCCCAAGTGCCCCTCTTTAGGAGTGACAGCCCTTATTTGAGACACAAATCCTTCTTTCCTAACCTGATGTCCCTCTTCTTAGGAAATCAGAACATGTAGTGTATATTTCACTGTATCACGCTGCTCCACAGCAATAAGTCTCACATTAATGTTTGTTTAATCTTCAGTATATGCCTTTAGAAATTGTGTAAATAAAATGTTTTGATCTTGTTCTAAATCATTTATTCAGTAGGTCATGAAGTAACTTAAAAATTCTTAGTAATTCTATTATTACTTACTACTATTATAAGGCACTGCTAACACTGTATGGCACCATATAAATAAAGATATACACATAATTCCAAGACCACTAATCCTGACTTCAACAACAATACCGGAAACAAATGTCTCCCTTTCTACCCAGTTGAAATGTTGATAGGTATGCCATTGTGACTACCATTTTGGTCATGTATAGCAGGTCAAGTCTTCCAATGACAAACATGCAACCATTATGTTACAATATGTAGACTGCACCCACAGAACATAAGAACAGACAGAATTCGAGTTTTCAGATGTCCAGAAATACTCATTCCTAGCACACTGTTACATCTGTAAGAGCAGAAAAAGACAGTTTTAGCACCCCTAATGAGAAATGTTTGCTCCTATTGTACACATGACTATTGTAAGTGTGAGCATGCTGCATCCATCCAGCTGTTGCACTACAACTCTCATAATCCTCAGTGTAGGATGATTTAATTTGCAGTCCAACAACAGATGTGTGACAGTAGATTGTTTTCCCCATCTATGCATTTTAGATAAAATTATGAGTATGGCATTGCATACTTGTGTTATATTCTTAGAAATGCTCTCCACAAATCCAGGGTTCACCCTTAATGCAGATCTTTTCATGCTCCTACAAGCTTTATGACCTGAAATATTCCAGTTATTAAGGTGCCTACATGTGTAGTGGCCACCTTTTAAAGTTCCCATTTGCACAAATAAATTATCTATTTAGTATTACATTTTGGCAATGGATGACCTAAATCAGGAGAGGATAGTTAGTTGGGCCAGAAGAGCACTTCTCAGTTCGAAATACTTAAAGAGGACCATTGTTGTACAAAATCTCCAACCAGAACAAAGCTCATTAGAGTGGATCTACTAATACAGTTCTGAGCCATATTAGATGTTGGAACCAATTTCCTAGTGCTCCTCCTGCATTACGCCAAGGTACTAACTAACAAAAATGTTCCCCTTAATGCAGTTTGCTCGAAGGGCAGCTTAGTGGGGAAGCTTTTGGGTGTTCAACCTTATGCACCCACAAGGAGCAGGCAAAGTGTTGTAGCTTTAATCCATTTCCCTGTTTATGCTGTAGGGGAGGCATTTTGTGCTTGCTTCCGTTACAGTCTTAACGGGTTGAAATGTGTGGCATGAAGTGCGTACCTGTAAGTCCAACTACCTGACCTAGAATAACTACACTGGTAGATGCATACACTGTGTGTTTGTTTGTGTGTGTGTATATATAATATTGTGTGTGTATAATAATATTATTATATATAATATGTTAGTGGAAATGACAGAGAGTTATCTATGCTTCTGATCTCATGATACTTTAAAAACTTTGATGACTTTCAAAGAGCTTTCAAGTGCCTGGATTACATTGCAGTTAATAACTTTATAAAGAGTGTTATCTACAAATGTCTCCATAGATTTAAATGGAAATCTGGTAGATAAAACAAGTGACAACACTTATCACCATTTAGTTTTGTGGATTATTCTAATTAAGATACGTCCTACATTGCCTCCCCCATTCACTTAGCTCTTTCAGTGCTGGGAAAGTGGGCAGTGCATTGCTGAGCAGTGTCAGCAAGTGGGGGAGATAATGTAGGGCTAAGACAAGAGTGTCTGTATGTCCTGCCTTAATTACCATAATATATGCATTTAAATAACTACATAAAAATGGGTAATAAAAAGTGCCTGTGAAGACTGTTTCAAAATTGCCAAAGTTGTCTTTAGGCAGTAGCTTCCCATTTATATCTGTGCCGCTGAATGTATCAATTCTGTCTCTCTCCACACTGATAGAATTATATATTGTATCAAACATGTGCTTTATGATAAAATGATATCATCCTTCTTCTGCAGTTAAAGTCAGAAGTGATATGTTTTCTCTCTAGTAGCACTGCTGTATATGTACAGCCAGTCAGATCCAAGGTTTAGTTAAATCTGTCTTAGTGCCATATTTTACCTAGATTTGTCCTAAATAAATGTGCATTATAGAAAAGGTTTCCATTATTTTCTTCAAATATTCTGCATTTTAGAGGTTGCTGTGTGAAAGCTACATCTACAAATGTGCTGTATAGAAAAGATGTAATATTTCATAATGGATATAAACAAAATATTTAATGTAAATACATAATATACTGACATTCAAATATGTTCTATCGATAAGACATGTTGATTTACAAGATGTTGGTATCAAATAAAAGAAAATAAATTACACACAGTTGTAGCATTTTAACATTCATATTGTAATATATTTATAGGGTGTAGAAGTGGGGTCCTTGTACAGTCACATAATAGATTAAAGTGCATGAGTGTAGCAAAAAAAGGTAAAAATGCTTCTCAACCTCGCCCAATTGGAGCCAGATGTATTGAAAAACAGTTGGGTGATCTACAAAAAAATGACTTCATTATTTAGTTTGCCTTCCCAATACGCCTATAATGTTTAAGTTTTATGTAATTTTTTTTTTCTAAGAAAAAAAAAAGACTGTTCTCACAGCAAGTGAGTTAGAGCAAGTCGTCTCTTCTTTGATTGACACGCTGCTAGTCATCGGAGGCAGGGAAAGCCCCCTGCTGTTCTGAGGGCCCTATTTGGATGACAGCCCAGTCAAGGTCTGCATCTCAGACCTCCGCTCTGCCGACCTGCTCTTGAGTGTCTCTAGATAGAAGGACTTCCAAGATATGTCTACATTCTAAAACAAAATTGGCTAGGAATAACCTAGGAAAGTCCTCTTGAGGATTGGCTAAGGCGCCGCTGCAGCTGAGACCTGTGTTTTGAACTTTTGTTTCTCAGACCATTACCACCTTTAAGAAATTATTTTTACTCTATAATATATATTTTCCAACTTTTACAGAGTGTTTTAAGTGCAGGCACAAAAGCCCTCTGTCCCAAATACAGACCTTGTCTTTGTAACCAGAATCACATTAACATGCAGAAGGATCTTAAGCATCAGGTCATTCTTTTATACTGTATTGCAGGGGTTGTCAATCTTTGGACCTTAGTTGTTGGGAACTACAACTTCCAACATCCCAAACCGGCCAACAGCTGGTTGAGGATGAAGGGCGTTGTAGTCCCCAAAATATGGGGGGTCCAAAGATTTGAATACCCCTGCTGTATTGAAGTGTATCCTAATAGTCTGTTATATTGTTTGTTGCAATATGTTGGAGCGGGTGTTTGGATTTGCCAGCTTCAATGGCATTGTTTACCCAGAGCTTGTGGCTGTATTTCAAGTTATGAACATTTTAGCTCATATCAGAGCACTGTCTCAACTGTCATTAAGACTTTAACAAGAAAAATCCCCTAAAACCTCCCCTATAGTACCTTAAGACAAGCTTAATTTGTTATACAGCATTAAGAAATCTGTTCCAGTAGATATTGTAGTGCAGAATCTTATTGGTAAATGTACATTAGATGGCCTTATGCAGAAAGCAAACCAAATGCATCTTAACCCCTTAAGGACCATAGAGGTTTTTTTTTTTTTTATTGTGCGATCATATTCAGGGCTCCACAAACGGCGTGCAGTCGAGCGGGGAACTCTGAAATCCATGACATATCATGGCCGTCATGTGTCCTTATGGCAAGTTCACCCATGACGGTCCTGGCACGTCATGGGTCTTTAACCTCTTAAGGACCAGATGACGTGCTATGATCGTCACGGTCCTTATACCCTTAAGGTTCGGTGACGGTCATAGCACATCACGTGCTTTTTACTTACATCGCTCTACTGGGATCACTGTAAGTAAAAATGGAGCCTAAAATTGACCGCTCCAAGACTGGAGCAGTCTCTCTTAGGCCCCAAAGCGGCGTGCCGGTACATGTAGCAGGTCACGTCAAGGATCAAAGCAGTCCTTAAGGGAAGGTAACTTCCCTGGACCTCTGGTCCTTAAGGGATTAAGGGGAGCAATAAAATGTTTGTATACCTCTATATAAATCATTGGTTAGGCCTCATCTAGAGAATAGAGTACAGTTCTGGGCACCAGTTCTTAATAAAAGACATTACTGAACTGGA
Source organism: Rhinophrynus dorsalis (assembly GCA_037306005.1). NCBI lineage: Eukaryota > Metazoa > Chordata > Amphibia > Anura > Rhinophrynidae > Rhinophrynus > Rhinophrynus dorsalis. The sequence continues at coordinate 123,368,905 of CM074727.1, read as the reverse complement.
AAAAGTGCAGAGACGTGCAACAAAACTGATGAAGTGATTGGAGGATCTGAGTTATAAAGAGAGACTAGCCAAACTGGGGTTGTTTACATTAGAGAAGAGACAAATGATATGATTATCATTTACAAATATATTTAAGTTCAAAACAGAATTATTTACGCAAAGAGTTGAGCTAAGAACAAGAGGTCATCCATTAAGACTAGAGGAAGGGCACTTTCGACTAAAACAAAAGCAGGACTTTTTTACAGCAATGGTGATAACGCTATGGAATTCTTTGCCTTGGTATGTTGTGCTTGCAGATACTGTAACTGCTTTCAAAAAAGCAATGTACACCAATCTAGCACAAAACAATATTGATAATTATGACAAATGGCTTCAATGCAGATAGGTTGTTGATCAAGGGAACAATCTTACTGCTAATTGGAGTGAGGAAGGATTTTTTTTACCCACTTGGAGCTTAATTGGATATGGCTTCAATGTTTTTTTTTTTTGTTGTTTTTTTTTTGCCTTCCTTTCGATCAAAATGGGTAATTTTGCATGGGATGAACTAGATCGACGAATGTCTTTTTTCAACCTCATCAACTATGAGCCATATGTTCAAAAAAGTAGCTAAAAATATTTTGTCGTTATCTTTAAATAATTTAGTTAGTTAAAGAAAATATGTTGGGTTTTTTTTCTTTAAAGTAAGATTTCTGACTGGAAATGTTAAAAAATGACAAAAATATAGTGGAAATGCTATTGTGAGCAGTGACAAGATTATTGGTATGTTTAAAGTGTTTTTGTTGTAGATGGCAATTAAGATTACTAATTTAATAAGATTATTGAATAAAATATTATAATTTAGCATTTTTAAAGAGTGTTAGAATGTATAGTAAGCCTTTTAATGATTATTAATAAAAAAAACTAAATAGAATTATATGCAAAAGATAAATTGTTAATCAGTCTTATGATATCAGTGTAAACATACACATAAATATATATGTTAGACAAGTACTCATGATATGTATGATATATGATATGCTTCAGAAGTACTGATAATGTATCGACAACAACTAAAACTCTGCTCAGCTCAAAAATCTTAAAATTTTCTTCCACTTATTATTTCACGTAAGAATAATGTCATTGAAACGACATTTTTCTGTCGTTCGATACAACATATTTTCTAAATAAACCTATGATTTGGTCAAATATTTTAGCTCCGCCCCTTTTTCAGACAGTTCTTAAAATTTTTTGTACCTGACGGAAATTGCTATTTTTTTGTTGTTGTTGGATTGTCTATGGAAAATATGTCGTTCATCCGTCAAAATAGTAATTTTTGTCGTTCATACAACATTTTATTAATGTTATCCGTTTGATCATATGGCCCTATGTTACTATGTTATTAAATTAGGGCCAGAGGGTGTGCAACAATGGATTTCCCAGGCCTGTGGTCAAGGAGTTAAATGCTAGAGTGGTTTCCAAAACATTTTGAAGTAACACATTGGAGATGTCTCAGGCATTCAAGAGTATAACCCACTGGGTGCCAGAGGGGTATGCGACGCATTGCAACTCACTCAGTGGGTTAAAAGCCCCATTTAAATCAGTGGGAGTTTTTTTGTGAATTTTTATTTCACTGTTATGGTGCTGTTGGTTTGCTTCTGATTTACTCCACTTTTATTTTGTGAATACAGCCCAGAATTCAAAATCCTAGTCTAGGCAGGAAGATGTGGTTGATCAGCGATAAATAGCCAAAGGTATTTGTCAAGAAGAGGGGCATTAGGTATTAGGTCTTCCTGCAGACTGATAACTCTCTGCCTGTGACTCCTTACTGTATTACCTGTGCAGAGGCGTAACTAGGAGCCACCAGGCCCTGGTGCAAAAATTGCTATGCCGTCCCCCACCTCCACATTGCCCCCACATTGCCCCCAAGGTCTTACCTCCCTGGTAGTCCAGCAGTGTGGCAGGAGAGGTCTGTGCCTCCTACTGCACAGACCTCTATACAGCTTGAACTACCTCACGGTCATCTCTTCAGTAATATAGAGCACTGGGAGATGATGTCATCTCCCAGAGCTCTGCATTACTAGAGTGCAGAATAGGCCTCTCAGCTGCTAGAGGTCTGTGCCGAAGAAGGCACAGACCTCTGCTAGTTGCGGTCGGGGGGTTGCAGGAGGCGGCCCAGTCGCAGATGCAACCCCCATTGTTACACCACTGTACCTATGATTCACTTTCAAATGAGGACCTTTTAAAAGGTGATAGATTAAAAGCTTACAAGCTGCCTCTGCAATAAAGTGGTGTCAACAGCTCCTGATAAATATTTCAGTCAGATCTAAGTTCGACTAGCAGTGCCTGTATTCTCCAAAGAAGATTTCAGCCCAAAGAAAACTTTAAACTAGGAATGTTGGTTAATGTGATGCAATCACCTTATATCTTAATCATCTGGCTGCGGTGTCCCACTTCTACACTTGCCCCATTTGTTTTCAGCCATTTTGACTCCATGGTTGGCATTGTGTCTCTCCTCATGTGACTCATGTCATTGTTGGAGTTGCACAAGCACAACCAGCCTGGCAGGACCAGTAATTGGACAGAAGTCTGCACTGTTAGCATCTGCAACCTTGATTCAACAGAAAGAGCAAACACACCCAACGCTTGGCAGAGCTTTCAGAATAAAACACAATTGCTAATGCATGTATGTAGTGTATTGCTTGACCATCACACTGCCGATGTATATAACTGTTACCAGAGATGTAGGGCCTTAACGTAGTTGTGTGTGCTTTTGAGCAAATGACTGCCTGTAATTCATCATGTCTGCATATATATCCAAAAACATTTAGCAAAACTTCTACACAGATGCACAATTAACTTTGCCAAGACCCTTCAAAGTTGTGAGTGACAATGATTGAGCCATACTATCAATATTTTGGGCCTACATAGCTAGGATAAGGAAACCAGACCATATTTATGTGGGGACAAGAACCTCCTTGCCTCCATGGGGTGCTAGATATGTCTCTAGTATCAACCACATGCTTTTTTGGGATTATTGATTTATTTTAAAACTAGTGTAAAAGCCCGTGTACACAGGCCAAGGTCTGGGTAATGTTAACCCTTTGAGTGCTAGAGGGGTACGTAACGCATTATGTAAAAATGCGTTGCGTACTCCTCTGGCACTCAAAGGGTTAAGAGGCCGCTACCTCACGAGCAGGGCCCTCTGATCCTCCTGTTCTCCACATCTGATTGTACTATATATAATACCTCTGTATGTCTATTCCCAATTGTACAGCGCTGCGGAATTAGTTGGCGCTATATAAATAAAGAATAATAATAATACCTCACTGCTCCACGCGATGCAGTCTTGCGTCTCCTCACTCACACGATGCAATCATGCACAGCAGAGACTGCCCAAACCCGGGCAGTCTCTATTGCGCATGACTGCATCGTGACAAACATCCTAGCGAATTATTATATAGGATGTGCCAATGTGTATACCTGGGAACTCTCTGGATCTGCCCCGGAAGCTCTCTCTTTTAATGTTAATTACTGGGTCTCCTGGGACAGACACTGATTCTCTTGCTTTAGTGAGTTACCTCTGAGACTCTGCCCACTTCTCCTCCTTCTCACCCTGTTCTTCCCACCACCTTTATGAAACAAGGACTATAAGCCATGTCCACCCGATTAAGCCACACACCCTTTATAACATGAATCGTGTCATTTACATCCACCTGGTTGCAGCACTTGAGCCTTCTCACATGGTGGCTCAAGAGGACGAATTTCCTAAGTATGCCATTGTGATGTCAATACTGGGCCCCAAAGTGGAAAGCAAAAATGTAGTAATTCAGGAGCAAGCTAACTGAGCCACAGGGGACAAATAAAAATTCCTCTTGATTTAACCCTTTAAATGCAAGAGACGTATGCAACACATTGCAGTGTAATAAGTTGTGCACTCCTCTGGCACTCAGAGGGTTAAACAGGGCATTTAAGCCTTTACATGCTAAAGAGGTCTCAAATGCATTGTGTTAGAGAAAGTTCCCCCATTTCAATTAATACATATTTGAGAAATGTTTAAATGTCCCCTGTGGTGCAGTTAGTTTGCTCCAGAACTGCTGCATATTTTTTTTTTTTTACCTTCTGCCCTTTAGGTACTATTTTCTGGTTCACTATGAAAATGTTGCCCTCTAGTGGGCGACCAACACAAAGGCGCATAAAAATGTAGTTGCATTGAAAACCGCAATATCAGAATACCGCCCACATGAAAATAGCATTATTCTGGTATCGCTGTTTTGAAAGCAACAACATTTTTAATGCGTTGTCCTGTTGGTCACCCAATAGAGGGTGCTATTTCAATAGGATACCCTATTTTCCGTGGTGAGATAGCAGTTTGCAGAAGGTACCTGGCTGCATAAGCTTTCAGAATTCTCTTTATCTGATATGTGAAGACTTCTATGTATTGTTAACACATTGAGAACCAGAGGGTGGACAATGCATTATGAAGCAACGCACTGCACTCCCCATTGGGCCTAAAGGTTCATAATTATAAATGTAACATGCTGTTTAAAGTGAATATGATGTCTAAAGTGAATATGGTGTTTTAACAGAGACGGAAATCAATAAAGTTGTACATCTTTTGTATTTCAGATTGATTCCTTGACTCTGAAGAACAGTATGAGGGCTATGACTGAGATTTTCTATGCTGCAATATTCGGCTATGATGAGGTACTGTATATAAATACCACCAAACCCTAATGCAGCTGGAGAGGGGAGCAAGCAATTTCGTGGCCAGCATTTCTAATATTCAACAGACACATTCTTAACCGTTTGAGTGCCAGAGGGGTATCCAACGGATTGTAAAGCCCTCTGGCACTCAAAGGGTTAAACAAGCACTAACAGCTATTAATAATAACAAGCCCATTTACATTACTATGGTCAGATCATCATAATGACCACTATGAATTTTGCCCATGCTCCTCTGTTCAAGAAATAACCTCTTCAATCCATCTTGGATATCTACTCAACAGAGGTGGACATGACAGTTGCTGTCAAGTTTTCTTTTTTGGTTTTGTTTTCCAAGACTGAAGCAGGCAGAGCACATGAGCCCAGCATAAGATTATCATATGCAGTGAGCAGAGTTTGAGGTTGAGTGGTTCTGTCATTTTCTACATAGATTTAGCTCCCAGGAGTGGTTGAAGATGTCTCTTGAACAAAAGGGAAAAGTTAAAAGGAGCATTAGAATTTTCTGGCCATAATCCGGTAATTGGGATGTTATTATTGCAGGGTGTTATTGTTCCTTATATTTCTAATAACACTTTTGTAATGTGCTTATACTGAACGCCCCCCTACCACACACACACGTCTATTTCCTGTCTTCATTCCTTTCTTCAGCACCCTATTGCTATTTTCCCCTCCCTTTATTGGGTGTCCTATTATGGATGTACACCCCCTTCTCTTTAATATGTAATTGTATTCCTTTAAAACCGAAATGGGCAAAATACGGCCTGTGTTCCTGTTTTGGCTGGCCCTTGGGTCTTCCAGAATGTATAGACACAGCAATACTGCTGTTCAAACAAAAATATCACTTCTAGCTATCCCTGAGAAGGAAGAATGATACATTTGTATCAGTCGTGTGCTTTGTGAGAAATGTATCATTCTTCCAGTACAGAGACAGACACAATTGATACATTCTCTTTGTATTAGCACAGCTGTGTAATCAGAAACAAAAGACTCAGTCAGACATAACTGTTACTTTCAGTCAGAAGGGGGCATTACTAATGTAGCATGTGGCCCTTGGGGAAAATAATTGCCCACCTAAGCCCATAAATACCTGCCTGTTCTTTTACTTTTATATGAAATAATCATGTTGATGCAAAATGATGTGCAACCTCCCAGAATGTATTTACCTTTTTTTTTTTTTATCATAACAAGACTTGACCCAATCCATGCTAAGTACAGTAATTATCGGAGTTGATGTTTAGTGTGTGTTCAGCGCTCAGGAACCAGGGCCATTGTAACAATAGGGCAAAGTAGGCAGCTGATCAGGGCTCACTGGTAGAAGGGACCCTCTACAGTCTGAGAAACATTGACTGCCATATGTCATAGTTTAGAACAATGTTGGTGTCCTAATCCCAACTGATCAGACTGATCAATGTGTGAAGCCTGGTGTGAAAACTCAGCATTGCATGAATATGGGTGTGAAAACTCAGTATTTATCAAGCTACTTTAGGTGTAAGAGCTTAGAATTGTGTGAACCTCAAAGTTAGCAAAGGAATAGTAGAACCAAGAGCTATTCAAATTTGAAGCTTGGCCATGGATCTCTGATTACTACTGTCTCCGGTAGCTCAGAGGTTAAGACTGCCCTAGTCACTCACCCAATCCTTCGTTAATTCTTGTAACATTGGGTGAAGCCTTTTTTGATCAGTGACTGGCTTGGGATCTGAGAAGGACAAACCTCTGAACTTTGCAAACCCCATAGCATTTGTGCTATTGTGAAGAGCTTAAAGCAGAACTACCACCATAGTTAAGGTCACCTTGCAATAATTAGGCAGATGGCGACTTGCTTAACAATAGTTAGCTTACCTCTCTGAACGAGCCGATTCTAAAGAAATAATTAATCTTCCAAGACTGACGTCTAGGTTAGTGCAGTCCCCGCTCCTGTGCTGTCAGTCCCTTCCGGTGCCTTTCGGCACAGTGCAATGCTTTGTAATGGAGACCAGAACTGTCAACGCAGGCACGCAGACAAGATGTCTGCACTGATGCCTGGCTTCCGGACTCGGAAGATTAATGGTTTCTTTAGAATTGGCTCGTTCAGAGAGGTAATATAACTATTATTAAGCTAGTCGCCCTCTGCCTAATTATTGCAGGGCGACTTTAACTATGGTGGTAGTTCCACTTTAAATACCCATTCGCACAATTCCACAAGTGATGTGGGGTTTGAGAAATTCAGAAGTTTTCCTTTTCAGTCCCATAGAAGAAGTAGCCAATCAGACCAGAGCTGGAGTAATATTTACTCAAACTTTCAGAATTGGCACATGATTGGTTGAGCCACTAGGGGAGAATTAACCAATGAACTGTCAGAGCAGTAGTCAGGGACACATGGCCAAGCTTTCAATGTAAGTAAAAAAAATTATGTTAAAGGGTAAATGTGCCCCCAGATATAATTGAGGTCATACAGACCCTGGACAGATAATTAGAATATATGTTGCAAATAATTAAAATAACAAGTAAAATATGTAAACTATCCAAAAATTACCACTGCAGGATGCATACTGAACTCGATCTTGTCAGTTAAAAGTGGAACTATCACGTAGATATAATTGACCCCCAATTAATTGTTAGTATAATGGTAATTATAGAAATAGTGTTACAGCGTTTATGAAGTGCCAGCATTGTTTGCAATCATAAGTTCGTATGGGACTCCCATCAACATGACAGCGCAGACATCTTGGTGAAGTGGGATCTGTGCGCCTGTGCTGTCCTACAGGCAGGGCAGGACAGCGCAGGTGCACAGATCCTACTTTGCCATGATGTCTGCACTGTTGTGTTGAGGTGAGTCTCATACGAACTTATGAGTGCAAACAATGCCGGCAGTTATGTCCTTAAGGACCGACCGCGAGCACATGCAGCCGGCACTTAAGGACCACAGACCTTTTTTTTTCTTCCTTTGTTTCTGGTTCCGGACTCCCCGAACAGCGTGTAGCCGTGGGGGGAGCCCGGAATTCCATGACGGTCATAGTACGCATTGGGTCGTTAAGTCAGATCTACCCATGACGTACTATGACCGTCAAGGGGTTAATAAACATTATAACACCATTTCCATGATTACCGGAATGCTATCAATTAATTGGGGGTCAATTATATCTACGTGATAGTTTTGCTTTAAGTATTAAAGGTGATCCCTTATGCTTGTTCATGATTTGATTCAGAGGATATATGATCTCCATTACATCTAAGAACTGAATTTCACATTTAGGCTACTATAAGCTTGATCACTCACTTTTAGCAGGAAAGGAAAACAAGTATAGTTATTATTTAACCCCCTTTGATGATAAAGAGGTCTCCAATTCATTGTGTCTCTAGCATCTAAAAGGTTAAAAGGCACCACTACTTTTTACTTTGCCCAAGGAAAAAAGCAGTATTTTAAACAGCCCTGGGAAGAAAGGATGGAAATACAGAAGTCAATTCTCACAGTTAAACTCTTCCCAGTGAAACTGAACCCACACCGCCCTTTGTTGATTGTCTATTAATATTATGTCTACGCAACTATATTTTCATACATCAAAGCAATCAGTCCATTAAAGCCATTAGTAATGTGCTTTTTTGGCCTCAATGTATTTTGAAATATTAAGAATTTGATTAATGTAAGTTGCACTCTAAATATTAGCTGGTTGCAGAGCTATTTATTTAGGGGACTGGTCAATGAGACTGAGAGGTTGCCATGCAACCCACCCAACGGTTCACTCACACTTTTAAATTACATATAACATTGACAGATGCTATGTGACAGTTCAGTAGGAGACATGAGAATCTCACTCTGTCATGCAGTGCGAGATTCTCATGTTGCCATTTTAATCCAGTCAAGTGGTTGCACATTCTTTTGCATGCAACCTTTTAAAAGGATACCCACTTACACAGAGACTCTTGTCTTTGTAGGTGTAAACGAATGAATATTAGTAAAACTGCTCGCACAGAAAGACGAGTGTCTTTGTGTTGTTGAATCACCTGGTGGGCTGCCATGGCAACTGGTCAGCTGACCTTCATCCACTTCACAGAAGAATCAGCTGGCTACAGGGAAAGGGGTGAGAGGAGGGATTTAAATAAATAAATAACTTCTGAAACTAGTGAGTATTAGAGTGTGACTCACATTAATATATTGTGATCCTTGTTTGTTTTAGGGAATTATGTCTGATGACCGTGTCCTGGCAGCATCTCTATGGAGGAATCTATTCAATAAGGAATGTGACGATCCTAGGCAGCTAGAATTAATGGTGGAATATGTACGGAAACAGGTAACAGTTCATTTGCCATTTTCCCACTCTTTCAGACTGGATAAGAGACAGTTATTTCATTACGATTCATACAAAAATGTGGCTAGTCTGATAAATGGATTATTGATCAATAACCAAAGGAAAGGGTAGGCAGTGCATTGAAGACTTCTCATACCAAAGGTCATATGAGCAAAACAGAAGTGGAGCAAACCAGCTGTACTATATAGAACAAAAGAACAATCCCATTGATCTAAATGGGGCTTTTTAACCCCTTAAGGGCTCGTGACATGCTAGGACCATCATGGAAAAACGTCCCTAAAGGACCAGTGATGGTCTTGGCACATCGTGGATTTCAGGGCTCCCCGCACAGCTGCACTCCGTTCGGGAAGCCCCCAATCCGATCCGTTAATATAAAAAAAAAAAAAAAAACCTCTATGGTCCTTAAGGGTTCTTAGCCCCTTAAGGACGCATGACATGCCAGGACCGTCATGGGTAAAACATGCTATAAGGACGGCTGCACGCCGTTCTGGGAATGTTAGTAAAAAAAAAAAAAAAAAAAAATATGTTCTGTGGTTCTTAAGTGGTTAAAGGGACAGTAATGTTTCAATATAAAAGCAGCTCCAATTAAGCTATATGGTATTTGGGCCATGGAGAGTGTTATTTCAATACTGTCAGAGTTGCAGTTCAAGAGTAATTGAATGATAAAGTATCCCCCTCCCATCCCTTTTACTGATGTAACACTGCTCACCTCAGAACAGAACGGTGGTGTCCAGATGGATCACAGAGAGGGACAATCTTCGATTAGTGTAAGGGAAAAACCTGTAGAGGGGGGCAGGGTTTTCATTGTTCTCACAGTAAGAAGATTGTCCCTTGCTGTGTGCTCTCTGGTCTTCCACATTTGAGGGGAGGTGGCTTACACTTGGTAAAAGAGACTGGAGGGGGATATTTATCATTCAGTTACTCTTGAACTACAACTCTGACAGTGTTGAAGTAACGCTCTTTGTGGCCTAAATATTATGAAGATTATAATTGGAGCTGCTTTTATTTTGAAACATTGCTATCCCTTTAAGGGTTTAAACATATTCTTTGTTGTTTTGGTTGTGCTGTTGTGGGGGGGGGGGTCATAGAGCTGACACACCTTGGAACACAGAAGCAGACATATGCAGCTCTCAAACACAGACTTTGGTTGCGTACACATCCTACATAAATCCTTTGTTCCAGACCTTCAAACCAGATACAGAGTATCTGTCGGGACTAGCTGTTCAGTCTTGTTGGGCTTCACACCAAGACATCAGTCTTACAGTTCAGTCAGTTCTCGCAGGTCCAACGAGAGTCTCATACCTCTGTTGTTCTGCCAAAGCTCACAATGCTACCCTGTCTTCATCAGCAGGTCTGCTCCCAGGACACAGATATGACAAAAGACCATTATCTATGGAATTGTTGCCTTTTAAATATAATATGGCATAGTCGATTTGTACTTGTTCCAAATGATATAAGTTAACATCGATAGATCAGGGCCTCTATTCAAATGTTGGAGTTAAGAAAAAAAAAGGGGTTGTAGTTTGTCAGATTTCTGTATTCAAATCCCCACGTTACTAAAACAAAATTGGCGGTATTTCTACATACCACAGGTAAAAAGAAATCCCATAGGAATCCTAGATAGATGAGGAGTATAAGCCACAACGACTGTTTCAAAACCAATGTTGTGTCAACAAAAGCAGCACAGAATATATTCACGCATGCACTCTAAGGACAAAACCAATGGAGAACTGTCAAGTTAACCCCTGAAAGCACAAATCGAGTGTCCCTAAATCTGCACTGCTACCAGCAACACAGGAACCCTTTCAATACCAAAGGGGTGTGCAAAACAGCATCTCCAGATTAACAAGGGTTAAAGCACAGGCCCCAAAACATATACCTACCTAATCAAGTTATGCAGTGGGAGGGGGATGCAACAACCTCATGGCCTGCATCTGCTCAAAACACATTAGGCTTCAAAAGGTAACACACAACCATCAAACAGATGACCCTGATGATCCCACAGCTTGGGTCCATACTGCCTTCATGTCCCCCTCTGCCTAGATTCACTAAAATTCAAAGAGGGCTGAAAATGTCGATGTCCTGTTGGAGCAATGTCGAAGGCACATTGATAGTATTTAGTAAAGTGTCTACAACATCACATCACCAGCACTCTGACAAACATATGCTGACATCGACATCAATCCAACAGGTTTACGCATTCTGAAGTAGAACAGCATTCTCTCTGCTTCCCTACTTGGCCAGTAGGGAAGTGAAGAGAACAATTTCAGCACCATGGATTGCATTGTTTGCCATAGGGATGTGCATAGCTCACCCCTGTGGCACTCAAAAGGGTTAAGACCAAAACAAATCGTACACCAAGCACTACACAATTATCCCCTTAGCTATGTATCATATATTACACTTGTTGTGCACTCCCAGGGGAACAAGACTGGGGGTTACGCAGCATCCTTGGGGATTTGTGGCTATCACTTGCCCCCCAGCCTTGTCCTCCTGCCCATTAATAGCCATAGAACCCCATATACACTGCTTAGCCCCCACACCACAGATCCCCATGTACACTGTCTGACCCTCTCCAGCCTTTTTCCCTTGCCCAGGCAGTGGCCATGGAAATTTGTGGCTAGCAGTGGGCAAGGAAAAAAGGCTGAGGGGGGAGTCAAGTGGTAGTCTCAAATCTCCATATATGCTGCATGACCCCCTGTCTTGTTCCCCTGAAAGTGCACAGCATGTATAGTATATGATACATAGCTAAGGAGATAATTGTGTAGTGCTTGTTTTGGTTTTAACCCTTTGAGTGCCATGGGGGTGAGCAATGCACATTCCTATGACATTCAGTACCGTCCATGGTGCTGAAACTGTTCTCTCCACTCCCCTACTGGCCAAGTAGGGAATCAGAGAGAGAGAATGCTGTTCAACTTCAGAATTGTCGTAGTGTTAGTGATGTGCGAATGGAGGACATCCCTTCCACATCGACAGCACTTCGACAATCCTGTATTCTAATAGAGACTTTCTCCACCCCTCCCCTTGCATCTGACAATTTTAATGAATATGTTGATGTGTGTGTGTACATCGAAATGCCGAAGTGGTTCTAACACATCATCGACCTTTAGTGAATCTAGGCTTTTCTAACGCTTAACTTGACCTTTCTGTCATCAAATACGGCTATTTCCTTTGACGTTGACATTTTGCACACTTTTTGAGGTGGTAGTTAAACGCGTAGTTGAATAAAAGCAGACAGCGCCATTTTTGTCAGTATGGCGAAATGTGCTGTCTACACTGGTTTTCTTTTATCCTGGTTCAACATTTGAAAAGTTGTAAAACACATCTATGCAATTTACACGGTGCTGGTTTTTACTGTTTGGCCTGTTTTAACTCCAACATTTGAATCGAGGCCCAGATGAGATAATTGTTGAGGGAAACTGATGGTATAGATGAGGGAAAGTAGCTAGTGGAAGGGAAGCAAGACATAGGGTTGTTGGCATTCAATGATTTAGGCTGATGTAGTTCAAGGTCACCAATCAATATTAAAGTAAGAAATAAATACAGAGCTGGAAAAGTCCACTACGCTCTAACTAGTAAATCCAACAGACAAGGACAGTTCTTCTCTAGGTTTATCACTGGGAGGACTAGTAACTCTTCACCTCCTGACTATGAAGATTAATTGGAGCTGCTTTTATTGTGAATCATTGCTATCCCTTTAATTGTAATATATACAAGGAATACGAGCAATTTCAAGGACAAACCAACCTTGCGGAGAAATAAACATTCCTATTAATTTAAATGGAGGTTTCATCCCTTTGAATGCTACAGAGATCTCCAACGCATTTCTTTGCAATGCGTTGGAGACCTCTATAGCGTTCAAGGGATTTCAAAGTTAACTTTAAATCAGTAAGAATTATTATTTGTCGCTTAACCTTTTGAGTGGCAGAAAGGAATCCAATGCATTGCACTTCCATGCGTTCACTGGCGTAACAATAGGGGTAGCAGTCTGGGCCCATCACTGCAGGGGCCCGGCCTCCCCCTGTGACCCCATCTCCTGCAACAAGCAGCTGAAATCTGTGCCTTCTTCTGCGCTGATCTCCCTCCGGCACTCTAGTAATGCAGAGCGCTGGAAGATGACATCATCTCCCAGCGCTCTGCATTAATGAAGAGAGGACCACGTGGGAGCTCCAGCTGTATAAAGGTCTGTGCAGAAGGAGGCACAGACCTCGCCTGCCACGCCGCTGGACCACCAGGGAGGTAGGAGGCGGACACTGGGGGGGTCAGTAGGGGCAATGTGGAGATTGGGGGCAGTGTGCAAGGTCGTTGGGGGTGGGGAGCCCATGGAAATTTTTGTACCAGGGCCCAGTGACTTCCAGTTATGCCTCTGCATGCATTACATACCTCTGTGGCACTCAAAGGGTTAAGGTTCCGTTGATTTTCTCCAGACTCATTCCTCTTTTCTTTGTGCATATTGCCCCAAAACCGTTATCTATTTTTCAACCAATATTGTTTCCTAATGCAAAAGAAAAAAAAAAAAAAAAAACAGGAGCACATAAAACCAGAACAAATTCTGGTAGCTAATAATGGAAGACATTACAGGGCTCTCGGTTTATCAAGTTTTAATATAATGCAGCTGGCTAAGCAGAGAGTTGTACAGTGGAAGAATCTGGATGTATACTGCACTATGGTGACTGTGTGTTGTACTGCACAGACACATTACACATAGCCCTGGCATGTGGTATAACAGCCCACCAGGGGCAGGTCTTATTATGGTTCTGTCCAGCCATGATGCTTATTATTACTTACATATGGACGAGCAAGGTACACAGGGACATCGGAGAGCATCGCGTGCTACTTTCCATCAAGGCCTGCAGAGTAGTTTAGAAGACTTTTCAACGCGGTGTCTTCACCGCTATCAGTCTTATGGTTATGCTGAAACATTGTTAAATGATATAAACACCACTGTGACATGCTTAATAATCCTTCAATTCAAAGGAATGTCTTAATGTTTAGTCTCGTGTGGATTTTTTAAGTCCTTCTAAGGTTGGGTTTAATGATGTATTTTTCTGCATGGACTGAACTGTGGAGCTTTGCTGAAACACCTGTGCGTTACGTAATGCTTTTCCCAAATGACTCCATCCTCCTTGCAAGGATTCTGTCAGATATTTTCTGAAGATAAAAGCAGTTTAAAGGAGCAGTGACTGTTACATGTGGAATAGAATTTAAAGGAGAAGTAACACCTCGGAATAATCCCCCCCCATATACACACACAGACACCTTACTATAGTTAGAAAATCACTAATGGCCTTTATGAATTTTGTCCTTTTTTTTTCCTTTTCAAGAGAAAACCTCTTTATTCACTCCTGGAGTTCTTATCATCTAGGCAGACATGACACTTGCTAGCAATATTTTTCAATTGCATGAACCTATGTAATCCTTTAACCCTCTGAGTGCCAGAGGGGCACGCAATGCATTGCAAGCAAAGAGTTGCGTACCCCCTGGCGCTCAAAGGGTTAACTCCTTAAGGACCGGGAAAATCTGGGGTGGTTTGTACTTCATATTAGTAATAGTAATGCTTCATTTTAGCTTTAATATTGAAAGCATTAAAGGGATAGTAATACTTCATTATTACTATCCCCCATGTTGTAGCCCTTAAAGTTCTGAATTCAACAATACCAGCGGCATCTCTCAAACCTTTATCAGCTTTCAATGTTCCCTCTCCCCTGACATCAGCATTCTATCTGACAGCAGGGGAATCCGGTCCTGGGACCGGCGTCGGCTCTGTAGCAGTGCTGAGATCTCGTTATAGAAACAGAAGGGGTTAAGTACCAGCGGGGGTACACACACCGCTCTAGGACTTAAAGGGATAAGATTACCATGTTTACTGGATATGGTTTGTGTCCTCTAGACTAGCCAGCAACTCACATGTCCACCCCACCATGGACCTCACATCTAGGATTGATTGAAATCTTTTGAACGAATGCATTAGAGCAAAATGAATGGGGGGCCATTATGATTTTTCGGCCATGGTAAAGTAAATAGGTGGTTTTCAAGAGGGGCATTACGTCTCCTTTAACTCTCTGCCAAAGCTGCCATAGCTTGCTAACGGGTAGTAACAAAAGGGGGGTTACAGATGTGATGGGGTCTCTCTTCTGATCATCTCTGCACTATCCTGTGACACCTTACAATCAGACCAGTTCCTGTCTTGGCTGCCAGCCGCTGGCTGGCCTAAATTTACATCTCAAGCTCCCCTAGCAGTATCAGTCAACACACCACTTTCTGTCAATGAACCTGCTCTTTCTTCCACCCCCTAACAATATATATCTATTCATTTATACAATAAGTAAACTGGTATGAACAAGCAGAGTAAGTGCTCAAACAAGTTCTAAGAGAGAGTAATATACGAATCAGAGACTGGCAAGCATTCCTGTGCCTATGAGTTATATTTAATCATCTGAAGTTTCATCTAGTAAAGGAGCATTTGACGTGAACTATCACATTTAATAATAACCACTTAACTATTTGAGTGACATAGAAACGTGCACATGCATTGTAAACCAATCTAGCGTTCAGAGTTAAGAAATACTTGCACCCACTCTCTTGTTTGTGCATATAAACACTCCCTACAACATACAATGTGTGTAAAAAAAGAAAAAAAAAAGTTTACTGTCCTGTTCCCCATCAGAGTCATCTTTAGCTTTGAACAGTTTCTTAACCCTCTGAGTGCCAGATAGGTATGCAATCCATTGCCACTCAATGAGATGCAAACTCGTCTTGTGCTCAGAATGTTAATTCTGTTAATCTCTCTCCTTTTTGTATACTCTGCGTGAAGGATAGAACATTCAAATAAATCACCATGATTTGGGGCTGTCATTTTCAGAAGGCACAGCAAAATATAACAGAAAGTAAGGGTTAATCTTTGTTAAGATTGTTACATAGACTTCTCTAGAAATCACAAACCGGGGCACAGGGGTGTTTTACCCTTGGTGTGGAAGGGATGCCTATTCACTCCTCTCTAGTACTGACAGGAAGCAAGTCTGTTTTTTTTCCCTTTGAATGTTGGTACCCCCCGAGCATTGCCTCAGAAACAGTCAATGCAGCAGTACTAGTAACACTGTACTCTTTGCTTTAAATTTAAACAATCCAAAGACATCTGCTATCCTCCAACCAAGCATCCTTTTTCAGTCTTGATGGACTTGAGGGACATAACATAAAGTGCTACAGTCTCTCCTATATTGTTTTGTATTTTAAAGTGTCTGTGTTTTCTGGCTAACAACTATCTGAAAGTGTGCTCACATTCTGAGTTATAGAAAGCATTTCCGATATCAGGAAGTTCTCTAACTTATGTATATAGAGCTCCTAGGATACCCAAACAGACTTGGGCAGACAAGAAGCCTGGTCAGAAGCTTAAGGCTGGCAAGGCTACCTCTGTGTATCTCAGAGAGTCCTACAAATGGTGTGATGGCTTGGGGGTCATAGTGGCATCATTTTCCTCTTGGGGTTACCTTAGCTTAGGATGGCATTCAGCATTCTTAGCCTTTATAAAGTCCAGATTTCCACTCTAGCTATGTCCTTTTAGAAGGATATTGCATTTTTACTGGTTGTGCACCCTTTGTGCAGGGAGTGTTTCATGCCTACGCAGTCTCTTAGGATCCCACTCCTCCACAGAACTTGACCTTGGTCTGTAAGTTCTTCAGAAGCCTCCTTTTGAGCATCTATGTTACCCTTTGGTCATTGACTAAATAGTTTAGGTTTCCTGCTTGTGATTATGCCTATTTGGGTTGTGGCCAAACCGATATGGTGGTTTTGGGTACTCCTGTGACGTTTCCTCTTAAGGTTGTTTACATTTTTTCCATCACTTTGTTCAGGCAGGATCAGGAGCTTCATTTTTTTGACATAGGTGCTTGAAGTGCTACATTCATTGCATGAAGCCTTTCCGCAAATTGGACTAATTTCTTGTCATTTCCAGAGTCCTTGTGTGGGCCAAGTTGTGTCTCAGGTGACAGTGGTTTCTAGGTTAAGATGACAATTTTCCATGCTTGCACCCTCAAGAAACGAGCCTGTCCCCTTTTAGGGTTACAGCTCATTCCACCAGAGGGGTGGGTGCTTCCTGGGCCTACAAGAACCAGGCCTCTGTGGAGAAACTGTACAGGATGGCAACACTTATGCTTAAAGGGATAGTAATGTTAAACAAAAAAAAAACAGCTCAGATTAATCTCCATAGTATTTGGGCCGTGGACAGCATTATTTCAATACTGTTGTAACTGATGTAACACTGCTCACTTCAGAGCAGCAAGACAGTCAGGATGGGTCGCAGAGAGGGACCATTTTCAGTGAGCATAAGGAAAAACCTGTCAAGGGGCACAGGGTTTTCCTTATACTCACAGTAAGAAGATTGTCCCTTGTTGTGAACTGTCAGGCAGGGACCAGATTCCACATCTGAGCAGAGGTGGCTTACGCTAGGTAAAAGGGGCAGGAGGGGGATACTTTTATCATTCAATTACACTTGAACTAAAACTCTGACAGTATTGAAATAACACTCTCCATGGCCCACTAGGAAGATTAATTGGAGCTGCTTTGTTTGTGAAACGTTGCTATCACTTTAACACTACCATGTTGATGTTCTGGGTTTGGCTGAAGCCACTCTTGGATGAATGATCCTACATGCTGTTGGGCCTGTGTGGGTATCCTCCTTCTCTTTACCTCCAGTAACCTGTGTTTTTTCTGTTACTTGGTTTGGCGTGAACGTGTCAATTGACATCTGAGGTTGTATTTATTCCACTTACTCTCTATTAGAACTGATCTGAGTTTTGAGGAGTTTTTCTCTTCCTCCGTGGAATCTAGCTTTGGGATATCCCCATGGTGCCTGTGTCCCACAATGGAAGAAAGAGAAATTTTTTTTTTTTTGTATTTGCCAATAGGTAATTTAATAATAATAATCCCTCACCTTAATCTGTGCAGAATATCCTAATGGCCCCTATGAATAATTTGGGTGGGGATTAGTTCTTCAGAATTAATCTTTAATTAGTACTACATATCATATCCATGGAGGCAGACGTGATTTTTTGATGCTGCACTCCTGAAAGCCCAGCTCCGTCCTCTGAAAGCTTATTAAGAAAACTTCAGTGGGAGGAGTTGGAGCCAGGAGCCCTGAAATAAAGAATTATCAATACATATCTGTATTGATATATTATCAAGCAATAGCCAGTGAAAAATGTAAAAATTTGTAAAGAAACTATATTTATATTAAAAAAAAAAATGGCATAGTATATAAATGCAATATTAAAGGGATAGTAACCCCCCAAACAACGTGACGCCAAAAGAGAGCAATCGTGCAAACATACTGAACTCCCTTATTTCCATCTCTCAAACCGTTATGGTTTGGGAGATGTAAGGCAAGAAAGACCTCCGCTCCCTCCCACTTCTCATGCATCCGCTGTATAGCGGACGTCATGAGATCCTGCTTCCAGGACCAGACGGCGGCTCTGCAGGAGAGCTGTCATCTAGATATCTCCGTATTATTACTTCATCGGTATGATCTAAAATGTGTGCCTGGCTTTCAAGCACATGTTGTAGACCATTCCGATGAAGTAATTATACGGAGATATCTAGATGACAGCGCTCCTGCAGAACCGCCGAAAGTCGGCCGACCAGATTCTGCCTCTGACAGCTTTACAGCTCGTCAGGCAGAAGTGGGAGGGAGCGGAGGTCTGTCTTGTCTTACATCTCTCAAACCATAAAGGTTTGAAGGTTTGAGAGATGGGAATAAGGGAGTTCAGTATGTTTGCACGATTGCTCTCTTTTTTGGCGTCACGTTGTTCGGGGGTGTTACTATCCCTTTAATTAAAAAAGTAAACTCATTTGGTGGAGGCTAAATTCAAGTCTTATCTAATGAGAAACTCTATGGTGATCTTATCTGTGCAGTGTCTCGCAGTGTCCTTCTGAGTCCTGAATAAACACAAGTCTCTTATGGTGGTAATTCCTTCCTCTTTCAAGATTGTGAACCAACTGTACATCAGATCTTGGCAATGTCCTCTGGTTTTGGGAAACCCCAACTTTGCCCTCCTGGATTACGTCCCAGACAATCACAGTTTTACCACATTTCAATACTTTATCTGGGGAAATGTTTGATAGAGGTGACTGCACATGCACCAGTCCTAAACTGCAGTTTGGGTGATGTCATCAGATACCTTTTGTACCAATGTTACATCACCATGGATGTGTCTGAGAATGTCTTCTATATGTGTATCGTCCTTCAAGGGGGATGAATTGATATATAGAATCAGGTAGACTATCATAAATAGTTCATAAAAAACTACTAAAAAATAAAAAAAAAATAAAAAAATCTGTGCGTTTGGTATAACATTTGATCAAATCATCCTAATGCATATATTGGCTAGCCACATCTTTTTCAAACATATTCTATCATAGAATTGCAACATTTTAATAGACAAACTAATAGGTATAAAGATACCAGCTGAATAATATTAAATGTGTACAGTTTTAAAAACCAGTCCAAATATGTACAAACATCTAATTATTCATTAAGACCCAAAGGATCTAGAACATTATGCATGAATATCCAGTACAGTCCTTGTCTACAAAATTTGGAAAATCTTTTACCCTTTAATAACCCTGGGGATATCTCTTTCAGATCTAATAATCTTCATTACTTGTAAATTTTAAAAAAAAAAGTTTACATATAGTGCATTTTTGGGAACCGTGCTCTATATGTTTCTTGTTTCAAGAATTTGCATTTCACTTTTCTCATCGTTCATCCTACAAAATTCAGACCATAGAGACATGTATTTTTGTTGTTGTTTTGTTTTTTACAGTTTGTTAACTTCCTTCCTCATGTTTTCTAAGTTAAGTCTAAAACATTTACCACTGTGATTTATAGATTAGTATGTGATACATTTTTGAGAGACACATCTTTAAATATCTTTTACCTTTGATAGAGAATTTAATCTCAACTTTATTGTTACATGTGACGGCATGGTTGTCACCCAGAGAATGAAATGTGTCTGTTTTCAGTGATGTCCATTGTCTTAACATGTGTTCCCATTCTTGAAACATTAATGTCTCCTGTGTGTGCATGCATTAGAGTGTGTTGTCCAGTTACCAGCAGTGAATGGGTTGGTTAGTGTGTATGATGTACAGAGGGATGGTGCCATCCAGTCTAGCTAACCAAAGAGATTGTGTTATGAGATAGCCAGTGTTGGTCAGATAAAGGGGGGGTAGGGCAAATCTGTGCGTGGAATGTGTGTATCTTCCCCCTCTACATCAGGCCAAGCTGAATAGACCTGGTAGATGGTACCTGTGACATCAAATCCTGTAGAGGGTGGGTAGAGAAAACCTGTGAGAGAGAAGAGAGAGAGAGAGGAAGTTAGGAGAATGTAGGAGCAGGAGAGAGCCCCTCTCCAGAATGGGGGAGGCCTGGGGCCAGCCTGGAGTTGGACTGGTCCAGGTGCTTTCTAAGGAACTGGAGAAACTGGGACTGGCATGTGCCCTACTGGAAGAGTTAGAATGAGAGGGCACTGTAGGGCCAGGTCCCCTTTTCAGTTGTGGGCTGTAAGTCAAGACGGCATCAGACACAGAGAGAGTACCCTGATGTTCCTGCCACAAAGATCTTAGGATGTCTTCCCCAACTCCTCTGCCCATTCTAATAAATGCAATTTATTATCTTTTTGTCTGGCTGGATAAATCGCTTAACCCTCGGTCTACCAATTAGTAACCCCTGTACCCCCCGTCACATTACATATTTTAGGTTTCTCTTTGGCAATCATTTTTTCTGTATAGTATCACCAGTTTTGTATTCAGAATATCCATAAAGGCATAGTAATGCCTTAAAGTAAATGTCCATCTGATTGTTCAAGGTAAGTTTCTATACTGAATACTATGTTCGGAACATCATTTTCCTTTATAGTCGGCTTGCAAATCCCATTACAAGCTCCCCCTCCCGCCCCTTTTCAGCACATCATGCTGACTTCTCTCAGATCTGAAAGCTGTTCTCTTGACCAGACGGATCGCAATAAGGGACAATCTTGTGTCTGTCAGTGAAAGGCAACCCCTGCCCCCCTTGACAAAGGAAGGCAGATTTTTCTTTATGCTGATACAATATTGTCCCTTCTCGCAATCCATCTGGACCAGCTTTCTGCTCTGGGGGAAGTTTGTGTAAAATGTTCAAAACGGACAGGAGATGGAAACTTGTAATTGGATTTCCAAGCCATCTATAAAGGTAAAGGCTTTACCGAACATAGTATTCAGTATAGAAAATTACGTTGAACAGTCGGATGAACTTTAAGTTTTGATATTACTATCCCTTTAAGATGAGGATTTGGAAGATGCGCTCTGCAATATTTCCTACAAATGGTGTTCTAAAATTTTATAAGGAGTACTAAAACAAGTTTTTTTTTTTGTTTTTTTTAATTCATAATTACTATAGTGCTTATCTACCCATTTACTTTTTATGTAACATCTTTTCTATAACATAGTTTTTTTGCTTGTTTCTAATAAATTATATGGAAGATGTGCAGAATATTTAGAAACGGGTGACACTGCACAGTTGTCAATGCCAGTTGATTTTTAAAGCGGAACTACCACCTATTTTAAACTTTATGGCAAATAATTACCCATCTGGTGACTAGATGCTCAGTAGTGCTAGTCGCCAAAAATATTACCTGGTTAATGAGAATTATACCCTGCTTCGGGGGTGACAGGCAGTAAAGAGCGCAGACATCTTTCCATAGTGATGTCTGCACTCCTGCTCTGTCAGTCCCAACCTGTTCTAGGAGGCATTGCTGGGAGCTATTCGTCTCCAAAAGGGACTGACAGCTCAGACGTCACTATGGAAAGATGTCTACGCTCCGTCCTGCCTGTCAGCCCCGGAACATGGCATCATTCTCATTAACCCCTTAATGTCCAGTGACGTGCCAGAACTGTCACTGCTTGTGACGAAATGGTTGTCACCCAGAGAAAGATATGTGTCTGTTTTCAGTGATTGCCATTGTCTTAACATGTTCCCATTCTTGAAACCTTAATGTCCCCTGTGTGTGCATGCATTAGAGAGGGTTGTCCAGTTACCAGAAGTGAATGGGTTGGTTAGTATGTAGGATACAGAGGAATGGTGCCATCCAGTCTAGCTAAACCCAGAGATTGTGCTATGAGAGAGCCAGTTTTGGCCAGCATAGAGAGGGGGGTAGGGCAAATCTGTGTGTAGAATGTGTTTACCTTCCCCCTCTACATCAGGCCAAGCTGAACAGACCTGGTACATGGTACCTGTGACATCACATCCTGTAGGGGGTGGGTAAAAAAAAGCATGAGAAGAGAGAGAGAGAGAGAGAGTTGCAGAATGTAGGAGCAGGAGAGAGCCTCTCCCCAGCATGGAGGGGGGTAGCCTGGGGCCAGCCTGGAGTTGGACTGGTCCAGTTGCTTTCTAAAGGTGTACTGGAGAAACTGGGACTGGTGAGTGCCCTCACTGGAAGAGTTAGAGTGAGCGGGCACTGTAGGGCCAGGTCCCCTTTTCAGTTGTGGGCTGTAAGTCAAGGCGGCTTCAGACACAGAGAGAGTACCCTGATGTTCCTACCACAAGGATCTTAGGATGTCTTCCCCAACTCCTCTGCCAGGACTAAAAGATACACGGAACCTTCATGTAATCCAGCAGCGTGTGGAGTGGGCAGGATGCCTACCCTTGCCTCTAGTGGGACTATGAATAAGCTCCAGCATTAAGCTAAAATGGACTGTGAGTATTATTTGTAACCCCTGGCAAGTTATGCAACTAAGAAGAGAACAGCAGAAGTGCTTAGGTTTTATGTTTTACCCCTGTTTGTTTGCCTGTAATTGTTGTCCTATGTTTTGTGCCGTGACCACCCTAATAAATGCAATTTATTATCTTTTTGTCTGGCTGGATAAATCTCTTAACCCTCGGCCTACCAATCAATAACCCCTGTACCCCCCGTCACACTGCTAGTTTGTCATTAAGGACCAGTGACGGTCCTGGCACGTCACGTGCACGGACTGAAGTTGATCGCTCCAAGACTGGAGCGATCTCTATCAGTCCCCCGTTCGTCGTGCTGGCACACGTGATCAGTAACATGGGCCGGAACGTCAAAGTTTTCTATCTGGTCCTTAAAAGACCACACACCCGGGACTGCTGGTCCTTAAGGGGTTAACCAGGTAATTATTCTTTATACTAGCACTACTGAGCAGCTAGTCATCAAATGGGTAATTATTTGCCATAAAGTTTAAAATAGGTGGTAGTTCCGCTTTAATGCCTGCAAAGTGACATCTGTCAGGCCATTTGCCTGAATGAACACTTGAAGTGATAGTATAATAGTTATCCTTTATCTAGACTGGCAGATCTGGGCTTTCCAAGCTCAGGAAGATGTTGCCAAGATCCAGTATACAGCTGGTCCATAATAGAAGACATTGTGGAATAAGAGGGTCTTACCAACATAAGAAACTCACTTTTATTTGGAACTTGGGGGAAAACGGCAAAACATGACAAGTGTGTTATTAGCATTGAGATGCACATTAGATGACCCTTCGACAGCAAGAAAGGGTGCAAACCGCAATGTTGGCATATAAAGTTAATAACAATATGATCAAAGTGAATACTCACATAGAGAGGACTACCGGACAGTAGTGAGCATAGCTGGTAATGAACATGCAGTATTTAAATCTGCCCCTGTCTGGAGATACACCTCCCGTTTAGAGAAGGGTAAAAAACACTGGATCCACTTGTATATAAACCAAATAGCAAATTTTGTTTTTGACTCATCCAACACATTGCAGATCAGTACGTTGGTAATGTCTCTAGCATCCATGGGGTAATGACACTGATGAGTGGAAGAAGGAGAACTCTCTCATAAGTATAGATGTACAGTCATTGTTTCTGGGACAAAAGGATAGTGCTTACTTTTGTTATGCATGTCCTAGAAATGTGTTGGGAAATCATCACACAGCAGCTTGCTGACATAGTGATTTTTCAATGACGACATTTTACCTCTATGGCTCCTATAGCCATTATGGGGTCAAAAAATTGGCTTGCTTTATATAAGGAGAATGAGAGCTAACTGTCTCAAATATTCAAATAGATAAAGTGGTATCCAGATCGTTAGAGTTATAGGAAGCAACTCGGCCACAAGAAAAGGCCTAGGCTACAAGGCAAAGTTCATCTTATTTAGATCAGCTGGCAAAGCAACTCCCAACACTGCAGTTATAAGTTACAGAGGGTTGAAGCGGAACTACCACAGCTAAAAACTTGAGCTCCAATAATTCCCCATCTGGCAACTAGTTGCTAAGTAGTGCTAGTCGCCATAATTATTACCTTGTTAAATAGAATTATCCATTGTTCCCGGACTGACAGGCAGGACGTCACTCCCTTTTGGAGTTGCTTTTGGAGCCGAATGGCTCCTAGCAACAACTCCTAGAGCCGGCTGGGACTGACAGTGCAGGAGTGCAGACTTCACTGTGGAAAGAAGTCTGCGCTCCGTCCTGCCTGTCAGCCAGGGAACAATGGATAATTCTATTTAACAAGGTAATAATTCTGGCGACTAGCGCTACTGAGCAGCTAGTCGCCAGATGGGGAATTATTGGAGCTCAAGTTTTTTAGCATTGGTAGTTCTGCTTTAATCAGAATGTTGGCCCTCACCGCATGCATAGGTAAAACTGATCATAGGCCAACTTTAAAGAACAACTATCACCTTTAAATATTTTTACATATGTGAAAACTTAATTCAAAATTGCCGGTGTCATGTTACCCAAAAGTCTAGCAGATGTATAGTTTAACAAAGATTCGCAGTGTTATTTCTGTGAAAAGTGAAAGTCTCCTAGTACAGCACAGAGCTTAATTAGCACATGACACATAACTGAAAACCTTAATTAGAATATGGAATGTTACTGAAATGCTTAATTAGCATATGAGATGTCAGTGGCACTGTAATTAGCATACATTAGCATACAGTACCAAGTATGAATAGACCCTTAGCTGTACATTTGCTGGTCTTATGGCTAACATGACAGACATGCAGTTATATCTCTTTAGTGACTAGTGTTTTTTGTTTTTTTACTCTAGAGGAAACAAGCAATTTTGGCCTTTTTAGTAATGCCTTTGTTCAACCTTATTGTTCCTCTTTCAAAATTTATGCTCAATTGGTTCATTTTTAACAGGGACTGGATAAAAGGTATGAACGCTCATTCATACCTACCCAAGTGTCCCTTTTTAGGGGGTACTGTCCCTCGGAGACAAAAACATCCCTCTTTCCCTCCCTGGAGTCCCTCTTTTATAAGATCACACTGTGTGGCATGTAAATAAGTGAATCAAATGCAGCAATAAACCCATATGAGGTGCATGAATAAAATGCTTTGGTCTTGCTCTAAATCATTTATTCAGTAATGAAAAGAAGTGGCAGTAGGTCATCAAGTGATCACACTTACTTTACCTCTAGTCCTGCCTCAGCACCGTCACTTAAAATAAAACTGACACCCCCCCCCCTTTGACCATTTTCCTTTTTGGGATATGTGTTCTCTGTCTCTCTTCCTCACAATCACAGTAAAGAAGTGAGAGAGGAAGAGAACACTGACAAAGGCAGTGTCTACATACATTACATCTGTCATGTGGTTCCACCGGCACATGTGATCACTGTAGTAGCGATCACATGTGAGAAGCCACCAAGAAAAGGCTGAAACTAACTGCTCTGATCCTGGAGCAGTCAGTTACAGGCTCCCCGGCGTGATCACAGTTCGCCCTGAGGTGTACTGCGATCATGAAGTCTTGACTTGCTAGGACTGCCATCCATACTTAAAAGATAGTTTACGGTGATGGCATCTGCAAACTTTAATCAAGGTGTCAGGCCCACTTTAAAAAGTAGAAATAGATGTATTTCTGCGTTGATATGTCTGTATAACAAACACTTCCTTTTAGATTTACATTTCACTTTATCACAATAGTAGAGTCATGCATTTACAGAAGTGTCCAGGGATTTAAACAGAAATTATTGCATAATATGGGAAATATATATACGGCAGAATTTACCCTTTTGAGTAAAACAAGTGAACTCCCACTGCTAAGAGAGATTTTATTCAAAAATTGTTCAAACTTGCGTTTTTTTTTGTTTGTTTGTTTGTTTTTTGTGTTTTTTGAGTACACGATACCTTGATAACCTGTAATAGGATAATTGTCATTGACGGTAGCAGTCTATAGACTGCTGTAGCAACACCTCCACCATCAAAATTCAGTCACTGGAAGTACTGCATGCAAACATTTTAAACCATACAATATCTAATTTTTCCACATTAAGTAATAATATAATTTTAAATAATTTTAACTGGAATTTTGCTGAATAAAATTAGGATTTGTCAGTATAGTGAAAATGTGTTGACTTGGCAGAGGCCTAATGCTAACAATCAGCGCGGTTGCCTACAAATTATTAACCCTTTGAGTGCCAGAGGGGTACACAATGCATCGTGTACCCCTCTGGCACTCAAAGGGTTAACATGTACTGCCATTTTTGAGTCTACGTGTCTTGGTTTGTCCACTGTTTTCCAACTGGAAATGCGTAGATCTCCTGAAAAACAAATCTGAAGTGGAGAGGCAGTGCTTAGGTAAATTCTCACAAGTGTGATATTTGGCAAGGGATGTGAAGGGGAATGGAAAGCAGGTTGTCGAGTCACAAAGATGTTACATTGGCTACAGCCCTGGTTTGGATCAGTGGGTGATGTTAAACACTTAGGGCGAGATGTTAGGGGAAAAAAAAAAAAAGTCACCATAATGAAAAAATTGTCTGATCATGAGTTGGTGGTAAAAGAAGGATGATATTTTCAGAAGTAAATGATGGTAAGAAGATCTTGATGAAAATTGCCCTTAAAGATTTTGAAGTTGAAAATGTCTTTTGGAATTAAAATTTTCAAAGAAAGAAAGACGTTTTTTGTCTTTAAAACAAAAATTTACAAACAGACTTTTTTTACCGGTTAAAGGGGTTGTAAAATATGTTTACCATAGCTTTTGTTAATAAAGTAGTAACAGGAAAGATATTTTTTTTTATGTGAGAACTTTAATGTTCTGTGCTGTGTACTTCCACATAATGTGCACAGCACAGCTCTTCTCCTCCCACCTCCCTCCCAGCTGCCCCAGGGAGCACATTCACACTTTCCTTCAGTGTGGTGTGAATGACTTCTATCATTATATCAAGCTCCGGTTAGCATTATACTGAGGTTGCAACGATAGAAGCCATTCACAGCACACCAAAGGGAAGCATGAACATACTCCCTGGGGCAGCTGGGAGGGAGGTGGGAGGAGAATTAGGAAGTCAAGAAGAGCTTGAAGATAGAATATGTTTTAAAGTACTCATATTAAAAAAAAAAACTTTCCTATTAATACTTTATTAACAAAAGCTATGGTAAAAAATGCTTATAAGGTGATACATCCCCTTTCCCCACTTCTAACGTTAAATCAAGGTCCGGTTAGCATTATACTGAGGTTAAAACTTCAGTATAATGCTAACCGGAGCTTGATGTAACGATAGAAGCCATTCACACCACACCGAGGGGAAGAGTGAACACACTCCCTGGGACAGCTGGGAGGGAGGTGGGAGGAGAATTAGGTAGTCAAGAAGAGCTTTGCTGAAGAATCAGCATGCTACATTATGCTGACTGGCAAAGCTTGAAGACAGAATATCTTTTAACCCCTTAACGACATGTGACGTACTATGACCGTCACGGTCCTTGAAATACTCAAGGACCGATGACGGTCATAGTACGTCACGTACTTTTTACTTACAGCGCTCTACCGGGAGCACTGTAAGTAAAAATAGGGCCTGAAATTGACCGCTCCAACATCGGAGCGATCTCTATCAGGCCCCATAGTGACACGCCGATACACGCGACAGGTCACGTGTACCGGCGCGTCCAAGTGGTCCTATGCGGTCTTATGGGACGGAAACGTCCCAGGACCGCCGGTCGTTAAGGGGTTAAAGTACTTACATAAAGAAAGCTGTTTTTTAACCGGAGCTTAATAAAATGATAGAAGCCATTCACACCACACTGAAGGAAAGCGTCAACACGCTGCCTGAGGGAGGTGGGAGGAGAAGAGGAGCTGTGCACATTATAGAAGGTAGAATATCCTTTAAAGTGCTTACATTAAAAAAAAAAAAAAACAGCTTTCCTATTATTACTTTATTAACAAAAGCTATGTTAAAAAAAAAAATGTATACATCCCCTTTAACTCCATACTGCTGATTCTCACTTATGCTTAATACTTTACTTTGTCTTCTCCAAGTTTAGACCATTTTTGTCAGGAAAAAATTACGTTGATCAGACAAAAAATGCCTGTTAAAAGAAGAATAATTTTCTGAAAATACCTGTGTATATGATTGTAGATAAGCCACGCCCACTTTTAAGACTGCTTTTTCCCTTTGGCGGAAATGGCAGAATCAGGAGCAAAAAATTTTGGTAATGTGTCTGAGAACTGACGGATCATTGCATAAGAGCTTTTTTTATTCTGATTATAGACAATTTCAGTTACCACCACTTTTTGAACATCTCGCCCCATGGACCTTATGTAAAAACATGTGGAACAATTGTGGATTAAATCAACTGCAGGGCAGGGGACAAATAGATTTTTTTTCAAAACTCCCATTGATTTAAATGGGGCTTCCGACTCCTTGATGTTAGAGAGGACACTAACACATTATGAAGCAATACATTGGAGCCCTCTCCAACATTTAACAGATTACAATCCCCATATGTTTCACTTATGTGGCATTTGTTTGCCTGGAGTTACTTAACTTTACTTTTATACGCAAGGTCCTATATTTTTAACATATCTGTCTGTTACACAATCGGAGCCGGATTTATATCCCAGGCATCCATAGGCAAAGCATGCTAGGTGCCCTTAGCTCTGCCTGTGACCACACCCCCACTCTTCACATGACCCTGCCCCTAGTCTCATCCACTTTTTCCAGAAAAAGAAAATACCCTTCACCTATAACAATCATGAACTAAAGTTTTAACTCATTGGTTACTATGAATTGGATATCACTGTTGGCTCCAGAGAGTTAAATATTAGCTTGTAAAGTGGTATAAAACTGGTGCAGGGAGATTGTGATTGCTCTGGCTATACCCACAATTTAAAATGTGTGTGGGGTCAAAACAGTGGAGGAAATTCTCAAAATTGCATGCTCTAGGCAGTTACCTACTCTGCCTAATGGGAAATATGTCCCTGCACAGAATTTCTAATGAATCTCATATTACTGGATTGTGCAGCCTTAGCTCTAGCAGACCCATTTTGTTTTCCTAAGTATTTATTATGCATTTTTCTACATAGTTTTGGGATTTCTGCATAGAACTGTCCCCATGCACCTCTTTATTGCAAGTGTTTCCCAACTAACTCCCTATGGGGAAAGGGTAACAATTTGGTATAATACCCAAATCAGCAGTTTTACTGCTGCCCCAACCAGTTTTGACTTGCACAGACAATGTAGAGAAAAGAGGTGGGGATTAACCCCTTAACAACCCTGGACGTGCCAGGGCTGGTGAAAGTCCTGGCACATGATGGAATTCACATCGCTCTGCTACTCAGGGATCCATCAAACCTGAAAAAATAAAAATGACCTACGGTCCTTAACCCCTTAAGGACTGGCGCGCGCATGCGTGGCTGGCACTTGAGGACCATGTGGCTTTTTTTTTTTTTTAATTCACTTCCGGTTCAGGGCTTCCAGAGTGGCATGCAACAGAGATGGTAGCCCTGAACTCCATGACATGCCAGGAACATCACTGGTTCTTAACCCTTTGAGTGCCAGAGGGGTAAGCAATGCATTGCTCTGCAATGCGTACCCCTCTGGCACTCAAAGGGTTAAGTGCCAGACCTCCGTGACGGTCCTGGCACGTCAGTGGTCGATAATGGCCGCCCGCACGCCTCGTCAGCTGGTCGTTAAGGGGTTAAGGTGCTAACTTTTAAGATTAATAGGGAGACAAACAAATGCAGGAGTGATGGGTGCCACCTGGACAAAGTCCTAATAGTTTCACAGTATTCAACAGACTAGGAGGTCTAGAAATAGCTGCAACATTCCTGTGAAATAAATTATCAAGATACTGGGTCAATAAAACATATTTTATTCATTTAAAAACTATAACAAACTGGGGAATGGTTGAAGTAAATATAATTACAATAACAAGAAGAAATAAATAGTAAATACCTGCTCTGATGATCTTAGCCTGATTGGGAGTACAGACATCTGAAGAATTATTTACCTATGGATGTGTTGGTGGCCAAGACAATAGGTAGATTTAAGAAGGGTTAGATACATTGCAAGTAGATGGTGATGTTGATTTGCCTTGCTTTAACACGCTCAATATCAGAGGGATACACAATGCATTGCAAAGCAATGCATAGCGTGCCCCTCTGGCAATTAAGGGGTTAATAGATTAAGCAGGAAGTTGTACCCTTAAACACCCATTTTAATAGATTAAACAGGAAGTTGTAATGTTAAACAGAAACACCCATGTTAATATATTAAACAGGAAGTTGTACTGTTAATCAGAAACCCCATCTTAATAGATTAAACAGAAAGTTGTACTGTTAAACAGAAACACCTATTTTAATTGATTAAACAGGAAGTTGTACTGTTAAACAGAAACACCTATCTTGGAGTCGGGAAGGATTATTTATTTTGGTTTTCTGAGACATACTGTGGCAAAGTATATATTTTACTGTGAATTGGCAACACCTTTTAAAAGATAGGATGTGAATTTTGTACTTAATCCTGAATTTGATAGGGCAGGTCATAGAGCAGTAGTTCACATCTGTAAATATGCCAGACTATCCTAGGTATCCCACTAAACTCAGCAACACTTGTGGGACTAATTACAGATAGCTATATCTTACTCCTTCTCTAGGTTCAGTCTCAAGCATGAAATTGCAATATCTGACCTCTCCTGCTGTGACTGTCCACTGTACATTATCATTATTCACTTATTCTAAGAAAGTAGCAAGGCTACTAGCATTACCTGATAACTGTACCATTGTGAGTGTTCAGTTTGCTTGGTAATCTAAATCAGCATATCATTGGGGGACTGCGTTATCACCTAATATTGGGGAGTATGAAGAAGCTCAACTGTTATTGCAAATGGAAAAGTCTTCAAGGTCAGGAAATATAATAATAATGGGGGATTTCAATTACCCTAAAATTGACTGGAGGAATAGAACTTCAGCACAATAAAGGGAAATATTTTTTAAAGGGGAACTTTCACCTCCTCATTATCCTTATTGTATCCCTTCCTTTGTGTCCCCTCTGTACAGTGCGGTCTTTCTTTTTGCCTACAAATCTGTTTAAATGAAGAAAAAAGATACTTGAATTGTGTACCTTATGACGTTAGCAGCCGCACAGCCGCGCACCGTACGGTGCAGAAGACACTCCCACAGCCTCAGCTCCTTTCACTTGCCCCAGCATCCTCCGATGACGGAGGTGTTCTGTTAGTAAGCTGGAGAGAGATCTCATTGGCAGAGATCGATATCTAGCCAATGAGATCTCTCTCCAGCTTACTAACAGAACGCCTCCGTCATCAGAGGATGCTGGGGCAAGTGAAAGGAGCTGAGGCTGTGGGAGTGTCTTCTGCACCGTAGGGTGCACGGCTGTGCGGCTGCTAACGTCATAAGGTACACAATTCAAGTATCTTTTTTCTTCATTTAAACAGATTTGTAGGCAAAAAGAAAGACCGCACTGTACAGAGGGGACACAAAGGAAGGGATACAATAAGGGTAATGAGGAGGTGAAAGTTCCCCTTTATGTATGGTTAATGATAATTTCATGTCCCAACTAGTAGATGAGTCAACTAGAAAAGAAGCCTTGCTAGACCTAGTACTCTCAAACAATTCTGACTTGTATAAATGTAAGGGAATATTTTGGCAGCAGTGACCATAATATGGTATCCTTTGAAATGTTTTATGAGAAACTTATTAATAAGGGTTTAACCAAAACATTACATTTTAAAAGGCTAATTTTACCATGCTAAAATCTGTATGAAAGTACATTCACTGGGATGTAATCTTCAAAGATAAGAATGCACAAGAAAGATGGAATTTGTTTAAAATGCTCTTAGAGAAATATATGCATCAATATATACAATTGGGGAATAAGGACAAGAGGAGCAAATTAAGAACCGTGGCTTAATAAAGAGGTTTGCAGGGAAATGACAAACTAAGAACCATGGCTTAATAAAGAGGTTTGCAGGGAAATAACAAATAAGAAGGCTTTTAAGTGTTTAAGTCAGAAGGGTCAAATGCATAATTTAAAAAATATAAAGAATGCAATAAAATCTTTAAACAAGCAATCAGGATACCTAAGACTGAAAATGAGAAACATATTGCAAAAGAGAGCAAGAAAAATCCTAAACAGTTCTACAATAAAAGTAACAAAAGGATTAAGGCTGATGTTGGTCCTCTTAAGGCTGAGATGGGTGAATTGATTAGTGAGGATAAGACTATGGCTGACACCTTAAACACATTCTTTTCTTCTCTGTATATATCATGTATATGGATTACTAAGGACAAACTCTAAAAGAGACTGGAAAAGGTTATGGTGAATAAAGCACCTGGTCCTGATGGCATACACCAAAGGGTACTGAAGGAACTTAGTTCAGAAGTAGCAAGACCATTCATTATACTTAACTAGTTGAACAGCCCGTTACACAGGCCACAGTGCCACTGCCACCCGGTCGCGGGGCAGTCACGCGCAGTAGAGACTGCCCGTGCCACAGCTGATACAGAGCTGTATCAGCCGCGGCGCGGGCAGTCTCTACTGCCCATGACTGCAGCACGCGCAGCAGTGTCTACTGCGCATGTCGCGGCGTTACACACGATTTAGAGAATTATTATATAGGATATTTATTAATTCACATACATCAGGCATAATGTCCTGCGACTGGAGGGAAAACTGATTTAGTACCATTATTTAAAAAGGGGGGCAAGATCTAAACCAGGAAATTATATATCTGTGAGCTTGATTTCCATAGTGTGTAAGATATAAAAGGGTTACTAACTGACCGTATTCAGGACTGTGTGATTACCAGCAATATTATTAGTAATAGCCAGCTTGGTTTATGATGAATATAACTTGTCACTAATTTACTTGCATTTTATGAAAGGGTAAGTAGTAATTTGGGCAAGGGAATTGCTGTTGATGTAGTTTACTTGGATTTTGCAAAAGCCTTTGATACAGTGCCTCACAACAGGTTACTGCATACATTAAAAGACTTTGGTTTGGCAGGTGATGTATGTGCCTGGACAGAGAACTGGTTAAATGATAGATGGCAGAGAGTTGTTGTAAATGGAACCTTTTCAAGTTGGTCTAAAGTTGAAAGTGGGGTGCCACAGGGTTCAGTCCTTGGCCCAATGCTTTGTAACTTGTTTATAAATTATGCAGAATGGGTATTGAAGTAATGTCTCAGTCATTGCTGATTACATTAAAGGAACAGTAATGTCCCATAAAACATGATTTTAGTTTTGTAGAGGATAAAAAATAAACTCTGTGACACAAATCCTATCTCTCATACCGGTATGGTTTGAGAAATATATATTCAAAGTTCCCCCTCCCTCTCCTTCTCCTGATGTCCACTGTAAAGCTTACAGCAGGAGATTCAAGTCGGCTGACTTGAGGAGGCTCTTCAGCAGAGCCGAAATTTTGTTATTTCAAAAGAAGTAGTTCATTGAAACTGTCTACAAAGTGTGATTGCAAACCAGGCACACTTTGTAGACCTTTCCAATGAAGTAATTATTTTCCAATAAAGCGATTTCAGCTCTGCTGCAGAGCCGCCTGCTGGTCCTCAGACCTGGATCCCCGGCCGTCAGGTTTGAGAGTGGTTTGAGAAATAGGATTCGTGCCATAGAGTCTATTTTTTTATCCTCTACAAAACTAAAAGCATTCTTTATGGGACATTACTGTCCATTTAAAGGGACAGTAATGTTTCATAATAAAAGCAGCTCTAATTAATCATCATAGTATTTGGACCTTGAAGTGTGTTATTTCAATTCTGTCAGAGTTGTAGTTCGAGTAATTCAATGACAAAGTATCCCCCTCCTGCCCCTTTTACTGATGTAACACTGTTCAGCCAGAGCAGAAGGGGAGGTGCCCAGGTAGACTGCAGAGAGGGACAATCTTCAATAAAGATAAGGGAAAAAGCTGAAAAACGTGTCAAGAGGGGCAGGGCTTTCATTGTTCTCATAGGAAGAAGATTGTCCCCTGCTGTTATCTGTCTGGTCTTACAACCAGATTCCACATCTGAGAAGAGATGGCTTATACTAGGTAAAAGGGGCGGGAGGGGGAAACTTTATTCATCAATTACTCTTGAACTACAACTCTGACAGTATTGAAATAACACTCTCCATGGCCCAAATAATATGAAGATTAATTGGAGCTGCTGTTTTTGTAAAACATTACTATCCCTTTAAGCTGTATAAGGAAATACATACAGATCAGGATGTTTTTTGTTTATAAAAAGCTTTGGATAAACTGAGTCAATGGGTGTAAAAGTATCAGATGAGGTTTAATTTAGATAAATGTAAGGTTATGCATTTGAGCTGTAGAAACAAACATGCTACATATACACTAAATGGCAAAAACTACTTGAGGAATCCTCATTAGAGAAATATGTAGGAGTACTGATAGACAATGGACTTCACAGCAGTGTGCAGAGTCACTCAGCTGCTGAAAGAGCAAATAGAATATTATCCTGCATACAAATGTGTATAGTTGCACGGTATGAGAATATAATTCACCTCTATATAAATCCTTGGTAAAGGCTCATCTAGAATATGGAGTATAATTTTGGGCATCAGTTCTTAAGTAAGACATAATTGAACTAGAAAAAGTGCAGAGGCATGCAAAAAAAAACAAAAAAAAAAACCAATAAAGGGATTGCAAGATCTGTGGTATAAAGAGATAGACTAACCACACTCTTCAATTAACTATTTTCTCAAAGAGCTGAGTACAGAACAAGATGTCATCCATAAGACTAGAGGAAATGCACTTTTGACTAAAAGAAAGACAGGGATTTTTGACATTAAGGACAATAAAGTTATGGAATTTTTTGTGTCCGGATACTATGCTCAGTGATACTGTGACTGCTTTAACCCCTTAAGGACCGGCCGCACACGCGGCGGTCACTTAAAGACCTGAACGGCATGCGTAGAGCCTGGAATTCCATGACGGTCCAGGACCGTCATGGGTCCTTAAGGGGTTAACAAAAAAAAAAGTAATGGATACCTCTCTAGCATAAAACAATATAGAGAATTATGACAGTTGGCTTCAAAGCAGATGTTGATCTAGGGAAATATCTGACTGCCATTTGTGTCTGGAAATATTTTTTGTACTTACTTGGGGCTTAATTGGAAATATCTTCAATGGGTTTTTGGGGTTTTTTTGCCTTCCTTTGGATCAACAGGGGGATATGGCATGGGCCAAACAGATGGATACTTCTTTTTTTCAGCCTCATCAACTATGTTACTGTGCTCTCCTGGTAAATGTCCACCTCTTGCTTTCTTGCTCTAAGAATGTTTTCAAACTGCATGTGAATGGACACTCTGAACTGACGTACCAAGCCACCTGCAATCTGAGCTATGTTGTTGCTGTACCTAATCTGATTCTTCTTGATTCTGTACCTGTACTGACATTTTTTTTATTTCGAATATTAGTTTGAGTTATATAGTATGCTAATTAACCCTTTGAGTTCCAGAGGGGTGAGCAGTGCATTGCTGTGCAATGCGTTGTGTACCCCTCTGGCACTCAAAGGGTTAAGGCATTTTGTGCAGTCACTTCCTTATATACACACACACACACACACACACACACACACACACACACACACACACACACACACACACACACACACACACACACACACTTATTGACCCTTCACCTTTTCAGTGCAATACATTGCTGAGCAGTGTCAGTGGGTAGGGGAGATAATGTAGGGCAATTATGCCATGCCTTAATTACCATAAAATAAATAACTCAAAAAATAGTTTTCCAAATAAAAATAATGACTAATATAAAGTATAGATGATTTTGAAAGCTCTTTCACAATCAGTGATGATGATGGTGTCTCTTTAATATATACTTATATTAACACTTATATACATAGCTGTGAATGTTGCGTATTTTTGCTATAATGTAAGAGCAACTAGTATTTTAATATTGATGTCCCTTTAAATCAATCCCAAGTGTTTCTATCATTGTACTACCTCTGCAGCAAGGCCACTGCCTGTATCTATCGCTCTTTCTGTAAATCAGAGCTTCTTGTCATATCCCCTGGCCCAACAAGGCAACTTATCCAGCTCTTGTATTTGTGGAAATGTTTTCCTTCTGAACTTTATTGAATCACTTAACTTTTTGAGTGCTAGTTGCAATAGACGTCCATATAGCACTCAAATGGTCCATTTATTTCCAATTGTACAAAGAGCAGGACACTCCACTTGCAGATCATTGTACACTGATGTTATGCCCTGTGAGTGAATTCAAGCATGCAAGTTATTTTATGTAATGCGTAGGCCTTGCGTTTGACCTGATCTGTTCTTTGTTTAGATGCAGTACCTGGACACACTAAACGGAGAAGACCTTCTACTGACTGGAGAAGTTGTTTGGCGCCCTCTGGTGGAAAAGGACCCACAAAGCATGCTTAAGCCATCTGCTCCAACATATAATGATGCAGGACTTTGAAATACTCCCCATAGGGGAATGTGCATATATATTAACCTTTTTGAGTGTGCACCATTTTGTTCTGCACCCCTCTTGTACTCAAAGGGTTACCCTTATATAATGCAAAGCGAGAAGCCAAAATGTGCGTGTATTCAAAAGAAAAAACAAGGACTCTGTCAGATGATACACAAGTAGAATAAACAAGGTTTATATATATATATATATATATATATATATATATATATATATAATTTGAGTGAATTAGTTTACATAGAAGAAATCAGGGAATTGCATATAGTTTCAGTGGGGAGTTACAGCTCTGTGCAATATTTTTCAGTGTCTCATTTGCCTCTATCACAAGTTACTCCACATCCTGTACACACAAATATTTTTAAACATTCACTCTTAACCCTTTGAGTGCCAGAATGTGTTGCATATGCCTCTGGCACTAAAAGGGTTAAACAAACACTTTCTAATAA
This sequence comes from Rhinophrynus dorsalis, assembly GCA_037306005.1. Taxonomy (NCBI): domain Eukaryota; kingdom Metazoa; phylum Chordata; class Amphibia; order Anura; family Rhinophrynidae; genus Rhinophrynus; species Rhinophrynus dorsalis. Next base: position 123,331,768 of record CM074727.1, on the reverse strand, counting down.
TAACCTCCTCTTATCTTACTATACCCCAAAATCCTAATGGTCTCTATGAATTTTGCCCTTTTTTTTTGCCTTGGTTCAATAAATAACATGTTCATTCAGTCATGTATGTCCTATTCGTGGAGGTGGCCATGATGTTTGCTGGTAGGATTCCTAGATCCCAGTCCCTGCACACACTGGAATGCCTGGGATTTTTTTTTCCTTCAAACTGAATCAAAACCGAGTGCATGACACATAGGTGATGTCAGTACTGCAGTGGGTAAAATTTGGTGTCCTGGTAAGCTGACAGCAAAGGTTATGCCACCTATATGGACATGGTATTCATGACTGATTGAAGATATTGGGGGAGATTCACTAAGAGTTGATAAAGTGGCAATGCCTTCTCCAGTTTATCACTTCTCCAGTTCCTATGTTATTCTATATAGCCTATTCACTAAGATCTCCAAAGTTGAAGAAATCTTAGTGCATTGGCTCCATAGAATAACATAGGAACTGGAGAAGTGATATCATTGGAGAAATCATCTCCACTTTATCACCTCTTAGAGAATCTTCCCCCATTGTCTTTTGAACCAAAGTACAACAGCAAAATTCATAGTGGCCATTAGATTGTTGGGCCATAGTAAGGTATATGGGGCTATGGTTAGGCAGTCCTAGTGTTCTTTTTTCTTCAGACACCTCCATCTCTTAGTTCTTCAATATTTTGGAGATGTATATAGCATCCAAGGAGTTAAACCTAAATTTATCAAGTTGTTAAGAAAGCACCCAGAATGGAGTCTGGTTATTGAAGTGTCTTATGATAATGAAGCACTGCCTGGTAAATGTGAGGATGTGATAGATTTTTTTCCTATTGGATTATTATGTCACTCTTTCTATATCTAGGCCAGTGCTTCCAGCATTTGGGAACTAAAACTCCCTTCTTCCCCAACAATTGACTAGTACTAATCTATCTTTTGCATTTCCATCCCACTTCTTGCTAGAATAGTGACGACTGATATGTGTATTATATGTCGCATTATTTTTCTACCTTCTGGTAAATCCGTGTAAGGTAGACGTTGGCAGCATGAAGCCCTCCGGTTGTTGTACTATAACTACCATTATCCTTCTTATGGGATTTGCAGTCCAACAGCAGCTGGAGGCCATCCTATTGCTCACGCCTAGCTTAAAGGGGGATCTATCACCCCTATACAAGTTAGGCTTATTAGTTAGATTATTTAGAGAATATGTTTAAACATTATACTTTATTTATATATATATATATATATATATATATATGCTGTTTGGGTGAAAATTAATGTTTAAAGAGTGCCCTGCACCCTTCTTCTGCATAGACTGCGGTTACCTGCTCTGTAACCGCAGTCCATCACTCTGCCTCTGCTCCCGTCCCTCTATCCAGCCTTCTTAGATGACAGATGCTTTCTGCCTGTAAGCTAGAGCGATCTCATTGGCAGAGATCGATGTCTAGCCAATGAGATTGCTCCAGCTTACAGGCAGAAAGCCTCCGTCATCAAAGGAGGCTGGATAGAGGGACGGGAGCAGAGGCAGAGTGACGGACTGCAGTTACAGAGCAGGTACCCGCAGTCTATGATGAAGTATGGTGTAGGGCACTCTTTAAGCATTAATTTTTGCCCAAATAGTGTTTTAAAAAAAAAAAATAAAGTTTTAAACATATTCACTAAATAATCTAACTAATAAGCCTAACTTGTATAGGGGTGATAGATCCCGTTTAAGGTTTGCATCAAGTGAAATTATTCCCATAGATCAATAAAGGGTTATACCTTGTAATAAATGTTTGCTCTGAAAACTGGCATCTTTTTTTCCTGAATATTGCCTCTTGTTTGTCACTTAACCAATGTGTGAAAGCTGAAATGCTGGGGGCATCCATTTTTTTTATTGCACCTACTCCAATGGAGCATTAGTGTGTGCACTAACTAATCTATGCTTTATTATGTATATCACAAAGCGTTAGCCTGTTATACTAATGAGCATTGACATAATTTTAAACTGCTATGGATGTACGCTGTCAAAAAGCATTTGCTGTGCACAGCACTCCTTACTCATAGCTGCAAAAACAATATGGCTACCCCCAGCAAAACATCTGTTACAACTTTCACTGAGTAAAAAAATGAATAAAGAAGTAAAAAGTACCCGTTTTCTGAGATTCCTTAACTTTCATAACCTGTGGGTTTAATTTTTGTTTAAGAGAAACCTAATCCTATATTTTTTATGATATTTAGCCCCTTAGATGTTAGATACCTCTCCAAATCATTACTTTTGTAATGCGTTAGAGACATCTGGAGTAACAGTGATAGTCTCCATTAGCCATTAATAATGGAGTTTGATGCCTCATTATAGGAACACTAAAGCAAAAATGAAACTTTTATATAAAACAACTACTTCTAACATTCATAGAGCTATATGTTAACATTTGCATACCTTCATACCTGATATATGATATTGCGCATGCAGTTTTTCAGCGGATTGGAGGAAGCCATGTTTTGCACTCTGCACTTCCTGTTGTGTCTTACACTGTGGAGGGCCCAGACCAAGAGGAGAGGAGTGCACTGCATATCTTTCACTTTCAAATCTCTCAAGTTCTATCAATACTCTTGCAAATAAAGGTAATTTGTATTTTAGAATTCGTGTTCATTTGATGACTCTTTGGGACATATGTTTAAAGGAGTAGTACATTTTTTTTTATGAAAACACATCTTTTACACAGCATTTCCTGCTGAATAAAACAAGGTCACTCCCATCGCTGTCAGATGTTTTATTCAAAATTTATAGCAGTTTAAATAACTGACAGGAAGTGACAGGCAGTTTCTATCACATTCTGTGGAGAACTGTATGTCTCTGACTTTTCTGACTTTCTTCTCCATCTAACAGGAAATCTAATTAGAATTTGACTACTAGAGGGCACTGTAATAACTCTGGAAATATAAATCTCTCAGCAGTGGGAACACCCTTAGTTTACTCAACAGGAAAATCCCTACAATATATATTTTTTCATAAAAAGTTTACTGCTCCTTTAAATCAAAAGTGGAAGACTTCCGGAGCAAACCAGCTGCCCTATATAAGAGAACTTAAAATTCTTATTAAATTTGTATTGTAATTCCTTTTTAATGCTAAGGGTCTCCAGCTCATTGCTAAGCAATGCTTTGGAGAATTCTAGCATGCAAAGGGTTAAGCTCCCCAATTAAATCAGTAGGATTTTTTACTATTATTTAACCCTTTGAACTCTATGCTTTGGATATCTATCCGGGACACTCAAAGTGTTAATTTCTCCCTACGGTGCAATTCTTTTGCTCTAGAATTAATCCACTTTTTAATTTTGCTTAACCACACTTAAAGGTGCAGAAAACTCTTTTAATGGAAAATATTATGTAGTGCTTTTTCCTAAGGAGTATAACAAGGCTTTTATGGCTCAGACTGTCAGCAGCAGCACCAACTGGTAAACAAGTCGTTTTTATATAATGGGAGAGCAAAAGACTGTGATTCTCCATAGTAAGTGATAGAAGCAGCACCATCTAGTGTCCACAATAGAATTTTGAAGTGATCTTTTGAAAGAAAAATTTACCATCTAAGGAAGGACTTTTGTTCTGCTGTACAGGAAAATAATTCTACGGTTTTTTCATAATATTTTAACTGCTCGCTGACCAGTGGGGTGCGCTATGCATTGCTTTGCAACACGTTGCGCACCTCTCTAGTCCTCTTGGTGTTAAAAACATTGTTCCCATATTTGGGTACATTGCATCTCTTAGGTAATGGTTTGCAGGAACTGAATGGTATTTCCAGGTACAGTTGTGTTTGTGTTAATTTAGATAAACTGTGAACAAGTCTATTGAAAATGGCTCCCAGTATATTCTTCTGGGGGAAATATCTTACACAGATATCCTCTGTTCAGTAAATAGTGACTTCTTATGTGCCAGCACTTTACAGGACATTGACCTTCCCAACATCAATGACAATCATCCATGAGGAGTTACAGTTGCTATTATGTATTGAATACCAATGTGTTATTTTGGAAGTAATTCTTACATCTTCGATTCTCTGTCTGGGTTCCGTTGAAAACCAGTTTCCTGAATTAGTACACAGTGTTCCACAGAACAAGTCTAAATAATGGAAGACAGTGGGCTAACACTAAGGTGGCCATTAATGTATGTGTGGTTCTGTGACTACCAATGGGTATGTAGAAGACTGAAGCATTTGAAACAGAACAGTTCTGTTTCCTGTAACATTTTTGTTGTAATAAACACTGAAGCCAATGTGCTAAACTAACTGTAGCAAAGCTAGGGCAAACAGGCTGCTGCGCAGGTGACAAATTCTCAATTAGTAAAATTATGCTTTTATCTCCTTGGGCAAGATGCACTAAAGTGTGATAAAGCAATGATATTATCTCCAGTGATTTAAATTCATTATTATATAGAACCTATGCACTAAGATTTTTAAAGTGGGAGAAATCTTAGTGCATAGGCTCCATAGAATAACATAGGAACTGGAGAAGTGACCTCAATGGAGAAGTTATCTCCTCTTTATCACACCTTAGGGTATCTTCCCCGGTCCCCTTTGATGCTAGATAGGCATTTGCTACAATTAGAAGATTGCCAACTCTACCTGCTGAGAAATCCAGCCCTGCACACATACACTAATGACAACCCAAGCCTAGTTCCACGTCCTTCATCACTGCCATTTTTTCCTGTTGAACCCTCTGCACTTCTGGTAACTATGGGGTTCCACAAAACCCAGTATGAGAACCATTATGTTAAGACATTGGAGGTTTATAACAGTGTGTTAGGATTTTTCTTTTTGTTGCTGTTGAGCAAGTTCAGATAATCCATTTAATATGTATTCAGTCATGATTTCATTACACAATGGGATGAACACGCTACTCTCTGATATTAGGTGACAAGTTCAACCGAGCAACGTAGAACATTGAAATAAATAGTAGTATAACCGGGATGGTTACTAACACCCAGTATCAGTGTTTCATGCATCTCCCTTCAGCTCTTTCATTATAGTAAGAAACCAATTATTGTCATGTATGTACTGTTGAAATAAACACATACTCATGTTCAACACATTCTTTCTTTGAGTTTTCATTAAGAGTCATATGTGGAGATCAAAAGAGGAGCAATTTTGAGACAAACAAATTGCAGCGTAGGTGAGGAATAACAATTCCCATATATTTAAATAAGGATTTTAACCCCTAGGATGCTAGATAAATCTAGCATTTAAGGGGTTAAAAGTCCAGTTTAAATGAATGGGGATTTGGGAAACCTTTATTTGTCCCCTATGGTGCTGATGGTTTGTCCCAGAATTGCACCTTTTCTTTTGAACATGATGCCCTTGGTACCATGCACTGCACCAGCAAACAAACTTCCATGGGGCCTCAGGCAGCAGAATATCTAGCACCTGCTTTTATTAAAGACCAAAACATATTCATTTGCAATGAGCTGCAGGTTTCTCTGGCAACAGGGATGTTAATATTTGTAATTATGAGGAGTTGGAGAAAACCTTTAAAGTGGAACTACCACCACGGTTAAACTCGCCCTGCAATAATTAGGCAGATGGCGACTAGCTTAATAATAGTTATCTTCTCTGAACGAGCCGATTCTAAAGAAATTCTTAACCCCTTAGTGACACCCGCGTGCGTACGCAGCTGTCACCTTAACGCCCGTGGTACGTTTTTTTTGTTTTGTTTTTTTAACAAGTACAGTGTCCCCGAGCAGCGTGCAGCTGCATGGAGACCTGGACTTCCGGGACTTACCAGGTACGTCCTCTGTCATTAAGTGACAGTTTCTGCGGGATGTACCTGGTAAGTCATTTGTCGTTAAGGGGTTAATCTTCAGAGACTGACGGCCAGGTTAGTGCAGTCTGCGCGCCTGTGCCGTCAGTCCCTTCTGGTTACCTCATGGTGCAGTGCAATGCTTTTTAGTGGAGACCGGGACTGACGGCACAGGAGCGCAGACAAGATGTCTGTCTTCCGGTCTTGGAAGATTAAAGGAGCAGTAAACTTTTTTTATGAAAAAATATATATTGTAGGGATTTTCCTATTGATTAAGATAAGGGTACTCCCATTACTGAGAGATTTATATTTCCAGAGTTATTACAGTTTAAACCCATGTTTTTTTTTTACATTAGCAGTGCCCTCTAGTGGTCAAATTGTAATTAGATTTCCTGTTAGATTCTAATGGAGAGGAAAGTCAGAGACATACAGTTCTCCATAGAATGTGATAGAAACTGCCTGTCACTTCCTGTCAGTTAGAACTATCAGGAAGTAAACACAGTAAATTCACTTCCTGATTATTTAAACTGCTTTAATATTTGAATAAAACATCTGACAGTGATGGGAGTGACCTTGTTTTATCCATCAGGAAAATCTCTATAAAATGTGTTTTCATAAGAAAAGTGTACTGCTCCTTTAAGGATCGTGTAGTTCTGAGAGGTAAGCTAACTTTTATTAGGCTAGTCGCCATCTACGTAATTATTGCAGGGCGACTTTAACTATGGTGGTACTTCCGCTTTAAATTCATATAACACTTCTGTTCCCAATGTGGCTTCAACACATTGTTTCTCAGACCTCTCTAGTAATGGAGTAGTTTATGGTTATGAGTGATGTAAGGGATCAGATGGGGTTAATGTTTTATTAAAGTGGAACTTTCACCAAAAATGAAAACTTAACCATGGGTTTTAATTCTTAACACAACATCAGCATTGTGTTTGTTTTTCTTTCCACTCACCTAGTAGTGGAGATATTTAACTTGCAAAATCAGGTACTTCCGCATTCTACGGGACCCTGTACCATCTCAGGACTTCCCAGCTGCCCCAGGGATCGCGTTCACACTCCCCTTCGTAGCTGTATTTCTGTGGGCTAACATTACAGCAAACTCCATTTACAATGCTGCTGAGGTTGCAGCACTCTCCACTACTAGATGAGTAGGAAGAAAAACAAACACAACGCTGATGTTGTGTTACTAATTAAAACCCATGATTAAGTTTTCATTTTTGGTGAAAGTTCCACTTTAAAGGTATAGTAACGCTTCGTTTTATCTTTATTTTATTTTGTAGGCATTAAAAAAACATGAAGAACGATATAAGTCTTATCTCTCAAGCCTTTATGGTTTGAGAGATATTCACAAGCAAAGTTTCCCCTCCCGCCCCTTTTACTTAGTGTAAGCAATCTCTTCTCAGATGTGGAATGCAGTCCATAGACCAGACAGATAACAGCAGGGGACAATCTTCTTCCTATGAGATCAATGAAGGCCCTGCCCCCCTTGACAAGTTTTTCAGCTTTTTCCCTTATCTTAATTGAAGATTGTCCCTCTCTGCAGTCTACCTGGGCACCTCCCTTCTGCTCTTGCTGAGCAGTGTTACATCAGTAAAAGGGGCGGAAGGGGGACACTCTGTCATTGAATTACTCTTGAACTATAAATCTGACACTACTGAAATAACACTCTCCAAAGTCCAAATACTATGATGATTAATTAGAGCTGCTTTTATTATGAAACATTACTATCCCTTTAAAACCATTAGATGCAAGAGATGTCACAGTGAATTACTTCACAATGTGTTGGAGACATCTCTAGCAAAAAAAGAATGAACCCTTCCAGTGCCCTAGGTGATACAACACATTGATTTGCACTGCACTTCTTTCAGGCAATGAAGAGTTTAAAGGGTCTTGTGGGGTTGCTTGCAGCACTGTAGGGACTAAAGAGCATTTAAACTGGGATGGGCAACCTGAAGCCCACCAGCTGCTTAGAACTACAGCTACTGGCTGAGAATGATGGGAAATTAAGTCCTGAACTGCACAAGAGCCTCAGGTTACCTACTCATGGTTTCAGTCCTTAAGCCCCACCACCACCACCACCACCATGTTGGTGTAAAAAATGTATTTCTACTACAGTACAATGGACAAAATGCAAGGATAATGCATCTCTAGGGGAGAGACAGATAGGCCTTCGCCTCTTCTTCCACCTCTAGCCATGTTTTGGATGCACCTTGGCCAGATCATCTATTGTTGATCAATAGAGAGGAAAAAAAAATGGAAAGTTTCCCTTCTGGTAAAATGGCAGCCTGATCTCTCCCCTGATCATCCATGTCTGCACTGAAACCAATTGTCAAAATTATCTATATTGTTCTTAGCTTATATGTTATCAAGAATTTTCTGGCCATAGTAATCTATTTTGGGGGACTACTTTTACTTTAATTTCCCTTTGGTTGCTAGAAAGGTCTCAATATATTACTTTGCAATGAATTGGAGACTCCCTCTAGCAGCCAGTTGAATGATAACCAGTAAGAGGTATTGAAACTGGCCACCATCATCCAGGAGCTTGTGGTGTGAGGGCTGAGGGCAGTTAGATTGCTCTGATCAAACCCATAACTCGAAATGTAACACTAGGTAACACTATAAACCAGCCTTGTCCTTAGCTTGTATCCTCTGCTGGGCATGGAGTTATTTTGTCTGCATAAATTGCAAGCATTATATAATAATACAGTTTATTTTATTAATACATTTTCTTCAACCATCCTTTTTGGTGGAAAAATAAATGAAACGATGGTTGATTCTGTGACGATCAACCCCATGTCAATTAGAGTATCAGAGGTATGAGTAGCTAATGTATTTCCTTCCGGGTTAAAATGTGTTGGTAACCATAATACACAATAGACTAATGTCAGCACTTTATTACTGATCTTGGAGACCTTCCAATCTCAGCAGCAATAAATGTGTTCATCTGTGCTCAGTATACCAGGGTTTCTACTAGATGAAACAGCTTGCATAATAATGGTGATTACTGCAGGCAATGCACAATTTACATTTAATATAATCACTGAAGAAGCTAACATCCTGAAGTCAAATGTGGGCTCTGTTAGATTGTGTGCTTAAGCATATTTCAGTGAACTGGTAGATAATATAACAGCTTCTGACACTGCATTTCTACTCCAGGCTATATTCTAAAAACTGTTCTGTACTGCCAGCATATACTTAAAGGGATAGTAATACTTTATTATTACTATCCCCCATATTGTAAATATTTGTAAAATCATTTAATAGCCCCCAGGTTCATCTCTCAAACTTTTATGGTTTGAGAGATAACTGAACACAAAGTTCCCCCCTCCCTCCCCCTTCCCTGAAGTCAGAGTTGTACTGACTGCAGGGGAAGTCTATTGTACGACAGGCTTGCAGCTCTGCAGCTGAGCCGAGATCCCGTTAATGAAAAATAATTATTTCACTGAAACGGTCTTCTACATATGCTTGGTTTGCAAGCACACACACAAGACCGTTTCAGTTAAATAATTCTTTTTCACTAACGCGATCACGGCTCTGCTGCAGTAAAACTCTGACATCAGGGAAGGGGGAGGGAGGGGGGAACTTTGCCTTCTGTTATCTCTCAAACCATAAAGGTTTGAGAGATAAACCTGGGGGCTATTACATTATTTTGCAAATATCTACAATATGGGGGATAGTAATAATAAAGTATTCCTATCCCTTTAAAGGAGATAGCATAAAGAAGGTTTGTGCCCTTCAACCTTTAATGTAGACCTATGGTTTACCAGTAGGGATGGAGTATATTTCCCTCAGGACTCTTCTTGAAACAAAAAACGATTTCCCGCTTTTTTCCAGAATTTAACCCCCATAGTCACTGCATAATATTTTCTCCTTTTCACCACTGCCAATACATTTTCCGCAAGCAATTTGCCATATATCACCTATGTTTTCTATGACTTCTGTAATATTACTTCTGAGGGCTGAGGTGGAGAATTAAATAGCTGAAAACAAAAGTTCTACATCAACATATGCCTTGAAAAGGTTGTTAACAGGCTGAGTGCCTGTTGTCCTTTGCCCACAACAACTGCTTAAGTATCATTGGCACAACCATCCTTGAAAAATAACTGCGATTTGGGATATTCCAGCAGGGTGCAACACATGACATCTGCTCTTTAAAGCAATAGTAATACATTGATTTAGTGACATTTAATAATGTACATAGTGAAAAAATAAATTAATTGCGCTCAGACTGATCTCTCAAACCTTTATGGTTTGAGAGATATAAGCTTACAAAGTTCCCCCTTCACTCCCCTTGCACTGACATCACTGTCTAGCTTACAGGAGGAGATCCCAGTCCGCACTGTCCTGTGGCTCTTCAGCAGAGCCGAAATCGCGCTATTTAAAAAGAAATACTTAATTTGAACTGTCTACAATGTGTGCTTGCAAACCAGAGAGAGTCCCATTCAGCTGTCACCTTATTTATATATATATATATATTTTTTTGTTTGTTTGTTTGTTTTTTTAAATGTTGTCCACCTTATCCTATCACTGTCCAAAAAAATAAATAAAACTGTTCAACAACAACTTCTTTCCCTAGACTCCCCCAGCATAGAGATAATAACAACAAGGTCAGCAAGGAACTTGGACCATGGAAGCCTGAATTGCACTCTGTTGATGGGCTTGCTTGATCAGCATATCTGTGAAAGATCTGAAACTTCTATATCCCTGTGCTTTGCACTAGGGGTATTTCAACCTCTGCACTGCTTGTCTGTGGGAATTCCTTGCCTGATTCTTTATTCTTTGGCACTTTTTCTTTGAGAATAGTCTTTTGTTGGCAGGAGTGCTTACATACTTTCTTATTTACTTTTAGCAACTTTTGCTAACTTTTATCAGTTTTTCAAAACTTTTAATTTTTTTTTTTTGGTTCACGGTGCCTTTAAGAATGAGCACATGTGGTGGCCATATTGGATGGAACATAGAACGCTCTTTTGGGACTTCTCTTGCCTCTCATTCTTTCTTGCCTTATCATGTGTGTTTTGGAGAATGAAGGAGGATTCTGACCTTACACACTGATTACTGAAATCTCGTGGGACACCGTCACCCCTTTATCTGGGGACGCAGTTTAGTGACTGCTGGAGAACTACCGCCATATTTGAGTCTGGAAAAGTACAGTTATTAGGAGCCCATTTTTCTAAGGCTTTTTGGCAAGGAAAGAGGTGGTCCTTGAGTGACTCTCTACCCTTTTCAGATTCTAGTTTCTACACAGATGTTGGTCTCTCCCTACTTACCACATTAATCCCTCGGAGTCAGTTAAGTAGTTTTAAGGTTTTATAAGTACTTTTATTCTATTTTTCTACTACTACTTCTATTTTTACTTTATACTTGTGGTGGTCTCCTGATTATATCCAGACCTAATGGAGCCATGGACAATTCCAAATTTTGGTGGTCTCCTGACTATGTCAGAACCTAATGGAGCCATGGACAATTCCAAGGCTGCTATCATTTCAGGGTTCCCTTTAACCCATTACTTCTCATGCCAGATTGGACTTCCTAGGAAATGTTCTGGTACTCTATGTCCCTCTTGCTCTGTGACTCCACTCAGCCTTCAGGGCCCTCACCTGCTGAACATGAGCCTCAGTCATATCCCCTCATTTATTCAAGTGGTTTTAGAGTCTTCATCCATGGTACACCCTGCTCCCCCCAAAAGGCACTTAAGTCATGATATAGAGGGTGATACCCTCAATATTGGGGATTCGTCTGCTGAGGAAAGGGAAACTGAAGCAGATGACCTGGATTCATCCTTTTCTGTTGGGTACTCTTATGAGGAAGACCCCAGAGTCTTATTTCAGCTGTCCTAGAGACACTTAAGGTATCGTAGACCTCTAATTCTAATTCCTCTTCCCCTGATATTTTAAAGAGGTGTAGGAATGAGTTTGCTATTTTTTCTGCTCACCATTCCTTAGACCAGTTAATCAAAAAGGCTCAGAAAATTCCTGACAGGAGGGGATTCCATCATCGGTGGATACCTCTTTTATAACCTTTTTCTGCTGAGGCTTTACTGCAGTGAGAAACCCCTCCCCTGCAGTAGATCTCCCAGTTTCTCGCCTTGCTAAGAATACAGCTTTGCTGCTGGCATACGCCGTGGCTCTTAAGGATCAGGAGGATAAGTGTCTGGATTCCATTTTGAAGGCAAATTGTGCAGCTCCTGGTGCCACTTTGTGCCCTACTTTTGCCAATGCATGGGTAACAAGGGCTGTGGCTCTCAGGAGGGATCAGATTTTGGATACAGTCCAAGACGATGCACTCAAGGAGGATCTGGAGTTCTTATTTCCAAGATCCTTGAAGCTAATACTTGACTTACTGAAGCAGCCTTTGATGTTGCAAAGCTTACTGCAAGGGCCTTGGCTTTCTCTGTAGCCACATATTGCACTCTGTAGCTTAAGATTCGGTTGGCTAACCTGTCTTCTAAGAAGTCTTTGGTATCCATTTTGTGGGCAAACAGCTATTTGACCTCCAACCGGAGAAGGATGTCAGTCATGCCACTGAAGGCAAGAGCACTTTGTTGCCTCAGATCACTCCTAAACGTACCTTTTTTCCAAGGCAGTCATGTGGTTTTTGTTACCCCTGCCAGTATGTGTACACACTTAGGGCTCTGCAACCCAGGTATGTTCTACCCCAAAACCCAAGCATGCTTGGCCAGGCAAGAAGCCTGTGTTGAAACCAAAAACTGATAAATCTACTTTTGCATGTCTTTTGGGGTTATGGTCCACCTCAGGCTATAGGAGGTAATTTACTTATTTTCCACGCCCATGGGCATTTCCTTTGCAGATTAATGGGTTTTGTAAGTTGTGACGGTACCAGTGGACACCCCATCTGGGTGTCTCCATCAGTCATAGCTTCCTTCCGTCTGGAACAGAAAACCTCCGCCGGTATATCACAGATTACCCCAAGCACCAGGCAAGACCAGTGTAGGGGCAAAACAAGAACAGCCTTTATTGATAAAACATGCTGCTTATATACACTTCCAGAAACTCTTAACAGGATTGGAATGTAAACAAGAGCTTGGGACAGTATTGGTACACTTGACCAATCAGGGAATGGCCTACATTTCCAGACATTCTTATCAAGATAAGAATACGAAGTAGGGCTTGAAAAAGGGGCACTTTAATTGGACCATAATGACTTCCCCTGATTGATCAAGGAAGCACAGCAGGAGTCAATCAACATTCCAATAATTCCTTAGCACAAATTACACAGACCAGACCTGGAGTATATAGTAAGCAAGCCAGAGTGCTGGGCTTAACCTTTATTTTCTCTGTACTCTGGCTCCCAACTACCAAATCCCTTTACAGGACTTAGAGTATTACACCACACACACTATTACATGATGTTACACAATGTACAACATAGTGATCGATATTTCAAATGGTATAGTCTTAAATCACTCCATCTGGTGACACCTACTTTTCCCCATGTAAATCTATGAGGGACCTTTAAACTCATCACCCTGGGTAAAATCCAATGGCTGGTGTTTTTTAAACAGGCAGGATAGTCCTCTTCCCATGACATAAGTCATTTTCAGTAGGGTACCGCATAGATTTCAAGTCCCCCAAGTCATTTCTCCATGTCAAGAGTTACTCACGTTCCCGTGCAAAGCCATCTATTTCTTCCCTGATAAACAAGTTAATATCAGTTCCTTCTTGGGAAAGATTCACAGGTTTCTATTCCAGTCTTCACATTGTCACCAAAAAAATAGCAGATGCCATCCTATTCTGGACTTGAAATGCCTTAACCATTTGTCTAGTGGAGTGTTTGTTTTTCCTTAGACATAAAGGAGTCTTATCTGCACATTGCTATCCACACAGATCATCAGAATGTCCTGTGGTTTGCATTCCAAGATTGTCATTGTCAGTTCACTACTCTTCCCTTTCCCTTCATGTTGGCGTCTGCTCCATGAGTATTCAAAAATGGCGTGTCAGCACTGATGGCTCACATCCTCTATCAAGGGATCTCTTTGACTCCTTATCTGAACAAAATTGTGCTACACGCTCCTTCAGAGGAAACATTATGCATTCAGATTAAGTCTTGTGTGCCTACTCTGGTGCAAACAGGGAAATCAGTTCTGGTTCCAAACAGGTTCTCCACTTTCCTGGTAGGAAAACCTTCTCTTCTTGAGAAGGTTTTCCTTACCAGATGACACAATTCTGTTATTGTCCCTTCAAGTGACTCATTTAGCATCGCGGAAGGTGCAGTAGTACATAAAGTTATTAGATTACCTAGTCCTCTGCTCTGGAAGCAGTCTGTTTACTCAATTTCCTATGCAGTAGCTTCAGCTGGAAATTATCAGAATTTGGTCCAGACCTCAGTGTCACTTTTTCCGTGTCACATCTCTGTGCAATAGGACTAACAATGAGCTTTGTTGGTGGATTCAGAGGCTTCACCTGTCCTTGGGATGACCACTGGTTATCCCAAATTGGACCATAGTCAAGTGGATGCCAGCTTGACAGGCTGGGGTACTACTCCAGGTCCTCAGACTGATCAGGGTCTTTAGACTAGGGCAAAGATCTCTCTGTCCATAAATGTTTTGGAGCATTAAGTGATTCGCCTAGCCATGCACCATTAGTCTCACTCCCTCCATGGATCCTCAGCTCAGATCCTCTCAGGCAATGCAACAAAGGTGGCTTACATCAACTGTTAGAGAGGGACCAGAAGTGTGGCGCTATATGCAGATGTTCGGCTTATTCTCATGTGGACAGATGCTTACGCTCCATTGAACTGCATATTACACGGGTAGACAAGTTCGTGTTAGACCTTCTCAGTCACCAGCCCCTGGATCCTGGAGATCGGGAGCTCAATCAGAGTGTAGTTGACTCAATAGATTGACTGTGCTATCTCCTGATGGTGTACCTAATAGCCTCTCAGCTGAACCACAAAGTTCCATAGGTCTGTGCCGTGCACCCGGGTCCTCTAGCTCATGCTGTAAATGAAATATTAATTCCATGGCATTTTCCTCTGGTGTATGTGTTTACTTAGATTCCCCTGATTCCAAGGCTGCCAAAGAAAATCAGGTTGGAGCTGGCTCATGTAATTCTGATTGCTCCATTCTGGACATTGGGCCAGGTTTTCAGATCTTTTCAATCTATCCGTGGCAGAGCAGTTAAGACTCCCTCTATGTCTGGACTTTTTGACTCCGGGTCCACTGTGTCATCCACAGGTGGAGAAGATGGCTTTGATGGCTTGGCTCTTGAGGCAAGCACCTTGAGAAAAAAAGTGTTTTTCTGACTCAGTCATTTCTACTCTGCTACAAGCTTGAAAGCCAGTTTCTTCCAAGGCACATCATAGGATTTGGCCCTCATTCTATAAGAGGTGAGAAGACCAGGGGGTTGCAGCCATGACCTTTTTGGCTTCCAGTTGTCTTTGCTTTTCTTTAGAATGGTCTTCAGAAAAGGCTTGGTCTTAGTTCTATTAAAGTTCAGCTTTCTGTCCTTTTTCAGAGGTGTATGTCTTACTACCTGATGTGCATTATTACTATTATTCTTTATTTATATAGCGCCAACTTATTACGCAGTGCTATACAATAGGGAATAGACATACAGAGATATTACATAGTACAAATCAAATATGGAGAACAGAAGGGTTAGAGGGTCCTGCTCATGAGAGCTTTGCAGTCTAGAGGAAGGTAGTTTGGACACAGAAGAAGTAAGTGCTATTGGATGTAAGTGCCTCCTGCCACTTGAACTTCCTGTCAGTGGGTGGGAGGGAGAAGTGCTATTACCGGTCAGTGGGTGGGAGAGAGAAGTGATATTTCACTAGTGCTGTGCATAACTTTGTAGATGGGTGGTTTATGCCTACCCTGTCTTTCGAGGTCCCACATCTATGTCGGATTTGAAACTAGTTCTTGGATTGCTTCAGAAAGCTCCCTTTAAACCACTGTCTTTGGATTCT
The DNA here is from genome assembly GCA_037306005.1 of Rhinophrynus dorsalis. NCBI lineage: Eukaryota > Metazoa > Chordata > Amphibia > Anura > Rhinophrynidae > Rhinophrynus > Rhinophrynus dorsalis. Next base: position 123,316,062 of record CM074727.1, on the reverse strand, counting down.
CTGTGTTTCTTTTTTGGATTATCTTGGCAATTGTGTAGTTTAAGCGGTAGCAGAACTTTAGGCTTTATCTTGTAGACTACATTTTTTGGTCTTCCACCATAATGTGTGGTCCTGCGGACTCCCATAGGGTTCCTCCCTAAGGCTGTTTCTGAGTATCACATCAACCAGGAAATTGTTCTTCCCTCCCTGTACAGCTCCATCTAATAGACAGATGCTCCATCTCTTGGATGGGGTTAGGTGATTTCAGTACTATGTTCATTGCACACATTTTAGGAAATCTGACTTTCTTTTTGTCATCACAGAGGGCCCTTGTGGGCCAGGTAGTGTCCAAGGTAACAATTGTTTCTTGAATTAAGGCAACCATTTGTAAGGCATATTTTCTGAGGTAGAAGCCTGCGTCATTTTGGGTTACATTACTTTCCACGAGGTCGGTGGGCACATCTTGGGCCTATAAGAATCAGGCCTTTGCTGAGCATTTGTGTAAGGCAGCAACATGATCATCTCTATACACATTTGTCAAACACTACCATCCTAATGTGCTGCCTTCAGCTGAAGCCAGTTCTGGTCGGAAGGTCCTGCAGGCTGTTGTGCGTTGGTGTCCGTTCTGATTTTATTTTGCCCAGTAACCTGTTGGTTCCTGTTCTTTGGTTTGCCTTGTTGGTGTCGACTGACACCTGAGGTTCATGCTGTACAAGTTTATTTTTCTTAGAAATGGTCTTTGTTTGGAGTGGTTTTTCTATGTCCCTCCCTGGAATCTTGGTGGATGGTTTGGTATAGCCCCCATATTTCTTGTCCTACATAGAAGGGAAGATAAAATTGAATTTTTGTGTACATACCGATAAATCCTTTTCTCTTAGTCCTTGTGGAACACAGGACTTCCCATCCAGAGAAAAAACAATGGTTCGAGTCCTGAGCAGGGTAGTTCTCTTTGTTTTTCTGGTTCAGGGGGATTCCTTTTCTTGTTCCTGCTATACTTTAAAACTGAGCATGTTCAGGCGGAGGTAAAGTAGTGCAGGCTGGTAGTCTCTACTTCAGAGACCTTTTTGTTTAAATGCCCTGGAAGAGGGAACTTCACCCTATGGGTCCTGTGGATTAAGAGAAAATGATTTATCAGTAAGTACACAAAAATCCCCTTTTGAGGTGTAATTGCAGGGATGAGATGGAGAAGACATCTTAGTGCATGTGGCAAGATGGATTTTGGTCCAGTTTGCCATGATATCTCTATGTTGGACACTTATCGAGGTTTAGCACATCCTCCCAGGACGTTAGGATTTCCTTGCTTATCGTTAGCTCTTGTCCCATTGGTGATACATGCAAATGTATTTGGGAACCAGAGGTGTTGAATAATGTACTGTTATATTTTTTCTTTGACATTCTACTTTTCTGCAGGCTTGGTTGTGTGTTCATTTTGTGGTGTATGTCTGCTTTCCCACTATTCAAAATTCAACGGTGTAGTGTAGAGCTCATTCTCTGTATGTCTCCATTGTGCTTCAGAATCTGTGAGATCTGGGGTGAAGCATCAGATCTGCTTGCTATAGCCCCAGACTTTATATCATTTACAGCAACTGAATTTAAGGGGAATTGTGAATTAGGAATAAGTAGCTCTTAATTTATCTCAACAGAAAGTGTATTTTAAACAACAACCTCATATATTATAGATGAATAGATAGATAGATAGATAGATAGATAGATAGATAGATAGATAGATAGATAGATGGATAGATAATATGCAGCTTCTTCCTTTAGGTCACAACACCCCTCCTCACATCAGACAATATGTTTCAATTGTCCTGAATGGATCATAAGGGTCAATTTTCTTTCTCATATTATTAACTGAAACAATCAGTGGTGGACTAAATAGAGATTAATGCAAAAAACTAAAGTATATAGAAATAATGAAAACTACCTAGCTAAGTCCTTAAGTTAAAGACATTAAAAGTCACTTATTACCAGGGTAAACTTTCCTTAGAAACATAGAAACATAGAATTTGACGGCAGATAAGAACCATTCGGCCCATCTAGTCTGCCCAATTTCCTACTGTGTAAAAAACACACAACCTCAAACCTTTTTTGGTCCTTGGTCTTTTCTTATGTTAAGGACCGCCTTATGCCTATCCCATGCATGCTTAAATTCTGTCACTGTATTGACATCTACCAGTTCTGCTGGTAGGCTATTCCACTTATCTACTACCCTCTCAGTGAAGTAAAACTTTCTTACATTACATTTAAACCTGTGTCCCTCTAGTTTTAGACTATGGCCTCTTGTCCTAACGTTTTTACTCTTTTGAAATATACTTTACAGGGATAGTAATACTTAAAATATAAAAAAATATGTTGTAGGGTTTATACCCTTGAGTAAAACAAGGGGACTCTCACTGCCGAAAGGGGTTTCATTCAAAAGTTATTACAGCTCAAAGTTACATTTTTTTAGGTGCAGTATCACAGTTGCCTAAAATTGTACAATAACTCTGTTGCAACACCACCCTATGGAGGTTTATGGTCAACTGACTGTCCACAGGATGGTGTAGCAACACGCCATTGTACAATTTCAGGCCATTGACCTAATAAATATCAAGCTTGAGCTTCAATAACACCTTTCAGCAGTAGGAGTACCCTTGTTTTACTCATTAAAATTATCATTACTATATATATATATATATATATATATATATATATATATATATATATATATAATTTCTGGATAGTAAGAATTGCCATCCCTTTAAAGGGTTAGTAATGGCATATATAAAGAAAAATTATTATTGTAGATATTGAAAAAATAAATTAATTGATGACAGTCCGATCTCTCAAACCTTTATGGTTTGAGAGATATAAGGTGATAAAGTCATCCCTCCCCTTTCATTGACGTCAGCGTCCAGCTGACAAAAGAAGATCCTGGTACCGGTACCGGGACCGGCAGGCAGCTCTTCAGCAGAACCGAGATATATTTATATATATAGATTTATGGTTTTCAGTATCTACAATAATACTTTTTATTTATATATGCCATTACTAACCCTTTAAATAAACTCTTCAGAGGATAAATGAGGTGGGTGAAGAGATAAACATAGTAAGTATAAGCAAATGAAGTATTTCAGAATATGCCACGGGGAATAAATCAATAAATATGTCACTGAAAAACATTCCAAAATGCTAACGCATGTGTTTACTATTTAATAAAGTCATAAAACAGTAATAATTAATACAAATTAGAGCTTCTTATTGCTTAATGTCATTTAACACTTGACAAATTGACAGCTTATCCTGTCATTAATTTTATTCATTTTTTCATCTTTATTTTAATTTTCTATTGATAAATATGTTGCTGTATGTCATTATACACTTTCTTGCCCATTTGAATGCAGAGTGCTCTTCTGCATGATATGTCTTGATTTTACCAATTTATGAAACTGAGACAATTCTTGTAGGATAATAGTATAAATCAGAGGTTCTCAACCCGTGGCCTCAGTAGCCACTAACAGGCCAGGACTTAGGAATTTATCTGCTAGAACACAAGTGTGTTGATCAGAGGCTCAGTCGTATTGATTAACTCACCTGTGCTCTCAAAAGGAAATTCTCAAATCCTGGCCTGTTAGTAGCCACTGAGGGCACGGGTTGAGAACCACTGGTATATATATCATAGACTGTATATCTCTTTGTAATGCATTCCGTACCACTCTGGCACTCAAAGGGATATTACATGATCTCGGCATGGTACTGTGTATACGGACAGGGGAGGAGCTCTGATGTACTTAAAGGGATAGTAATACTTCGTTTTATCTTTATTTTATTTTATAGGCATTAAAAAAACATGAAGAATGATATAAGTCTTATCTCTCACACCTTTATGGTTTAAGAGATATTCACAAGCAAAGTTCCCCCCCCCCCGTTCAGATCAGAAGGGAGGTGCCCAGGTAGATTGCAGAGAGGGACAATCTTCAATTAAGATAAGGGAAAAAGCTGAAAAACTTGTCAAGGGGGAAAGGGCTTTCATTGTTCTCATACAAAGAAGATTGTCCCCTGCTGTTATCTGTCTGGTCTTACAACCAGATTCCACATCTGAGAAGAGATTGCTTACACTAGGAAAAAGGGGCGGGAGGGGGAAACTTTGCTTGTGAATATCTCTTAAACCATAAAGGTTTGAGGGATAAGACTTATATCGTTCTTCATGTTTTTTAAATGCCTACAAAATAAAATAAAGTTAAAACGAAGTATTACTATCCCTTTAAGGTTTGTAGAAAAGAGTAATGGTCAGACCACAACTCAAAAAGTAGGTAGAAAGTTGTGTTTTGACACAGTTCATTCACAGTGCAAGAAACAGCACAACATCTGTCTGGAGATGCCACTACCACTGCTATATGCAGAATGCTCCTCTTAACAGAGCTAATTAAAGTTAGGTCAGAGTTCATTTGGAATCAGTGACCACATCATGAGATAACATGTCAGTTGCTCCATGTCAAACGTCTATATGTTGCAAATTAGTTGTCTAATTCTGGAAAGGCTTTTTCCATGAGGTTGCAAGAAGATTCATGGCTGATAAAATGTTAAAATAAGGTAATTTCCTGTGTGACCTAGGTAGGCCTGTTGTTTTGGGGTTTTTTGTTGTTTTCATTTTTTTGAAAAAATAAAAAATAAATAAACAAAGGGTGGAGATGAAATGTATGGTGTATGATTTGTTTTAACCCCTTAATGACCAGCGGTCGCAGGGTGTGTGGTCCTTTAAGGACCCGATAGAGAATTTTGGCGTGCCGCCCCACGTGACTGATCACGTGGGGCGGCATGCCAAACTGAGGGACTGAAAGAGATCGCTCCGGTCTTGGAGCGATCAAATTCAGTCCCCGGTATTACTCACCGCGCTCCTGCAGGAGCGCGGTGAGTAATAGTACGTGACGTACCAGGACCGTCACTGGTCCTTAAGTGCCGGACCAGCGTGACGGTCCGGGTACGTAAACGGACGCTAAGGGGTTAAAAGAGGAGTTGTCACTAAAGCAGAACTAGTAGTGGAGACATTAGCCTTTCAAAATCAGGCACTTCCTCGTCCTGCATGACTCCTCAGGACTTTCCAGCTGCACAGGGAGAGCGCGTTCACGCTCCCCTTCAAAGCTGTATTTCTCTGGTGTAGTGTTACAGCAAACTCTGTTTACAATGCTACTGAGGTTTATAGATTAAAACCCATGGTAAAACTTTGATTTCAGGTGATAGTTCTGCTTTAAAGGGATAGTAATACTTGAAAATAAGTTTATTTTATATTGTAACCCTTAAAAAAACATGAAAAATGATATAAGTCTTATCTCCCAAACCTTTATGGTTTGGGAGATATTCAGAAGTAAAGTTTCCCCTGGAGTGACATCATTGCTCCACCCTTCAGATTTGGAATCCGGTCCGGGGACCGGTTGTACCTCTCCAGAAGTGCTGAGATCACCATCTTTAAAAAGAATTTCTTAATTGGAATGGTCTACAAAGTGTGCTTTCAAGCCAGGCACACTTTGTAGATAGTTCCATTTAAGCAGTTCTTTTCAAAGATCTTGATCTCGGCACTGCTAAAGAGCTGCCGGTTGCTCTGTGGACCGAATTCCAAATCTGTCCACTAGATGGCAGACTTGGCTGAAACAGGCAGGAAAAGAGAATTTTACTATATTTTACAAGTGAATATCTTCCAAACCATAAAGGTTTGGGAGATAAGACTTATATCATTTTTCATGTTTTTTAAGGGCTACAATATAAAATAAACTTATTTTCAAGTATTACTATCCCTTTAACCAAAAGGGCTGAACCTTGAGGCCACTCAACCATATGTAACAGATATCTCTAGATATGGAACAGCTTAATGAAAAAAAAAAAAAATGATTTGGATATATTTCTTGGGGAAGGTACTATCTAGGTAAGTTATTTTGTGTGTGTGTGTATATAAATATATATATATATATATATATATATATATATATATATATATATATATATATATATATATATATACACTAGTTGAAGAGCGCATTACACAGGCCACAGTGCCACTGCCAGCCGGTCACGGGGCAGTGATGCGCAGTAGAGACTGTCCACGCCACAGCTGATATATCAGCCATGGCGCGGGCAGTCTCTACTCTGCATGACTGCAGCACACGCAGCAGTATCTACTGTCCATGACTGTGTCGTTACACACATTTTAGCAAATTATTATATAGGATAATCCTATATAATAATTGGCTAAATTGTGTGTAACGCCGCGACATGAGCAGTAGACACTGCTGCGTGTGCTGCAGTCATGAGCAGTAGAGACTGCCCGCGCCGCGGCTGATACAGAGCTGGGTGCTCCGAAGGAGTGTCCAACTCTGTATCAGCCGTGGCGCGGGCAGTCTTTACTGCGCGCGACTGCCCCGCGACCAGGTGGCAGTGGCACTGTGGCCCGTGTAACGGGCTGTTCAACTAATGAGACAATAATTGACCAACATGCTGTCTTAAGCAGTATTTTGTTGCATGATAGTTGGAGTTTTGCACCAAAATCTCATTCCCAAGGTCTTCATTATGGATTTCAGTGTACATGTATGAGGGTAACCAATGGTTTTGACAGCTTGTGATACATGTATGTTCAAACCATGTCGGTATCTAGATGAGTAATACAGTTTAAAAGTGATTGGATAAAATAAAATTTGCAGAATATTTCTGAGACTGGTAGCATAAGTTTTTTTCTGGGAGGGTGTTACTATATCATGTGAGTTGGATCTCTATGCATTTGCAGTGCATGTGCAGCAAAGTTAGACCAACTAGAAATCTGGACATGTAGAAGAATTGTGTCCCTACTCTGGGTCTTTCCACTGCCGATATGAAATTGATATGTGTGACGGATATTATTGGTCATTTTATTTAGAAAACATGTGGAATGATCCTAAATTGGTAACAGAGCCTTTGTAGCAATTTCATTTTAATTAAGAATTATGCTTCATTTCAAAAGGTCTGATTGAAGCTGTGAGACTTGGGGTAAAATCTGTTCTGTACAGAGTATTATAGGTGGAGGTGAGCTGGATCTGTAAATACAGAATGTAATCAAATTTTGATTGGTAAATACAATTTCTATCACTTTTCTAATGAGGTTTGATAGATATAAATTTTGTGTTTAAGATTTGTCAGCTGTTGTTTTTAACACTAACAGTTTTTGATAGAATCAATATTTTTCATCAGTTTGGGCAAACCAAGGCCTGATCAGGTGACCAGGGGACACCCCTTGAGATTAGAGGAAAGGAGGTTTAGACTTCAGCAGAGGAAGGAGTTTTTTACGGTAAGGTCTGTTAAATTGTGGAATTCATTGCCCAAGGAGGTGGTTATGACAGATACAATGGATACATTTAAGAGGTGATTAGACACATTTATTTCAAAAGGGAACATACAGAGTTATACTGTTTATCAGTAGGCAGATCAGGAAGGTCAGATAAAGAATAACTTAATTGGTAGCAGGAAAGCTAATTCTCAGTTACTGGAGTATGAGGAGAAGGTTAAACTTGATGTCTTCATTTAGCCTAATTTACTATGTTACCAACTCATGTATATAATGGTTGTTCCTAATATGGCAAGCTGATTGTTTAAGATAAATAATAAAACACAAAGGTGAGAGAGAGCAACAAAAGAATAAAAAATGAGACCCAAGTTATAAATGTTGGCAGAGGAGTAAAATAAACGAGCTTATATTGCTAAGATACAATTTCAATCTATCAAATGCCTTTAGGGCATCTAAAAAGAATTTTGGAAGGCATACTGTTTGCAAGCTGTGAGCCTTATGTGTATATATTGATTGAAACTCTCATCAGTCCATTTAAAAGCTGATTAAGATTGTTTAAAGATTAATGTCTTAAGGTGTTATCTAAGTGGACCAGTTTGAAAGAGAAGATGTTACTGAGAAGATGACAAATCCTTTTCAACCATTTCAGTTTCTTTTGATGTCAACTTTTTGATTTGAGGCATGATGGACCCCTGGTGGCTGTGTGAGCCTCCCATAGCATAAAAAGAAGGGAAATTAATGTGTTTTCATAAAAACAATTCTTCACATATTTTTAGAATTTTAGTTTTGAGACTTTTGTTGGATTTTGTGTCCCAAGCTGATACATTAAAACAAATCCACTTTTCTTGGCAGTTCTTGTGATACACTCTTTTAAACTGGTTATAAGACTTAGCAAGGGTCACATAAAGTAATGGAAATTAGATGTCTATTATTTGTCTTAATTTTATATTGTGCAGACTTCCTATTTTTACAAGAAATTACCATGTTTAGGTTGTTTTAATACAGATACCTCTGAGGTTTGGTGATATATGGTGGCCTTATAGATTGAGCAGAAAATCATGTATAATGTGACAAAGAAATAAATTCGGATGTGACACCTCTGATCACATTTGACATTGCAGAAGACCATACATTTGGATCAGCACAGGACAGGAGATGATATACTACAATGCACATGCAGGCTAGTAGCAAATGGAGGAAGAGTGTTGGGGGGGCCAGCAACTAGGAAAAAAGTGATAGAGGAGAATAGACACTAATAGGCATTTGCTACAGAAAGTGGATAGCACTAGAACCATGACCTCATCAATTTAATGTACAATTCAGAGTTAATGGGTGCTGTATATAAAGGCAAAATTAGGTAATTCTGGAGCTAAATTGACAACAATGGAGGGCAATAGAGGTATGGGGGGCAAGAGTGTGGTGAAAAAGGCTTTTGGGGCAAAAGAGGTATGGGGGGCAAAAGTGTGGTGAAAAAGGCATGGGGGCAAAAGGGTGGCAAAACAGGTATGGGGAGCAAGAGGGTGGTGAAAGAGGCATGGGGGGCAAAAGAGGTATGGGGGGCAAGAGGGTTGTGAAAGAGGCATTGGGGGGCAAAAGTATGGTGAAAGAGGCATGGGAGCAAAAGGGTGGCAAAACAGGTATGCGGAGCAAGAGGGTGGTGAAAGAGCCATGGGGGGCAAAAGAGGTATGGGGGGCAATAGAGGTATTGGGGGCAAGAAGGTTATGAAAGAGGCATTGGATGCAAAAGGGTGGCAAAACAGGTATGTGGAGCAAGAGGGTGGTGAAAGAGCCATGGGGGGCAAAAGAGGTATGGGGGGCAAGAGGGTTGTGATAGATGCATTGGGGGGGCAAAAGTGTGGTGAAAGAGGAATGGGGGGCAAAAGGGTGTTGAAAGAGGCATGGGGGGCAAAAGAGGTATGGGGGGCAAGAGGGTTGTGATAGATGCATTGGGGGGGCAAAAGTGTGGTGAAAGAGGAATGGGGGGCAAAAGGGTGTTGAAAGAGGCATGGGGGGCAAGAGGGTTGTAATAGATGCATTGGGGGCAAAAGTGTGGTGAAAGAGGCATGGGGGCAAAAGGGTGGCAAAACAGTTATGGGGAGCAAGAGGGTGGTGAAAGATTCATGGGGGGCAAAAGAGGTATGGGGGCAAAATTGTGGTGAAAGAGGCATTGGGGGAGCAGGAGGGTGGTGGAAGAGTCATGGAGGGCAAAAGAGGTATGGGGGCAGGAGGGTGATGGAAGGGGCAAAGGGGTGACAAAAGAGGCATGGGGCAAGAGGGTGGCGAAAAAGGCATGGGGGGGAAAGAGTAGGGAGAAAGGCAAGGGAGGTTAGAAAGAGGCAAGAGTGAGAAGAAAGAGGGAAGAGGGGCAAAGCAATGTGTTGCGTACCCCTCTGGCACTCAAAGGGTTAACATTACCCGGACCTTGGCCTGTGTACAAGGGGTTTCACACTGGTACATAATAATAAAAAAGTTAATACTTAGCATTGTGAAGTGTACCATACCAAGTGTTTACATAGGTCAAGAAAAAATATGTAATCTAGCACTTGATCTCCAAAACGCAATGAAGTCAGTCACCCCTCCAAGAGAGCCACTTATCCCAATGCAAATCACCACAAGGCTTCGTCAGGGGATATCCCTTGAAAGCACCAATGAGCACTATTGAGTATAATACTTCTCTTATTAGCTTTACTTAGCTAGCATGGGAGTTTTTGCTTAGCAGAAGGTGTCATAAAGTGGATGGAAAGTGGGCAGTACAAAGTGGGAAAGGATGAGAAGTGGGCGGGGAATAGGATGGGAAGGAGCAGAAGTGGGCAGAGTTTCATAGAAAACTCCCCACCACCAGAGAATCAACGTCTGTCCCCAGAGACCCGGTAATTTACTGCAATAACAGGAGTCTCGGGCCAGATCCATAGAATTCCAGGATATATTTATTTCTCCCTGTTCCCCTATAATGCATGCAGAGGATTTGTTCTAGAATTGCCCCTCATTTATTTTGTGAATAAGGCAATAAGGTCCAGAAAGCAAAAGATTTGCAATTCTAGATCAATCCAGCTGCACGACTGGGGACAAAATTCCCATTGATTTAAATGGGGCTTTTAACCCTTTGAGTGCCAGAGGCGAATGCAACGCATTGCAGAGCAATGCTTTGCGTACCCATCTGGCACTCAGAGGTTTAAAGTGTTAGTGATGTCCCAGAAAAAATATTTATCATTTTGTAGTGCTTAAAAGTTCAGCTATATGCAAAAAAACCATTCAAAGTTTGACGTTTACTGCTGGCAGCTATATAGCTGACAGCAGGAGATCCATGTTGACCGACATAAGGAGGTTCTGCAGCAGAGCCGCAATAATGTAATTTAAAACAAATTACTTCAATGAATTCATTCTTTTTAAATAATGCGATTGCTGCTCTGCTGCAGAGCCGCCAGTTGGTCCCTGGACAGGAATCCCCTGCGGTCAGCACAGTTCTGACGTCAGGGAAAGGGGAGGCAGGAAGGAACTTTGATAGTGAATATCTCTCAAACCATAGTGGTTTGAGAGATAGGGTTTTTTTGCATATAGCTGAACTTTTTAAAGCACTACAAAACAATAAATATTTTTTCAGGGATATTACTGTCCCTTTAACCACTTGAAGCTAGAATGTTTAGAATTGTTCCTTTTCTTTTTGGGCACAGTGCCTTAAAGCGATAGTAAAGCCTATATTAAAGTGCTGCTCTGAGTCTTCTTTAAGCTTTTTATAACACGTAGAGGTATGTTCATACCTGGGAACTCTTCAATATAGACTCCCCTAAGAAGGGAGTCTTATGCTGCCACTGGGTAAGCTAAATGACACAATGTCAATGGGGCTTAAAATAACATGAAAATATTGGAGGAATAGGCTGGGGAAGGAGGTGAAGTGGGTGGAACATGCTGGGAAGGAGGAGAAGTGGGCAGAGTTTTAATAAAAACTCCCCACAGCCAGAGAATCAGCCACTGCCCCGGAGACCCGGTAATTAACAGCTAAATCCAGAGTCTCCGGGGCAAAACCAGAGAGTTCCCAGCTATGGGTATATTTAAGTACTTACAGTTCCGTAGTTCAAAATATACTGAAGGTGAAAATATCCCCTCCCGCCCCTTCTGGCCCCCTCCGCTTAGATTTGCAATCCAGTCGCAGGACCAAACGGATGCAGCAAGGGACAATCTTCATTAGGTAAATATAAGGAAAATTCTGCCCTCCCATGATGAAGGAGGGCAGGATTTGCCTTTTCCTTACTGAAGATTGCCCCTCGCCACTCTCCATCCAGACCAGACAGAGAGGATCAGTGATGTGGCCAGAAGGGGAGGGAGGGAGATCTTTTCAGCTTAAATATCTTTTGAACTACAGAACTGTAAATACGTAATCCCTTAAAGACCGGCCGCGCTTGCTTGTGGCCTGCACTTAAGGACCACAGAGCATTTTTTTTGTCCTATCCGACGCATGGCTCCCCGAACAGTGTGCAGCTGTGCGGGGAGCCCTGAAATCCACAACGGTCCTGGCACTTCATGGGTCCTTATCGCATGTCCAACCCATGACATGACAGGTCTGTCATGGATCCTTAAGGGGTTAAACATACCACTATCCTATATAATAATTCGCTAGGATGTTTGTCAGAAGCTGTCATGCACAGTGGAAACTGCCCAAACGCACAGAATGCTGGGAGGTGTAGGAATGCTGGGAGCATTCTGTGCTTTTGGCCAGTCTCTACTGCGCATGATTGCATTGTGTGAGTGAGGCGACGCAAGAGTGCATTGCGTGAAGCAGTGAGGCAGAGGCCACTTAACCTTTTGAGTGCCAGAGGGGTACGCAACACATTGACAGCTTCCCCTGCAGTCAGCGTTCAGAGTTCAGTCAGGGAAGGGGGAGGGAGGGGGGAACTTTGAGCGCTATCATCTCTCAAACCATAAGGGTTTGAGAGATGACACTGGGGGCAATAAGTTTCTTTTTAACAAAGCTATAATATGGGGATTAGTAATTTGCAAGTATTACTATCCCTTTAAGCTATGTGGCCTAAGTTTATCAAGGGGAGAGAGAATTCTCTCTAGTTCCCATGTTATTCTAAGCAGCCCGGTTTCCCCATAATTAAAACGCACAGAAACAGGTCAGTTTCCAGCTGAAGGGGAAAAAAGCTATTTTGTTAATTTTGTTTTCCAAGGCAAACTTCCTCACTTTAACTTTGTATAAAGTGAGTCATATAAATGAAACTTTATAAGTGTGAGGTATATCCCACTTCTGTAAAAACATTACAAAGCAAACAGAGTTTTCTCAGTTTATTTAAGATGCTTTTGTTGCAAGGTGAGGTCCAGAGAAACCACTTATGTGAGACAATATCACCTTGTAATGCATTACAGCTGGGTTCTATTGACACAAAGGGGGCTTAACTGTGTAGGAATTTGCTGATTAATTTATTTTTAATGGGAGAGAAATATACCGCTACCAAAATAAACTGGTCTCTGTATGTCTATTGCCATTTTCTATTATATATGGAAAAATTAGTAGTATGCACCTTGGCTTGCCTTAATTCATATAAAGATTTGTAATTTGAACACCATGGTTCCTGTCTAAATTACTTCCATTTCTGTGTTATTTTAAGGAAGATGTTAGTAAATATAGTGCCTGGGCATGTGGATTTGTTAGGAAATTAAATTAAATTTTGATCAAATATTTAACCTTCTGAGTGCCAGTGGGGTGTGCAATGCAATCATCCTCAATGCATTGCCTTTATTCTGGTATTCGTAGCGGTTAAAGAAGCAGTAATCGTTGTTTATGAAAAAAACAGTGTTTGGACAGAGCTTTTCCTGCTGGTTACAAGAGTAATGTTATTGCTGGGAGATTTGTCATTCAAATGTTATTACAACTCATACATTATTATTATTTTTTTATTAAAATAATGCATTCTATGGGTGAGCTTGAGTTGTTGACCACAACTCTCAATAGTGAATGATAGCAATGGCACCACCTGGTGACCAGAATAGAAATGTCAGTTTAATAAAATCTCCCAGAAGTTAGAGTGCACCTGTTTATAATTGTGCGCACACACACACACACACACATATATACATTTGTACATTTATATAGATATATATAGTTTTTTAGAAAAATGTATTAACTAGATGGCAGATACAATTAAATGAGAGTACACGTTGTAGACCATTCTGATGAAGTATTTATCTTTAGATATTGTTATATCGGCGCTGCTGAACAGCCGCATGTGGTCAAGTGACCCGAATCTGCTTCTGACAGCTTTACAGCTCATCGAGCAGAAAGGGGAGGGAGTGGAGAAATTGATTTTCCTATATCTCGCAAACCATATCGGTTTGAGAGATACGAATAAGTGCAAGTACTCTCCTTTAATTGTATCTACCATATAGTTAATACTTTTTTCTGACATTACTATCCCTTTTACAGGATTCCTCAAGGAGTTTCCAGTTTAATGTATACATAGCATGTTTGTTAATGTAGCCCAAATGTATAACCTTACATTTATTTATATTAATCTGCCACTTTTCTGCCCATTCACTCACTCAGTTTCTCCAAATCTTTCTGTAGAGAAAAAACACCTTGCTCTGTATGGATTTCCTTACACAGTTTAGTGTCATTAGCAAAGATTAAGACACTACTTTCAAAACCCATTTTTAGACGATAATAAACAAATTAAAAAACATTGGGCCCAGGACTGAAGTCTACTGCACCCCACTTACAACTTTATACAAACTTGAAAAGGTTCAGTTCTCAATCCATGTACAGATAACACCTCCCAAACTAGAGCCTTATAATTGATGCAGTAACCTGTTGAGAGGCACAGTACCAAAGGCTTTTGCAAAATCCAAGTATACTACATCAACTCGGTACCCTTGTCCAAGGTACTATTTATCACTTCATATAATGCAAGTAAGTTAGTTTGGCATGATCTATTCTTCATAAAATCATGCTGACTCCTATTAATAATGCTGTTGGTCTTTACATAGTCCTGAATACTGCTAGTTAGTAACCCTTCTAATATCTTACCCACTAAAGAAGTCAAGCTCACAGGTCTATACTTTCCTGTTTTACATCTTTCCCCCTATTGAATAATGATACTACATCAGCTTTCCTCCTATCACAGGGCACTATGCTTGATTAAAGTGAATCAATAAATATTAAGTGTAATGATCTTGCTGTTACAGAACTAAGTACCCTTCGGTGAAAGTCATCAAGTCCAGGTGTTTTATATACCACTAGTGTAAAAACCCGTGCACTCAGGCCAAGGTCCGGGTGATGTTAACCCTTTGAGAGCCAGAGGGGTACGCAACGCATTGCTTTGCCCCTGGCATTTAAAGAGTTAAGCAGCCAGTCCTGCTCTGTGTCCTGCCGCCGACACAGTCATGCAATGTAGAGACTGCCCGAAAGCACAGAATGCTCCCAGCACAGAACTCCCAGCATTCCTACACCTCCTAACATTCTGTGCTCCTAGCATTCCTACACCTCCCAACATTCTGTGAGTTCGGGCAGTCTCTGTGCATGACGGCTTCTGACAAACATCCTAGCGAATTATTATATAAGATAACCATTTCCAGTCTCTTTTGAACTTTGTCCTCGCTAAGCTATGTGCATGATGGAAGAAATTTGTTGCCATTGTTGCTTCCAATGTACATACAGAAAAAAAGAATGTGTTTAAGGCCACAGTCATAGACTTATCCTCCCTAATTCACCTGTCTCTGCTTTAAGAGGACCAATAACAACCTTAAATTTTTTCGTTATGTACAAATTTGTAGAAATGTATAGGATTTTTTATGCTCTCTTTTGCAGTACTTTTCTCGTTTCCAGTTTTAGCTAGCCTAATTGCTTGTTTGCAAATTCTATAACATTCTTTATATTTTTAAATGATGCATCTGACCCTTCTGGCTTAGTTTAATAGCCTGCTTCTCATTCCTCATTTCCCTGAAAACCTGTTTATTAAGCCACATTGGTCTTATTTCTTCAGGAAATTTCAGGGCAGTTGAAATCTCTCATTATGATCACATTATGTGGCTGAGAAGTATTTTCCATTTGCAATAGAAGGAGAAGGAGAGGAGAAACAAATCAGGGGGTGCCCCTATGTAGATCAGCACATATATGCTGTATTTACCACTACCAGCACCCTTCAGGTGTCTACTCACAAAGGCAATGGCTGGGAAATAGCATATGCCAGTCCCAGCTTGAAAGCTTCTGAATTAATAACTGCCCCAGGATACAGTGTCTGGATCATTTAATCACATTATATGGCTGCTCTCTCAGAACTCACTTTCCCCAGAGGCACAAATTGGGAGACCCCAGTAGGGTAACACTATTGAAATGAGTGAATAAGGGTAATAAAGAGGTATCCTATATAATAAAAGGCCAGAAAGTTTGTCACGATTAGTGATGAGCGAGCATGCTCGGCCGAAGCTCGGTTCGGCTCGAGCATCGCTCTGCTCGGCACATGGTGGTACTCGTACGAGTACCGCATGTTCTCACCCGCCATGTTCGGGTCTCCTCCCCGCACGTTTCGCGGCTGCTGCGCAGCCAATAAACGTGCAGGGAGGCTCTGACATCAGTGTAATGCCAGCAGCCATGTTGGCTGCTGGCATTACACTGATTGGCTGGTCAGAACCCGTGATCGGGTGATGTATAGCACCTGACCAGCGAGTTCGGCTCAGTCTTAGCCAGGGAGAGATGAGGATAGGAAGGGAAAGTCAGTGTAGGGAGAAGAAAATCGAATTTGTAAAAAAAAAAGACCCAAAAGTCCTTTTTAGGACTACTGTGTGTGGGGGCAGCAGTTTATTTTGTTTGGGGGGGCAGAGATATAAAAAAAAAAACTTCACATATTCTGTTCACTGTGCCTAGCCGCAGATTAGCAGCACATTCTGTTTAGTGTGCAAAGTTGCAGATTAGAGCACATTCTGTTCAGTGTGCAAAGTTGCAGATTAGCAGCACATTCTTTTTAGTGTGCAAAGTTGCAGATTAGAGCACATTCTGTTCAGTGTGCAAAGTTGCAGATTAGCAGCACATTCTTTTTAGTGTGCAAAGTTTCAGATTAGCAGAACATTCTGTTTAGTGTGCAAAGTGTAAAATATCAAAGTCACATATTCCATTCACTGTGCGTAGCCGCAGATAAGAAGCACATTCTGTTTAGTGTGCAAAGTTGCGTATTAGGAGAACATTCTGTTAACTGTGCAAACTGTAAAATATCAAAGTCACATATTCCATTCACTGTGCGTAGCCGCAGTTAAGAAGCACATTCTGTGTAGTGTGCAAAGTTGCATATTAGGAGAACATTCTGTTAACTGTGCAAACTGTAAAATATCAAAGTCACATATTCCATTCACTGTGCGTAGCCGCAGATAAGAAGCACATTCTGTTTAGTGTGCAAAGTTGCGTATTAGGAGAACATTCTGTTAACTGTGCAAACTGTAAAATATCAAAGTCACATATTCCATTCACTGTGCCGAGCCGCAGTTAAGAAGCACATTCTGTGTAGTGTGCAAAGTTGCATATTAGGAGAACATTCTGTTAACTGTGCAAACTGTAAAATATCAAAGTCACATATTCCATTCACTGTGCGTAGCCGCAGTTAAGAAGCACATTCTGTGTAGTGTGCAAAGTTGCATATTAGGAGAACATTCTGTTAACTGTGCAAACTGTAAAATATCAAAGTCACATATTCCATTCACTGTGCGTAGCCGCAGATAAGAAGCACATTCTGTTTAGTGTGCAAAGTTGCGTATTAGGAGAACATTCTGTTAACTGTGCAAACTGTAAAATATCAAAGTCACATATTCCATTCACTGTGCCGAGCCGCAGTTAAGAAGCACATTCTGTTTAGTGTGCAAAGTTGCATATTAGGAGAACATTCTGTTTACTGTGCAAAGTTGCAGATTTGCAGCACATATTCCGTGTAATATGAAGAAGGCGGGTAAAAAGGGACGGGGAAGTGGACGTGATCCTGATAGTTCAGGGCGCGGGTCAGGACGCGTAGAAACTGTGCCTGGTGCCAGAGCACAAGACAGAAAGACATCCACCATACCTAGCTTCATGTCTCAGTTTACAGGGCGTCGCAGGACATCACTCTCGAGGTCCGACCACTGCGAACAGGTGGTCGGTTGGATGTCAGCTGATACTGCTTCCAGTCGGTTAAGCACCACCCTGTCTTCCACCAAGTCCACTCTCAGTAGCCAAGAGTCTGGTCAACATAATCCTCACCCTGATCATCCTTCCTCCCACCATAGAGGATCTGGTCAAAGAAGTGATCCCACACTGGGATATAGTGAGGAGCTCGTGTCATCACCAATCCTTAATTTGAACCTCTCTCCAAGCACGCTTGCAGCGGAACATGACATCTTGTGCCCTGATTCACAACCTCTAGAGGGTACCCAATCACAAGAAGATGACAGAGGTGAACGGCATTTAAGGTCAAAGGAAGTGGATGATGATGATGATGAGACACAGTTGCCATTAAATCAACCACTATTACTGTCTCAAGACCTTGATGAGGAGGATGATATACAGTTGTCAATGACTGAGTATGTGGTGGGATCAAGACATGAGGAGGATGATCAGAGTGAGGAAGTGGAGGAGGACTTGGTGGACGATGAGGTGACTGACCCCACCTGGGAAGGTGTAGAGCCGAGCGATGACAGCAGTCCTGAGGGTGAGCCATCTGCAGCACCGCAACAGGCTGGAAGAGGCAGTGGTGTGGCTACAGAAAGAAGGCGGACCGCACCAAACCGGCCCGCAAATGTTCCACGGAGCACCCCCTTGCGTAAATCTCCCTTGCCAAGGGGTAGGTGTTCCGCGGTATGGCGTTTTTTTAAGGAAAGTGCGGACGACAAAAGAATTGTAGTTTGCAACCTGTGCCACACCAGAATGAGCCGAGGCATGAACACTAGAAACCTCACCACCACCAGCATGATCCGACACATGGCATCCAAGCACCGTAATAAGTGGGAGGAACGCCCGGATCGCCAATCTGTGTCTGCAGGCCACACCACTGCCTCCTCTTCCCCTGTTTTCGGTGCCGGCCAATCGCCTGTCGAAGGCGCAGGCCCGCATACCTCCCGCCCTGCACCTGTACCATCTGAAGCACCATCAGCGACCACATCCACTTCCCTGTCCCAGCACAGCGTCCAAATGTCGTTACCCCAGGCATTTGAGCGCAAGCGAAAATACCCAGCCACCCACCCACAGGCCATAGCACTAACCTCACACCTTTCTAAATTACTGGCCATCGAAATGCTGCCATTTAGGCTTCTGGAGACTGAGTCCTTCCGCAGCCTGATGGCAGCAGCTGTCCCTCGGTACGCAGTCCCCAGCCGCCACTACTTTTCCCGGTGTGCCGTCCCCGACTTACACCACCATGTGTCCCGTAACATCACCCGTGCCCTGACCAACGCAGTTACTGGGAAGGTCCACTTAACGACTGACACATGGACAAGTGCTTGTGGCCAGGGACGCTACATTTCCCTGACGGCACACTGGGTGAATGTCGTGGAGGCTGGGAGCGACTCGGACCCTGGGATGGCACAGGTGCTACCCACGCCGAGGATTGCGGGCCCTACCTCCATCAGGGTTTCCGCCAGCACCTACGTTATTGGCTCCTCCTCCTCCGTTTCCACCTCCGAATTCTCTGCGCGCAGCGCCACTCACCCATCAGCCGGTAGCTGGAAGCAGTGTAGCACTGCAGTGGGGAAGCGTCAACAGGCCGTGCTGAAGCTGATCTGCCTTGGGGACAAACAGCACACGGCCTCAGAGCTGTTGCAGGGGATTAGTCACCAGACCGAGCAGTGGCTCTCGCCACTCAACCTGCAACCAGGCATGGTTGTGTGTGATAATGGGCGTAACTTGGTGGCGGCTTTGGAGCTCGGCAAGCTCACACACGTACCATGCCTAGCGCATGTATTTAATTTAGTGGTTCAGCGATTTCTAAAAACCTACCCCAATTTGCATGATCTCTTGACCAAGGTGCGCCGCGTGTGTGCACATTTCCGTAAGTCATCTACAGCTTCAGCCGGCCTGTTGAAGCTGCAGCAGCGCTTACAATTGCCAGCTCACCGGCTGCTGTGTGACGTGAGCACGCGCTGGAACTCCACCTTCCACATGTTGGCCCGGCTTTGTGAGCAGCAGAGGGCAGTAGTGGAGTACCAGCTATTACACGGTCGTCGCCTCTCCGTTCAACTTCCTGTAATCAGAAGTGAGGAGTGGGAATGGATGTCAGACCTCTGCGAGGTTTTACGCAATTTTGAGGAATCGACACAGATGGTGAGCGGCGATAACGCTATTATCAGTGTAACCATCCCACTTCTGTGTCTACTGAAACGCTCGCTGCTCACAATTAAAACCGACGCTTTGCATGTGGAAGAGGTGGAAATGCGGGAGGAAGAGCTTACACAAGGTGATAGCCAGAGCGCCCTCACTTCGTCTTCTCAGCGACAATTGGAGGAGGCGGAGGAGGAGGAGGAGGAGGAAGACACGGTTGCCTCCGCTACAGAGGGTAGCCATGGAACTTTAGTTCCATCTCTTCAGCGTGGGTGGGCAGAAGAGGAGGAAGAGGATGAGGAGATTGAGAGTCATCCTCCTGGTGAGGACAGCGAAATCTTGCCTGTTGGTACTCTGGCACACATGGCTGACTTTATGTTAGGCTGCCTTTCCCGTGACCCACGCGTTATACGCATTTTAGACAACACGGATTACTGGGTGTTCACCCTTCTGGACCCCCGCTACAAAGAGAATTTCTCATCTCTCATTCCTCCGGTGGAGAGGACAAGCAAAATGGTGCAATACCAGAAGGTTCTTGTCGAAAAATTGCTCCAAAATTTTCCATCTGACAACGCTGGCGGCAGAGTACGTGCTACCTTGGCCAACCGAGAAGGGGAGAAAAGGGGAGCACACAGCAGTTCCGACAAAGGCAGGGCAACACTCTCCAAGGCGTGGGACACCTTCATGACACCCCGCCAGCACCCTCACCCTGATGCGCAGCCTAGTGTCACAAGGAGGGAAAAGTTTTGGAAGATGGTGAAGGAGTACGTAGCAGACCGTGTCAGCGTCCTCAATGATCCCTCTGTGCCTTACAACTACTGGGTGTCCAAGCTGGACACGTGGTATGAACTGGCAGTCTACGCCTTGGAGGTGCTGGCCTGCCCTGCCGCCAGCGTTCTGTCTGAGCGGGTATTTAGTGCTGCTGGTGGCATCATAACAGATAAGCATATCCGCCTTTCCACCGAAAATGCTGATAGGTTGACACTTATAAAAATGAACAAGGCCTGTATTTCCCCTGACTTCTCCACTCCACTGGAGGAAAGCCCCGGGGGAACCTAAAGTCACTTTAGATATGTTATTTACAACGATGGGAATACTCTGTATTCCCATTCACCCCTTCCACCCAAAAAACGGGTATATGGTTGACTCTTAATCTTCTCATCCTCCTCCTCCTCTTCCATATGCCCTGTGATATAATTTTTATATAGGGCCAGCTCACCAGCGGGCCCTGTGATATAATTTTTATGTAGGGCCAGCTCACCAGCGGGCCCTGTTTGACAATTTTTGTATAGGTCAGCTCACCAGCGGGCCTTCTCATATAATGTTTTATTGGGTCAGCTCTCTAGCGGGCCCTCTCATATAATGTTTTATAGCGTCAGCTCACTAGCGGGCCTTCGCATATAATGTTTAGGATGGTCAGCTCCGCAGCAGACCCTCACCCATAATGTTTTAGATGGTCGGCTCAGCGCACGTTTCCCTCTTAATCATGGCCCCAGTTCAGAAAAATCGAGGACATTTTTGGGAGAATTTGCCTCTGCGCACGTTTCCCTCTTAATCATGGCCTCAGTTCAGAAAAATCGAGGAAATTTTTGGGAGAATTTGCCTCTGCGCACGTTTCCCTCTTAATCATGGCCTCAGTTCAGAAAAATCGAGGAAATTTTTGGGAGAATTTGCCTCTGCGCACGTTTCCCTCTTAATCATGGCCCCAGTTCAGAAAAATCGATGAAATTTTTTGCAGAATTTGCAGATGATATACAAGTAAATATACAGCAAATACTGTTTGGTAACAATTTTTCGCCTAAAGTCGTTTTTATCTTCCTTTTTGTGTGTTTTACGGTCAGTCTGTAAAAATGGCGTACTACGGGCGAAACATCGTTCCCAGCAGCGATGTTGGAGTCCAAGATGCATCCAGGCATCCTCCCTATGCTGTCCCTGAACCATTTCTGTGGTGTTTCCATCATTTTCTGCCCTTTTCCTATGGACCAGGCACCCTCCCCTCATCAGAGCAGGGGGTGCCTGGTGTAATGCTCGAGTCCTCCCATTGACTTCAATGGGGCTCGGGTGCTCGGCCGAGCACTCGAGCCTCCGGAGGCGCTCGGTCAGAGCACCCGAACACCCGAGCATTGGGGTGCTCGATCATCACTAGTCACGATGCATTCATGCGCAGTAGAGACTGTCCACGTTTGGCCAGTCTCTACAGAGCATGATTGCATTGTGTGAGTGAGGCGGCACAATCGCGTGAGGCGGTGAGGTAACGGCAGTACTCAGAGCAGGGTCGTTTAATGTTAACCCTTTGAGTGTCAGAGGGGTAAGCAATGCATTGCAAAGCAATGCTTTGAGTACCTCTCTGGCACTCAAAGGGTTAAGAGGCTGGTCATGCTCTGCGTACTGCCGTTACCTCACTGCTCCATGGCCCGTGCACACTGGCTTTTACACTAGTACAATAATAAATGGTCAGATTGATGATACCAACAGGTCTGACAAGTAGTGACGTCAAATGCTGTGATTTACCTGTGTGTTTGGAGAGGAACTGTCTTTTCTGATCTGATAATTTACTATGGGGTTTGGTTTTATGTTCACCTAAGATACTGCTCATGTGAATTTTATATTTATTTTAGAATTAAAGTGTGATTTTAAGGTCACCGGTTGTGTTGGTCCATCAATCTACTATCTGTATACGACAGCATTGATATAAATTTATAGTGTGAGTATAATGAGCGGGAAGGGAGGGTTTCCCTGCTTTGAAGATACTGCACTATTATTCAATTTTTTTGTTGTTTAAGGAACTTCGCTGATTAGATCTACACTGGGTGGTTACATATTTTTGGGTTAAAGAATACCGCCAGATCTATCTGCTTATCTACATCAGAAGATAGCTACACTGTTAATCCTAGTTTGGAACTTTCCCTTCTCTGAAGGACAGAGAGTACTGAACTGTGCACGAAGGGCATTTCTTGGTACTATAGATATCTTCCCTTCACGGTCTATGTGCATGGCACTTGTGAGCTAAAAGAGATTGCACCCTGGGTGTAGGACACCAGTCCTAGTGAGTTCTTTGCATACCCTTGCAAGCTCATGAGCCTAGTTGAGCATCTCTGACATTTTCTTTTGCATATGTAAATTGTTCTTGGGGTTGGTCACCCTAAAAGTGATGGAGGAATCCAGATGTGGATCCCTTGTTCAGAGGTGCTTAAAGGGTATCTACATCGGAAGATAGCTATATCCCAGTTTGGAACTCTCCATTCTCTGAAGGACAGTGAACACTGATCTGTGCATGAAGGGGATTCTTGGTACTGTAGATATCTTCCCTGTACGGTCTATGTGTATTTACCAGACTTTATTCTAAGTAGATGAACTGTCCTCATTAGTACCTGTCTCGGGTACATTTTTGTCTGTGTATTATATTATACTATTTGGGTTACTTCCCTTATTACGTATTTACAGAGTTTAGTGGAGAAGTATGCGCAGATTGTTTTTATTTGTGTGTTTACATTTAGTGGATTTCTGTTGTTATCTGCTGACGCTTTTACATCAGTCTTTTTCCATTTATTACTGACTGATAGATCCATTAGTCTGCTCTTTATTCCATTGTATAGGTCAGACAGGAAGGCATATGTAGAGTATCAGCCCATCTCCTATCGGCACCACTCATGTCGAGAACAGTCCAGTTGGAGGAAGGTGTGCAAACTTTCATAAACTTTAAAACTTGTTTATTAAAAATATAAAATACAATCAATGGCATTCACCCGTTAAAAATTCTATTAATGTGTTTTCACCATAATAAACAGACATGGCAAACAAGTGGTTTTACACGAACTGCAAGCCAACAGCTGTTTCGTGCTTCGCTGCACTTTCTTAAGGCAACTACAAGGACATATATATAAATACCTTGATAGGTCAAATCCTGACGAGCCTCCTAAATGATATATAAAACATACTGAGTAATGTGACGAACCAATACCTAGCATCCGACCTCCCCAAGGGGAGTGGCCAAAAAAATGGAACAATAGTTTCAATATTAGACTATAAAATGACAAGATTGTCATTAAAATACATGCAAAATAAATGGTCAGAGCTGCTCAACTAGTTTCATGAGCTTGCAAGGGTATGCAAAGAGTTTACTAGCGCTGGTGTCCTGCACCTACTGTCCTGTGAGCAAGTGGTGCCTAGAAGAATTAGCTGCATCTCACCAACAAGGCCCAATAAGGCCAAAACGTACTGGGGTTAGTTCTAGAGAAAAAAAAAAGTCACTTCCTAGTGTAATATCCTTTGTCTTAAATTGACACCTCACCACCAGCACAAGGACTGGTACTCACAAGGAAAAATGCTGGTAATACACCTATATGTTAACCAGCAATAGAGCTCAGGGGTTTTATAAGCTGTCCCTTATCCAGCTGTCAACGTGGTTGGTATCTGGCTGCTCACTGTTCACGAAGAAATCGATAGAAATCAAAAAAGAAAAACAAATAGGGGGCACCAATAGTGCCTTATCAGACAAATAATGGAACAGTGTTTAAAGGAAATTAATATCACTCAATATTCAATCATGTTCTCAATATGTGGGATTTTTAAATATACCTGTACCTAGACTTTTGTATCAAATTTAACTGTTGGAGCGGTTGCAGTTTCTTTGAAGAGAGTATCAGTGACTTACATACATCGGAGATCCATAAGAAGGACATCTAGAGAACACAATCTAATGTGTACCGAGCAAGGGCTGTAAGATACCCCTGCATGCTATATTTGCTGTGTTCATGCATAAGTGATTACACAGTCTATTTTAAATGTGAGTGATATTCATTTCCTTTAGACATTGTTCCATTATTTGTCTGATAAGGCACTATTGGCGCCCCCTATCTTAGCCAATTTTATTATTCCATCTTCTTATTTCTGGTCATCATGACCATCACTGTCATCCTACTCATCCAACACACATATTTTTGTTGATATATTGTATATATATATATATATATATATATATATATATTTTTTTTTTTTTTTTTTTTTTTTTTTTTTTTTCATAGATAATCATCATGTCATCACAGGTTTCCATATATATATATATATATATATATATATATATATATATATATATATATATATATTTATATATATATATATATATATATATATATATATATATATGGTTAATTGATAATGTTAACCTTTCAGTTGGGATTGTGTCATTTTGTTCTCATAGTGCATTGTTTTACTAAATGATTGAGCACATTTTTGATCTGGCATTGGTTGTTTCAATGAAATAGATAAACCTTAAAAATGCCCTATATATGGCACAACCCAAACAGGGGCTTGTCACAAGCTGGACCAGAGAGGCAGGTATGGAAGACAGGCCCCGGAAGTATGGCTTGTAATTAATAGTGGTGGAGCCGATGAATGCAAGCCCCAAGGAGAACAGGCAATAAAATTAACCGAAACAACAGAGCCAGAGGGAAATCCAGGAGAAAGGTCAGACAAGACAAAGGTCGGGGCAGGCAGCAACGTGGATGGTCAAGAATAGCTAGAGGTCAGGTCAGGCAGCAATGAGGATGGTAAAGAGTAGCAAGGAGTCAGGGTTGGTGGATATGTGGATGGTCAATGAAGCCAGAGGTCAGAGGAGAGTGGATAAACAGGCCAAACGTCATGGGTAGGAGGCAAGGAGAATGGTCAAAAACGAAGCCAGAATTCAATACCACTATAATCCTATATAATAATTCGCTAATTCGTGTGTAACGCCGCGACATGCGCAGTAGACACTGCTGCGCGTGCTGCAGTCATGCACAGTAGAGACTGCCCATTCCGCGGCTGATATAGAGCTGTTCGGAGCGCCAGCTCTGTATCAGCCGTGGCACGGGCAGTCTACACTGCGCGTGACTGCCCCGCGACCGGGTGGCAGTGGCACTGTGGCCCGTGTAACGGGCTGTTCAACTAGTACAATATAATAGATCACTTAGACACTTAAAGAGCACACATAGACTGAGCACCAAGCCGCCGGTGTTAAGAGGCTTTATAGAGGAGAGCTGTAACGTCACAACGCTCCACGTTAAAAAGTCGAGATGACGTTGGCTATGTCAACAGCAGTAAAATAAGCAGAGGAGAGGCTGGCGCTCATTACAGGTTAAAGCAACCACGCATACCACCATACCAACGCGGAGGCATCTGGCAGGTAGGGAAAGCACCGCATGCCCAAACCTGACAATATACAAATAATTCAGTTGCCAAATGACAAATAATCACACGTTTGCCAACATTTAAAAAAAATATCCAGGAACACTATTCCCTTGGGCAGCCATGCGACAGAGCATCACTAATGTCCACAGTACCATGCAGAGCAATGTCAACAGAAACCCTTATACAACAGATGTAGCAATGCACATCTAAAGCAGAATACACTTTACTCACACCTAAATGTCATATGAATTATTATCAATAAACAAGTCTGTCATGGGCTGAACCTTATAAACTATTAATCTTGTAATGACAAACATATGGGTTTGAAGTGTAATTTTAAATCTAGGGATAAACTCAGGGACAGCAGAATCCAGAGACAAGAATGCCCAGAAACGCTCACAAATTGCCCCACCACCTTCTCCTTGGTGTAAGAGATGTATAGAAGAAAAATGCAGTGCAGTGAAGTTAACAGATGCATCATCAAGAAATACATTCCAGAATCTTATTAGGATATCCCGTGCCCTGAAATCAAAATACGTCACTACTATTCCTATTTGTGTAGGTAAATGATTGGAAACAGGCGATAGCAGGTTTCCAAAATAACAAGCAAGGGAATTAGCAATAAAATACAAGACATAGAGAATTCACAGCACCTCATGGGTTAATAAGCATACAATCCTAAGCATGAGATACACTTATAGCAGCATGTTAAATCCTTTTCTATTTTAATATGTAATTCAGAATTTAATAATTTTAGGCACTTTACTATATAGAGATGCTTGAAATTTAAGTATACTCTATATGATTTTTTCTGAAGGCTTATATCAAAATTACCAAGCTCCGGTTAGCATTATACTGAAGTTGCTTTGGTGTGATGCGAACTGCTTCTAGCATTACAACAAGCTCCAGTTAGCATTATACTGAGGTTGCAACCTCAGTATAATGCTAACGGAGCTTGCTGTAACACTAGAAGCCGTTCAGAGCACACCAAAGGGAAGCATGAATGTGCTCCCTGAAGCAGCTGGGAGGGAGGTGGGAGGAGAAATAGGATATGCAGAAGAGCTGTGCTGTGCGCATTATGCGAAAGTGAAGAGCACAGATGCTATAATATCTTTGTAAGTACATAAAATAAAAAAAAATTAAAAAAACAGCATTCCTATTATTACTTTTATTAACAAAGCAAATGGTAACACATTTTATGTGATACATCCCCTTTAATGGTTTATTTGAATTATAAGGCAGACTAATTATTCATTTACTCGCTCAGAAAGTATTATAATACATTTGAGCGATACTAAATGATCATTTATACAATGACAGGTTTTGTCATTTATTAATATGAGGAATTAGTCGCATTAATTTATCTACTTGGAAGATATTATTAATGAATTTATAAAATTTTGACTAGAAATATTTGGAGTATATATTGTTTAAAATATATGGGAATCCATGCTTATGCAGTGAATGAAGTATACCCATATAGTTTGTTAGGTAGATCCTTGGTAAGACCTCATCTAGAATATGAAATACAGTTTGGGGCATATTCTTGAAAAAGGACATTATTGTAAAAGTATAGATACATGCCACAAAAATGGGAATGGAATATTTTAGTTATAAAGATACCTAGACATACTGTGTTTGTTAGACAGGAGACATCTAAAGGGGAATATGATTACTATTACTACAAATATATCTGAGGCCAATACAAGGCAGTCTTTGGGGAACTCCTTACTCAGAGCTGAGCAGGAAAAAAGGAGCATATTTTATATTAGAGAAATATGCTTTCAACTAAAGCAAAGGTGTGTATTTTTATACAGAAAGGACAGTAAGGATATGGAAGTTGTTATCATGGAAGGCTGTGTTGGCAGGAGATACTTTAAAAAAAGTATTAGATAGCTTTTTCACTCAGAACAATAAATAGAACTATGACAACTGGTTACAATGCAGATAGGATGTTAATCCAAGGAGATATCCGACTGGCTATTGGAGTCAGAAAGAAATTATTTTTTTACCCACTTGGGGAGTAATTGGAAATGACTTCATTTTTTTTCCTTGCTCTGGATCAACAAAACCAAGTGGGATATTGAAAAGGTTACACTTGATGGACATGTGTTTTTTCAACCTCATTGACTATGTTCCAAGCCAGTCTGGATGTGGAGAAGTTAACTTGGAGAATATTCAGAGAGGCTGCATCTAGAAATGGAGGGTCATTTTTAGGTCAGAAAGGGGCCTGGGAGGGCTATATCCCCTTACTCTTCTCCCAGTTTGCCCATGCCTAATCTGGGCACAATGGCCAGAGAGTTCCCTTGTTACGCACAAGAATTTTCAGACGATTCAAGATTTGATCTCATGACCTTTGGGAGCTTTTCAGGCTGTCAGAACTTTGAACTCATATGTTCTGAAAAGAAAATACTAACATTAAAACAGGCCATTTTTGGGAGGAAAATTTCTAAAATCAGCTTGAAGTTACAATCTGCAAAATTTTTTGAATCAGTGAATTATGGATCAGGAGATTTGTACAGCTGCAATGTAATTTAGACCATAATTAGACCATATACATTTTAAGTTAAATAAATACATGCCTACATATCTACATACAAACATATATACATAAACGGACAAAGATTTTTAGGCTGAGCTTTTTAGAACTGTGCTTGATCAATGCGTGACAGTAAAACTGATTTAATTAAACACATTGAATAATCATTGCCAAAAACAAATAATTGCAGTTGATTGTGTCTTGAAGTCATGAATGGCATGGTTTATGCATGTCAGCCTTACAAGGATGCAGCAAGATCTTGGACCTTTTATTAAATCATGTCTAGATTTTTGTACTTTTTAATATTTGCAAGACTGTTTGGATGGATGGCAGAGAGGGACAATGTTCAGTGAGGGTGCAGGGTTTTCCTTAAGCTCACAGTAAGAAGATTGTCCCTTGCTGTTATCCGTCCGGTCAAGAGACCAGATTCCATATCTGAGGGGAAGTGGCTTACACTAGGTAAAAGGGGTGGGAGGAAGATACTTTGTCATTGAATTACACTTGAACTATAACTCTGACAATATTGAAATAACACTCTCCATGGCCCAAATGCTATGAAGATTAATTGGAGCTGCTTTTATTTTGAATCATTACTATCCCTTTAAGGTCAGAGTATCAAGGTAAAGGGAAATGCAGTGGGCCCCTACATGCACTAGAACAACACAGGAAACAAATCATATCTGTTCCATGCCGTTAATCACCCATATCTTCTTTCCTCACCCCTGAATGCAAAGTCATGGCCAGTGAATACTTGACTATTGACAAGCTGGAAGACAGCAGGTAAATTAGTTATCACTACTTATTATAGGGCAGCAGAACTAATGACAGGATTCATGACTGAAGCAGAATGGACTTGAATACGTAGCTTAACCCAGGTATACAACTATGAACAGACTGCTGACCACCAAATGCAGCACGAAATCGTTGTAGACCAACAAAGTTGAATAACTAGATATAATAACACTATAGGGTGCAGTTGAATAATAAGTAAAAATGAAGAGAAACTCAGAAAAGGTGATGGATGATGCAGGAGTACAAGAATATCCACTAAAACTGCCTCAAGAAACTGGGAAGCATAAATGACTGCAACATGGCTGAGTAACAGGCACTAACAAGCAGAGACAGAGGCAGTGACAGACTGAAGGGGTGCTTGATTAAACAGGCAGAGGTCAAGGTAGGCAGCAGATAAAGGCAAGACCATAAAGAAAGACAGACTGAAGCAGTGGTTGATCAAAGCAATGCTCATACATGGGTACAGGATACAAGAATGAGTCAGTGTAAACACTTTGCATGTGCATTAAGCCATATCTGCAGTGAGTTAAAATGGGCCACAGAGTCATGTCAAGGTGTACAAACAGAACTGCCGGTTATTGTGGCACATTACTTTTTGGAATGGGTTTAAAAAAAAAGAGAAAACAAATATCATAATGCCCAACTGAGAACAGAAAGAACAGAGACATTAAAAGACAAGGATGACCAAAAATGTTTTTATCCCTTTATATCAGCGGTTCTCAACCTTTCTAGTGCCAACCCTTTGATAAAATTTCCCAAGCTGTGGCGACCCCTAACAGTAAAATTATTTTTGTTGCTCCTTCATCGCTGTAATTTTGCTACTGTTATGAATCTAAATATAAATATTTGATGGTTTTAGGCGACCCCTGGCAAATCGTCATTCGACCCCCAAAGGGGTCCCGACCCACAGGTTGAGAACCACTGTTTTATATAAATGTTGTCCTGATGTGCAAAAATTGTGTGTTTTAGGGGGATACTGTTTAAACCTTTAAACACGCTTTCTTCTTTAATTGTTCCCTTTGTCATTTTGCTGACATCAGTTAACATGGCAGTGTATTTTCATAGTCCTGTCCCTTGGTGAGATGGAACTTGTGGTGGTCTGGGAGAGAGAGAAGCACAAGGGACTAATTTCCTCTCGTTGTGCATTCATGTAAATTCACTTCCTCTGTTTTACTCTTGGTGTAATGTAGTTTGATTCTAGTGTTATATATTACCCTTGATAGTAAAGCAGATGCATCAATTGCAACTCGTCATTGCAGACCCTGGATGTCACAGCCTCTGTTACCAATCCTGCCTTTCATAGTTCTCTGTCAGTGGGATGTATAGCACCAATGAATAGGGTGACCACGTGTCCCGGAATGCCCGGGACTGTCCCTTAATTTTGCCCTGTGTCCCGCGTCCCGAATCATACCTGCCCGGGACAATAAAGAGTCCCGGAATCAGAGTCTCAGTAAGTATCAGCCCTGTTCTGTGCATCCTGTTCTGCACGGTGCTGTCAGGTAAGCTGAGCTCAGTCACAGCCTATGCACGCTGCACGCACCACCACACCAGCCAATCAATGAAGGGAGAGGATTTGCACAATGTTCCTCTCCCAATGGCCATTGGCTGGCTGGTCTGTGTGCGTGTGAAGTCAGGTTCGCACTAGCACGCATGCTGTCATGAGTGGTGAGAGTGAGTGAGTGAGTAGTATGAGTGAGCAGAGCCAGAGAGTGACTGTGTCTGGAGCAGTGTCTGGAGCAGTGAGGCAGACTAGATGCGGAAAGTTGCTACAGAAGAGGAGAGAGCTTGGAAGAGTGAAAGTCTGCAGACTCTGACTGAGTCCCGACTCCCGCGGCTGACTGAGTGGCTCCCACCGGCTGGCAGGCGACAGCGCTGACAGTGACTTCCTCCTGACAGAGTAAGTGTAAGTTAATAACAATCAGGGTGACCACATGTCCCGGAATGGCAGACTGGAAATGTGGTCACCCTACCAATGAAGTATGCATCCCCACAATAGAAAACCCCTGGCCTTTTGTCATGATTCTGTTTATCCACTGGATATCAGCTCTGAATAATCTTACGCTTCCTGCACACACTGGTTGTCTATAATGTTATCCATGCCACTAACAGAAAAATGCAGCATGCACAGAGTATAAAAGATTATAAAAAGTGTGTTACATACAGGTCCACCTAATCTATTATGTTCTTAGCAAGCTGTCTGTCAGAAGCAGGGATAACATGAAAGTGCTACCAATCCCCCAATAAATGTCTGATTCCTGAAATGTCTCTTGTCTGCATGCATACCTGTTAGGAGACTGTTCTGTCCCTGTGCAATGTAGTGCAATGGCCATGCATTTAGTCCTGGGGCTGTTGGTGCAGAATATGCACCAGCTCCTTTAGAAAGATGTTGTAAGGAACAAGATTCCAGTGAACAGCAAATATACACATTAAGGTTGCTTTAAAAAGAAGAACTGATGTAACCTTGGAGAAGATCAACGGTACCATATAGAACAATGCACTAGAGATTTCTTTAACATTCAAGGGGTTAAATTTCTTTTTTCTATCCATGGGAATTTTTAGTTTTTCCCTAAGAGGAAGTTGGTTTTGCCTGTAATTGTTCCCATTCTTCTTATTAACCCCTTAAGGACCAACCTAGCTACCGTGAAGCCGGCACTTAAGGACCACGGTGCTTTTTTTTTCTTCTGGAAAGAGAATCGGGGGTCCCCAAACAGTGTGCAGCCGCGTGGGGACCCCTGAATTCCATGACTTGCATATAAGTAATGGGTTCTTACTGTAAGTTTTCCCATGACTTCTATGTATGTCACGGGTCCTTAAGGGGTTAAATCAGCCTCATTATACATAAAGAAATTGTAACCCTTTTCAGACTTTTTAAAGGAGCAGTAAACTTTTTTATGAAAAAATATATATTGTAGGGAGTTTCCTTTTGAGTAAAATAAGGGTATTCTAACAGCTGAGAGATGCATATTTCCAGAGATATAACAATTTAAACTCATGTTTTTTTGTTTTGTTTTACATTAGTAGTGCCCTCTAGTAGTCCAGTTCCAGTTTGTTATTCTGATACATTCTAATGGAGAGAAAAGTCAGTGATATACAGTTCTCCATAGAATGTGATAGAAACTGCTGAGTCATTTCCTGTCAGAACTATCAGGAAGTAAACACCAGTAAATCCACTTCCTGGTTATTTGAACTGTTATACATTTTGAATAAAACAACTGACAGCAATGGGGGTGCCCTTGTTTTACTCAGCAGGAAAAGCTCTATTAAGTAAGTTTTCATAAAAAAATAGTTTACTGCTCCCTTCAGTACATATTAAAGTGTTAGTAATGTCCCAACAAAAATATTAATCATTTTTCATACCTCCCAAGTGTCCCTCTTAAGGAGGGACAGTGCCTCTTTTAGACCCAAATCCCTCAGTCCCTCTTTCCCACCCTGATGTCCCTCTTTTTTAAGATCAGACTGTATGGTGTGTATATAAGTGTATCATATTGCTCTACAGCAATAAATCTCACATTAATGTTTGTTTAAACATCAGTATATGTGTTTATAAATTAGTCTGAGTAAATAAAATACTAAGGTCTTGGTATAAGTCATTTATTAGATTACACAAGGAGGTGTCAGTAGGTCATGAAATACCCTAAAAATTATTGGAAATGCCCTGCCCACCAGCCACGCCCCCAACAACACCCCCTAAACCTAGGGTTGCCACCCAGCCGGTATTTTACCGGCAGGCCGGTAAAAAATTGGCTTCTGTCCAACGTTAAGTCTATGGAGGGAATGCCATGGCCGGTATTTTTTTGAAGAAAAGGTGGCAACCCTACCTAAACCACGTGTCCCTCATTGGCAATTTGAAATGTTGGGATGTATGGTTTTGTAGTCCTTAAAAAGTTAAACTGAATGCAAAACTCCATATCTCTCAAACCGCTATAGTTTGAGAGATATTCCCATTGAAAGTTTGATGTTTCTTTCTATCAGCTATAAAGCTGACAGCAGGAGATCCGTGTCAGCCGACACGATGAGGCTCTGCAGCAGAGTGGCAATAGAGTTATTTAAAACAAATTACTTCTTTGGAATGGTCTACAAAGTGTGCATGCAAACCAGGCACACTTTGTAGACCATTCCAATGAAGTCATTCATTTTAAATAACGCGATTTCGGCTCTGCTGCAGAGCCGCTACTTGGTCCCCGGACAGGATTCCCCTGCAGTCAGCAGAGCGGTGACGTCAGGGAAAGGGGAGGGAGGGGGGAACTTTGACAGTGAATATCTCTCAAACCATAGCAGTGTGAGGGATAGGGTTCAGTTAAACTTTTTCAGCCCTACAAAATGATACATGTTTTTTTCTGGGACATTACTGTCCCTTTAAGTACCATCAAATTCTCTATAATATATTTATTATTTTCACCTTCACCTATTATTTTACACTATATTCCTTACAGTGAGTTCCCTGGACCTCTGTTTCCAGAGAGTTGTCTGGCCAGTAGACCATCAAAGGAGGATGTAATACAATGTTGCACTATCCCTGTAGCACTGTGAGATTTGTGTGCTACCTCGTTTACATTGTCTTTTTTATATTGCATCACCTTGACAGTTTTTGACAGAAAAGACTCTATAAACAGATCCAGGGAGCTCATTGTCAGTTACTTTGTATACGGATGAAAGATAAGTAAAAGGGCTGTTGGACCTTAAATATTATGGACTTGCAGAATTCAGACTTGCAGAAGTCAAAATATAGTGTTACTGTTCCTTCCAATTAAGGCAGGGGTCATCAGTCCAGGAAGCTGCTGCCAGAGAATGTTTCATGCTGCAGGCTCATAATAGCTATGGCAGGGAACACTGAAGTGAGAGTCAGCCCAGCGGATCAGGAATCAAAGCTGACGAACTGCAACTCTAAGGTATGTGGGTATTGTTTTAATGGACTAGTTAACTCAATGGGCGCTATACAAGTCATCATACCTATGTCACTTAAAGGGATAGTAATGTTTCATAATAAAAGCAGCTCTAATTAATCATCATAGTATTTGGACTTTGGAGAGTGTTATTTCAGTTCTGTCAGAGTTGTTGTTCAAGAGTAATTCAATGACAAAGTCTCCCCCTCCCACCCCTTTTACTGATGTAACATTGCTCAGCCAGTGCAGAAGGGAGGTGCCCAGGTAGACTGCAGAGAGGGACAATCTTCAATTAAGATAAGGGAAAAACCTGAAAAGCTTGTCAAGGGGGGCAGGGCTTTCATTGTTCTCATAGGAAGAAGATTGTCCCCTGCTGTTATCTGTCTGGTCTATGGACTGGATTCCACATCTGAGAAGAGATGACTTACACTAGGTAAAAGGGGCGGGAGGGGAAACTTTGCTTGTGAATATCTCTCAAACCATAAAGGTTTGAGAGATAAGACTTATATCGTTCTTCATGTTTTTTTAATGCCTACAAAATAAAATAAAGTTAAAACGAAGTAATACTATCCCTTTAAGGGGGTTAAGTGGCTCACGCAATAGATAACTAAGTTCATTTCTGTCACATAATCCCTTAGATACCATATGTCTCAATAATTTTGCAATGCTGTACTTTGGGTGTGTCACCTAAGGGGCTAATATATAGAGTTTAAGCTATTTGGTGGCTCACATCACAGAGCACACATAGATGTGTGATGTAATAGTCATTTAACTACGTAGCTTCCATTGAGTTCTCCAAAACTTTACAGGGCACTGCTTTGGATTCTTGTATGGTCTCTAAAGTCTTAAGGGGATAGTAATGTCTATATTAAAGTGCAGCTCTGAGTCTTTGAGATGTTTTTATAGTGCTATGTTTAATTAATTACAGTTTTGCAGTTCAAAAGATATTCGAGTGGAAAGGATCCCCCTCCCACCCCTTCTGGATGCCTCCCCTTAGAGAAGCAATCCGGTCATGGGACCGGATGGATGCAGCGAGGGTCAATCTTCACACAGTAAGTAGAAAAAAATCCCTTCCCCCCTTGAAGACTGTCCCTTGCCGAGCTCCATCCAGACCACACTTAGAGGAAGCGTGATACAGGGGTAGGGTTGAGAGGGGGATACTTTCAGCTTGAATATCTTTTGAACTACAGAACTGTAAGTAAACATAACGCTATGTGTTATAAAAAACATATAGAAGACTTGAAACTGCACTTTAAAGGGGAACATTCACATAAAAAACAAAAATTACCACTTGTTTAATCACATAAGACCAGGCCTGGTGCAAGGATTTTTGCCACCCTAGGCAAAACCTAATTTTGCCTCCCCTTGGCTCCACCCCTTGTGCCCTAACCATTTATGCCCCGCCTCTGTATGTGTTTAAGTGTCAGTGTGTTCCCTATATGTGTCAGTTTGCGAGTGTGTTCTCTATATGTGTATGTGTGTGTCAGTATGTGTTCCCTGTATGTATATAAGTGAGTCAGTGTGTGTGAGTCTCTGTAAGGATATCAGTGTGTAAGTATGTGTGTGTGTTTCTCTATATGTGTATCAGTGTGACAGAGTGTATGTTCTCTATATGTGACTCTCCCCCTCTTGACTGTTGACCCCCCCTTTGACTCTCTCTCTCCGTCTGACTCTTGATCCCCCTCTTGACTGCTGATCCCCCCATTCACTCTCTCTCTTCCCCGGTCTGACTCTTGATCCCCCTTTTGACTGCTGATCCCCCCTTTCACGCTCTCTCTCCCAGTCTGACTCTTGATCCCTCTCCTGACTGCTGATCCCCCCTTTGACTCTCTCTCTCCCCTTCTATTTATCCCCTCTTGACCCCTCTTCCACTTAGTCTTCCCCGTGCACTCTCTTCCCAGTGAGTACGTTTCAGTGCTCTTGTCTGGCTTTTATTAACCTTTTCAGTGCCAGAGGGGTATACAACGCATTGCAAAGCTATGAGTTGTGTACCCCTCTGGCACTGAAAGGGTTAATGTTAATATCTGTTATCGCTGTGCTACATTAAAAAAAAATTGCCAGCCAAGGGAGGGCACCGAAACATACGATTTTTGTTTTTTTTTACTTCAGCAGTCTGGTGTAAGCGGCGGCGGGGGCCGATGCACCCTCAGAGAATGTGCGCCCTAGGCCGGCGCCTACCTCGCCTATAGGTGTCGCCGGCCCTGCATAAGACGTATTAGGAAACTTGCTTTGTTTTAGTTTTTTTAACATAGTTTTTAAGATCTTTCACTTACAAGTTTTGTACTTCCGCATAGTACGACATGATGCATCTGCGGCACTGCTCTCAGGACTTCCCAGCAGCATGTCATTCTCCTCCCACCTCCCTCCAGGAGCGCGTTCACGCTTCACTTCGGTGTGCTGTGAACGGCTCCTAATGGTACAGCAAGAAGCAATTAGCATTATACTGAGGTTGCAATCAGGTAAAAAGTATACAAAAAGTACCGGTGAGCTGTGCTCGGGTATATAAAGGATTAAAGAAAATATATATTTTTTATTCTCTTATTTTCCTTCCCTCCTGTGTGTGGATGTTGACTGAAAAAGGAGATCCACCCATGTGTAGCTCTGTTTCATAATTGCCTGGCTCACGATTGAAAGAATCAGGAGTTAGAACAGAAGCAGGAGTCTGAAATGTATAGATCACTGTGGTCCAGGTAATTTCAAGGGAATTGGTTTGGTAATTGTAGAGAGTAATTTCAGCTCAGGCTGTGTTTTTAAGCAGTTTAGAAAAGCAAATGTACTCACCACACATATTTAAACCTGGTGTATTTGAGCTAAGAGTGTGAGTTTATAATAATACTTGAATTGTAGAGCTAGAAGCATGAGTGCTAGCAGGTTAGGGGTCTCATGTAGTGCACATCTTATCACATGTTTGAACAAATGGAGCAGTTATTCCAAGGGGCATATAGCAAGTGTGAGCATATTCGTTTTTTTGAATATAAGATAATGAGCTGGAAAGAAATATTGAAACACAGTGTGATATTGGATATTTGGAAAGGAGCTTGGAGCTCACTGAGCAGGTATTATGTGGGGTTAATGGTGAAGAGGGTGGCGTTGTAGATGAGTACTGGCAGGTAGGCAGCTGGGAATCAGTAAGGAGAGGAGGAAGTGGGCAAAGGAAGAGGAAGGTCAGCTTTGAGCTGACTCAAACCAACAGATTTGCAAGATGGAGTTCAGATGATGGTGATGGCTTGGAATTGACACTAAGGGTGAGGGATGATTCTTTTAGCAGCCAGGGGAACAGTCCTTCTTCCAGTTTAGATGGGATGCAGAGTAGTGATGATCGAGCACCCCAATGCTCGGGTGTTCGGGTGCTCTGGCCGAGCACCCCCGGAGGCTCGAGTGCTCGGCCGAGCACCCGAGCCCCATTGAAGTCAATGGGAGGACTCGAGCATTACACCAGGCACCCCCTGCTCTGATGAGGGGAGGGTGCCTGGTCCATAGGAAAAGGGCAGAAAATGATGGAAACACCACAGAAATGGTTCAGGGACAGCATAGGGAGGATGTCTGGATGCATCTTGGACTCCAACGTCGCTGCTGGGAACGATGTTTCGCCCGTAGTATGCCATTTTTACAGACTGACCGTAAAACACACAAAAAGGAAGATAAAAACGACTTTAGGCGAAAAATTGTTACCAAACAGTATTTGCTGTATATTTACTTGTATATCATCTGCAAATTCTGCAAAAAATTTCATCGATTTTTCGGAACTGGGGCCATGATTAAGAGGGAAACGTGCGCAGAGACAAATTCTGCAAAAAATTTCCTCGATTTTTCTGAACTGGGGCCATGATTAAGAGGGAAACGTGCGCTGAGCCGACCATCTAAAACATTATGGGTGAGGGTCTGCTGCGGAGCTGACCATCCTAAACATTATATGCGAAGGCCCACTAGTGAGCTGACGCTATAAAACATTATATGAGAGGGCCCGCTAGAGAGCTGAGCCAATAAAACATTATATAAGAAGGCCCGCTGGTGAGCTGACCTATACAAAAAGTTGTCAAACAGGGCCCGCTGGTGAGCTGGCCCTATATAAAAATTATATCACAGGGCCCACTGGTGAGCTGGCCCTATATAAAAATTATATCACAGGGTATATGGAAGAGAGTCAACCATATACCCGTTTTTTGGGTGGAAGGGGTGAATGGGAATACAGAGTATTCCCATCATTGTAAATAACATATATAAAGTCACTTTATGTTCACCCGGGGCTTTCCTCCAGTGGAGTGGAGAAGTCAGGGGAAATCCAGGCCTTGTTCATTTTTATAAGTGTCAACCTATCAGCATTTTCGGTGGAAAGGCGGATACGCTTATCTGTTATGATGCCACCAGCAGCACTAAATACCCGCTCAGACAGAACGCTGGCGGCAGGGCAGGCCAGCACCTCCAAGGCGTAGAGTGCCAGTTCATACCACGTGTCCAGCTTGGACACCCAGTAGTTGTAAGGCACAGAGGGATCATTGAGGACGCTGACACGGTCTGCTACGTACTCCTTCACCATCTTCCAAAACTAGGCTGCGCATCAGGGTGAGGGTGCTGGCGGGGTGTCATGAAGGTGTCCCACGCCTTGGAGAGTGTTGCCCTGCCTTTGTCGGAACTGCTGTGTGCTCCCCTTTTCTCCCCTTCTCGGTTGGCCAAGGTAGCACGTACTCTGCCGCCAGCGTTGTCAGATGGAAAATTTTGGAGCAATTTTTCGACAAGAACCTTCTGGTATTGCACCATTTTGCTTGTCCTCTCCACCGGAGGAATGAGAGATGAGAAATTCTCTTTGTAGCGGGGGTCCAGAAGGGTGAACACCCAGTAATCCGTGTTGTCTAAAATGCGTATAACGCGTGGGTCACGGGAAAGGCAGCCTAACATAAAGTCAGCCATGTGTGCCAGAGTACCAACAGGCAAGATTTCGCTGTCCTCACCAGGAGGATGACTCTCAATCTCCTCATCCTCTTCCTCCTCTTCTGCCCACCCACGCTGAAGAGATGGAACTAAAGTTCCATGGCTACCCTCTGTAGCGGAGGCAACCGTGTCTTCCTCCTCCTCCTCCTCCTCCTCCGCCTCCTCCAATTGTCGCTGAGAAGACGAAGTGAGGGTGCTCTGGCTATCACCTTGTGTAAGCTCTTCCTCCCGCATTTCCACCTCTTCCACATGCAAAGCGTCGGTTTTAATTGTGAGCAGCGAGCGTTTCAGTAGACACAGAAGTGGGATGGTTACACTGATAATAGCGTTATCGCCGCTCACCATCTCTGTCGATTCCTCAAAATTGCGTAAAACCTCACAGAGGTCTGACATCCATTCCCACTCCTCACTTCTGATTAGAGGAAGTTGAACGGAGAGGCGACGACCGTGTAACAGCTGGTACTCCACTACTGCCCTCTGCTGCTCACAAAGCCGGGCCAACATGTGGAAGGTGGAGTTCCAGCCCGTGCTCACGTCACACAGCAGCCAGTGAGCTGGCAATTGTAAGCGCTGCTGCAGCTTCAACAGGCCGGCTGAAGCTGTTGATGACTTATGGAAATGTGCACACACGCGGCGCACCTTGGTCAAGAGATCATGCAAATTGGGGTAGGTTTTTAGAAATCGCTGAACCACTAAATTAAATACATGCGCTAGGCATGGTATGTGTGTGAGCTTGCCGAGCTCCAAAGCCGCCACCAAGTTACACCCATTATCACACACAACCATGCCTGGTTGCAGGATGAGTGGCGAGAGCCACTGCTCGGTCTGGTGACTAATCCCCTGCAACAGCTCTGAGGCCGTGTGCTGTTTGTCCCCAAGGCAGATCAGCTTCAGCACGGCCTGTTGACGCTTCCCCACTGCAGTGCTACACTGCTTCCAGCTACCGGCTGATGGGTGAGTGGCGCCGCGCGCAGAGAATTCGGAGGTGGAAACGGAGGAGGAGGAGCCAATAACGTAGGTGCTGGCGGAAACCCTGATGGAGGTAGGGCCCGCAATCCTCGGCGTGGGTAGCACCTGTGCCATCCCAGGGTCCGAGTCGCTCCCAGCCTCCACGACATTCACCCAGTGTGCCGTCAGGGAAATGTAGCGTCCCTGGCCACAAGCACTTGTCCATGTGTCAGTCGTTAAGTGGACCTTCCCAGTAACTGCGTTGGTCAGGGCACGGGTGATGTTACGGGACACATGGTGGTGTAAGGCGGGGACGGCACACCGGGAAAAGTAGTGGCGGCTGGGGACTGCGTACCGAGGGACAGCTGCTGCCATCAGGCTGCGGAAGGACTCAGTCTCCACAAGCCTAAATGGCAGCATTTCGATGGCCAGTAATTTGGAAAGGTGTGAGGATAGTGCTATGGCCTGTGGGTGGGTGGCTGGGTATTTTCGCTTGCGCTCAAATGCCTGGGGTAACGACATTTGGATGCTGCGCTGGGACAGGGAAGTGGATGTGGTCGCTGATGGTGCTTCAGATGGTACAGGTGCAGGGCGGGAGGTATGCGGGCCTGCGCCTTCGACAGGCGATTGGCCGGCACCGAAAACAGGGGAAGAGGAGGCAGTGGTGTGGCCTGCAGACACAGATTGGCGATCCGGGCGTTCCTCCCACTTATTACGGTGCTTGGATGCCATGTGTCGGATCATGCTGGTGGTGGTGAGGTTTCTAGTGTTCATGCCTTGGCTCATTCTGGTGTGGCACAGGTTGCAAACTACAATTTTTTTGTCGTCCGCACTTTCCTTAAAAAAACGCCATACCGCGGAACACCTAGCCCTTGGCAAGGGAGATTTACGCAAGGGGGTGCTCCGTGGAACATTTGCGGGCCGGTTTGGTGCGGTCCGCCTTCTTTCTGTAGCCACACCACTGCCTCTTCCAGCCTGTTGCGGTGCTGCAGATGGCTCACCCTCAGGACTGCTGTCATCGCTCGGCTCTCCACCTTCCCAGGTGGGGTCAGTCACCTCATCGTCCACCAAGTCCTCCTCCACTTCCTCACTCTGATCATCCTCCTCATTTCTTGATCCCACCACATACTCAGTCATTGACAACTGTGTATCATCCTCCTCATCAAGGTCTTGAGACAGTAATAGTGGTTGATTTGATGGCAACTGTGTCTCATCATCATCATCCACTTCCTTTGACCTTAAATGCCGTTCCCCTCTGTCATCTTCTTGTGATTGGGTACCCTCTACAGGTTGTGAATCAGGGCACAAGATGTCATGTTCCTCTGCAAGCGTGCTTGGAGAGAGGTTCAAATGAAGGATTGGTGATGAGACGAGCTCCTCACTATATCCCAGTGTGGGATCACTTCTTTGGCCAGACCCTCTATGGTGGGAGGAAGGATGATCAGGGTGAGGATTATGTTGACCAGACTCTTGGCTACTGAGAGTGGACTTGGTGGAAGACAGGGTGGTGCTTAACCGACTGGAAGCAGTATCAGCTGAAATCCAACCGACCACCTGTTCGCAGTGGTCTGACCTCGAGAGTGATGTCCTGCGACGCCCTGTAAACTGAGACATGAAGCTAGGTATGGTGGATGTCTTTCTTTCTTGTGCTCTGGCACCAGGCACAGTTTCTACGCGTCCTGACCCGCTCCCTGAACTATCAGGATCACGTCCACTTCCCCGTCCCTTTTTACCCGCCTTCTTCATATTACACGGAATATGTGCTGCTAATCTGCAACTTTGCACACTAAACAGAATGTGCTGCTAATCTGCAACTTTGCACACTAAACAGAATGTGCTGCTTATCTGCGGCTAGGCACAGTGAACGGAATATGTGACGTTTATTTTTTACACTTTGCACACTAAACAGAATGTGCTGCTAATCTGCAACTTTGCACCCTAAACAGAATGTGCTGCTAATCTGCGGCTAGGCACAGTGAAAGGAATATGTGACGTTTATTTTTTACACTTTCCACACTAAACAGAATGTGCTGCTAATCTGCAACTTTGCACACTAAACAGAATGTACTGCTTATCTGCGGCTAGGCACAGTGAACGGAATATGTGACGTTTATTTTTTACACTTTGCACACTAAACAGAATGTGCTGCTAATCTGCAACTTTGCACACTAAACAGAATGTGCTGCTAATCTGCGGCTAGGCACAGTGAAAGGAATATGTGACGTTTATTTTTTACACTTTCCACACTAAACAGAATGTGCTGCTAATCTGCAACTTTGCACACTAAACAGAATGTGCTGCTAATCTGCGGCTAGGCACAGTGAAAGGAATATGTGACGTTTATTTTTTACACTTTCCACACTAAACAGAATGTGCTGCTAATCTGCAACTTTGCACACTAAACAGAATGTGCTGCTAATCTGCGGCTAGGCACAGTGAAAGGAATATGTGACGTTTATTTTTTACACTTTCCACACTAAACAGAATGTGCTGCTAATCTGCAACTTTGCACACTAAACAGAATGTGCTGCTTATCTGCGGCTAGGCACAGTGAACGGAATATGTGACGTTTATTTTTTACACTTTGCATACTAAACAGAATGTGCTGCTAATCTGCAACTTTGCACACTAAACAGAATGTGCTGCTAATCTGCGGCTAGGCACAGTGAAAGGAATATGTGACGTTTATTTTTTACACTTTCCACACTAAACAGAATGTGCTGCTAATCTGAAACTTTGCACACTAAACAGAATGTGCTGCTTATCTGCGGCTAGGCACAGTGAAAGGAATATGTGACGTTT
This sequence comes from Rhinophrynus dorsalis, assembly GCA_037306005.1. Taxonomy (NCBI): domain Eukaryota; kingdom Metazoa; phylum Chordata; class Amphibia; order Anura; family Rhinophrynidae; genus Rhinophrynus; species Rhinophrynus dorsalis. Next base: position 123,273,466 of record CM074727.1, on the reverse strand, counting down.
ATTTTTTACACTTTGCACACTAAACAGAATGTGCTGCTAATCTGCAACTTTGCACACTAAACAGAATGTGCTGCTAATCTGCGGCTAGGCACAGTGAAAGGAATATGTGACGTTTATTTTTTACACTTTCCACACTAAACAGAATGTGCTGCTAATCTGCAACTTTGCACACTAAACAGAATGTGCTGCTTATCTGCGGCTAGGCACAGTGAACGGAATATGTGACGTTTATTTTTTACACTTTGCACACTAAACAGAATGTGCTGCTAATCTGCAACTTTGCACACTAAACAGAATGTGCTGCTAATCTTCGGCTAGGCACAGTGAAAGGAATATGTGACGTTTATTTTTTACACTTTCCACACTAAACAGAATGTGCTGCTAATCTGCAACTTTGCACACTAAACAGAATGTGCTGCTAATCTGCGGCTAGGCACAGTGAAAGGAATATGTGACGTTTATTTTTTACACTTTCCACACTAAACAGAATGTGCTGCTAATCTGCAACTTTGCACACTAAACAGAATGTGCTGCTAATCTGCGGCTAGGCACAGTGAAAGGAATATGTGACGTTTATTTTTTACACTTTCCACACTAAACAGAATGTGCTGCTAATCTGCAACTTTGCACACTAAACAGAATGTGCTGCTAATCTGCGGCTAGGCACAGTGAAAGGAATATGTGACGTTTATTTTTTACACTTTCCACACTAAACAGAATGTGCTGCTAATCTGCAACTTTGCACACTAAACAGAATGTGCTGCTAATCTGCGGCTAGGCACAGTGAACGGAATATGTGACGTTTATTTTTTACACTTTCCACACTAAACAGAATGTGCTGCTAATCTGCAACTTTGCACACTAAACAGAATGTGCTGCTAATCTGCAACTTAGCACACTAAAAAGAATGTGCTGCTAATCTGCAACTTTGCACACTAAACAGAATGTGCTGCTAATCTGCAACTTTGCACACTAAACAGAATGTGCTGCTAATCTGCGGCTAGGCACAGTGAACAGAATATGTGACTTTTTTTTTTAAATCTCTGCCCCCCCAAACAAAATATAACTGCTGCCCCCACACACAATAGTCCTAAAAAGGACTTTTGGGTCTTTATATGTTGTTCAAACACACTTTTCTTCTCCCTACACTGACTTTCCCTTCCTATCCTCATCTCTCCCTGGCTAAGACTGAGCCGAACTCGCTGGTCAGGTGCTATACAGCACCCGATCACGGGTTCTGGCCAGCCAATCAGTGTAATGCCAGCAGCCAACATGGCTGCTGGCATTACACTGATGTCAGAGCCTCCCTGCACGTTTATTGGCTGCGCAGCAGCCGCGAAACGTGCGGGGAGGAGACCCGAACATGGCGGGCGAGCACATGCGGTACTCGTACGAGTACCGCCATGTGCCGAGCAGAGCGATGCTCGAGCCGAACCGAGCTTCGGCCGAGCATGCTCGCTCATCACTAATGCAGAGAAGGTAAAAACAAGGAAGGTGGTGGTAATAGGGGACTCTTTTAGTAGGAGGGTAGATAGGATAATCCGTTGCCAAGAACTTGAATGTTGAACAGTTTGCAAAAGAGCTAGTCAGAGACGCTTAACTAGGAATGAGCCTGCCCTCAAAAGTGATGAGGCTCTATAGGATAAGTATCCTACCCAGGGTACAATCTCTTTTTGCTCACTAGTGCCATTCACAGAGAGGAAATATCCTAAAGCACATCATACTGATCCTACCAAAAGGCAGTCCAGCCACGAAGTGCCAGGCATTTCCTCTCTGAACAAGAGAAGCAGCCAACCCCAGATGTACATTTCGGCCTTGTTGGGTCTCATCAGTGAGGTGCAGCTGATCTCTCTAGGCACTGTGAGCAAAGGGTCCACGTCTGGATTTCCCTGTGACCCTTAGGGTGACTAGTCCCAAGGGAAATTTGCATATACAAAAGAGCTAGTCAGAGATGCTCAACTAGCTGTAAAGCTGTCAGCAGGAAATCTATGTTGGTCGACACGGAGGAGCTTGAGAAGTGCCGTGATCTCATTATTTACCACGAATCCCTTCATTGGAATGGTCTAAAATGTGTGCCTGGTTTTCAAACTTTAAATGCCTGTATCTCTCAAACCATAGAGGTTTGAGAGATATGTTATTTTGCATTTAGTTCAGCTTTTTAAGCTCTTCTAAATGCAAAAAACTTTTTTGTGGACATTACTAACACTTTAAATTGTGGCATACTTTGTCCAAGGATGTGGTAATGACAGATACAATGGATACATGTAAGAGAAGATTAGATACATTTCTTGAAAGTGGGACCATACAGAAATGCTGTCTATTAGTAAGTAAAACAGGATGGTCGGGTTAATAAACTAATATTCATTTTGGAGGCAAGAAGACTTATTCTCATTTTTCTGGGCTATAATGAGGCAAAGCTGGAATTTGATGGGCTTCAATCTAATTTAGTATGTTATTATGTAGTCTTCAAGTACTCCCAAATGTTTATTTAGCAGTGATTCACCAAGCTGCTTCCCATTTAGTGTTTATGCAACCCAAGTGCAGGGGCTCTTTTGTATATAGGTGTTTGGGGAATTTTATTTGTCCCTATGGTGCATTTGATTTGCATTCCTCCAGTTCTTATAAAAGATACCCATAAACAGGAGATTTCGTCAGTGAAAACTGTCAAATTTGGTGAAAAAGAAATTAGATTGGCCAATTATTAAAGTCTAGATAGGCCAACTCAATAACTTCAAATTGGCATACTTGGTAACTTTCAAAAAGAGCCCTGTCATGGGATCTTTGAAATATTAATTGATAAAAGTCACCAAAACATAGATTCTAGGTGATAGGCCCCTTTTTGCTCTAACCAAGAGGTGCACTAATTTCTGTTCAAGGAACACTTAACCTGATACAATTTGGAAATTTCCCTGCTTTAACCCATACAAGGCAAATAGGACTTCTCCCTCATCCTTTGTGGTAGAAATTAGGGATGGGTGAAACTTTCTGCCTCAAACTGAAATCGGTGAAAAATGGCACTTTCTACTTGGCGAAAAATTTCCAGTGAACAGTGCCAATTTTCCTCTTTTTTTCCACTTTTTTCGCCCATTGAAATCAATGGGGACATAGAAGTTACACACAACACATTACAAATAATATTTTATTTCCCAAAGGCATTGTATAAAAGGGGCATGAGGGTGCCTGTGGGGTGTGGGGAAAGAATCAGTTGAACAGGGAATGTTTTTGGGGGGTTGTTTACTGGGATTGGGGGGCACTTAATAAAAAAGAAATCCTAAATAAAATAAAATAAAAACCATAAGACATAGTATAAAGGGGTCTGAAGATGGTGAGTGTGTCGGTGAATGAATGAATGAATCATTTGAACAGGGAACTTGTTTTGGGGAGCTTTCTTGACTGCTATTGGGGGAACAGTTAATAAAAAAAATAAATCAATAAAATAAGACATTTGTATTTAAAGTGACAAAGACAGGAACCCCCTGACATAAGCTGCCACTGGGGTGGATTGATACTTGACTTGATAGAGTATTTTATAGAGGATGATTTGTTTGATCTGTTGTTAGAGGCCTTTGTAGGACTTAGACTTATTAGAGGCCCAAGCCCTGAAGAAGCATTGATTTGTAGGCCTTAAGCTAGTTTGGCAAAAGACCTAAGGAAACATTGATTTGTAGGACTTAAGCTAGTTTGGCAAAAGTCTTAAGGAAACATTGATTTGTAGGACTTAAGCTAGTTTGGCACAAGCCCTAAGGAAACATTGATTTGTAGGACTTGGGCTTGTTAGAAACAACCCCCCCCCCCCCCCAAAATTGTTTATTTTTTGTAGGACTAGTTTTATTCTTTTCTTTTTTTTTTTTTTTCAAAACTCAAGCCCTGAGAAAAAAATAAAAATGCCCTACTGGCCTAAAGCCAGCAGGTCATGTTGGCCAGTGGCCACTGTCAAATGTCCTCCTAAGTCCTGATTTGGTCTTGTAAGTATAATATATTACAGTGCTGTGTCTATATCTATATACAGAGGTGCTCTTAGATGTTGCGCTCTTCTCTTCTTTGTGCATTAGTGTCTGCGTGGGTGTTGTCCAGGACACCTTTGGAAGAAGCTGCATATCTATACACATCTGTGGACATATCTTTTGGGTCTATTTACTGACTTTTTTTGTATGTATGTTTAGTTTTTACCCAGTAGGAGTGCATTAAAATTATTTTCTGTGATTAGAAATGGTGGCACTAGCAGCAGGTTCAATACTAGCAACAGGTACAACACTAGTGGCTGCAGTTACAGAAATGGTGGCACTAGCAGCAGGGGCAGCACGTATGGCAACAGGTACGACACTAGTGCCTGCAGGATCAGAAATGGTGGCGCTGGCAGCAGGGGCAGCACATCTGGCAACAGGTACAACACTAGTGGCTGCAGTTACAGAAATGGTGGCACTAGCAGCAGGGGCAGCACATCTGGCAACATGTACGACACTAGTGGATGCAGGATCAGAAATGGTGGCACTGGCAGCAGGGGCAACACGTCTTGCAGCAGTCACAGGCAGCTGACCTGTCCTGCTCTCACTATCCTTTTCTCCATTCCTTCACATTCCCTTTTCTCCCTTCCTTTTTCTCCCTTCCTTCCCATTCCCTTTTCTCCCTCCCTTCTTATTAAATTCCTCAAGATCCCTTGGGGTGATTTAGGGGGACTGGACAGCTTTGGTTGAGTACTGCTAGTCACTTCCTCCTCCTCCTACTCAGACTCAGTGGACACGTGATAAGGGTCCTTCCAGTTCCTCTTTTTGCTGCTCATAGTGATAGGAATCACTATGAGTCTCTCCTGCCTCAATTTTTGCTAAATATCACAAGAGAACAGCACAGCACGTCTATCTTGTTCTGTAGCTGCTTCTATTGTGTCTGCCTTCAGCGAAAACGTCACATTTGAAGTGCTAAAACAATGTAAATCAATGGGCGAAAATTTTTTAGCCATTGAAAAAAAGGTGAAAGATTTTGGCCAATGGGCAAAAGATGTGAAAATTTTAACCGCTAGTTTTAAAGCGGATTTTCCTGCGAAAAAGTGGATAACAACGTGGTTTTCACAAAATTTCTTGCGGGAACGCGTCGACAACGTTTGCCCATCCCTAGTAGAAATGGCACACATTTAGAGACTAAAAAAGCAGTTTATTGGTGCAGATCATATAGTAGTTAAACATGGACTCTTTCACCCTGAGAAATGGGCCCTTTACCCTGAGACCCTGAGATTTGGGTCAAAACTGTGACGCAAAGAGTTCCCAGGTATGCAAATTGCAATATTTAGGTACTCTCTCAATACAATAAGCAAAATGTAATACCTTTCATAAACGTATTACTCGCATCAGCCTCTCACTGATCTGTATATATAACCAATCGGATTATACCAGCAGGGAAATGCAGACCCACCCCTTTTCAGGTATCTCTGTGCAGAAATGAGTGCTATGTTTATGAAAGTATTATTTTGCTTTTTGTATTGAGAGCGTCCCTACATATTTCAGTTTTTCTGCCTTGTTCTTTCCTCTCTTCCAAGATAACTAGAGTGGAAACCAGTGGGGAACAGCTGTGTGAAGAGGTCAGCTGAGTGGAGGCAGTGTAATATCCTCCACATGCATTTTAGCTACTGGTACATTTCACAGTAGCTATTGGTAAATATGAGTGAATTTCTTTTACACTAAATTCACACTGCTTATCTGTGATGTTATTATCCTATGAGGCACCACCTCTTTTTTCTCAGTTACATAAAATGGTCAGTTTAGTAGTTCAGCTTAGTTAAAAAATGTTCATCATCTTGTAGGGTTGCCACCTTTTCTTCAAAAAAATACCGGCCAAGCCATTCCCTCCATAGACTTAACATTGGAAAGAAACCAATTTTTTACCGGCCTGCAGGTAAAATACCGGCTGGGTGGCAACCCTATCACCTTGATCAGATTGCCATGTAGCCTCAACAGGCCAACTGTCACGGTTTGTTAAGACTCTCAGACTCAAAGTTAGTTAAAAACACAACTTTATTGAAAAGTTTAAGACAATCCCTTACGGTATCATACACTTTCATACATATACATTATAATGACAGGAAAAGCAATAATAATAGCGATGCAGGCTTTACCGGCCCTGCCAATATACTGGGCAAGGCAGCCAGAAGTTTGTGTAAGGAATAGATAGGCTCTACTTGCCCTGCCAATATACCGGGCAAGGCAGCCAGGGGATTAGTACATGGAGAATTTAGTAGGCTCTACCGGCCTTGCTAATATACCAGGCAAGGCAGCCTGGACTGGCATACGAGGAATAGTTGACTCTACCGGCCTTGCTAATATACCGGGCAAGGCAGCCAGGACTGGTACTTGCAGGATAGTAGGCTCTACTGGCCCTGCCAATATACCGGGCAAGGCAGCCTATGGGCAGACAACAAGTATACAGGCTCTACCGGCCTTGCCAATACCGGTTAAGGCAACCCAAGATGACCAAGAGGAAAGGGTTCTACCGGCCTTACCAATATACCGGGCAAGGCAGCCTAATAGGGAGTGGGTAGCATCCACTGAAGCTTCAGTGACTGTCTAGATGGCAACCATAGTCACAAAGATGACATGTAGAGGCTAAGTGAGCGCAAGTGGCAAGCCAAGGAATAGCAGGAGACCACCAGTACCCGCGTACTGGAGAACCAACGTAGCTGCCTAGGACTTGACAGCTATACCAGCATAGAGAGAACCAGTACCCGCGTACTGGGGACACACAACTCAGACCGGTACCATAGATTAGAAGTGGTGGAGCAAACCAGTATCTCGTACCGGGAATAACAATCTCTCTTCCGGTGCAACAGCAGCCGGTGAATAGGAGCAAGCTAGTACCCACGTACTATATCATACACTGTACTACTGCAACGGCATTCAGTAGTTGGTGGAGCAAACCAGTACACGCGTACTGGGGAAACAGTCACTCTTCCGGTGCACAGCAACCGGTAACAAATGTAAGCAAACCAGTACCCGTGTACTGGAAGCGTAACCCTCTAAGGTGCAACAACAGCCGGGTGGCTAAGGAGCGGACCATTGCCCGTGTACTGGAGACACAAAACACATTTGTTGCATAGCAGCCGGGTGGCTGTGGAGTTAACTAGTACCGTGCACTGGGGACACACAACTCTCTTACAATAGAAGCCGGATGGCTGTGGAGTAAACCAGTACTCGCATACTGGGAGTACAATACTATCGTGCAATAGCAGCCAGATGGCAGTGGAGCGAACCAGTACCCGCGTACTGGGAGTACAAATCACATAGATGCAACAGCAGCCTGGAGGCTGTGGAGTGAACCAGTACCCGCGTACTGGAAACCAAATCACATCGATGCAACAGCAGCCTGGAGGCTGTGGAGTGAACCAGTACCCGCGTACTGGGAACCAAATCACATCGATGCAACAGCAGCCTGGAGACTGTGGAGCGAACCAGTATCCACGTACTGGATAAACCAACAAGAATAGAAATGTCGCCAAGGCGACCAAGGAGCAATAGCAGACTTCAGGCGAACTGGATGTGGCACTCAGCAGGTGAAACAGGAACCAGCACTCCAGATGATCAACCGGATCAGGAACGGCAGCGGGACTGTCAGCAGGAAGCAGCGACACCATGGCAACTCCAACCAGATCAGGAACGGAAACAGGAATCACTGGAACTAGAGCTCAGGAACTAGACGATCTCAGGTAGCAGGAACATAGCGAGGGGCCCAGAAAGCTCAGGAACATAATGGAGATGCGAGCAGCATAGAGACAACATGAAAGAGCAACCAAAGGGTGCCCAGGCTCTGTCTAAATAGGCAATGCAGGGCAGGCTGAAGGCAGACAGCCAATGGGGAGCCCCCTACAGGTAACTGACACAAAAAGGCAGCAATCACGGGCACCATGATACCAACACAGATATTTTACCTGGAGCTGTGAGTTTGGGTCCTTTTGACTGGCTCTGCACAGCCCCACACATACACACCACTTAACAGGAGATCAAAATGATGAGATTGCTTGCATCTGTTCAAAAACACCATGTGTATAGGCACTTTGAGGCCTAGATTACACTGCAGATTCTTGTTGAAGTTTATTGTGGAATTTGCAATGGATTACAGGCCTTAAAAAGTCTCCTTTTGCCTGTCCAGTCTGTTACGCATATATTTTGCTTAACCCTTTGAGTGCCAGAGGGGTGCTCATTAGATGGAACTCAAAAGGATAAACTGAGATATATTTATAAAATTATTCACATAGACATAAATCAATGCTATTCCTTAACCCTTTGAGTGCCAGAGGGTTACGCAACGCATTGCTTTGCATTGTGTTGTGTACCCCTCTGGCATTCAAAGGGTTAATGCCCATAAATGTCCCACCATACTCCCATTCAGCTGTGTACGGGCCGATGCCAGTAACACACTGAGGACATTTGAAGTGAGCCTGCCTATATATATGGGCAGGCTCACTTCAATTGCCCTCACTGCCATTGGCTGGGATGTACTTCACATCCCAGCCAATCAGATTCGAGAGACTGTTCTTGAACATGCTTGGCTGGGATGTGAAGAACATCCCAGCCAATGGCAGTGAGGGCAATTGAAGTGAGCCTGCCCAAATATAAAGGCAGGCTCACTTCAAATGCCCTCAGTGTGTTCGGCCCGTACACAGCTGAATGGGAGAGTCGTGGGACATTTGTGTCTCCGCTGCTGCCACCCTCGCGGCCGCTCCAAGAGGCAGAGACACGAATCTCTAAGCTAAGTGTCATACTGGGCATTAAAGGGATAGTAATACTTCATTTTAACTTTATTTTATTTTGTAGGCAATAAAAAAAACATGAAGAATTATATAAGTCTTATCTCTCAAACCTTTATGATTTAAGAGATATTCACAAGCAAAGTTTCCCCTCCCGCCCCTTTTGCCTAGTGTAAGCTACCTCCCCTCAGATGTGGAATGCAGTCCATAGACCAGACAGATAACAGCAGGGGACAATCTTCTTCCTATTAGAACAATGAAAGCCCTGCCCCCCTTAACAAGCTTTTCAGGTTTTTCCCTTATCTTAATTGAAGATTGTCCCTCTCTGCAGTCTACCTGGGCACCTCCCTTCTGATCTGGCTGAGCAGTGTTACATCAGTAAAAGGGGCGGGAGGGGGACACTTTGTCATTGAATTACTCCTAAACTACAACTCTGACAGAACTGAAATAACACTCTCCAAAGTCCAAATACTATGATGATTAATTAGAACTGCTTTTATTATGAAACATTACTATGCCTTTAAGGAACAGCATTGATTTATGTCTATGTAGATCATTTTATTTCTTGGCATTTGTATTCTTTGGGGCATTACATGGAGGCATATATGGGTATCTTTGGGGCGCACTACTATTGAACCCTTTGAGTGCCAGTGAGGTACGCGTACCCCACTGTCACTCAAAGGGTTCTGGAATGTATTCGTTCATACTTGGTAATACTTGGTTTCTTTTCTTTTACAGAGAGAAGGTGGAAGATGGAAGAAAGTAGACAGAAGGATGAGAAGACAGAAGAGAAGGACCAGCAAGCTGAGGACTCCTCTGGACATCAGGATTAATGGTAAGAGCTAATGCTATGTTTCTTTACTTAGTCGTGTTAACCCTATGAATTATACCCCACCGACACTCATATGGTTAATCTTACTAACTTTGGACGGGTTTTAGGCACTTTGGATGTATTGATGTGGGGCTTAGGGTCCCATATCATTACATCCACTGTGAACATTGGGTTCTTTTGCCAATTAACAGCTGCGTTAGCTGGCAAAAGATCCGATAAGGGACTTTACGGCTAACAAAACTGGGTCTTAAGTGTTGTGCGGAAAGTGAGTCCTTTATCGGATTTTTCAGCTAATGCAGTGCTTTAAATGGCAAAATAGAGCGTTTTTTTTGTTGTGTTTTTTTTAATATGGGCCAAAACACACGTTAGTGTAGCGGCAGGCATACTGGATGAGCTGCACTTAGCAGTTAATTACATGGCTCTTTGTATGGCTTCCTACACATTAAAATACCCGTTTGTGTTTTTTTTAGCTTAACGGCTGCCTTTAAATCTACCCCCTAACCTCTGAGCTTCCTAGCAACTTATTACAAGCTTGACAACATCATTACTTTGAATCTAGCACATTTTGATTTTCCTGTTATTTGCTGCCATCATGTGGCCTACATTTAAATAGCAGTCTTAACTGGTTTGCTATATTTTCTTGCCACTACAATTGTTACATTTAATTTTTCCAGACACTGTCTACTTTCTTTCTGGAGATATTCTTCTAACACAAAAGGTGATCATAATATTCATATGTATATATATGGCTATATATGGGTTATGGTTGTGTTGATGAGTGTGCCAGCTGGTGTGTTAGTGTTTTGCTGGGCTCCCCTAAAAATCTGGCTCCCTAGGCAAGTACCTACTCTTCCTAATGGAAAGTCCTGTACTGTAAATGGTAATTTTTACATTAATGAGTAGCTCTTGATAGAGAAGAACACTAAATAGTGAATAAGCTAAAAAGGTATAATTCTGGAAGAAACCAATTGCACCATAGGGGAGGAATGAAAATTCCTAATGATTTAAGTGGTTATTTTAACCCTTTCCGCACCAATATCATACATAATATATAAAAAAAAACTTGTTGATTGTGAAAGTTTCAATTATTTTTAAAAGTCCTGAATCCTTTGAGTACAAAGCTATCAAATAAGTGTAATTTTACCTACACGCACGGTCTGCACAGCCCCCCCCCCCCATTAACAGGAGAGCAAAAGGGTATTTTCAACTTTATTAACTAAAATGCAGATTCAAGGGATAGTAATACTTAAAATGTAAAGAAATATATGTTGTAGGGTTTATCCCCCTGAGTAAAACAATGGTACTCCCACTGCTGTAAGGTGTTTCATTCAAAAGTTATTCATTTTCAAAGTTGAATTTTTTAGGTGCAGTATCACAGTGGCCTGAAATTGTACAGTGGCGCTGTTGCTACACCATCCTATGGAGATTTATGGTCCTGGGACCAGAGCTGTCCATAGGATGGTGTAGCAACAGCGCCACTGTACAATTTCAGGCCACTGTGATACTGCACCTAAAAAATTCAACTTTGAAAATGAATAACTTTTGAATGAAACACCTTTCAGCAGTGGGAGTACTTTTGTTTTACTCAGGGGATAAACCCTACAATATATATATATATATATTTACATTTTAAGTATTACTATCCCTTTCAATTAGTTACATGGTAAAACTACCCAAAAACAGCCCAATAACTGTATAAAAGCATATATTTCCTGAAAGTAGAGTAACTTACAAATCAGCAAATGGCTGATGTATCTTCCTACGCAAAATGACATAGCAAGGAAATGTTGTTAAATATAGGAGCTTGCTGTACAACAGCTCAAGTAAGCTTAGTGTAACAAACAAAAATATGAATGCCATTTATCTTCTGAATACACTGATATCCAGTATGTACATGTGCACAAATGTATGTCCTTCTCTGGGGCTCCAAGTCAGTAGCAGCACATGACAGACTTTCAAGATAACAAAAATGCACTAAACATAGTTTGAAGGCATAATTACTTCATAACATAAAAAAATAACACCATAAATGCATACATTTCCTGAAGGTAGATATCCCATTACATCAACTAAGGTGGTTACTTGCCTTTTTAATTCCTACTGCATCCCTTAAAGGGATAGTAATGTTTCATAATAAAAGCAGCTCTAATTAATAATCATAGTATTTGGACCTTGGAGAGTGTTATTTCAATTCTATCAGAGTTGTAGTTCAAGAGTAATTCAATGATAAAGTATCACCCTCCCGCCCCTTTTACTGATGTAACACTGTTCAGCCAGATCAGAAGGGAGGTACCCAGATAGACTACAGAGAGAGACAATCTTCAATTATGATAAGGGAAAAACCTAAAAAACTTGTCAAGGGGGGCAGGACTTTCATTGTTCTCATAGGAAGAAGATTGTCCCCTTCTGTTATCTGTTATCTGTCTGGTCTTACAACCAGATTCCACACCTGAGAAGAGATGGCTTACACTAGGTAAAATGGGCGGGAGGGAAAACTTTGCTTGTGAATATCTCTCAAGGTTTGAGAGATATGACTTATATCTTATATGACTTATCTGTCTGGTCTATGGACTGCATTCCACATCTGAGGGGAGGTAGCTTACACTAGGCAAAAGGGGCGGGAGGGGAAACTTTGCTTGTGAATATCTCTTAAATCATAAAGGTTTGAGAGATAAGACTTATATAATTCTTCATGTTTTTTTAATGCCTACAAAATAAAATAAATATAAAATGAAGTATTACTATCCCTTTAACTACTGGTGTTATAAGGGAAAAAAGAACCTATTGGTATGAGATGAAATACTGTGGGGTGCCAGAAACACACACACACCTACTCCAACTACAATCTCTCATTCTTCTTCATTTTTTCAAACATGACTTTGTGCTAAAATGTTTGTAATAACTACACAGTATGTCATTTTGGAAAGAAGGAATCCCACCATATCAAATGATGGATCAATTGTCTTTTTTACCCTAACATGGTGTACACAATTGTTTCCAGAAGATGGTGCTAAATGAAAAAATAGGTATTTTTCCACCCCTTTGTAGGTACTGAAGTTTTTGAAAACTATGGCATGTCTTACTGTATTCATTAGCTACAGCTCCCATAAGAAAATGGAACCCCAGTGGTATGAGTTTAAGTACTATAGGAGGTGCCAGAAGCACAAAATTAAAACAACTACAATTTCTTGTTTCTTATATTTTTTTCAGTTATGACTTGCCTGAACTAAAATGGTTGTGACAAGTACAGAAATGTAGAAAAAGTACACAAAGCCATTTTGAAAAAGAAGGAAACCCATAGCATAAAATGAGGTGCCATTCCCCTGTCTACCCCTGACCTGGCATGCCCACATCTTTTCCATTATTGAAATCTTACAAAATGATGGACTTTCCTACTGTATTCATTAGCTGCTGCTCTACTGAGAAAAACTGTTCTCCGCTTACATGGGTTGATATTCTGTAAGGGGTGCCAGAAGCACATATTTACACCTATCTTTTTTAAGTTGGCTAGCTTCACTAAATGGTCATAACTATTAAACATATGAAGGAAATGTATGCAAGGCATACCATTTTGGAAAGTAGACATTTTTCCACACCAGTTGAGGAGTGCTTAGCCTTTTTACTCCCAGGCTTGTGTGTGCAAATGTTTCCTTTGCATGGAGCTATAGGGAAAATATATATTTTTGTTCACATTTCCACCACTGGATATTCCATCATGAAACTGCCTATTGTATTTAGTACCTGCTACCAGCCAGAGAAAAAAGATACCCCATTTGTATGGGTTGACTCAGAAGAACTAACCTATACCTGCTACTTTGCATTTTTTTAAATGATTTACCTACACTAAAATGGTTTTTAAAGTGTTTAAGTCAAACATGTCAGATGCATCTTTTAAAAAATATAAAGAATGTAATAATATCTGCAAACAAACAATTAAGCTAGCTAAAATTGAAAATGAGAGAAATATTGCTAATGAGAGTAAGAAAAACACTAAACAATTCTGCAAGTATATTAATAACATAAAATTTAAAGTTGATATTGGTCCTCTTAGGACTGACACCTTAAATACATTCTATGCTTCAGTATATACAAAGGAAGCAGCAATGAAGGGCTATAGGCAAACTGACAAAAGGACAGAATTTCCTCCATTATTTACTTGGCTTACTGAGGACAAGGTCCAAAAGAGACTGGAGAGGGTTATGGTGAATAAAGCACCTGGACCTGATGGTATACACCCAAGAGTACGTAGGGAACTTAGTTCAGTAATAGCAAGAACATTATACTTAATATTTATTGATACACTTTCATCAGGCATAGTGCCCTGTGATTGGAGGAAAGCTGATGTTGTTCCATTGTTTAAAAACGGAGCAAGATCCAAACCAGGAAATTATAGACCTGTGAGCTTGACTTCCATAATGGGTAAGATCAGGGCCAGATTTACATCTCAGGAGCCTGTAGGCACAGATATCCGAAGCGCCCCCCACCATTGGCCATCTCCACAATGCACATTGACCCCATCAGCTCCACATTGACCCCATCAGCTCCACATTGCCCTCATATTGCCCCATCATCTCAACATTGTCCCCATCAACTCCATATTGCCCTCACATTGCCCCCCATTAGCTCCATATTGCCCCCATCAGCTCCACATTGGTTGCCCTCTCATCATCCCATATTGCCCTCACATTGCCTCCATTATCTCCAAATTAAGCCTCACATTCTCCCCCCCCATCTGTTTCCTACCTCCCTGGTGGTCCAGCAGCAGGAGAGATCTGTGCTTTTGCACAGACCTGCAGCTGCTGGAGCTCCCGCATGGTCTTCTCTTTAGTAATGCAGAGTGCTGGGAGATGATGTCATCTCCCAGTGCTCTGCATTACTAAAGAGCTGGGAGAGCTCAACAGCTACAGGTCTGTAAGGCACAGCTTACAATGCGGCGGGTGGCGTGGCATACCACACCACTTAAAAAAAAAAAAATATATATATATATATATCCATTGCAATGGCAGGAGCCCCTCTGTAGGGTGAGCTTGTAGGCAGATGCCTACTCTGCCTTACGGAAAATCCGGTCCTGTGTAAGATACTAGAAGGGTTACTGACTGACACTATTCAGAATTATGTGAAGATAAACAATATTATTAGTAGGAATCAGCATGTTTTCATGAAGAACAGATCATGTCAGACTAATTTATTTGCATTTTATGAAAGAGTAAGTAGTAATTTGGACAGGGGAATTGCTGTAGATAAAGTATACTTGGATTTTGCAAAAGCCTTTGACACAGTGCCTCACAACAGGTTATTGCATAAATTAAAAGGCTTCAGTTTGGGTGGTGTTTTCTGTACATGAATTGAGAACTGGTTAAATGATAGATTGCAGAGAGTTGTTGTAAATGGAAGCTTTTCAAATTGGTCTAAAGTGATAAGTGGTGTTCATCAGGGTTCAGTCCTGTCCCAATGCTTTTTAATTTGTTTATTAATGATCTAGAAGTGGGAATTGAAAGTAGCATCTCAATCTTTGCTGATGACATTAAACTATGTAAGGAAATATGTACAGAGCTGGATGGTTTTTCTCTGCAGAAGTATTTAAATAAACTGAGTGAATGGGCAGAAAAGTGACAGTTGACATTTAATGTAGATAAATGTAAGGTTATGCATTTGGGCTGTAGAAACAAACTTGCTACAAATACACTAAATGGGAAACAACTTGGGGAATCCTCATTAGAGAAAGATTTAGGAGTGCTGAGAGACGATAGACTTCACAGCAGTGTACAGAGTCACTCAGCTGCAGCAAGAGTAAATAGGGTACTAGCCTGCATAAAAAGAGATGTAGATGCAAGGGATGCTAATATTATCCTACCTTTGTATAAATACTTGGTTAGGCCTCATCTCGAATATGGAGTACAATTTTGGGCACCAGTTCTTAAAAAAGACATTGTTGAACTGGAAAAGGTGCAGAGACATGCAACAAAACTGATAAAGGGATTGGAGGATCTTATAAAGAGAGACTAGCCAAACTGGGTTTGTTTACATTAGAGAAGAGAAGTCTAAGGGATGATATGATTACCATTTACAAATACATTCAAGATCAATACAAAGAACTATTCAATGATTTTTTTACACAAAGAACTGAGCTAAGAACAAGAGGCCATCCAATAAGACTAGAGGAAAGTGGCTTTCGACTAAAGCAAAGGCATGGATTATTTACAGTAAGGGAGGTAAAGCCATGGAATTCTTTGCCTCGGCATGTTGTACTTGCAGATAATGCAACTTCTTTAAAAAAAGCAATGGATGCCTATCTGGCACAGAACAATATTGAAAATTATGACAGATGGCTTCAAAGCAAATAGGATGTTGATCCAAGGAAATATCTGACTGCCATTTAGAGTCAGGAAGGAATTTTTTTACCCACTTGGGGCTAAATTAGAAATTGCTCAAGAGGGTTTTTTTTTGCCTTCCTCTGGATCAACAGGGGTGTTTTTGGCATGGGCTGGACTTGATGGACATATGTCTTTTTTATGCCTTATCAACTGTGTTACTATGTTACTATGATATAAACATTACTGATATGAAGAAAAGGTAAACATGGCATTCCATTTTTGAAAGTAGACATTCAACTACATCAAATGAGGGGACACCTGCTTTTTTACTCCTAGGCTGGTTTGAACAAATGTTTCCAGAATGTGGTGCTATAGGAAAAAATAAAGTTATTATACATTTCTACACTTTCAAAGATACTTATAGTTTGGAAAAACATGGCATTTTCTACTGTAATATTCAACTATGGCTCGCTCACGAAATTTGGCACCACATTGTTATAAGTTTACATAATATAGGAGGTACCAGAAGCACAAAATTGATAATTTTTCATACATTTTTCAGATATGATTGACATGTACTAAAATGGTTGTAACAAATACAGCAATTAAGTGCAAAGAAAAACATTTTTGGATAGTAGACAATCAACCAAATCAAATAAAGGCTTACTTGTCTTTCAACCCTTAGTTTGGTGTATAAAATGTTCCAGGATGTGGTTCTATAGGAGAAACACATACTTTTTTACACCACAATCACTTCAAAGATACTAAAATCTTTAAACATCATGGGTAGTGATGAGCGAGCACCCCAATGCTCGGGTGTTCGGGTGCTCTGACCGAGCACCCCCGGAGGCTCGAGTGCTCGGCCGAGCACCCGAGCCCCATTGAAGTCAATGGGAGGACTCGAGCATTACACCAGGCACCCCCTGCTCTGATGAGGGGAGGGTGCCTGGTCCATAGGAAAAGGGCAGAAAAGGATGGAAACACCACAGAAATGGTTCAGGGACAGCATAGGGAGGATGTCTGGATGCATCTTGGACTCCAACATCGCTGCTGGGAACGATCTTTCGCCCGTAGTACGCCATTTTTACAGACTGACCGTAAAACACACAAAAAGGAAAATAAAAACGACTTTAGGTGAAAAATTGTTACCAAACAGTATTTGCTGTATATTTACTTGTATATCATCTGCAAATTCTGCAAAAAATTTCATCGATTTTTCTGAAGTGAGGCCATGATTAAGAGGGAAACGTGCGCAAAGGCAAATTCTCCCAAAAATTTCCTCGATTTTTCTGAACTGGGGCCATGATTAAGAGGGAAACGTGCGCTGAGCCGACCATCTAAAACATTATGGGTGAGGGTCTGCTGCGGAGCTGACCATCCTAAACATTATATGCGAAGGCCCGCTAGTGAGCTGACGCTATAAAACATTATATGAGAGGGCCCGCTAGAGAGCTGACCCAATAAAACATTATATGAGAAGGCCCGCTGGTGAGCTGACCTATATAAAAATTGTCAAACAGGGCCCGCTGGTGAGCTGGCCCTATATAAAAATTATATCACAGGGCATATGGAAGAGGAGGAGGAGGATGAGAAGATTAAGAGTCAACCATATACCCGTTTTTTGGGTGGAAGGGGTGAATGGGAATACAGAGTATTCCCATCATTGTAAATAACATATATAAAGTGACTTAATGTTCCCCCGGGGCTTTCCTCCAGTGGAGTGGAGAAGTCAGGGGAAATCCAGGCCTTGTTCATTTTTATAAGTGTCAACCTATCAGCATTGTCGGTGGAAAGGCGGATACGCTTATCTGTTATGATGCCACCAGCAGCACTAAATACACGCTCAGACAGAACGCTGGCGGCAGGGCAGGCCAGCACCTCCAAGGCGTAGAGTGCCAGTTCATACCACGTGTCCAGCTTGGACACCCAGTAGTTGTAAGGCACAGAGGGATCATTGAGGACGCTGACACAGTCTGCTACGTACTCCTTCACCATCTTCCAAAACTTTTCCCTCCTTGTGACACTAGGCTGCGCATCAGGGTGTGGGTGCTGGCGGGGTGTCATGAAGGTCTCCCATGCCTTGGAGAGTGTTGCCCTGCCTTTGTCGGAACTGCTGTGTGCTCCCCTTTTCTCCCCTTCTCGGTTGGCCAAGGTAGCACGTACTCTGCCGCCAGCGTTGTCAGATGGAAAATTTTGGAGCAATTTTTCAACAAGAACCTTCTGGTATTGCACCATTTTGCTTGTCCTCTCCACCGGACGAATGAGAGATGAGAAATTCTCTTTGTAGCGGGGGTCCAGAAGGGTGAACACCCAGTAATCCGTGTTGTCTAAAATGCGTGTAACGCGTGGGTCACGGGAAAGGCAGCCTAACATAAAGTCAGCCATGTGTGCCAGAGTACCAACAGTCAAGATTTCGCTGTCCTCACCAGGAGGATGACTCTCAATCTCCTCATCCTCTTCCTCCTCTTCTGCCCACCCACGCTGAAGAGATGGAACTAAAGTTCCATGGCTACCCTCTGTATCGGAGGCAACCGTGTCTTCCTCCTCCTCCTCCTCCGCCTCCTCCAATTGTCGCTGAGAAGACGAAGTGAGGGTGCTCTGGCTATCACCTTGTGTAAGCTCTTCCTCCCGCATTTCCACCTCTTCCACATGCAAAGCGTCAGTTTTAATTGTGAGCAGCGAGCGTTTCAGTAGACACAGAAGTGGGATGGTTACACTGATAATAGCGTTATCGCCGCTCACCATCTGTGTCGATTCCTCAAAATTGCGTAAAACCTCACAGAGGTCTGACATCCATTCCCACTCCTCACTTCTGATTACAGGAAGTTGAACGGAGAGGCGACGACCGTGTAACAGCTGGTACTCCACTACTGCCCTCTGCTGCTCACAAAGCCGGGCCAACATGTGGAAGGTGGAGTTCCAGCGCGTGCTCACGTCACACAGCAGCCAGTGAGCTGGCAATTGTAAGCGCTGCTGCAGCTTCAACAGGCCGGCCGAAGCTGTAGATGACTTACGGAAATGTGCACACACGCGGCGCACCTTGGTCAAGAGATCATGCACATTGGGGTAGGTTTTTAGAAATCGCTGAACCACTAAATTAAATACATGCGCTAGGCATGGTACGTGTGTGAGCTTGCCGAGCTCCAAAGCCGCCACCAAGTTACGCCCATTATCACACACAACCATGCCTGGTTGCAGGTTGAGTGGCGAGAGCCACTGCTCGGTCTGGTGACTAATCCCCTGCAACAGCTCTGAGGCCGTGTGCTGTTTGTCCCCAAGGCAGATCAGCTTCAGCACGGCCTGTTGACGCTTCCCCACTGCAGTGCTACACTTCTTCCAGCTACCGGCTGATGGGGGAGTGGCGCTGCGTGTAGAGAATTCGGAGGTGGAAACGGAGGAGGAGGAGACAATAACGTAGGTGCTGGCGGAAACCCTGATGGAGGTAGGGCCCGCAATCCTCGGCGTGGGTAGCACCCGTGCCATCCCAGGGTCCAAGTCGCTCCCAGCCTCCACGACATTCACCCAGTGTGCCGTCAGGGAAATGTAGCGTCCCTGGCCACAAGCACTTGTCCATGTGTCAGTCGTTAAGTGGACCTTCCCAGTAACTGCGTTGGTCAGGGCACGGGTGATGTTACGGGACACATGGTGGTGTAATGCGGGGATGGCACACCGGGAAAAGTAGTGGCGGCTGGGGACCGCGTACCGAGGGACAGCTGCTGCCATCAGGCTGCGGAAGGACTCAGTCTCCACAAGCCTAAATGGCAGCATTTCGATGGCCAGTAATTTGGAAAGGTGTGAGGTTAGTGCTATGGCCTGTGGGTGGGTGGCTGGGTATTTTCGCTTGCGCTCAAATGCCTGGGGTAACGACATTTGGACGCTGTGCTGGGACAGGGAAGTGGATGTGGTCGCTGATGGTGCTTCAGATGGTACAGGTGCAGGGCGGGAGGTATGCGGGCCTGCGCCTTCGACAGGCGATTGGCCGGCACCGAAAACAGGGGAAGAGGAGGCAGTGGTGTGGCCTGCAGACACAGATGGGCGATCCAGGCGTTCCTCCCACTTACTACGGTGCTTGGATGCCATGTGTCGGATCATGCTGGTGGTGGTGAGGTTTCTAGTGTTCATGCCTCGGCTCATTCTGGTGTGGCACAGGTTGCAAACTACAATTCTTTTGTCGTCCGCACTTTCCTTAAAAAAACGCCATACCGCGGAACACCTACCCCTTGGCAAGGGAGATTTACGCAAGGGGGTGCTCCGTGGAACATTTGCGGGCCGGTTTGGTGCGGTCCGCCTTCTTTCTGTAGCCACACCACTGCCTCTTCCAGCCTGTTGCGGTGCTGCAGATGGCTCACCCTCAGGACTGCTGTCATCGGTCGGCTCTACACCTTCCCAGGTGGGGTCAGTCACCTCATCGTCCACCAAGTCCTCCTCCACTTCCTCACTCTGATCATCCTCCTCATGTCTTGATCCCACCACATACTCAGTCATTGACAACTGTATAACATCCTCCTCAACAAGGTCTTGAGACAGTAATAGTGGTTGATTTAATGGCAACTGTGTCTCATCATCATCATCATCATCCACTACTTCCTTTGACCTTAAATGCCGTTCACATCTGTCATCTTCTTGTGATTGGGTACCCTCTAGAGGTTGTGAATCAGGGCATAAGATGTCATGTTCCTCTGCAAGCGTGCTTGGAGAGAGGGTCAAATGAAGGATTGGTGATGAGACGAGCTCCTCACTATATCCCAGTGTGGGATCACTTCTTTGACCAGACCGTCTATGGTGGGAGGAAGGATGATCAGAGTGAGGATTATGTTGACCAGACTCTTGGCTACTGAGAGTGGACTTGGTGGAAGACAGGGTGGTGCTTAACCGACTGGAAGCAGTATCAGCTGACATCCAACCGACCACCTGTTCGCAGTGGTCGGACCTCGAGAGTGATGTCCTGCGACGCCCTGTAAAATGAGACATGAAGCTAGGTATGGTGGATGTCTTTCTTTCTTGTGCTGTGGCACCAGGCACAGTTTCTCCGCGTCCTGACCCGCGCCCTGAACTATCAGGATCACGTCCACTTCCCCGTCCCTTTTTACCCGCCTTCTTCATCTTACACGGAATATGTGACTTTGATATTTTAGCTTGAAGACTTAACAGTATTTCTTCCTATTCTGCAACTGTGCAGAGTACACAGAATATGCTGCTAAACTGCGGTGACGCACACTGACTGGAATATGTGACTTTGATATTTGAGTTTGAAGACTTAACAGTATTTCTTCCTATTCTGCAACTGTGCAGAGTACACAGAATATGCTGCTAAACTGCGGCGACGCACACTGAATGGAATATGTGACTTTGATATTTGAGTTTGAAGACTTAACAGTATTTCTTCCTATTCTGCAACTGTGCAGAGTACACAGAATATGCTGCTAAACTGCGGTGACGCACACTGAATGGAATATGTGACTTTGATATTTTAGTTTGAAGACTTAACAGTATTTCTTCCTATTCTGCAACTGTGCAGAGTACACAGAATATGCTGCTAAACTGCGGCGAAGCACACTGAATGGAATATGTGACTTTGATATTTTAGTTTGAAGACTTAACAGTATTTCTTCCTATTCTGCAACTGTGCAGAGTACACAGAATATGCTGCTAAACTGCGGCGACGCACACTGAATGGAATATGTGACTTTGATATTTTAGTTTGAAGACTTAACAGTATTTCTTCCTATTCTGCAACTGTGCAGAGTACACAGAATATGCTGCTAAACTGCGGCGAAGCACACTGAATGGAATATGTGACTTTGATATTTTAGTTTGAAGACTTAACAGTATTTCTTCCTATTCTGCAACTGTGCAGAGTACACAGAATATGCTGCTAAACTGCGGTGACGCACACTGAATGGAATATGTGACTTTGATATTTTAGTTTGAAGACTTAACAGTATTTCTTCCTATTCTGCAACTGTGCAGAGTACACAGAATATGCTGCTAAACTGCGGCGAAGCACACTGAATGGAATATGTGACTTTGATATTTGAGTTTGAAGACTTAACAGTATTTCTTCCAATTCTGCAACTGTGCAGAGTACACAGAATATGCTGCTAAACTGCGGCGAAGCACACTGAATGGAATATGTGACTGATATTTGAGTTTGAAGACTTAACAGTATTTCTTCCTATTCTGCAACTCTGCACAGTACACAGAATGTGCTGCTAAACTGCGGTGACGCACACTGAATGGAATATGTGACTTTGATATTTTAGTTTGAAGACTTAACAGTATTTCTTCCTATTCTGCAACTGTGCAGAGTACACAGAATATGCTGCTAAACTGTGGTGAAGCACACTGAATGGAATATGTGACTTTGATATTTGAGTTTGAAGACTTAACAGTATTTCTTCCTATTCTGCAACTCTGCACAGTACACAGAATGTGCTGCTAAACTGCGGCGAAGCACACTGAATGGAATATGTGACTATGATATTTTAGTTTGAAGACTTAACAGTATTTCTTCCTATTCTGCAACTCTGCACAGTACACAGAATGTGCTGCTAAACTGCGGCGAAGCACACTGAATGGAATATGTGACTTTGATATTTTAGTTTGAAGACTTAACAGTATTTCTTCCTATTCTGCAACTCTGCACAGTACACAGAATGTGCTGCTAAACTGCGGTGACGCACACTGAATGGAATATGTGACTTTGATATTTTAGTTTGAAGACTTAACAGTATTTCTTCCTATTCTGCAACTCTGCACAGTACACAGAATGTGCTGCTAAACTGCGGCGAAGCACACTGAATGGAATATGTGACTTTGATATTTTAGTTTGAAGACTTAACAGTATTTCTTCCTATTCTGCAACTCTGCACAGTACACAGAATGTGCTGCTAAACTGCGGTGACGCACACTGAATGGAATATGTGACTTTGATATTTTAGTTTGAAGACTTAACAGTATTTCTTCCTATTCTGCAACTGTGCAGAGTACACAGAATATGCTGCTAAACTGCTGCGAAGCACACTGAATGGAATATGTGACTTTGATATTTGAGTTTGAAGACTTAACAGTATTTCTTCCTATTCTGCAACTGTGCAGAGTACACAGAATATGCTGCTAAACTGCGGCGAAGCACACTGAATGGAATATGTGACTTTGATATTTGAGTTTGAAGACTTAACAGTATTTCTTCCTATTCTGCAACTCTGCACAGTACACAGAATGTGCTGCTAAACTGCGGCGAAGCACACTGAATGGAATATGTGACTTTGATATTTTAGTTTGAAGACTTAACAGTATTTCTTCCTATTCTGCAACTGTGCAGAGTACACAGAATATGCTGCTAAACTGCGGCGACGCACACTGAATGGAATATGTGACTTTGATATTTTAGTTTGAAGACTTAACAGTATTTCTTCCTATTCTGCAACTCTGCACAGTACACAGAATGTGCTGCTAAACTGCGGCGAAGCACACTGAATGGAATATGTGACTTTGATATTTTAGTTTGAAGACTTAACAGTATTTCTTCCTATTCTGCAACTCTGCACAGTACACAGAATGTGCTGCTAAACTGCGGTGACGCACACTGAATGGAATATGTGACTTTGATATTTTAGTTTGAAGACTTAACAGTATTTCTTCCTATTCTGCAACTCTGCACAGTACACAGAATGTGCTGCTAAACTGCGGCGAAGCACACTGAATGGAATATGTGACTTTGATATTTTAGTTTGAAGACTTAACAGAATGTGCTCTAATCTGCAACTTTGCACACTAAACAGAATGTGCTCTAATCTGCAACTTTGCACACTAAACAGAATGTGCTCTAATCTGCAACTTTGCACACTAAACAGAATGTGCTCTAATCTGCAACTTTGCACACTAAACAGAATATATGAAATTTTTTTTTTTTTGTTTTTTTCCCCCCACACAAAATAAACTGCTGCCCCCACACACAGTAGTCCTAAAAAGAACTTTTGGTTCTTTTTTTTCACAAATTTGCTTTTTTTCTCCCTACACTGACTTTCCCTTCCTATCCTCATCTCTCCCTGGCTAAGACTGAGCCGAACTCGCTGGTCAGGTGCTATACAGCACCCGACCACGGGTTCTGGCCAGCCAATCAGTGTAATGCCAGCAGCCAACATGGCTGCTGGCATTACACTGATGTCAGAGCCTCCCTGCACGTTTATTGGCTGCGCAGCAGCCGCAAAACGTGCGGGGAGGAGACCCGAACATGGCGGGCGAGCACATGCGGTACTCGTACGAGTACCGCCATGTGCCGAGCAGAGCGATGCTCGAGCCGATCCGAGCATCGGCCGAGCATGCTCGCTCAACACTAATCATGGGATTTCCTGGTGTATTCAGTAACTAGTGCCAACTGGGAAAAATGATACCCTGTTGGTATGGGTTACTGGGTTACCAGTAGAACAAGATTGTGATGTCAAAATGTTTGTGCATGGTTCTGTGGCTACCTGTGGAATAAGGTAGGGGAAGCAGACAGTTTGTATATATGGTTCTATGGATACCAATAGGATAGTGAAACCAATCTGGGGTGTCATAGAGTGTAGGTATCTGTGACTACCAGTGGGCTTTTGGACCAGTCTGGGGGATCAGACAGTATATGTGGGGATCTGTGACTAGTGGTGAGCTGTGGAGCATGTCTGGGGAAGCAGACTGTGTATGTAGGGATCTGTGATGATCAGTGGAGAGAGGAAGTGTGCATGACAAAGGGATGTCCAATGGTTTTTTTATACAGTTGTTCTAACCTCACTGGGAGGGTGGCATCACTGTAAGGCACTGACTGCCTTCCTTTGCATGATCCTCCTCAACTAAGCATTACTGGACTTCCACATCCAGTGGAATGTTCAGAGAATCCCTCAAATCATGTCTGATATCAACGATGATGGAAGTGGGTCTTTCTACTCCTCCCACATGACATTGAAGTTCTGGGAAAACCAATACAGAAGAAGCATGGGAAAAAAGCAGTAAGTTGTTTCAGGTTTTCATTATCAATCTCTTACATGATCGTGAATGCAATCAATACAAGGGAGCGTATCATGAGAGTCCTTATGCCCCTCCAAGAAGGTTGGATTAAAAATATATGTATTAAAACTGCTGAGGGGGTGTGCAACCAGTGAGCAGCACAGGCTTGGCACAAAATGTCCAACCATATTGAGTACAGCCTTGGCCTTCTAACTAGCATTCAAGGGATTAAAAAAATCAATGGTGCAGTTAGTTTGTTCATCCTTAGATTATTGATACAGCTCTTAGCATAACTGCACCAAGATCATTTGAAAAATACATACACTGAAATACAAACACACACTTATTATTAAAGTGTATGTGACAACTTGTAGTCTCATTAAAAGTATCTATTTAAACTGTCTATATGTTATGGCTTTTCTTTTTCAATAAGCGAAATTGTTTTAGAGATTTTTGGCTTAGTAGTTAAAGGGTTAGTAATGTCCAAAAATTTCTTGTACTAGATTTTTGCAGACTAAATAAAGATTAATATTGCCACAAACCCTATCTCTCAAACCACTGTGGTTTGAGAGATATTGGCAATGAAAGTTACCCTTCCCTCCCCTTCTCCTGACACCAGCATCTAGCTGACAGCAGAAGATACCAGTCCAGGGATCAGCCTGCGGCTCTGCAGTAGAGCAGAAATCCTGTTATTGCAAAATAATTACTTAATTGGAAATGTCTACAAAGTGTGCCTGGTTTTCAAGCACATCGTGTCGGCCAACACGGATCCCCTTCTGTCAGCTTTGCAGCTGACATCAAAGAAGGGGGAACTTTCATTGCCAATGTCTCTCAAACCATACCGGTTTGAGAGATGGGGTTTGTGGAAATGTTAATCTTTTTTTAGCCTGTACAAATCTAGTACAAGTCATTTTTAGACATTACTAACACCTTAAGGACTCTGTAACCTCAGTAGAGCATAATTACTTACTCAACTCTCCTGAAATTCTCGCTCCTCCTCTTTCCTATTTATGAGGTTGCCAAAAGAGTGGAATAAATTAATGGAGTAAATAAACATACAAATTCTGCGAACATGGATGCCCCCACTGGGGAAGGGGGGTACTTGGACAGATGACAGTTTGTTTTTAAAGGGACACTATTGTAACTGTTTTTAAGACACTCAGACTAGCTGGTTAGAATAAAACAGTTTTATTAAAAGAAAATTAAGAGGAAAGATCGCCCTCTACAGGCAACACAAAATAATAGCGATATTTTGACACAGGTCCGGTATACAGCAACAGAGGTATAACATATACTGTCTCAGGACTGGCACACAGTAGCAAAGATATTCAAGGGTTAAATACAATAATCAGTCTCTGTTGTGGTGTTTGGCACGACCAAGGTGGTAATCAGCAGCTATAGGTGTAGATGATGCAACGTCTAAAGTTCTTACGGCTGGGAAGCTGCTAGGCAGTACTGGACTAGAGGTAGAATCAGCAGAAAAGTTGCACAGAATAGCCCCCATGGGCGTAGCAACGGATACAACTTAATCTGCAAGTGCTTGAGTCGGTAGCCCCCACGGGCGTAACAACGGAGATATCTTGCACTGCAAGAGCTTGCCAATAGCCCCCACGGGCGTAATAACGGCGACCAACTGCACAGGAGTAGTTTGAGCCAATAGCCCCCATGGGCATATACCGGAGACAACCGGCAAGAGCTTGAGCCAGTAGCCCCCACGGGCGTAACAACGGAGACCATACTGCACTGCAAGTGAAAGAGCCAATAGCCCCCACGGGCGTATACCGGAGACTACCCTGTGCTGCAAGAGCTTGAGCCAATAGCCCCCACGGGCGTAAACCGGAGAGATCTCAGCTAGAGCAAGAGCCAATAGCGCCTCTACCGGGCACGTTAACAAAACCGACTACTCTGCTGGTGACAAGATGAGCTGCCGACTAGACCAGGCTTATATGCGGCCGGCTCTGCAGAAGTAGTGAAACAACAGTACGGGCTCTGCAAGGGTAGGTGAAGGCTCAGCTAAGGAGACAGCAGCACGGCAAGAGTTAAATGCAGCTCAAGGAAAGGAGGCTCAGTACTAGTGAGTATCGCTCTGCAAGTACCAAGGAAGGCTCGGTAATGGAAGCACAGCTCTGCAAGCGAGAACGGAGACTCAGCACTGGAGTCACGGCACTGCAAGTGTTAAGGAGGCAACACGATCAGCCCGGTAACCGCGCGCAGCGGAAGTCAGAATGTCGCTACGGCGACAACAGCAGCAGGAAGCAGGAACAAAGCAGGTCACTGGAACAAGCCGGTTCAGGTCAATGAGCAGGAAGTCAGCCAGGGCGGGTCGAGTCACGGAGATGGTTCTCAGGCAAGCCAGATCAATCACGAGCAGGAATGTCAGCCAAGCTGGGTCAGATCACGGAGGTGGTTCTCAGACAAGCCAGATCAATCACAAGCAGGGACGTCAGCCAAGCCGGGTCGAAACACGAAGCAGGAACACAGGAACGTCGTCAAAACAGGCCAAATTGGTATACAGGAATCAGGAACGCAGGAACACAGCAACAGCAACACTGGCTCTGAAACCCCACGAAAGGGCACCTGACAGGTGTCAATGGCCAGGCATAAAAAGGTCACCAGGGGCGGGCGAAACCGACTCAGCCAATCAGAGCACACCACAAGCGAGAGTGACAGAGAGGGATCACGGGCACCGTGATAACTATCACCTCAAAACAATGTCTGTTATTATGTAAGAACTTCTAAAATCACCAGTATCTTGTATTAGCAATTTTGTATTTAGAGTCATTGTGTTATTTAGATTTATAGAGTATACTAACTAAGGAGTGGCACAAAGGTACTTCCTGCCTTAGCCCTACATTACCTCCCCTCACTCTCTGAGCCTGCTTGGCAATGCATTGCTCATCTCCCCAGTACTAAAATGGTTAAGAATCAATGAATGGGTGTGGTAACGCAGGGCTAAGACAGGGAGTGACTGCATAGCATATGACTTACTTAGCATAATCAATACATCTAAATAACTCAAAAGGTAGTTCTCAAAAAAAGTCTAATACAAAATATAGGTGGTTTTCAAAGCTATTTCAAAATCATCAAAAGTAGTTTATAGGTAATAGTGTCCTTTTAAAGAGAATTCTATTATGGAGAGCTATTTATTTGGTCCATTTAAAGGTATCACCAACTGTAACAAACTTTTTAACCACTTAAGGACCCATGCTGTGCCAGGACAGTCACACCAGTTCCAGCAAGACATGGAATTCTGGGATGACAGTGAGGCTGCACACCGCTCCACCATCCCAGAATTCATTGACAAAGAAGGACAAAAAAGCTCTGTGGTCTACAGTAGCCAACCACATTCTGCATCGAGCGGTCGTTAAGGGGTTAAACATAACAGAGCAAATTGTTCTGTTTACCCTGCAGAAACAAAGGAAATTTGGGGAGTTTTCTTTTTTAAATCAAGGCACACACTTTCATTGAAACTAAAGGACGTGGAAAGCCCCTCTTTTGTATATAACATGGAAATAACCAGATTACAACTATAGTAAGAAAATAATAATGAATTGGCACTTTATTGCACTTAAGAGGGCACCGCTTCTCACACTGGTAATAATTAATAATTAATAATAATAAAGGTGTTCTTAACTATACTGTCTGACTCCTTGTCTTGTGTTGCTATCTTTAACATGGACAGAAAGATATACAACTACCTTGTAAATTGTTTGATGGTACATTTCAACCAAATAATGGAGTCTTAAAGGAATAATAAACCTTTATTATTGAGTTGTTGAGATATTTTATTGAATTCTAAGTGAGAGATAAGCCACTGACTGCAGTTCTCCATGGTATGCAATAGTAACAGCTCCACCACTTCACAGCATTAATTACATTGTTATAACTTTTTATTGAAAGCTTAACCCAGCAGTAAGAAGTACCCTTGTTTACTGAGAAGAAAAGTCCTACAACATATATTTTTAACCAAAACTTTATTAATCCTTAATGTTAGTGATGCCAGCTAGCATTATGATGAAATTAATATGGATAGTATGATAACCCTTTGGAGAGGTGTACACCACATTGCAAAAGGGAATAGAGAGATTGTTATGTTTCCACATGGACTTATGTTAAAAATAAATGGTTGCACCTTAGCAAAAAGTATATGAACCACTTATAATGATAGCATGCAAGTCACACAGATCATAGTATGGTGTTGCCAAGTTACAAGGTTAGTAATGCTGAAAGCTGAACTAGAAATATCTCTAAAGCAATGTATTGGCAATATTTCTAGCATCTAAAAAATAGGATTTTTGTTTACTTTTTGCTGATTCAATATGTAATACAGGATAGATGCAGAATAGTATCCTTAAGCAGCAGTGCAGATCACTTAACTAAAAAGGCGCTCAGAGGTGGTGACTCTCTCCTGTTCCACTTTATCACCATCAGGGATGCTCAGTTTTAACATATAGCAAAGATAAAAGAAAATAGAAAGCGGTGGAACAAGAAAAGGAATCCCCTGAGCTAGAGAACCAAAGAGGACCCCACTTCCCGGGGAACTGAACAATTGGGTTTTCTCCAGGATGGAAGATGTGTGTTCCACATGTACTAAGAGAAAAGGATTTATTGGTAAGTACACAAAAATCTCCTTTACTATTACAGTCTATGTGGAACACAGGAACCATGGGGATATACCAATGCATTCACCAAAATTCCAGGAAGGGAAAGAGACAAACTCAGTTTCAACCTGGGTGAACTGATACAATATGAATCTCAGGTGTCAACAGACATCAACATTGCAACCCAAAGAAAAGAAACTAACAGGTTACTGGCCAAAAATCAAGAAGTACACCAACACAGACAGAGCAGCTTGTAGGACTTTCCCACCAAACCTGACTTAAGCTCCAGCACATTAATATGGTAGTGTTTGACACAAATGTGAAGAGACAACAACATAGCCACTTTACACAGCTTCGCAGCAGAGGCCTGATTGTTGTAGACCCAAGAGGCACCACTAACCTGTTGGAACGTAATTTTACCTGAAAAGCGTGCATGCTTCTTCCTGAGGACATTTGTCTGTCAAAAAGTCACCTAGATTAAAAAACCCGCTGTTATCTTAGTTGCAGTCTGGCCCACATGACAAAATACAAATCAGATTTCCAAAAAAGCTGCATGACGATGAACATTATACTTCATGCACCTAACCAAAACCAAAAGATTAAGTTCCTGTCCATTAGATGGAGCTGAACAGAGAGAATGAATAACAATGTCCTGGTTAATGTAAAACTCAGAGACAACCTTAGGAAGAAACCCAATAGGAGTCCACAAAACCACCCTATCAGGGTGAAACACCAGAAAGGGAGGCTTACAAGATAAAGCCTGAAGTTCAGTCACCCACAGAACAGACACAACAGACATCAGAAAGGCTGACTTGAGCATCAAGAGATGCAGAGAAACTTAAGACAGAGGTTCAAAAGGAGCTTCTGAAGCATTCCAAGTACCAGGTTCGAGTTCCAAAGTGGAGTGGAATTTCAAAGACTGGGTAGACATGATCCACCCCTTGCATGCAAGTCAGACAATGGCAATGTGGTACTGTCTAATTGAGCTCCCAATTTTTGGTGTCCTGGCACTGGCAACTGAGAAGGTATGCCACTATGTTGTCTATCCCTGGGATATGAATGGTGGAGAGAGCCAGCACGTGGGCCTCTGCTGAAATTATGATCAGTTAAACCTCGAACTATGTGGTCACATTTTGGTCCCTTCTGAAGGTTGATGTAGGACACAGCTGTCGCATTGTTGGACTGTACTTGCACAGGAAATCCCCAATGAGACTGTACAATACTGCAAGGCTAGGCAAATCACATGAAGCTCCAGAACATTGATGGACAGAAGACTCTCTACCCTGGTCCAAAGACCCTGAGAAGTCTGAGGGCACAATGTGGCACCCCAACCTGTCAGGCTGACATCTGTTGTGACTATGACACACTTTGGAATAACCAATGGCCATCCCAGTGACACATGGGACCTCTGAAGCCACCAACAAAGGTTCATTTTCATCTGTTCAAACATAGACATGATCCAGGAGAGATAACACTGATATTTTAACCATTCCTAAGAATTTCCAGTTGCAGTTCACTCATATTGGAATTGAACAAACTGATTTGACTCCAGAGCAGAAACTAGATAACCCAGCACCTTTATGTACTCCTGCACCATCTCAGATGGTCAAAATACAGCCTGAGACACCTTTTGAAACAATGACAGAATCATACCTTCTGGTTTAAATACCTTCACAAGAAGAGTGTTGAATCAGATACTGAAAAAGGGTTAGGAAGAGAAAAGATCCCTCTGTGTAACTGTCAAAGTTTGGCTGAGCTGCTCTTTCTCTGCTGCTTGATTCTGCTGTTTGAGCTAATCTAGTGCTCTGCTATCTATTGCTGCTGCCTTCCTGTTCTGAGTCTGGCTGAATCAGCTGACCTGTCTGTGATTGCCCACATGGCTGCTATCAGCCAACCCTCCCAGGGTATTTAAAGCAGCTTGGCTCACTACCTGATTGCCTTTGTGTTTGCTTCTGACTGCAAGAGTGTTCTACCGCGTTCCTGATTTCCTATGCATGACCTGGCTTCCTCTGATGTCCCTTCTGGTTCCTGACTCCCTGGCTTGTTCCTGACATCTCTGATCTCTGTATTCCTGACCCTGGCTTGGCTGAGTACCTGTCTTGATTCCTATCCCTGATTTTTCCTTTGGGTTATGCTCTTGGATCACGATTTTGCTTTGTTTGCTTTTGTTATTTTAATAAAGGTGTTTTGCACTTTACATTTTTGTGTTGTCTGGTTACTGGTCCCTAACAGTAACAAGAGCAAGATACTAGAAAACAGTAACACATTATTATATCCTTTCCGTCCAGTGGTATACCGTTCTTGTCAAGCTCAAACACCACAAATCATAGATGTGTGACTGCCAGGCAAACAGACAAGGACATACTCACAAGACCTTTGCACTCTGAAATGAAGAATCCATCTTCTTCAGACTACTATATAAAAAGCAACTAACTGCTCAGAGAAGTCTGTGATAAGTTGGCTGATAATGCAAGCTACCTTCAAACAGACCAAGGTCCCTGAAGTATGTGCTCTGGTTCAAACATGCAATGGATGCTAGATACAAGAGTTCTCCTAATAGGGATTAAACAGCCCAATCCTAGCAGAATAAAACAATAAATAAGGCTAACTAAGAGAGATATTTGCCCTGAATCCAAGCTATGGGAGGTCACTTTTAAATCTGAGCATGCCTGGTGAGGGTAAAAGTGTATCAGGAGGGAGTCCCCAACTCGGAGAGTCTTTTTAGTCAAGTGCCCTTCCCTCCTGCTGGACAATACTGTATCACATGGCTCTTGTGTTCCACATCGAACAGTCTAAATGCACCAAATTGGAATAAACAGACATAAGGTTATGGTGTTGAAGAAAGCTGATATCGAAATTCATATAGGTTCAAACTACATCATTGTGCAATCATTATTGTAATGTAATTTACTGGATAAAGTAAATATACAAAGTAATAAATGGTTATGTAGAAGGCAGTGAGACTGATGTATTAATTTGAACTAGAACATTTCTAGGCAAACCATCAGCACCATAAGAGACAAATGAAAATTCCCATTGTTCTAAATTGGGATTTTAACCCCTTAAATACTACAGTCTGGCTTCTTTTGCATTCCGAAGTTTAAAAGTCTAACTTTTACCAAGTGGAATTTAGGGAATTTTTATTTGTACTCCATGATGCAGAGGATTTGTCCCAAAAATACTCCATGGGGGGAGACACATTAAGGTGAGATAAAAGTGTCATAAAGAGGAGATCACTTTCCAGTCCAACTTGAGCATTCTTAGGTCTCAACTCAATTTAGGCTGACAAAAAGGAGAACACCCAACAGCATTTGTCCAAGCACGGTAAGCAATACATTACCTGTGCTATGAAGACATACAGAGAGAAAATAAAGCAATTTGTGCTCTAATTTTGCACCCATTTGAGCCCATTGAAACACATTACAAAACTTTGGAATTTGCAATTCAATTTCATGCATTAGCATTAAAATCCGTACCCAGTTATTTTAGGAAATGAAACTGAAAAAAGCATGTAAAAATCAAAGTGACCTTAAGCCCCATATCAATACATCCAAAGCACTAACAAAATGTGTGAAATGTTAGTATAATTAACCCAATGAGTGCCAGTAGGGTATGCTTACCCCACTTGCACTCACAGGTTAATCCAACTAAGTTAAAAAAACAGCCCCTGACAATAAACACTTACCATTGATCCTGCTGTAGTGGTGTCTCCAGCACCCTGGTCGGCTACTCTCTGTCTTCTTCTTCAATCTTCTGTCTTCCTTCTTCATCAATCTCTCCATATTCTGTCTTCTTCTCTTTTGTCTTCTCTTCATCTGTCTTCTTCTCTTCATGCTTTTATCCAATAGTTACAAACATTTATTATGGTTGACAAACATAACTTTGAAATATGCACATTGTTTAACCCTTTGACTGCCAGAGAGGGCAATGTGTTGAGTACCTCTCTGGCACTCAGAGGGTTAAAATAATGCATCCATGACAAATTGAAAGACAATATTCTATCAAATGAAAAATCATTGTCTCGATCCATTTAGCAAAAACCCGAATCTTCATTCTAAATAGAAATGTATAAGTAAAAAGCGAAAATACAAGCTGTGGGCTCCAACGCCGGCAGTGGTAACAGGAAGTGAGGCTAACAAAACCTCCCTCCCTTGGTACCTTTCAGGCTGATGCCCAAGCCAGTGTGTGGGAAATTTGAACTGATACTGGCTTTTATATGACCAGTCTCTGTTCAAAATGTCTCCCAGACATCCATTGGCTAGGATGTATACTTACACACCTTCCAGCCAATCAGCTCCTAGTGGGAGGATGAGGAAACCTGCTAGGACCTGATTGGCTGGGAGATGCATACAACTTTCAACTTAGGATGTATACATTACTTTAACCATTTAAGTGCCAGAGAGATAGGCAACACATTGCTCTGGCAGTCAAAGGGTTAAACAATTCACATATTTCCAAGTTATGTTTGTCAACCATAATTAATGTTTTTTTTTCTCTTTACAGGTTACCATATGATACAAGGATGAAGAGATGAAGACAAAAGAAGAGGAGACAGAAGAGAAAAAGACAGTAGATGATGAGAAATAGAGAAAGAAGTAAAGAAAGAAGGACGATGGAAGATGAGAAATGAAGATGGACAGTGGATGACAGGTAAGTGTTACACAGCTTTGGGTGTTAGGACAGTGTTAGGGCTAGTTTTGTTGCACTTCACTGTTGGGGTAGTGTAAGATTAGTGTTTGGGAGGGTGACTGTGTGTATGAGCTCACTCTCAGTACCGAACGTTAGCTCTTTTCCTTTGATGCTCCCATTACTCATGTTATTTAGCTTGGGTTTTGGGAACTTAAAACAGAAGATGGACGTTTGGCCACAAGTCATTTTCTGTGGCTCAGCATTCCTTGTGGTTTCAGTTTACAGGGTAATTGAATACCGACTTATACATTTTTTTTTGTCTGGTCGGTAGCCAATTTTGCCCTACTGGCAGTTTTAGGGGGAATAATTGAATCAAGACCTTAGTGCATAAACTCCATTGAATAACAAAGGAGCTGAAGAGTTTATCTCCATAGATGGGAACTCTCCAAATTTGCTCCGGAGAGTCCGTTTTTTGTAGTGAATTACTGGGTCTCTAGAGAGACAGGCTAATTCTCCAGTGGTGGGGAGTTCCTTATGAAACTCTGCTGACTTCTGCTCCTTCCCAGACTGTTCCTCCCACTTCTCCTGCTTCCCCACCCTGTTCTGCCCAATTTCCACCCAGTTCCCACCAACTTTATTAGACAGCCCATAAAGCCATCCCCACCTGCACTTAAACCCTGCCCCTTTGTGATGCGAATCGGGTCATTTATGTTATCTCACCGACATTACATGAGTCCTCTCCATGGACTCTAGAAGAGAAAGTTCCCAGGTGTGTTTATCTCACTGGAGGGGGACATGCTCTAAACATCGAAAAGGGCTAATACTGGCAATTCTGTGGGGAATTGAACCTGAATCCATCCCATGGTGCACTAAGCTGACTTTGCCATCATATCCCTGTGATTATGGCTCACATGCTACTCCATGATTTCTCCAGGTTTAAGATGTTTCAGTGACTTATTTGTCCATGACTCATTTGCATATTGAAATCTGTGGTAATGGGCCATTTTGGTATATGTGAGGGTGCGTTTATATGTTAATGTGGCTATTTCTCACATGCACTAAGCTCTAATAGCTGATGATTCTGTCAAAACTCACAGAAAGAAATTCATCAGCCTCATGCTGATGAATTGGGCATCTGTCCAGTAGTTTCATTGAGGCCTCGCACTGCAGTTTGCCAGGTCTCACTATTTTCCACCATCAGACACAAAACAAATTAAGGGATGTTCTTGGTGCTCAGTGCATCAAGTCTGTTCCCCCCTTGCCATCCTCTTCTCCCCTCTCACAAGAAGGCCTGCTAGAAAGAAATGTAGAAAATGGCAAAAAAGACAAAAACGCCAAACACTCTAAGAGCACAAACTGTATAACCATCACTGTATGT
This sequence comes from Rhinophrynus dorsalis, assembly GCA_037306005.1. NCBI lineage: Eukaryota > Metazoa > Chordata > Amphibia > Anura > Rhinophrynidae > Rhinophrynus > Rhinophrynus dorsalis. The sequence goes on along the minus strand of CM074727.1, from coordinate 123,237,996 downwards.
TGCCCACAATTTTAGTTCCGTTTACCAGATGGCAGATCAATAAACCTTTCAATACAGGTCATCCATTAATAGAATATTCTTATTCCTATATGGACTTCTCCACAGGGAACCAAGACTCAAGAAGTTTAATATATATCATTTATTAGTTGTAGTAAAACAAAACGTAATTCCATACACACCCAGTGTGTTTAGTGTCTCAAGAGGCACTTTTTTAATGGCTTGAACAGTAATATTGTAAAAAATATTAGTAGGTGATATATAATACAATATTATAATATGTATTGTCATTTTCTACAGTTTGAAATACACACAGTCCGCTAATGTGAGAAGGGAGGTGGACCCCAAGAGTTATCGAAGAAGAGTCTCATTGGAAGTGTGAATAACTTTGACACCTCCAGAGGATGACTGCAATCACACTGTTTAACCATTGACTTATCAAATAATCTGGGCCTAGACTGAGGTGATCTTGGACTGGATTATATTGCAGGTGCTAATTTTATCTCTGCTTTTATCTCCAGTTTTCCCCATAGACTTCTGTAGGAAAATGTTTGATAAAATGTGTGTTAACATTTCACACCTGCAATAGAATCTAGTCCGTTATCTTCTTTCCATTCTAAACAATGCAATGTGTACTTGTATTTAAGAGAGATGTTTTCATATTTATCTGTATAACATGCCTGAGGAAGAGACCTGAGAGGTCTTGAAAGCTTGCATCCTAAATTTGCTTAGTTAGCCAATAAAGGCATCAACTTGACTATATTTGATTATTTCAGTCAGAGAACTTGTGAATAGCCACTTTGCTGTTTAGATTTCCTAAATGGAGCCAGGCTGTCAGTATAACATTTGTTTCTTTTTCATCCTGCCATTAGAACACATCAGCAGCTTTATGCAAAGATCATATACTATTGATTTTTTGTCTCTCCTTGCATATCTAATTTTTAATGAATATGGTGAATTAATCATCACACATTGCCTGACACACTTTGCCATTATACTGGATCTTAGTGTATCTTCCCGGGAGTTCTCATCTCTTTATAGCTTGTTTATTTTGTGCATAATAATCCACCTGATCTTATCAGTACATTTGCATCAATGATTTGCAGAGGGGTGTCCAAAGCATTGTTTCACAATGTGTTGAGCTCCCCTGTTGCACTTAGTGGGTTAATGACCAGGGCCGGATTTACATCTCAGGAGCCTGTAGGCATAGAAATCTGAAGTGCCCCCCCCCCCATTGACCATCTCCACTGGACACCTCCACAATGCTTCTAATCTCCACATTGCCCCATCAGCTCCATATTGCCCCCATCATCTCCACATTGCCCCAATCATCTCCATATACCATATTGCCCTCACATTGCCCCCCATCAGCTCCATATTGCCCCCATCATCTCCACGTTGCCCCCATCATCTCCATATACCATATTACCCTCACATTGCACTCCATCAACCCAATATTGCCCCCATCATCTCCACATTGCCCCCATCAGCTCCATATTGCCCTCACATTGCCCCCCATCAGCTCCATATTGCCCCCATTAGCTCCAACTTGCCCCCCATCAGCTCCACATTGCACATTGTGTTCCCCCCCCCCCCAGTGTCCATTTCTTACCTCTTCCCTGGTGGTCCAATGGTAGAAAAGGTTTGTGCCTCCTTCTTCTGCACAGACCTGTAGTTGCTGGAGCTCCCGCGTGGTCTAATCTTCAGTAATGCAGAGTATTACTAAAGACCCAACAAAGGAGCTCAGCAGCTACAGGTCTGTGCCGAAAAAGGCACAGACCTGTCTTCACCATGTTGCGGTGGCGGGCGGCAGGGGAGGCATATTTAAAAAAAAAACAAAAAAAAAACACATCATGATCCCAATGACAGGTGCCCCTCTGTGGGTTGCATCTGTAGGCAGATGCCTACTCTGCCTAATTATAAATCCGGCCCTGTTAATGACATGTTATATGTCGTTAACATTGTGTTTCACTATGTATGTAACAGTTTTATGGGGATAGATGAATAAAAGGGACAAATGGTGGATTGGTTGGATAATTGTCTTGCACTGTAGCTAAGACATTGATGTAGATTACTATGTAAAGACGGGCAATTCTGGGGCAAACCAATTGCACCATAGAGGAAATTACAATTCATATTTATTTAAATGGGGATTTTAACCCCTTGAATGCCAGATACCTCTCCAATGCACGACAAGGGGTTAAAAGTAGGGATGGGTGAAACTATTTGCCTCAAACTGAAATCTGTGAATATTGGCACTTCCTGCTTGGTGTTTTATTTCCCACAAAAAGTGCTGTTTTTCTGCTTTTTTTGCCTAGCTCATTCCATTGAAATCAAAGGGAACATTAAATTTACACACCACACAGAGCAAATATTATTTTATTTCCCAAAGGCATAGTATAAAAGGGGCATGAGGGTGCCTGTGTTGGTGGGGGGTGGAGAAAGAATCAGTTGAACAGGGAATTTTTTGGGGGGTGGGGTTGTTTACTGGAATTGGGGGGCAGTTAATAAAAAAATAAATACTAAATACAATTAAAAAAAACCCATAAGACATGGTATAAAAAGGGTCTGAGCAGGGTGCCTGTGTTGGGGGGTGGAGTCTGGGGAATGAATCGGTTGAACAAGGAATTTGTTTTTGGAGGGGGGTTTCTTGAATGGTATTGGGGCGACAGTTAATAAAAATAAATAAAATAAGAAATTTGTATGTAATGTGATAGAGACAGGAGCCCCCTGACATAACCTGCCACTGGGGTAGACTGATACTTGACATGATAGTGTATTTTGTAGAGTATGAATTGTTAGAGTTTTTTGTTAGCGGCCCAAGCCCTGTGGAAACATTGATTTGTAGGACTTAGACTTACTGGAGGCCCAAGCTCTGAGGAAACATTGATTTGTAGGACTTTGCTTGTTTGGCACAAGCCCTAAGGAAACATTGATTTGTAGGACTTAGGCTTGTTTGGCACAAGCCCTAAGGAAACATTGATTTGTAGGACTTAGGCTTGTTTGGCACAAGCCCTAAGGAAACATTGATTTGTATGACTTAGGCTTCTTAGAAACAAACCCCCAAAAGTTGTTTATTTTCATAGTAGGACTATGGTTTTTTTTATTTTATTTTTTTATTTTTTTTAAAGCACAAGCCCTGAGGAAAAAAATGCCCTACTGGCCCAGTGCCAGCAGTTCATGTTGTGTTGGCCAGTAGCCACTGGCCATTGTCAAATGTCCTGAGTTCATAATTGTAGAATTTGCAACTACTGTTCTTGATGCTGCTGCTGAGTTGTTTAAGCAGCAGGATGATTAGGCAGCTGAAATTGAATGGGATCAACAACAGCAGTAACATGGGAGATAGACGATGAAGGTGCCACTTGCCAATACTAGCTCCAATGATGTGCCTGAGACAGTAGCAGCACAATAAGTAGCCCCCAGTATATGTGGACAAAAGAAGAAGCTGGCCAATAATTCTTCTCCACCTGGCCCTCCTCCAAAATCATGGGTGTGTTGTTATTAGAATATACATTTTTCCATTTAGAGCAGGAATTGTGCCTCTCATCAGCAACTGCAATGTGCACAGGGTGTGTGGTAAATAACATCTGGGGGCAATGCTGTATCCAAAAACCATGACAACATAAACTAAGTACTGCCGCTGTCACTATACCTCTTGTCCACACCCTGCTAAGGACACTGCCATGTGTGATCAGTTTACCACACAGTGCAATAAGTGGACATGAATTGCCACATTCTAACATCTACAGAGTGGCTATCATTTGGCGGGGGAGGTAAAGATGAACGAGGTGAATTGGCAGAAGATGTACTTGCTCTAGAGGAAGAAGGTGATGGCGAGCTAGTTGTTTCACTCATCATGGAACTTCCAGTTTCTGCATGGGTTTCTCTATTCTTCCTCCTCGATCTCCGCCTTGTCTCTTGTTGCTTTTCTGGAGACTCAGGGTTACAGCAACAGTGGTGCTTGATTTCTGTGGTGGGTGTTTGGCTTAACATGTTTGACATAAATGTCGTGGTGTCTGTGTTTCATGTGTGTTATCAGGGCAGTTGTGCCAAGGTGTGTTCCCTCCTTTCCTCTTCTCACAGACTTGTCACAAATTGTGCACAGTGCCTTTGGTGATGACTGCACTGTGCCTGCCCCAAGAGAAAAATGGTCCCAGACCCATGACTTCAGGGGATATGGATATGGATAGGGAGCAGGTGGAGGAGAATGGCCTCTTTCCTCTTGTCCTCCACGTTCCCCTTCACTCTCTGTGGGAGTGGATGATGTTGGTGCTGTTGCTGCTACTGCCTCAGAATCAACACTGCAACTAGCACCAGGAGTATTGCTGCCACTGGCAAGTGGAACCAGTCCTAGTACCGCATCACTTGTTGACCCCAATCCCACTGTCTCCACGGTGGTCTGTGGCACACTAGCTTGCTCCTCAGCATCCTTCTGCCTTTGCAACTCAGCAGCATCAGGCATTAGAGCAGTTGCAAATTCCAAAAGCTCTCTCCTTGTGGTGGTGGTGATGCCCATCCTCATCCCTGTCTCCAATTCCTTCTCAGTTTCTGCTACAAATGCCACCAATGTCTCTTCCACTCCAACTTCTCAAGCATAATTATCACCATCACCATTAGTCCCTACATGCTGCTGTTGTTCTGTTACAGACATCTCACTGCTGGTTGGAGGAGATGATGAGCAATGTGACAGAGGGTCCCCTAATGTCATACTTGTAATTTCTTGTTTGATGCGAAGAAGGCAGACTGGCAGCAGCAGCAGCAGCAGGCACAGGTAGCTGATTTGTGTTCCTGGTGGTGGTGAATGTATTATTATTTCTGAGTCTGCTATCCACCACCAGTTCTAGCCTCTTAAGGACCATGTTCCACTTGGAAACTGTTGTGAAGGGAAGGGGACTCCCAGGGCCAGGGGAATGTTCTTGGCTCACTTGACTGCTAGTCTGAATGCTCTCAAATGCTTCTCTTACCACCTCCCTAATGGCTGCTTCACCATTACTGTTACTACCACTAACACCAGCCACATCAATTACAGCCCCCTTCCTCCTCATAGTCACTAGTAATGTGATGATCACCCCCTCCTTTACTCATAATACTAACAAGTTACTGGTCCTTCTTAATAGTAGTACTACTGGCACTGGCAGTACTGCTTGGGGATGGCAAGTGTGACTTAGGGTCCCCTGCTGTCACACTTGGCATCATCTTCTTCTTCCCCCCTCCTGAGTATTACAAGACACACTAGCAGCAAGTCCAGCACTGATTGCAGCAGGTTCAGCACTGGCAGCAATCACAGCACTGGTGGCAGCAGGTTCAGCACTGGCAGCAGGTACTGCACTGGTGGAAGCAGGGGCAGCATGTCTGACAGCAGGCACAGTACAGGGGGCAGCAGGTTCACCATTGGCAGTAGGCACAACACTGGTGGAAGCAGGAGCAGCACGTCTGTGTTACGGTTTTATTGACAGTAGGTTAGGTAAAAACACAGTTTTATTGAACAATTTAAAATGGCAATAACCCTCATGGGTCCAGTAATATATATACAATATAGTACTGTCACAGGACAGGTTAAAGAAGTAAATACCCACATGGGTCCAGCAATTGTACAGACAATAATAACAATATACTGACACAGGTCAGGTAATATGTGTGATTCTCAGACAAGGCAGCAGTGAACGGGTTACTGATAGGCCAGAAAGACTGACAGGCCCTATCAGCGCGAGGCCTTAAGACTAGAGTATAAACAGCGAGTAATGTCACAGGAATAAGCGAAGGCCCTTAGTAAACTTATAGACTGCCGTAGCAGTAGCGGAGGACAGACTGTATGCCCAGAGGTTGCCCAACTGAGACTACAATGCCAACAACCAGTGGAGAACGGCCCTGTCCCCCGTGGGGATAGATGAACTCTCAGACCAATGTCGACTGCCGAGGTGGAAGTAGCCTGAGGCGCCCAAGGAAGCCCAACCTCAGCTGATGGCAGGAGTATAGGTCTAGCATAATGAGGCACAGAATGGAAGGCTCACACCGGAGTGTCGCCTGCGCGACATGGAACGTAATCGAGACCAGGCTGCAGGAATGAATGTACGGTATACAACACTGCCCGGATGCCAAGCCCAACGGAGACACAAAAAGAGCAGCAGGCAGTCCTGGACAGGTAGAAAACGGAGGCCAAACGGGTCGGTACACTGAGCAGGAACAAAAGCCAACCAGAATCGGTATCCAAAGCAGGAATGCCAGCCAGTCCAAGTCGGTACACAGAGCAGGAACGTCAGCCGGGCCGGGTCTGTATACAGAGCAGGAACGTCAGCCAAACCGGGTCGGTACAGAGAGCAGAAACATCAGCCAATCTGAGTTGGTACAGAGAGCAGCAAAGTCAGCCAGGCCGGGTCGGTACACAGAGCAGGAACATCAGCCAATCCAAGTCGGTACACAGAGCAGGAACAGAAGCAGCAGAGTAGTCAAGCAGTCCAGGTCATACACTGAGATCACACAAGAACTGGAACAAGCGCTGGTACAGAAACACCACAAAAGTGAAACAGCGAAGTGGCAGGACCCAGTATTTAAGGACAAATACTGGGCGGGCCAATACCACTGCAACCAATAGGAGCCAGCTGGGAACAAGACTGACAGAATGTTGCCCGCATTGCACGGGCACCGTGATAGTCTGACAGCAGGCACAGTACTGGTGGCAGCAGATTCAGCACTGGCAGCAGGCACAGCACTCGTGGAAGCAGGGCAAAACATCTGGCAGCAGGTACAGCAATGGTGGCAGCAGGGGCAGCAAGTCTGGCAGCAGGCACAGTCAGCTGACCTGTCCTGCTCTACCCTTTTCTTCCGCTCCCTTCCCATTAAATTCCCCAAGATCCATAGGGGAGATTTAGGGGGACTGGACAGGATTGGTTCTGTAGTACCAATGGGTAAAAAAGGCTTTTACTCGCTTGTTTTAAAGTGGATTTTCCAGCGAAAAAGTGGACCACATCGTGGTTTTCGTGGGATTTCCCACTGGAACACGGCGAGAGCTTTCGCCCACACTTAGTCAATAACAGTTAGTGTGACTGGGTGGGTATGGATGATAATGATGTTGACCGAGATGATGATTGTTTATTTTTAGTAATATTTACTCATCCAGACTTTCCAGCTGATCTTTCAAAGAGTTTCTAAATAAGTATATTATAATAAAGGCTTGACCAGATCTTAAGTATCTCAGTACAGAAGTAGTGTACTGAGGTGACTGAAACCTCCTGCTGCAAGATGATTGGGTGGGAAGCTGGGGTAAAGTGCTAGGGAGCAGTGTCAGTTACTGCTGGTAGAGGTGTCGACTGCAAGGATGAATGTACTATGCCAGTTGAACCGGGGCCTGAGCAGGATGGCCTCCCTTCACAATAGAGAAGCAACAGAAGTGAACAAAATCTCAGACAAAGCATCAGGCCAAATCGGAAGAAGAAGAGAAGTTGTAAAACAGTGGTCAGGACAGGAAAGGTTCAATACACAGAAGAGCTAATAAGTGCAAATCACAACAGAGTGACAATCTGAACAAATGTATGTGAATGTATGAGTATGGGAAAAATCATACATGAGATACATGCCACTGATGTGTATAAGATATATTGCTCCATTTCAGTGATGTAACACTGAGCCTTTTCTCTACAGATACAGCTAATTATTTTGCCATATCTTCATTGCTCTCTGTCTGTAATTGATATGTATCAGAAAAAGGGGAGATGTGTTGAAGGACCCATTGTAAATCAACATCATCATCATCAATAATTAGGGCAGAGAAGCATCAACATCCAAATTCTCTTGTTCTCTTTTACTTGCATATTTTTGTTTATATTTTTCTTTTTTAAAACTCAAAAGTTTTCCCCCCCTTAGATTTCATTAGAGAACATTGACCACTATTTTGTTTGGGAATGTCAGTGTCACAGTCTGATGCTACAGCTGATCTCATTGCTAAATCCACCACTGCTATGGCAATGACTCTAGAAAGTGAATTATCATCAGTGTTAAAATGTTTAGTGCTACTACTGGTGGAACTTTCCATGTCACTTTTACAAATAACATCCTCAGGAGGAGGTGGAGGATCATCACTTACTGCACAAACTGGTGCAACCATGATCACAGTTTTTGTAGTACAATTTTCCTACCATGACCATTCACTTCCCACTTGTTCATTCCCCCTTCCCCTTACCACTTATTGTGAAAATAAAGACAGCAGTGTTGATGTTTTTTTGTAAAGTTCATGATTGAGTGCATGGAGAGATTATTTGTCTGCTGTAGTGACTTGTTTGTCCAAAATCAATGTATGATGTATGTCTGCGTCTCTAGTGTTAGTTAGTTACTCTAGATCAGTGGTTCTCAACTCCTGCCCTCAGGACCCACTAACAGGCCAGGACTTAGGGATTTCTCTGCTAGAGCACAGGTGTGATTAACGCACCTGTGCTCTAACAAGGAAATCATCAAATCCTGGCCTGTTAGTGGGTCCTGAGGACAGGAGTTGAGAACCACTACTATAGATAATAGCTCAGGTGTACAATCTCTTGTCTATCACCATCAGTTAAAAATATTTATTTATAGTTGATTTATTTTATTTAACTGTCCCTGTCAATGCCAGGGCCATTGTCTACAAATCACTCCCTGCAACTGTCCAGGCAAGCTACCCCAATATTCCTTACATCAAGCAACTCCTGCTCTCCCTCTTTGCCTTTCTGCTCTGCCTCTACACTAGCTAGCATCACATTTTCAACAGATTTTTCTTTCTTCCATATGGACTGCAGTGTTAACTTTTACAGTAAAGAACAGGATAGACCTGTTCAGGATCCTCAATGTGCAAATTACAGAAAAGGATAATGTGTACAACAGCAGGTGCAGCACCAGAGTCCACCACATCACAGTATTTGCTTAGAAGCAATGGAAAGGCGTGCTATGTCCATATATTGTATTTCCACCAATAGTTTACACAAATACCAGATCGAGCTTACTGTTTGCCATCTGCTGGCACTGGTGCAAAGCAGTGGAAATCATTAATCCATCTCCACTTTACCTCCAGAGAGCTTGGCAAGGTACTCAGGGTAGTAATATAATAAAAATGTTTATTATATGAGAAAAAAAAATGAAAATTACATCTCTAAGCATTTCATGATCCATCTAATAACATTTCTTCAGGAGAAATTTTAAACTAGCTATAAAAAGGACACACACACAGTTACTGAAATATATGAATTTCTTAGAAATATGTCTAATACTTGATATAGCTAGCTTACATAGAAAAAATATGAATGAAACCCTGAGAGACTAATTGGTATTGTCACTATGTATCATAATCACCGGTGGGCAGCAGAACCCTGCACTAAATCCGGTAGCATTTTTCCACAACCTAAATAAATGCACAAAGGCATATGTATTAGACCTATTTTTAATACATTCAGATTCTATTTCAGTAACTGTGTATATGTATCCTTTTTAGAGTTACTATATGTAGTTCTAACATATGGCAAACTGACACCCCTTTTTATACTGGCGAGCTAGAAAAGTGTGAATACATAGAGGAAACACACGTGTGGTGGGGATAAGTTCTACCTACTTTAAATAATGGAAGGGCATCTTGTTGCCCTTCACCTGTTCAGGACTACACTCTGGGGATACGTAGAATTGTAGTCCTAGACAGCTGGAGGGTCTCAGGATTCCCACCAATGGTCTAGATCAAGAGTAGGAAACTCGTGGCTTCTCAGCTTTTGCTTGACTATAGTTCTCAATGGCAGCTGAGAATGGTGACAATTGGGATTTGGAAAGACACAGTTTTCTCACTATTGACTTAGATTAGTGGTTCTCATCCAAGGTGCTGCTGCATTTTGGTTTGACATGGGCATCTGCTTAGGGGGCACTTTTTTTTCTAAGAAGGCTTTAACAAAAATGTTAGTTTAGTGTATAATGCATATTAATTGAAAGTACTATGCACAGAGTGCTCTTTGATATCATTTGACTTTTAGATCCTAGAATAGCATTATTTATTTATTTATTGTCCTCCTTATTAAGATCATAAGAAATAACCTATAAAATATTATTGGTACTTTGAAAATTCCCAAGAAAAGATAAAGGGTCTCTAATAATGGCCAACATTCCATTAATGACATCACAAATTGTCTCTACACCATGATGACTGATCATAGTGGTTAAAGATACTGATTGTGACATAGCTGGGGTTCTACAGACTATATTAGCAGTGGAAAGTGAATCAACTGTCACATTTTGACTGTTGTACCTGAGTGAGACAGTTGTAATTTTAGCGCCATGGATTTCAGTGTCTTCAATGAGCTGAGGCTTCAGGGAACGTTCTGTGATGTGGTTATTAATGTGAACGGTATTAACTTTAGTGCACATAAGATAATCCTCTGCAACGTTAGCCCTTATTTTCGGTAAGTGATGGCACCAGACTCAACAGAGAACAAATCAAAATCACTTAAATGCCCATTGAATGAAATGCGTATTTTAACCATTTGACTGCTAGATAGATCAACTCATTGTATCACCTCTACAGCTTTCAAGGGGTGAGAAACATAGTTATACCAAGGGGACTTTTTATGTACACGGGTCAAGGTCTGGGTGATGTTAACCCTTTGAGTGCCAGAGGGGTACGCAACGCATTGCTTTTTAAGGCAGGTCCTGTTCTGTGTACTGCCGCCACCGCACACGATGCAGTCATGCGCTGTAGCGACTGCCCAAACGCACAGAATATTCCCAGCACGGTGCCCCAGCATTCTGTGCATTCGGGCAGTCTCTACTGCACAAGACTGCGTCAGACAAACATTCTAGCGTTTTATTATATAGGATGATGTATATAGCTTCCACCAGAATTGCTCCACTTTTGTCTTTGTGCATCTAGCCCATAACAGTCACTCTCATTACATTGCTTAGATAATCTTTAGTCTTCCCAGTTTTGGCCTGTAGCTTTCTAGATCATGACTGGGTAAGCCGAGGCCCTCCAGCTGTTCGGTCCTAAATTTCCTACAATCGCCAGTCAACTATTGGTTGGCTGGGGCTGATAGGAATTGTAGTCTTGAACAGCTGCAGGGTCTTAGGTTGCCTTCTAATGTAGATCAAGGGAGTGAAACCTGTGGCTTTTAGGTGAGTCTTTGGGGCGCATGTGCAAGAAGTAGGCAAAATACTAATAATAGGTTTATTTTGTATGATGCTGGTCAGCACTTGGCTCTACAGTGTTCTTCATCTCATTCTCCTGTAAGTCGATAATGGCAAAGGATGATGGGAGGTATAGTCTAACAACAGCTGGACAGACTTCCCAGTCTAGCCTAGAGCATACATGTATTTCTACTTTAGAGTTTTATTTTAACCCTAAGAGAGTCAGAGTGGCATCCAACACATTGCAATGCAATCCATTGAACAGCATTTTGGCAATCAAAAGTTTGAAGTGCTGTGCACATGGATGACTGTATCATATAGGACATCCCTCCATAGACTGATGATAGCTTCTGTATAGGCTCACATATAACTGTCTCCCTATAGAGATCTAATTATGGACATATATATGTTTTTGTCTTAGTGACATATAAAGTATCTTATTCTAGTTGGGACCAATATGGAGCTTCCATATCTTCTTAGATGTAGACGAAGGCTGATCAGTGTGAGGTCCTCTAGCCATTCAGTAAGACAGTTTCTACTATTCCCAGCCAGCCATTGGCTAGCTGATGATGATAGGACTTGTGGTTACATCTGGAGGGCATCCGGTCACCCTCCAATGGTCTTGACTCTTTATATAGAATCATGGAGTATTAGGGTGGGTCCGGTTCACTGACTGGCTGACCTTGGACTGTTTTCACAGACATATCTAGATACTTACTAGTACAAGTGGTACTGGTGGGAGAGGCACTAAGGTGAGAAACACTCTTCAGTGATAGACACTCTCTAGTGTCTACGTTATTATAAGAGGCCTAGGCACTAAAATATGCCATATTCACAAAAAAGAGGCGCAATTCTGGAACAATCCAACTGCACCATAGGGGATAAATACATATTCACAATCATTTAAATGGGATTTTTAAACCCTTGTGAGGCTTCTAAAGCATTGCATACATCTCTAGCATTAAACAGTTTAAAACAATTTTGGTGATGTTTATTTGTGTCCTATATTGCTGTTGGTTTACTCCAGAAATGCACCTCTTTAGCTTGGTGCATACAGCCCTAATTCATTGACAATTAGAAAAAAGAGGCTCAATGGAAAGACCTGGGAGATGGAGCATTTCTCTCATGTTAGTTTTGTCTCATATTTATCACACATTGGTGTATAACCCCCCTTCCCCCCGTTTTTTTTTAAAGAGACAACAATGCTTTTTGGCTTATGTGTGTGAAATGTTGTTAGGTTTTGTTATTCAATGAAAGTCTAGATGAAAATTAGGTCAGCACCAGAAACCCTCAGTCTTACATCTAATATCCCTCTACTTTTTCTTCTGTTAACAGGGAATTATTCTCCGGTGCCTGGAGTAATGCAGAAAACAACTTGTATAACATTCCCAACGTTTCTGCAGCAATGATGCAGATATTCCTGGACTACGCGTACACTGGAACAGTGTCCGTTACATCAGAAAATGTCCTGGAACTCTTAGTGGCAGCTGACCAGTTCAATATCATAGGCATTGTCAACACATGCTGCCAGTTTTTGGAGGCGCAGCTCAGCCCGGAAAATTGCATTGGAATGTGGAAATTCACAGGCATCTACTACCTGCCAGAGCTGCGCCAGAGGGCATTCACGTTCATCCTCCATCACTTTGCGGATATAGTGAAGGGCTCGGCTGAGTTCCTAGAGCTGACGGTGATGGAGCTGAGTGGAATCATAGACAAGGATGAACTTAACAGCAAGAAGGAGGAGACTGTTTTTAAGGCCATTCTAAAGTGGATTCGTCATGATGCAGCATCCCGTAAGCAGTACATGTCATACCTTCTTCCTAAGGTAAGGTTATCAAATATAGCCTACACCTCATTTTATATATATATATATATATATATATATATATATATTAGGGGCATCCAAGTTTTTTCTCTCTTGATCATAGATGATCCATAGGTGTAAGGGGTGTACCTTTTTACTTACACAATTGTAAATCCTGACCGGGGACCATCCGGTGGCTCTGCAGCAGAGCCGTAATCGCGTTATTTAAAATTACTTCATTGGAAAGGTCTACAAAGTGTGCCTGATTTGCAAGCACACTTTGTAGACCATTTGAATGAAGTAATCTGTTTTAAAGAACGCGATTGTGGCTCTGCTGAAGAGCCTCCTCGTGTCGGCCGACACGGATCTCCTGCTGTCAGCTTTACAGCTGACATCAGGAGAAGGGGAGGGAGGTGGAACTTTGAATGAGAATATCTCTCAAACCATAACGGTTTGAGAGATAGGATTTGTGGCATATAGTTTATTTTTTTAACCTCTACAAAAGTCTAAGCATTACTGACTCTTTAAGGTCTAGAGGATGTACAAGGCTATGATTTACTATCACATACCCCTTTGGTCTTAAAAGGGTTAGCCACATACACTTTGATTCAGTTTGAAACTGTGAGCAACTGTCATGTCCGCTGCCATGGACATAACATCCAGGAATGAGTTAAGATGTTATCTATTGAACAAAGAGACAAGGGCTAAATTCATAGGGGTCATTAGGATTTTCTAGACATAGAAAGGTAAGTTTGCATGTGTGTGTGTGTGTTGTGTGTGTGTGTGTGTGTGTGTGTGAGGGAGTATTATTAGTAGGTATCTTCTCCTTTAAAGGTATAGTAATGGTTAACAATATAAGCAGCTCCTTTTAATCTTCATATTAATTGGGCAGTGGAGAGTGTTATTTCAATACAGTCAGAGTTGTAGTTCAAGAGTAATTGAATGATAAAGTATCCCCCTCCCGCCACTTTTACTGATGTAACACTGCTCACCTGTCACCGCCGTGCCGACTCCCGGCGGTGCTTCTGTCGCTCGGTGGCTTCCGCTTCGGGGTTCGGACGCGCGCATATGCAGTCCTCTTCATGAAGCCGGTTTGGCTTCACTACTTAAGGCGCCCTCTCCCTGCAACGGACGCGTTGTCTGAGCGTCCATTCGGGTGAACTGGGCTAGCAGAGCCTCGTTCACCTTCCTCTAGTCCAGCTTCCTTGCGTCCTGCTCCAGTTCCCTGTGCCCAGTCCAGCTGTCTGTGTTCCGGTTGCCTGCAGTCTGTGTCCAGTCTCCAGTGCTGCTGTGGTCAGTGCAAGCACTCCTGTATCCTGCTCTGGTCAGTCCTGTGTGTCCTGCCTTGGTCAGTCCTGTGTCCAGTATCCTGCTCTGGTCAGTCTGCACTCCTGTATCCTGCCTTGGTCAGTCCTGTGTCCAGTATCCTGCTCTGGTCAGTCTGCACTCCTGTATCCTGCTCTGGTCAGTCCTGTGTCCTGTATCCTGCTCTGGTCAGTCCTGTGTCCTGTATCCTGCTCTGGTCAGTCCTGTGTCCTGTATCCTGTATCCTGCTCTGGTCAGTCCTGTGTGTCCTGCCTTGTTCAGTCCTGTATCCTGTATCCTGCTCTGGTCAGTCCTGTGTCCTGTATCCTGTATCTAGCTCTGGTCAGTCCTGTGTGTCCTGCCTAGTTCAGTCCTGTGTCCAGTTTCCAGTGTCCTGCTGTGGTCAGTCCCGTGTCCTGCTCCGGTCTGTCCTGTGTCCAGTATCCTGTGATAAGTCCTAGTGTCCTACTATTCCATCTTCTTGGAGGCAGTTTCTCCCTGAGGTGATTGGGGTATAGTCCAACCGTAGTGGGGTATCCTGAGCCCCCGGAGGCTCAACCGAAGGGGGCTATCTAGCCTTGCGGCTAGCACCTTTAGACGGCTTAGGCCGCAGCACACCCCCCTACGGTTGGCCTACGCACTCCAGCGTCGCCCTCTAGCGACGTTCTCTAGCCTCTAGCCCCAATCACCTTTGTTGGAGGAGTATCTTTTTCCTTCTTCTGAGCTTCTGTGTTGGGCTAGTCGTGACATTACAGACAACGCCACACTCCCAGCATGTCCACGGACCCAGCGGACCTCACCCAAGCTGTTGTGCAACAGGGTGCGGTCTTGGAGCAGCACGCCACCCAGATTCAGCATTTGGACCAGAAGTTAGACTCTATCACTGGTCTTCTTCAACGGATGCAGCAGCGTCTAGAGGCACCTTGGCCTCCGACGCCGCATTCTGCGGTGTCCTCTGTTCCTTCTGGCAGCTCTGCTGCTTCCCTAGCTCTCCGTATGCCCCTGCCGGATCGTTTCGACGGTACCTCGTCTGATGTTCGGGGGTTTCTTAACCAATGCCTCCTTCATTTTCGTTGTCAGCCCGATGTATATTCCTCCCATCAGGCGAAGACCACTTTCATCATTTCCTTGCTTCGTGGTCCTGCCTTGGCCTGGGTGTCTCCTCTTATCGATCGTCAGTCTCCATTGCTGGATGATTTGGACTCCTTTTTAACGGCGTTCCGTTCGGTTTTCGATGCGCATGGCCGGCAGTCTCATGCTGAATCCGGTCTGTTGGAGATCCAACAAGGGTCGCGTTCGGTCTCGCACTACGCTGTTGAGTTCCGCACCCTGGCATACGATACGGACTGGGGTGAGAGTGCCTTAAAGGCCGCTTTTAGACGGGGCCTCTCGGACCACCTCAAAGACGAGCTAACGACTCGTACCATTCCACCATCCTTGGAGGGACTCATAGCTCTTTGTTCCTCTCTAGAGCATCGCATCCTGGAGAGACGTGTTGAGAAGGATCGGGACCGCTCTCACCGTCCCCAGCCACGTCCGGTTTCACGCCTGGCTCCTCGGTTTCAGACACCCGTCACAACAACATCAGTACCTGAGCCGATGGAGATCGGTCGGGTATACCACCTTACCGAGGAGGAGAAGACACGCAGACGCTCCTTGGGTCTGTGTCTTTATTGTGGTCAGGCGGGCCATGTGGCTCGCACCTGCCCCTTAAAATCGGGAAACTCCCGGACTTAGGGAGTAGGGGGTCCTCTCTAAGTCAGGCCGTGTTTTGTTCCCCCGGTAGGGATCAACGCTTGACCCTATCACTTTCCCTCTCCTGGTTTGGAGGGTTCACGTCCCTTTAGGCCTTTGTGGATTCCGGAGCAGCAGGGATCTTCATGGATTCGTCCTTTGCCCGCTCTCGCGGTGTTCCGTTGAGGCGACGTGATCCGCCTGTGCCCATCGTTGCTGTTGACGGTTCTCCCTTGGGCACAGGTTTTATCACATGAGTTACTCAACCCTTGTCCTGTGAAGTACTGGGGGGTCCCAAGGAGACTCTTTCCTTTGAGATTATTGACATCCCTGGGACTCCCGTCATCCTGGGCTACCCCTGGTTGCGGGCTACCAACCCTTCCATTGACTGGCGTCTCGGCATCATCACCTTTCCTTCCTCCGTGGCAATTTCCTCTATCAATCCTCCTCTTCCTTTTGTTGTTATCAACCCAGAGGTGCCAGGTCCTTATCAGGACTTTTCCGACGTGTTTTGCAAGCGTCGTGCGGGGATCCTTCTGCCTCATAGGCCTTATGATATAGCTATTGATCTCCTTCCTGGGGCTGTACCACCCAGGGGACGCACTTACCCACTTTTGGTGCCAGAAACTCGTGCCCTGGAAGACTATATTGCTGATAGCCTTGCGCGTGGTTTCATACGGCCTTCCACTTCTCCGGCTGGGGCAGGCTTCTTTTTCGTTTCCAAGAAGGACGGTTCTCTTCGGCCTTGCATTGATTACAGGGGCCTGAATGCCATCACACGTCGGAACTGCTACCCCTTGCCATTAATTCCTGAACTTTTGGATCGTCTTCGTGGCGCTACTGTTTTTTCCAAACTCGACCTCCGGGGGGCGTATAACCTGGTCCGTGTTCGCGCTGGCGACGAGTGGAAGACGGCCTTCAATACCAGATTCGGGCACTATGAATACCAGGTCATGCCCTTCGGCCTTCGGAATGCTCCAGCTGTGTTTCAGTCATTCGTCAATGATGTCTTCCGGGATCTTCTCTTGTCCTCCGTGGTCGTCTATTTGGACGACATTCTGATTTTTTCCAAATCTCTTATGGAACACCGTGGCCACGTCCGCCAAGTCCTGGAGCGGCTTCGAACACACAACTTGTATGCCAAACTTGAGAAGTGCCAGTTCGAACAAACCAGCTTGCCCTTTCTTGGGTATATTGTGTCCTCTTCAGGTCTAGCTATGGATCCTGAGAAACTCTCCGCTGTCCAGAACTGGCCCTTGCCACAGGGTCTTAAGGCTACCCAACGGTTTATTGGCTTTTCTAACTATTACCGGAGGTTTATCCGGAATTTCTCGGATGTTATCCGTCCTATTGTAGCTCTCACCCGTAAGGGAGCTGATTCGAAACTGTGGCCATCTGATGCCTTGGAGGCGTTCAACAAGCTTAAAGCTGCCTTCACTTCCGCCCCAGTTCTGGTTTATCCTGATCCTATGCGGGCTTTCTTCTTGGAAGTCGACGTCTCTGAGACCGCTGCGGGCGCTGTTCTGTCTCAGCTCTCTTCTAGTACAGGGCTCATGCATCCCTGTTCTTTTTTTTCCCGTAAATTTACAGACTCGGAACGGAATTATGATACGGGTAATAGGGAATTGCTAGCCATTAAGCTAGCCCTTGAGGAGTGGCGGTACCTCTTGGAAGGGTCTCCTCATGTCGTGACCATTTACACCGACCACCAGAATCTTGCCTATCTGGCCTCGGCCAAACGCCTGAATGCTCGCCAGGCTAGATGGTCCCTGTTCTTTGCCCGTTTCCACTATGTGATAACATACCTACCCGGAACCCGGAATGTGAAGGCCGATGCCTTGTCCCAGCAGTTCGAATCCAGCCCTACTGAACCGAGGGATTCCGAGCCAGTGGTACCCTCTGCTCGCATTCTGGCAGCCTTATCCACTCGCACCTTACAGGCTATACGTCAGGCTCAGAATGGGCTGCCTTCTACCGAGTCGCCTCCTGGGGACCTGTTGTCTGTTCCTCAATGTCACCGCAACGAGGTTCTTCATTGGGCCCATTATTCTTCTGTTTCAGGTCACCCGGGGGCTTCGCGTACCTTCAAGCTTCTGTCCAGATACTTCTGGTGGCCGAACTGTCGTACTGATGTCGCAGACTTTGTTGCTTCTTGTTCTGCGTGCGCACGTATGAAAACACCCCGCCTGAAACCCGCCGGGTTGTTGCAGCCTCTCCCTGTACCGACCTTGCCTTGGACGCAGTTGTCCATGGATTTCATCGTGGAGCTCCCCAGGTCCGCTGGTATGACTACTATTTGGGTGGTGGTGGACCGATTCACCAAACAAGCCCATTTCCGAGCCTTTCCTGCGGTTCCCACTGCCTCTCTACTGGCCGATTCTTTCATTACTGACATCGTGCGGCTTCATGGTCGCCCCTGAATATCACGTCTGACCGCGGATCACAGTTCGTTTCCAGGTTCTGGAGAGCATTTTGTGATCGTCTGGGCATCCGTCTGCACTTCTCCTCCGGTTACCATCCGCAGACCAACGGCCAGACCGAACGGGTCAACCAGTCCTTGGAGCAGTATCTCAGGACGTACTGTAACAGGCACCATAACGATTGGGTTCGCCTGCTTCCCTTGGCAGAATTTCCCTACAATTCCCTGCATCACTCTTCCCTTGGCTGTTCACCTTTCTTTGCAGCCTTGGGTTTCAACCCCCGAGTCCTGCTTCTGCGTCCGGGCTCAGCCTTGGTGCCCTCGGCCGAGGTTCGGGTCCGTTCGTTGGTTGAGCATTGGCAGTCGCTCAGAACTTCCTTGCTCGCCTCCCAAATACGCCACAAGAGCGCAGCTGACCAACGTCATTCCTTGGCTCCTCTCTATTCTCCTGGTGACAAGGTCTGGTTATCTGCCAAGAACATCAACCTTCGGCAGCCTTCTCGTAAGCTTGGTCCTCGCTACTTGGGTCCTTACAGAGTTCTTCAACGTTTGTCTCCTGTAGTGTATCGGTTGGCCTTGCCAGCCTCCCTCCGTATACACCCAGTCTTCCATGTCTCGTTGCTGAAGCCATGGATATCCTCTCGGTTTTCTCATCCTGCTCCGGTTGTTCCGGCACCTGTTACTGTGGCTGGGCAAGAGGAATTCGTGGTGAGTGCCATACTTGACTCCAGGCGAGTGCGCGGCAGGTTGCAGTATCTCGTGGATTGGCAGGGATACGGTCCTGAGGACAGGTCCTGGGTTCCCGCCATAGATGTCCATGCTCCTGTGTTGGTGCGCCGCTTCCACCGCCTGTTTCCCACCAAGCCCTCCTGACGTCCTCCGTAGGGGTAGGGGAGTGTCACCGCCGTGCCGACTCCCGGCGGTGCTTCCGTCGCTCGGTGGCTTCCGCTTCCGGGTTCGGACGCGCGCATGCGCAGTCCTCTTCATGAAGCCGGTTTGGCTTCACTACTTAAGGCGCCCTCTCCCTGCAACGGACTCGTTGTCTGAGCGTCCATTCGGGTGAACTGGGCTAGTAGAGCCTCGTTCACCTTCCTCTAGTCCAGCTTCCTTGCGTCCTGCTCCAGTTCCCAGTGCCCAGTCCAGCTGTCTGTGTTCCGGTTGCCTGCAGTCTGTGTCCAGTCTCCAGTCCTGCTGTGGTCAGTGCAAGCACTCCTGTATCCTGCTCTGGTCAGTCCTGTGTGTCCTGCCTTGGTCAGTCCTGTGTCCAGTATCCTGCTCTGGTCAGTCTGCACTCCTGTATCCTGCCTTGGTCAGTCCTGTGTCCAGTATCCTGCTCTGGTCAGTCTGCACTCCTGTATCCTGCTCTGGTCAGTCCTGTGTCCTGTATCCTGCCCTGGTCAGTCTGCACTCCTGTATCCTGCTCTGGTCAGTCCTGTGTCCTGTATCCTGCTCTGGTCAGTCCTGTGTCCTGTATCCTGCTCTGGTCAGTCCTGTGTCCTGTATCCTGTATCCTGCTCTGGTCAGTCCTGTGTGTCCTGCCTTGTTCAGTCCTGTATCCTGTATCCTGCTCTGGTCAGTCCTGTGTCCTGTATCCTGTATCTAGCTCTGGTCAGTCCTGTGTGTCCTGCCTAGTTCAGTCCTGTGTCCAGTTTCCAGTGTCCTGCTGTGGTCAGTCCCGTGTCCTGCTCCGGTCTGTCCTGTGTCCAGTATCCTGTGATAAGTCCTAGTGTCCTACTATTCCATCTTCTTGGAGGCAGTTTCTCCCTGAGGTGATTGGGGTATAGTCCAACCGTAGTGGGGTATCCTGAGCCCCCGGAGGCTCAACCAAAGGGGGCTATCTAGCCTTGCGGCTAGCACCTTTAGACGGCTTAGGCCGCAGCACACCCCCCTACGGTTGGCCTACGCACGCCAGCGTCGCCCTCTAGCGACATTCTCTAGCCTCTAGCCCCAATCACCTTTGTTGGAGGAGTATCTTTTTCCTTCTTCTGAGCTTCTGTGTTGGGCTAGTCGTGACATCACCTCAGAGCAGCAAGACTGTCCGGATGGATCTCAGAGAGGGGCAATCTTAAATGAACATAAGGGAAAACCTTTCAAGGGGGCAGGGTTCTCCTTATGCTCACAGTAAGAAGATTGTCCCTTGCTATGAACTGTCTGCTCCAGGGACCAGATTCCACATCTGAGGGGAGGTGGCTTACACTAGGTAAAAGGGGTGAGAGGGGGGCACTTTATCATTCAATTACTTTTGAACTAAAACTCTTACAGTATTGAAATAATACTTTCCATGGCCCAAAAACTATGAAGATTAATTCGAAGTTCTGATTTTGTGAAACATTACTATCCCTTTAAAGCAGTGTTTCTCAATGTTAGTCCTTGGGGCACACTAACAGTGCAGGTTTTCAGGTTTTTCCTGCTTAACCCTTAACGAACCTTGATGGTCATAGTACTTCAAGGGTCGATCCGACTGAATGACCCATGACGTACTATGACCGTCATGGAGTTCCGGGCTCCCCCCGTGGATGCACGCCGTTCGGGGAGTCCGGAACGGGAAAAAGAAAAAAAAAATGCTCTGTGGTCCTTAAGTCACGTCGCGGAGCCGATCGCCTGGTCGTTAAGAGGTTAAACACAGGTGAGTAATTAGTGGCTCAATCATAGTGATTGATTCACCTGTGATTAATAAGGGATATCTTCAAAACATGTTGGTGTGCCCCGAGGACTCGAGCTGAGAATTACTGCTTTAACATCAAAGTTTTCATATTCAAGCTATTGTGTTGTGTATTTACTTTGGTATTTTGCAACAGGTACAGACTTCCCTTTATAATCATATCCAAGCAGCTAGTGTGTGTTCCTGGTGCAGTATTGTACTGAGCTGCCTTCTCAGATATTGCATTAGTATTACATTAAGTAGGTAGATTGGGGGTGGGGAATGGGTAAACATAATCATTACAAACATTCAGATACAAAGTGAGAAGCCTCAGTTTATATCTTCCATGCTCCTCATTGTGCCTTCAAGTTACACAAACCGTAAACAATTAATGTTGTCATTATACCATTATGTTTTAATTTTTTTTATCCAGAATTTAATATGTTATTTAATTCCAATGAAAGTAGCAGATCTTTCAATAAAAGTACTGCTTCTCTTTCTCCCAGATACGGCTAGCGCTGATGGATGAATCATACTTCTTGGACTATGTGATAAACAACAAGTATGTCAGGAAAAACAAGGAGTGCAAGCAGATAATCAGAAGTGCACTCAAAGCTATGCATGTGATCCAAAAGAGAGGACTTATTAACTCTGACTGGGAAAACCCACTCACCAGGCCACGCCTTCCACATTCCATCTTGATTAGCGTGTCTGGATGTAGTGATGTCAGCCTCTCAACTGACATTATGGCATACGACGTAAGATCTGATCGTTGGGAGCATATTGCTAGTGATGAGGACAGCCACCGGCAAAATCAAGGTGCAGCATACTTGAATGGATCAGTATATATCATTGGTGGTACTGAAGAAATGGACTGCACAAATAACGTGAAAAGATTCAACCTGGAGACAAAAACATTTCATGAAGTGGCACCCATGCACTACAACCGAGCGTGTTTCAGTGTAGCTGTGTTGGACAACTTAATCTATGCCATCGGGGGAAATGATGGATCTCTTTCACTCAACACAGCAGAGCGATATGATCCTCAGACCAACCAGTGGACAGTGATAGCTCCCATGCATGAACAGAGAATGTGTCCCTGTGTTGCTACTCTGTTTGGAAAGGTAAGATACTACCACCTTGCTATTAGATATAATTTAACCATGAATCACACTGCTCATTGAATGGATAGTATAGCCAAACCACATTGCTTTAGTGTTCACCTGTTGTCACCCCACAGTCTCAAAATTCTGATGATTTTTTTACAATTGAATACCAATAGGAAACAAATATACACAAATCATAGGATATGTCCACTGAGTACATAAGTCCCATAGAATTATTGGGAATAAATAATATAGTCCACTTAGTGGAGAAAGATCCCCCCACACTCCTTCTGGCCACCTTCCACTGAATCTGGAATCCGGTCATGGGACTGGACGGATGCAGCGAGCGACAAACTTCAGTAAGTGTAAGGAAAACCCTGCCCCCCTTGAAGAAGAGCAGGATTTTCCTTTGCTTTCTGAAGTTTGTCCCTCACTTCATCCATCCAGACCAGACTGCAGATTCAGTGTGACATGGCCAGAACTGGGGGGAGGGGGATCTTTCTACACTTAATATCTTTTGAGCTACAAACAAGTAAGCTCCTACACATAGCTTGATGTGTTACTTTTAATATAAAGAAGAGTCAGCAAACTACTTTTATAACAAACATTAATATTCCTTTAAGCCTTTGAATATGCTTCACAGATATTTGAAAAGAAAACACAAATAAAAACTGTGCAATCATCTTGTAATTGTAGCAGGATTTACAATCATCAGTGGTAAAACCTTCCCACAGCTCAGTGGATACTAATATAAAAATAGGCCACTCCTACCTCTAGGATTCACACTTTGACTGGGTCAGACCCCCTATACAATTTAGATGTCTCTTCTTCTTCTCTCCCCACAAACCTTCTACCTTTCGCATTCCTCAGTTGCAGGTATCTGCATTCCTCATAAGAATTAGCCTTAAACCTCCAGGCTTATAAGGATAAATTCTATATCCAGACATCATAACAGAGAGAATGCGATAATTGACAGTAGGCTTCAATAAAATACCAATTTTATTATTTAAAAATTGGGCAAAATCCCATTTGTATGTATATATATATATATATATATATATATATATATATATATATATATATATAAAACATACAATGAATACAGCACAAAAAATCTTTTTTATGTTAGTACCCATTTTCGAAGGATGGGAAGGTTTTACCACTGATGAATGTTAATCCTGCTTCACCTAGAAGATGGTTGAGCTGTTTTTGTTTGTGTTTTAATGTATCAAATAGGTTCTTGTTAATTCTGGGACTGAAATACTAAGTAGATAAATTAACAGTGTATTATTTGATAAGAGTTTGCTATGCATAAACTAAACTATATACACTGGTCACATTAGGCATAGTAGTCACGTGCCCAGAGCTCCAAATTTTGAGATGTGCCTCAGCTTTTCTGGCCGCATCCAATTTGTTATTGTGGGTATGGTCAGTGCAATCTTAATGTCTCTATATACATGTAAGTAAAAAAAAATGATAGTGGCAAATGGTGCAAAGCATTGCCACTTTGATTAGGCACACAAAGAACATTGGCACCCAATTGACCACTACAGTAGGGAGTTTCACTGCAACGATTTTCACAGGAGTAGGCAGGGTGATCTCTTCCACTCCTGTGAAAATCACTGCCCCTGATTCGCTGAATGAGGCCAACATCTGCCACAGGACGGACAGAGTTATATTTTTTACCCCATATAAGTCTAAATGGACTTTTCATGTCTATAAATGTATCCTTTTCTTTGAACAGATCTATGTATGTGGTGGAAATTCTGATGGTGAATTCCTGCGCACTGCCGAGGTATATAGTCCAGAGACCAACGAATGGACTATGATTGCCCCCATGTTGAGCAAACGTGGTGGACATGGGGTTATCGCCTACGGAGAGAAGATCTATGCGGTATGTATAAAATACATTTTATCATTTTCTACTCCATTAGAAGAATGTTGAGGTATGCTGTGGAATAATGGTGATGTTGCACTGGGAAAAGAGTAACCTCAAGTCTTTCCTGAAGCAACAGATTCTGAACTAATATGATATTTTCTCAGTCTGCCCTTGTGCTAAGTTATAAAGACATACAACACATTAGAATCTTGGTGCAAATTGATTAATTGTGTAGAATGAAGTGAGTATTGTTTAGTGGAGCTACTGCTCTTTGTCAAAATAACTACTATAAGCTGTTTTGTAGCTTGTCCATTATACATTATTTGGTAGCCAGTGTAGTAACCATTATACTTTAATTCATGGTTCCCCAGACTGTGGCTTAGAAAGCATTTTATGTGGCTAACTGTGTGCTTCTATGATAAAGAATTTGTTTTGTCTTGAGAGAAGAGGATCAGACAGACAGTAGAATGATATTGCAATAGAGCATTAGATGACAGAAAAACAGGAGAGAGAAAGAGAGAGAGATTTGGGGGAGCTAGTTTATAGGGAAGAGAGTGCTTGCTGCTGCAGGAAGAGAGTACTGTTAGAATGTTACAGTGAAAATTTAAAGGTTGTGCGATTTACCAAATGTTTGTAACTAAATAGGGAGCACAGATGATAAAAGGTGGGGTCCCTCATCTGTAATCTTTTCAGGACAAGACCTGTCAGCGATATCTTGTGAAACAATGCATCCAACATGTCTCTGTTCCTCAAGAGATTTATCCACTGGATCCTAAGAAGTCCCCATTACAATGTGCCACAATGCATTGGAGATGTCACTGGAATTCAGGAGGTCTAGACAAAAAGTCCCCAATACACTGTATTATAATATATTCAAGAATGCACAAGCATTTAAGTGTTTAAGACACTTTACTGACAACTACTCCAAATAAAAACAAGCAAATAAAGGTGCAGAGACATCTCCACTGTTTGAGTTAAAACTTCCTTTATTGATTGAGTTGTACTAGTGCTCAGAAGGAAAGCCTATGCAGTTGGTGTGGTTTTCAATTTATGATAATTCTATTTCATTACAGGTAGGAGGCCATGATGGAGAACATTTTCTAAGCAGCGTAGAATGTTATTCACCTGAAAACAACTGCTGGACTGCTTTGCCAGACATGCTTAGATCACGTAGCTGCTTTGGAATTGGGGTGGTGGACAATCTCCTGTTCATCGTGGGAGGCCTCAATGGCACAGATTCCACCCTTTATGATGAATACTTTGACAAAGATTCTAATCAGTGGTGCTGTGGCAACAATGGAAGACCTTCCAGCTTAGGACTAAGCTGCTGTGTGGTACCAGGCATCATAAACCTTAGAGAGTATGCCACACGCTCATAAAACATCCACCATTCTGTCACCTCATGATGTTGATGCCATTGTAACTTATAATAAACTGTAAATATGTAAATAGAATGAGAAGTGAGGCTGTTGGCTAGTCTTTGTTCCACTTGTCTTACTACAGGAAAATAAACACAGGCAAGATGAAAAGATAAATATGACTATTTACCTTGCTTAAGCACTGAAGGATGTCCCAACTGGACACTGGGGCTGAAGTACTAAGTTAAACTGGGAAAGCAATATGTTGGAAACCTCCAATAGACCTATTTAAATCAATGGAGATTATAGAATTTGTTGTTTGATCCCAAAGGTGCAGTTGGATTGCCCAGTATTACTTTAGTTAATCTTTGTACATCAGCCTCACTGTGTGGAATAAACAGAAGAGGTGGAAGTGTAAAACACATAATATGTGACAGAAGACCATTTTATCAAAGCTGGAGTATGTGCGGGTTTCTTTTTATAAATGCCATTTTCATCTTACTGTATCTGGAAATATAGCAAATCATGTAAAAATTAGAAAATGGGACATGTTGCATCTTCTAGACAAATAGAAGAGAAGGGCATTTATCACCTCTTTATTACCGCTTAGTGAATCTCCCCCAGAGTATCATTCATGTGTTGACAAAGTCTTCTTCATTCCAGTCATTAAACACCCTAAGAGGGATGTACAATACATCAGTGGACACCACTCTTGACCTTAATGGGTTAAAAACAAAGTTTCAACAGCAGACTATAAGCAACACCAATAGCCTTGTGCATTTTCTAAAATATCTATATTTACAGGTCCTGACAGTAGGAGTTGGTTACCTAAACTATAGTCAGCTTTAAACCTATGAGTTTAAATGATTGTTAAACAGTGACCAATCACAACACAGAACTCAGGTGGATATTGAAACTGAGACAATTGTGAAAGGAAACAAAAAAAGCATGTAATTATGAATTAGGAAGAAATGACAATGTAAAAATGGAATTAAACAATTTATACAGTTGTTACATGACCATATTCTATAACTACATGATAACTACATCCTCTTTTTGCCCAATATTACTCCAGTTAATATTAGTACATCAGCCTCACTGCATGGAATAAACAGAAGACGTGGAAAATAAGCCTGTAAAAAACATAACTAAGGGTATGCGGTAGAGGAGCATGTTGTCAAACCTGGCATATGTGTGTGTTTCTTTGTATAAATGCCATTTTTATCTTACTGCATCTGGAAATGTAGAAAATAGTGTAAAAATAGAAAGTGGGACATGTTGCATCTTCTTGACAAATAGAAGATAAGGGTAGCTTTAAGGAGAATAATAAAGTGTTAATGTAACATAACAGGACTTAGTAAAGACTTTCATCCAGCGTCTGCCATCAGGGAACAGTTTTACAATCAGTTTGTTCCTTCAAATTGAATAGAAGATAAAAGGATGGGCCACCACTCTTTGGAATGAGAACACAGAGTATCATTCATATGTTGATAAAATCTTCTTCATTCCTGTAATTTAACACTGTAAGAAGGATATATAATACATTAGTGGACACCCCTCTTGACCTTAAAGGGTTAAAAACAAAGACAACATCAGACTATAAGCAACACCATTAGCCTTGTGCATTGTGAATGCAAAACATCTATATTTACAGACCCTGTCAGTGGGAGTTGGTGACCTAAACTATGTGACGTGAGTCCTGGTGGTAGAGGTCAGTACCACCGTCACTTCTGCTGCACCGGCATCCCAATCGCCATCATTCATTCAGCATAACCCCTCCAAGAACCAGACAGGACTAGTGTGGAGGGTAAAACGTAAAACGGTTTACTGCACAAACCAGCAGACGTATATACAGAACAGTGGGGTCAGGGAACAATGTGGCTACACAAGGGCCAATGGGAAGGTGGACACATAGGGCAATGGGGCCAGACATGAGTGCATTAACTGACAACAGTGAGGAGTAACATTAGAACAAAGGGCTGGAGCTGGATACAATGGGCCAGAATACACATTCACATCAGTGTATTTTGTGCCCCAGTATATGTGGACAAAAGAAGAAGCTGGCCAGTAATTCTTCTCCACCTGGACCTCCTCCAAAATCATGGGTGAGTTGTTATTAGAGTATACATTTTTCCCTTTAGAGAAGGAATTGTGCCTCTCATCAGTAACTGCAATGTGCACAGGGTGTGTGGTAAATAACATCTGGGGGCAATGCTGTATCCAAAAACCATGACATCATAAACTAAGTACTGCCTCTGTCACTATACCCATTGTCCACACCCTGCTAAGGACACTGTCCTGTGTGGTCAGTGTACCACACAGTGTGCAATGGGTGGACATGACTTGCTACATCCTAACATTATCACGGTGCCCGTGCTTTTTCCTGTCAGTCTCTGTGTGTTGCGCTCCCATTGGCTGAGCTTAGTTTGGCCCGCCCAGTATGGCCTTTTTATACTGGGCCTCTGGCACCTGTCGGGTGCCCTTTCGTGGTGTTCTTGTACCAGTGCTACTGAGTTGCTGTGTTCCTGTGTACCGACTTGGCCCGTCTGCCTACTCGACTTCTGGTTCCTGCTCCATGATTCGATCCGGCCTGGCTGACGTTCCTGCTCCGTGACCTTACCCGGCTTGTCTGACGTTCCTGCTGTGTGATTCGACCCGGCCTATCTGACATTCCTGCTCTGAGATCCGGCCCAGCTATCCAGTTCCTGCTCATCGTGTCGCCTGGGCGACATTCTGACTTCCGCTTAGTCTGGCCCAGCCAGACTGAGAATCACTGTGGCCTCCGTTACTGCTAAGCCTCCAGTTAACTCTTGCAGTGCTGTTGTTGCCTCCGTTACTGCTGGGCCTTCCGTTAACTCTTGCAGAGCACTGTTGCCTCCGTTACCACTGAGCCTTCCGTTAACTCTTGCAGAGCACTGTTGCCTCTGTTACCACTAAGCCTTCCGTTATTTCCTGCAGAGCTATTGTTGCCTCCGATTACTGCTCCGGGAGTGAGCCCATGGTTGCGTTCCGTTCAGCTCTTGCAGAATACTGTTGCCTATGTTACAGCACCGGCAGGGTGCCATTGGCTTATTTGTTATTGCTCTTGCAGAGTACTGTTGTCTCCGTAACGGCACCGGTCGGGTGCCGTTGGCTCAATTTTACCAGCTCTTGCAGAGTACTGTGCCTCCGTCACTGCACCGGTTGGGTGCCATTGGCTCAAGTTTACCAGCTCTTGCAGAGTACTGTGCCTCCGTTACTGCACCGGTCGGGTGCCCGTGGCTCAAGTCCGTTCAGCTCTAGCAGAGTACTGTGGCCTCAGTTACTGCTACGGCAGAGGGTATAAGTCTCAGCCTTGCTTTGCAGATCTAGGTGCTTGTCTCCATCTCGCACCACAGTCTCCTGATAGCCAATTACCATCTTACTGGGCGTTGCTAAACACACCACATCAGAGACTGATTATTATCATTGGACTTTAACCCATGCTGTGCTGAAGTTGCCTTGTTATTCCTGACCTGTGACAGTATCTGTACCATCCTACTCATTGTATACTGGGCCTGTGTGGGTATATGTCTATGACCTATTCTATTCCACTGTGATACGCTATAGCCCGCAATGTGTCTTTTAATAAAACTGTGTTTTATTCTAACCTACTGTGTCTGAGTGTCGTACAAACCATTACAGTACGAAAGGGCCATGATCTCAGACAGTAAAGGTGAAGGTAATCACAGAACATCCATTGGAGGATGGATGTGCACGAGCAGCACCTGGACCAGTTGGCACTGGCCTTGCAGACATTACTTGAGCGTACGGTACACCTTGATAAACCCAATCAGAATCCGGTGGTCCCCCCAGTTTTGACACTGGAGACTCATTCCGTGATTCCTGCTGCATCGACCAGAGGATTAACGGCGTCAGCGCCGTTACCACTCAGATATGATGGCGAACCTACCCTATGCAGGGGGTTTATTAATCAATTAGAGATATTCTTGGAACTAACGCCTCATGCCTTTCCAAACGACCAGAGCAAGGTATCATGGTGCCCGTGATTGCTGCCTGTTTTTGTCTATCACCTGTAGGGGGCTGCCATTGGCTGTCTGCCTTCAGCCCGCTGACCTTGCCTATTTTAACTGAGTTTGGGCACCCTTTTGTTGCCCTTTCGTGGTGTCTCTGGCTGCCTCCAGTTTCATCATGTTACTAGCTACATGGGCCTTTAGCTGTGTTCCTGTATCCTGTAGTTCATCCAGTTCCTGAGTCTCCTGCTCAGCCGTACCTGTTCCAGTACCTGTTCCGGTTGGAGTCGTCCGACGTTGCTGTTTCCTGCTGCCAGTCCTCATTGCCGTTCCTGATCCAGTTGACCATTGTTGTGCTGGTTCCTGTTCATCTCCTGCGTCCAGTTTCCTGCAGCTGTGGCGACCTTGTTCCTCGGCCACTCAGGCGACATTTCCATCCTGTTGGTTCCCAGCGTGCGGACGCTGGTTTTCTCCACTGCCTTACGGCTTTCTATACATCTAGCTGCTGGTTACCAGCGCACGGGCGCTGTCGCTTCACTGCCTCACGGCTGACTATACATTTAGTTGTTGGTCCCCAGCGTGCGGACGCTGGTTTGCTCCATTGCCTTACGGCTCTCTATACATCTAAGCTGCTGGTTGCCAGCGCGCGGGCGCTGTCGCTTCACTGCCTCACGGCTTACTATACATTTAGCTGTTGGTTCCCAGCGTGCGGACTCTGATTTGCTCCACTGCCTTACGGCTTTCTATATATCTAAGCTGCTGGTTACCAGCGTGCGGGTGCTGTCGCTTCACTGCCTCACGGCTTACTATACATTTAGTTGTTGGTTCCCAGCGTACGGGCGCTGGTTCGCTCCATTGCCTTACGGCTTACTCTGAATCTAGTCTGTTGGTTACCAGCGCGGGCAATGGTTCGCTCCATTGCCTTTCGGCTCACTATCCATTCAGTCTGCTGGTTCCCAGCGCGCGGGCGCTGGTTCACTCCACTGCCTGACAATTTACTATCATTTGATCTGTTGGTTCCCAGCGCGGGCGCTGGTTCGCTCCACTGCCTTACGGCTTACTATTCATCTACGCTGTTTGTTCCCAGTGCGCTGTCCGGTCCTAGACAGCTGTTCGCTCTCAGTACACGGGTACTGATGTGTGCAGACTACCATTTGAGGTTGCCTTAGCCGGTATTGGCAGGGCCGGTAGAGCCTATATCACTGGTGTCCCGTTAGGCTGCCTTGACCGGTATATTGGCAGGGCCGGTAGAGCCTGTATACTCCTGATAGTCTTATAGGCTGCCTTGCCTGGTATATTGGCAAGGCCGGTAGAGCCTGATTCTCCTAGTTACCAGATAGGCTACCTTGCCCGGTATATTGGCAGGGTCAGTAGAGCCACCTTTCCTTTGCTTGCCCAGGCTGCCTTGCCCGGTATATTGGCAGAGCCGGTAGAGCCTTACTCGCTATTATCACTACTACCTGTCATTTCTATTTATTGTATGTATTTGAATGAAATCCTATGGGATTATCTTAAACTTTTCAATAAAGTTGTGTTTTTAGCTAACTTTGCATCTGAGAGTCTTAACAAACAGTGACAGTACGAAAGGTCCATGACCTCAGACAATAAGAGTGATGGTAACACACAGAATATCCTTTGGAGGATGGATATGCATGAGCAACGTTTGGATCAGCTAGCGGTTGCAATCCAAACTATTCTTGAACGCACTGTGCTTGCTGACAAATCTGGGTCTAGTCCGGTGATCTTGCCAAGTCAGACACCGGAGAATGATAAGATGCCCTCACCTTTGCCTCTCAGATATGACGGTGACCCTAATCTCG
The DNA here is from genome assembly GCA_037306005.1 of Rhinophrynus dorsalis. Taxonomy (NCBI): domain Eukaryota; kingdom Metazoa; phylum Chordata; class Amphibia; order Anura; family Rhinophrynidae; genus Rhinophrynus; species Rhinophrynus dorsalis. The sequence continues at coordinate 123,206,820 of CM074727.1, read as the reverse complement.
GTAGAGGGTTTATCAACCAACTTGAAATATTTATGGAATTGACGGCACATTTGTTCCCCAATGATCGCAGTAAGATCGGGTTCATGATATCCCTGCTGACTGGCAGAGCATTGGCATGGGCTAACCCATTATGGGAAAATGCAAAACTTTGCACTAAGAATTTCAGAGAATTTGTGCAATCCTTTCGGAGAGTATTTGAGCCTCCTGGTAGAACCACCTCCGCTGCTAAACGCCTTATGGAGATACAACAGGGGAGGCGTACGGTGGGCGACTGTGCCATTGAATTTCGCACTTTGGCAGCAGAGGTAGGGTGGAATAACGAGGTATTGTTGGCAGCCTTTGCTCAGGGCCTGAGTGACCAGATTAAGGATGAGATTGCAGCAAAAGAATTACCCACTGACCTGGATGACTATATTTAGTATGTTATACTAATTGACACCCAGATACGTGAGAGATTAACTGCTAGAGATAGCAGGATATGGTCTAAAAACAATGGGGCTAGCAGTACATTTTGCCCACCCATCCCTCCCGTGGCATCTAAGCCTAGTGAACTATTACGGGAACCAGGTGAACCAATGCAATTAGGTTTCACTAGGCTAACCAAGGAGGAGAGATTATACAGCAGAAAACAAGGGCTGTGTTTGTACTGCGGTAAGAATGGGCATTTGCTAAGATCTTGTCCAGTACGTCCGGGAAACGAACACACCTAGGGTATCTTGGGGGACAGGCCCTAGGTGGTGTACAATCGTCCCCAGTGTTGGGCACAATGAAACCCACCATACAGGTGGTATTGTCCTGGGCACAACGCTCAGTGGAGGTTTTGGCTGTGGTTGATTCTGGTGCAGCTGGGTATTTTATGGATAATACTTTTGCTGAATTGCATGGGGTCCCACGTATTGAAAGAGAAACCCCTCTTGCTATTGAAGCAATCGATGGCAGACCCTTAGAACCTGCTCAAGTTACCTTTGAAACTATGCCATTATCCATGACTATTGGGGCTCTCCATAGAGAAGAGCAGAAGTTCCAACTTATTAATTCTCCTCACCATGCTGTAATATAGGGTTTTCCTTGGTTACAGTTGCATAATCCACAGTTTGATTGGCAAAAGTGCGAAATCTCCGCTTGGTCTCAGTTTTGTATGGAAAAGTGCGTTACCCATCCAGTTAAGGTCTTGTGCACCTCCCCTTCACTGCCAGACAAATACCAGCAGTTTGGCGATGTATTCAGTAAGGGAGAGGCTGGCACCTTACCTCAGCACAGACCATATGATTGTAGTATTGAGTTGCCTCCTGGAGTGGTGCCCCCTAGGGGACGCACGTATCCATTGTCTTGTGAGGAGAACCAAGCTATGGAGGAATATATTTCTGATGCTCTTAAAAGAGGGATCATAAGGAAATCTTCCTCTCCGGCCAGGGCCGGATTCTTTTTTGTAAAAAAGAAAAATGGCGAACTGAGACCATGCATCGATTACCGTGGTTTAAATAAGCTAATGGCAAAGAACGCTTATCCGATACCGCTCATCACCGAGCTATTTGACAGACTCAAAGGATCCTCTATCTTTGCCAAATTGGACCTGCGGGCTGCATACAATTTGATTCGGATCAGAGCCGGTGATGAGTGGAAAACTGCCTTTAACACTAGATCTGGGCACTATGAATATCTAGTCATGCCATTTGGTCTTTGTAATGCACCTGCAGTATTTCAGGAATTGATCAATGACATCCTCAGAGATATGCTACAATTGTGTGTTGTTGTTTATCTTGACAATATACTTATTCACTCCAAAGATATGTCACAACACATTAAAGATGTGTCTGAAGTATTGCTCTGTTTGCGTAAAAATAAATTATTTCGCAAATTGGAGAAATGTGAGTTTCACAGAACTAGTGTGCCATTCTTGGGTTTCGTAATTGGCAAAGAGGGCATTGCCATGGACAAAGAGAAGTTAACGGCAGTCTTGCAATGGCCACGGCCTAAGAGCCTTAAAGCTATCCAGCGATTTTTGGGCTTCGCTAATTATTATAGGAAGTTTATTAAGAACTTCTCTTCCATTGTTAAACTGCTGTCTGACCTCACGCATAAGGGCGCTAACCCATCTCTTTGGCCATTGGTTGCGGAGGAGGCCTTTGAGAAACTGAAATTGGCTTTCGCTAACGCTCCTGTGTTATCCCACCCCAACCCATTGCTCCCGTTTACATTAGAGCTTGATGCCTCGGATATTGGGGTTGGGGCAGTGCTTTCTCAACGACCTATTAAAGGTGGAACACTCAGACCCTGTGGGTTTTTTTCTAAAAAAATTGACTGGAGCTCAAAGCCATTATGAGATAGGGGACAGAGAATTATTGGCCATTATCCTCGCTCTTAAGGAATGGCGTCATTTACTTGAAGGCATAAAAAACCCTGTCTTATATTTGCCGGGATCTAAGAATGTTAGGGCTGACGCACTGTCAAGACAATTTGAGGCTGAAATTGACAGAGACGAAGTACCAGCACCTATCATTCAACCCGATCAAATATTGGCTACTATACGTACTAGTATCACTTCACCACTAGGGAAAGAGATTTTGGCCTCCCAGGCCTCCGCTCCCCATGAAACCCCGGTGGGCAAGTGTTATGTTGCTGAACCATTTCGTACTCGATTACTTGAAACTTACCATTCCTCTAAGACCACAGGACATATTGGAAGGGACCAATTATTATGGTCCCTTTCTCAGATATTTTGGTGGCCTTCTATGCGAACAGATTGTGCCGATTTTACCAATGCCTGTGCTACCTGTGCTAGTGCTAAAACCCCTAGACATCTTCCGGTGTGCTTGCTTCAGCCGGTACCTAATGGTGAACGCCCCTGGTCTCATGTTTCTATTGACTTCAAGGGAGAATTGCCCATGTCTAGAGCGTATTCCTTCATACTGATTGTGATAGACAGGTTTTCTAAAATGGCTCATTTCGTGCCCCTCCGTGGCCTTCCCTCTGCTAAAGAATTGGCAATGGTGTTTGCTAAAGAAGTATTTCGGTTGCATGGAGTACCCAGAGTACTGGTGTCCGACAGGGGGAGCCAGTTTGTGTCCAGGTTCTGGAGGGCATTTTGTGAACAGATGGGCATACAACTATCCTTTTCCTCCGCTTATCATCCCCAGACCAATGGGGCCACTGAGCGTGCCAATGAAGGTTTAGAACAGTTCCTACGGTGTTTCGTTACTGACCATCATGACAATTGGGTCGACTTGTTGCCTTGGGCAGAGTTCGCCAGGAACTGTGCGGTCAACTCCTCATCCGGGAGCTCTCCGTTTCTGATTAATTATGGTTTTCAGCCCTGTTTGCTCCCGGATTCCTTTCAGACACAACAGATTCCAGCTCTGGACGAGCATATCGAGCAACTCCGTTCCACATGGGCACAAGTTCAGAGGGCACTTGGTCAGTCATTTCAGCTCCACCAGCGCTATGCCAATCGCAGAAGACTGCCAGCGGTCTCCTTCCAGGTTGGGGACAGAGTGTGGCTTTCCTCCAGGAACCTTAAGCTTCAAGTCCCATCTAATAAGTTGGCTCCTCGGTTCATTGGTCCTTACAGAGTTATTCACAAAATTAACCCTGTTTCCTATGCTTTGGACATCCCTGCGTCCATGCGCATTCATAATGTATTCCATGTGTCTCTCCTCAAGCCTCTTGTATGCAACCGTTATACTACTAACCCTGTGGTGCCAGGGCCTATCGAGGTTGAAGGTCAGGATGAGTATGAGGTTCAGAGTATCAGTGATTCCCGCAGGCTTAGAGGAAGAGTGCAGTATTTGGTACATCGGAAAGGTTATGGTCCTGAAGAATGATCTTGGGTGGATAGTAAGGACCTTCATGCACCTAAACTACTGCAAATTTTTCATTCCAAATACCCTCAGAAACCCAGACCCTATTCTAGGCGAGGGGGTCTTTGAGAGGAGGGTACTATCACGGTGCTCGTGATTGCTATCTGTTTGTGTCTATCACCTGTAGGGGGTTGCCATTGGCTGTCTGCCTTCAGCCCGCCTCACCTTGCCTATTTTAACTGAGTTTGGGCACCCTTTTGTTGCCCTTTCGTGGTGTCTCTGGCTGCCTCCACTTTCATCATGTTACTAGCTACATGGGCCTTTAGCTGTGTTCCTGTATCCTGTAGTTCGTCCAGTTCCTGAGTCTCCTGCTCAGCCATACCTGTTCCAGTACCTGTTCCGGTTGGAGTCATCCAACGTTGCTGTTTCCTGCTGCCAGTCCTCATTGCCGTTCCTGATCCGGTTGTCCATCGTTGTGCTGGTTCCTGTTCATCTCCTGCGTCCAGTTTCCTGCAGCTGTGGCGACCTTGTTCCTCGGTCTCTCAGGCGACATTTCCATCCTGTTGGTTCCCAGCGTGCGGACGCTGGTTTGCTCCACTGTCTTACGGCTTTCTATACATCTAGCTGCTGGTTACCAGCGCTCGGGTGCTGTCGCTTCACTGCCTCACGGCTTACTATACATTTAGTTGTTGGTCCCCAGCGTGCGGACGCTGGTTTGCTCCACTGCCTTATGGCTTTCTATACATCTAAGCTGCTGGTTACCAGCGCGCGGGCGTTGTCACTTCACTGCCTTACGGCTTACTATACATTTAGTTGTTGGTTCCCAGCGTGCGGGTGCTGGTTCGCTCCATTGCCTTACGACTTACTCTGAATCTAGTCTGTTGGTTACCAGCGCGCTGGCACTGGTTCGCTCCATTGCCTTTCGGCTCACTATCCATTCAGTTTGTTGGTTCCCAGCGAGTGGGCGCTGGTTCGCTCCACTGCCTGACAATTTACTAATATTTGATCTGTTGGTTCCCAGCGTGCGGGCGCTGCTTTGCTCCACTGCCTTACGGCTTACTATTCATCTAGGCTGTTGGTTCCCAGTGCGCTGTCCAGTCCTAGACAGCTGTTCACTCTCAGTAAACGGGTTCTGATGTGTGCAGACTACCTGATACTACCATTAGCTCTCATAGCCTCTACATTCCATCTCTATACTGTCTTGTCATCTGACAGTTATTGAGGCTATAGTGGTTGGCACCAACTCCTCTAAGGCTGCCTTGCCCAGTATATTGGTAAGACCAGTAGAACCTTCCAGTCATTTCCATTTGAGGTTGCCTTACATGGTATCGGCAGGGCCGGTAGAGCCTATATCACTGGTGTCCCGTTAGGCTGCCTTATCCGGTATATTGGCAGGGCCGGTAGAGCCTGTATACTCCTGATAGTCTTATAGGCTGCCTTGCCCGGTATATTGGCAAGGCCGGTAGAGCCTGATTCTCCTAGTTACCCGATAGGATACCTTGCCCGGTATATTGGCAGGGTCAGTAGAGCCACCTTTCCTTTGCTTGCCCAGGCTGCCTTACCCGGTATATTGGCAGAGCCGGTAGAGCCTTACTCGGTATTATCACTACTACCTGTCATTTCTATGTATTGTATGTATGTGTTTTTACCTAACTTTGCGTCTGAGATTCTTAACAAACCGTGACACAAGGACGGGTTCATGATATCCTTGCTAACGGGCAGAGCCCTGGCTTGGGCTAATCCTCTGTGGGAAAATGCCAAACCCTGCACTCAGGACTTCAGGGAGTTCGTACGAATATTCCGGAGAGTGTTTGAGGTTCCTGGTAGAGCCTCCTCTGCTGCCAAGAGATTGATGGAGATACAACAGGGTAATTGTACCGTGGGCGATTACGCCATTGAATTTCATACAATGGCAGCAGAGGTAGGATGGAATAACGAGGTGATAGTGGCAGCTTTTGCCCAAGGTCTGGCTGACCGTATCAAAGATGAAATAGCTGCGAGAGATGTACCCAGTGACTGGAGGAATACATTGATTATGTCATGCTAATCGATTCTCGTATTTGTGAAAGATGCATGGCTAAAGATCGGAGGCCGAGGTCTAGAAACTATGGGCAAAGCAGCCTTTTGAACCCACCCATGCCTCCCTCGCCTCCCATGCCTCCTGACTGTTTACCCGAGTCCAGCGAACCAATGCAACTCAGGTTCACCAAACTCACAAGGGAGGAACTGGCACACAGCAGGAGGCAGGGCCTATGTTTATACTGTGGCAAAGCTGGGCACCTATTACGCACTTGTCCTGTAAGGCCGGGAAACGAACACACCTAGGGTACCTTGGGGGACAGGCCCTAGGTGGCGTACAGCAGTCCCTAGATCCAAGTACACAGAAACCCACCATCCAGGTGGTATTTTCCTGGGCAGAACAGCTTGTTGAGGTTTTGGCCATGGTGGATTCTGGCGCAGCCGCTTACTTTATGGATTGTTCATTTGCCGAGTTACATAAAATTCCTTTGGTCAAAAGGGACTCTCCCTTAGCCATTGAAGCCATTGACGGCAGACCATTGGCACCAGCACCGATTACTATGGAAACTATTCCTATTACCATGTCAATTGGGGCCCTCCACAAGGAGGAATTGCGTTTCCAGATAATTCATTCCCATCATCATGCAGTCATTCTGGGGTTCCCATGGCTGCATCTGCATAATCCTCAGTTTGACTGGCAGAGATGTGAGGTCAGATCGTGGTCTGAGTATTGTATGAAGCACTGTTTGTTGCACCCAGTTAAGATTTTATGTACCTCTCCCTCCGTGCCAGCTGAATATGGAGGACTACATCGATGATGCCCTTAAAAGAGGGATTATACGCAAGTCTACTTCTCCGGCTGGTGCCGCCTTCTTTTTTGTGAAAAAGAAAAATTGCGAATTAAGACCTTGTATTGATTACCGTGGATTGAATAAACTCATGTCTAAGAATGCCTACCCCATACCACTTATTACTGAACTATTTGACAGGTTAAAAGGTTCCTCCATCTTTACGAAACTCGATCTACGGGCCGCTTATAACCTGATCAGAATTAAGGCTGGGGATGAGTGGAAAACGGCATTTAATACTAGGTCTGGGCATTATGAATATCTAGTTATGCCATTTGGCCTCTGTAACGCACCTGCGGTATTTCAAGAGTTTATCAATGACATCCTCCGTGATATGCTTCAGTCTTGTGTTGTTATATACCTTGATAACATACATACACATTCTGCTAACCTAGCCCAACACATCAAGGATGTGTCCGAGGTCTTGATTCGTTTACGCAAAAATAAACTAATTTGTAAATTGGAAAAATGTGAGTTTCACAGGTCCAAAGTGCCTTTCCTGGGTTTCGTGATCTCTAAAGATGGCATTGCCATGGACCAGGAGAAACTTGAAGCTGTGTTACAGTGGCCATGTCCCAAGGGGTTAAAAGCTATTCAACGTTTTCTGGGCTTTGCTAATTATTATAGGAAATTTATGCAGAACTTTTCCACGATTGTTAAACCTCTGTCTGACCTTAAGCACAAGGGTGCTAATCCATCTCAATGGTCCGAGGCAGCTGAAAATGCTTTTGAGACATTGAAGTCTGCTTTTGCATCTGCACCTGTACTGTCCCACCCCAATCCTGCTCTGTCTTTTACATTGGAAGTCGATGCCTCCGAAATAGGGGTAGGGGCAGTACTGTCCCAGTGCTCAGTTGCAGGTGGCACCTTGAGACCTTGTGGATTCTTCTCAAAGAAACTTTCGAGTGCCCAAAGCCATTATGAAATTGGTGACAGACAACTCCAGGCTATTATTCTCGAATTGAAGGAATGGCGTCACCTACTGGAGGGTACAAGAACTCCTGTGTTAATTTTAACTGACCACAAGAATTTGACTTATCTCTCAGAAGCGAAAAGGTTGGCCTCTCGCCAGGCTTGATGGGCACTGTTTCTATCCCGATTTAATTTTGTAGTATCCTACCTGCTGGGCTAAAAAAACATTAGGGCGGATGCCCTGTCTAGACAATTCGGGCCAGAGGTAGAGAAGGATAAACCTCCCGTGCCTATCATTCAACCTGATCGTATTCTGGCTACAGTACGTACTAGCATCACTTCTCCACTGGGGGAAGAAATTTTGGCAACCCAGGCTACGGCACCTCCAGAAACCCCAGTTGGCAAGTGTAATGTGGATGAGCCATTACGTACCCGTCTGCTTGAGACATATCACTCGTCTAAGGCTGCTGGGCATATTGGGAGGGATCAATTAATATGGTCTCTCTCACAAGTGTTTTGGTGGCCCTCCCTTAGAGCCGATTGCTCCGCATTCACTGCAGCCTGTGCCACCTGTGCTCGTGCCAAAACCCCCAGACACCTCCCAGTGGCCTTACTTCAACCTGTACCTAATGGCAAACACCCATGGTCCCACATATCCATTGACTTCCTGGGAGAACTGCCAGTGTCTAGGGGGTATACAATTATATTGATGGTGGTCGACAGATTCTCTAAGATGGCTCATTTCGTGCCTCTCTCTGGTCCTCCTTCAGCCCAGGAAATGGCAGTGGTTTTTGCTAGAGAAGTGTTCCGCTTGCATGGGGTTCCCAGAGTTGTGCTGTCTGACCGGGGGAGCCAATTCGTGTCCAGGTTCTGGAGGGCATTCTGTAGCCAGATGGGCATCCAATTGTCCTTTTCCTCTGCCTACCATCCCCAGACCAATGGGTCCACTGAGAGTGCCAATCAGGGACTGGAGTGTTACGGTTTTCTGACACTCAGACACTGATATAGTAAAACACAGTTTTATTGAAAATAAAAATGAAAGAACAGCGCCCCTGGGGGCCAAGAATGGTAACTGTGATACAGGCCCAAATATGTCTACAGAGTAAAAGTACAGATAAGCAAACACAGGGTTAAATGTGGAGAAAATGAACAAGACAAGTTCACTGATTGGCCAACACCCAGAATAGATATCAGTCTCTAGATGATGAAGAGAAGGGTGTATTGTGTGACTGAACTAATCACTCTCAGAACTTTTGGAAATGAACGCCCAGATTGACCAGCAAAAGCCCTGGACCGAGCCTATACCCCCTTAGTGGAGTAATCTGGAGAGAGCCACTGCCAGTAGATGGACCAGAATCGGAATCGCCCTTAATCTTGTCATGGATATAACCCTGCTTATGCCAACAGGAGACGAGCCGAACGCATCCCTTGGGTGCCAGAGCGCATGAATACTGCACAAGCGATAGTGAGCCAACGGATGGAAATACGGTAGTGACACAATGAGCGCTAAAGGTGACCTGGACCAGAACACCACACCGGTGTCCAATGGAGCACAAACAGCAAGAGCAAATGGAGGGTCCAACGCCAGCCGGCGTGGTAGCGGTGCAACGGCAATGGAAAGGCTACAGCTCTGCTAGTGCAATAGGGAGGTCTGGTCAGGTAGGCACATTCAGTGTTAACAGGCTCGTAAGGAATACACTGGCTTGGCAAGTAAGAATACAGGCTCAGAAATCAGAGGCGACCGGCACAGCAAGGGTTAAAACTGGTCATACACGGGTACTGGTACGGCAGTGTAAAGGAACAGGCTCAGGTAACGGTCAAATACTCGACAGAGGATTAGTCAGAGCAACACAAACACAGTTCAGAATGTCGCCAGCCGGCGACCTGGAACACGCAGGAACACAGGAACAGATGAAGCACTGGATCCCAACCGGAACTGGATCGGTACTTAGAGCTTAGAGTTGACAGCCAGAGCCGAGTCAATCACGGAGCAGGAACGTCAGCCAGAGCTGGGTCAATCACGGAGCAGGAACGTCAGCCAGAGCCGTGTCAATCACGGAGCAGAAATGTCAGCCAGAGCCGGGTTAATCACAGAGCAGGAACGTCAGCCAGAGCCGGGTCAATCACGGAGCAGGAACAATGGGATGGTCAGACTAGCCAAGTCGGTAAACCGGAAAGCAGAAACACAGCAACAAGGCGCAGTCTCAGGAACACCACGAAAGGGCAACTGACAAGTGCCCAGAGCCCAGTGTATAAAGGAACATTCTGGGCGGGCCAATCAGCATCCTCCAATGTACAAGCAACCCAGCAAAGATTGACAGGGAAGCACGGGAACCGTGATAGTACCCCCCTCTCAAAGACCCCCTTCCCTGCCAGAGGGTCTCGGTTTCTGAGGATATTTAGAGTGAAAGTTGCGCAGCAATCGTGGAGCATGGAGGTCCTTGTGGTCTACCCAAGAGCGCTCCTCAGGCCCATACCCTTTCCAGTGGACCAAATATTGCAACTTGCCTCTAAATCTCCTGGAGTCAATAATGCTCTGGACTTCGTATTCATCTTGGCCCTGCACATCCATCGGCCCAGGAACCACTGGAGTGGTAGCATAGCGGTTGCAAACCAAGGGCTTCAGTAATGACACATGGAACACATTGTGAATACGCATAGTATTAGGAAGCTCCAATGCGTATGCCACAGGATTGACCTTGCGAATAATCTTTAATGGCCCAATGAACCGGGGGGCCAGTTTGTTTGAGGGCACTTGTAGGTTGAGATTCTTGGAGGAAAGCCATACCCTGTCCCCAACCTGGAAGGAAACCGCTGGCAACCGCCTGCGATTGGCATGCCGCTGATGTCTGTGGAAGGACTGACTGAGGGACCTTTGTACCTGTGCCCAAGTGGAGTGGAGCTGCTCCATGTGCTCATCCAGAGCCGGAAGCTGTTGGGACTGAAATGAGTATGGGAGTAGACAGGGTTGGAACCCATAATTGACAAGGAATGGAGAGCTCCCAGACGATGAATTAACCGCACAGTTCCTGGCGAACTCCGCCCACGGCAACAGGTCGGCCCAGTTATCATGATGATCAGTCACAAAGCAGCACACAAACTGCTCCAGTCCCTTATTGGCACGCTCAGCGGCCCCGTTGGTCTGGGGATGGTAGGCGGAGGAAAATGACAACTGAATGCCCATCTGGCTACAAAAGGCCCTCCAGAATCTCGACACGAATTGACTCCCCCGGTCAGATATAATCACTCGGGGAACCCCGTGCAAGCGGAATACTTCTCTGGCAAAAACTGTTGCCAATTCCTGGGCCGAAGGAAGGCCAGAGAGGGGCACGAAATGAGACATCTTAGAGAACCTATCTACCACCATCAGTATAAACGTAAAGCCATTGGAAGTTGGCAGCTTTCCCAAAAAATCAATAGAGATGTGGGACCACGGACGATCACCATGAGGCACAGGTTGGAGCAGTCCCACTGGGAGATGCCTGGGAGTTTTGGCACGGGCACAGGTGGCACAAGCAGCGGTAAATGCAGAACAGTCAGCCTTCAGGGAAGGCCACCAGAATGTACGGGACAATGACCATGCCAACTGATCCCTGCCAATGTGCCCAGCTGCCTTGGATGAGTGATAGGTCTCGAGTAGCCGGGTACGAAAAGGCTCATCCACAAAGCACTTGCCAACTGGGGTTTCAGGAGGTGCCTGCGCTTGTGACACCAAGATTTGCTCTCCCAGTGGCGAAGTGATGCTGGTACGAATAGTGGCCAGAATCCTATCTGGCTGAATTATGGGAACCGGCGTCTCATCCCTCTCAATGTCTGTGCAGAATTGTCTAGAAAGGGCATCTGCCCTTATGTTCTTAGACCCTGGTAGGTACGATACTATGAAGTTAAATCTGGACAGGAATAGGGCCCATCGAGCCTGGCGAGATGACAGCCTTTTGGCCTCGGATAGGTATATCAAGTTCTTATGGTCCGTGAGGATCAAAACTGGGGTTCTTGTGCCTTCCAGAAGATGTCGCCATTCTTTTAATGCCAAGATGATAGCCAACAATTCCCTATCACCAATTTCGTAATGGCTTTGGGCACTAGAAAGTTTTTTGGAAAAGAACCCACAGGGCCTCAGGTTCCCCCCTTCCTTGGGACGTTGGGAGAGGACTGCCCCTACCCCAACCTCGGAGGCATCTACCTCTAGCGTAAAAGGCAGGGTGGGATTAGGGTGGGATAGTATAGGGTCAGATGCAAACGCCTTCTTGAGGGTTTCAAAGGCTATCTGAGCTGCCTCAGACCATTGAGAGGGATTTGCACCCTTATGCGTAAGGTCAGAGAGGGGTTTTGTAATGATAGAAAAGTTATGAAAAAACTTTCTGTAGTAATTGGCAAAGCACCAGAACCTTTGGATAGCTTTTAACCCCTTGGGTCGTGGCCATTGTAAGACTGCAGCCAACTTCTCTTGGTCCATAGCTATGCCATCTTTAGATATAACAAAACCCAAAAAAGGTACTTTGGAACAATGAAATTCGCATTTTTCCGGTTTACAGAACAATTTGTTCTTGCGTAATCGAAGCAATACCTCAGAAACATCCTGGATGTGCAGGGCCCTTTCGTACTGTTACGGTTTTCTGACACTCAGACACTGATATAGTAAAACACAGTTTTATTGAAAATAAAAATGAAAGAACAGCGCCCCTGGGGGCCAAGAATGGTAACTGTGATACAGGCCCAAATATGTCTACAGAGTAAAAGTACAGATAAGCAAACACAGGGTTAAATGTGGAGAAAATGAACAAGACAAGTTCACTGATTGGCCAACACCCAGAAATAGATATCAGTCTCTAGATGATGAAGAGAAGGGTGTATTGTGTGACTGAACTAATCACTCTCAGAACTTTTGGAAATGAACGCCCAGATTGACCAGCAAATGCCCTGGACCGAGCCTATACCCCCTTAGTGGAGTAATCTGGAGAGAGCCACTGCCAGTAGATGGACCAGAATTGGAATCGCCCTTAACCTTGTCACGGATATAACCCTGCTTATGCCAACAGGAGACGAGCCGTATGCACCCCTTGGGTGCCAGAGCGCATGAATACTGCACAAGCGATAGTGAGCCAACGGATGGAAATACGGTAGTAACACAATGAGCGCTAAAGGTGACCTGGACCGGAACACCACACCGGTGTCCAATGGAGCACAAACAGCAAGAGCAAATGGAGGGTCCAACGCCAGCCGGCGTGGTAGCGGTGCAACGGCAATGGAAAGGCTACAGCTCTGCTAGTGCAATAGGGAGGTCTGGTCAGGTAGGCACATTCAGTGTTAACAGGCTCGTAAGGAATACACTGGCTTGGCAAGTAAGAATACAGGCTCAGAAATCAGAGGCGACAGGCACAGCAAGGGTTAAAACTGGTCATACACGGGTACTGGTACGGCAGTGTAAAGGAACAGGCTCAGGTAACGGTCCAATACTCGAGAGAGGATTAGTCAGAGCAACACAAACACAGTTCAGAATGTCACCAGCCGGCGACCTGGAACACGCAGGAACACAGGAACAGATGCAGCACTGGATCCCAACCGGAACCGGATCGGTACTTGGAGCTTAGAGTCGACAGCCAGAGCCGGGTCAATCACGGAGCAGGAACGTCAGCCAGAGCCGGGTCAATCACGGAGCAGGAACGTCAGCCAGAGCCGGGTCAATCACGGAGCAGGAACGTCAGCCAGAGCCGGGTCAATCACGGAGCAGAAATGTCAGCCAGAGCCGGGTCAATCACGGAGCAGGAACATCAGCCAGAGCCGGGTCAATCACGGAGCAGGAACGTCAGCCAGAGCCGGGTCTATCACGGAGCAGGAACAATGGGATGGTCAGACTAGCCGAGTCGGTAAACCGGAAAGCAGAAACACAGCAACAAGGCGCAGGCTCAGGAACACCACGAAAGGGCAACTAACAAGTGCCCAGAGCCCAGTGTATAAAGGAACATTCTGGGTGGGCCAATCAGCATCCTCCAATGTACAAGCAACCCAGCAAAGATTGACAGGGAAGCATGGGAACCGTGATATGGAGCAGTTCCTGCGCTGTTTTGTGACTGATCATCACAACAATTGGGCTGACCTGTTGCCTTGGGCAGAGTTCACCAGGAATTGTGTAGTTAATTCATCGTCCGGGAGCTCCCCGTTCCTCATCAAAGACGGGTTTCAGCCATGCCTGCTCCCGGACTCATTCCAGTTGCAGCAGATTCCAGCTCTGGACGAGCATATTGAGCAACTCCGCTCCACTTGGGGACAGGTTCATAGAACTCTCGGACAGTCATTTCAACGACATCAGCGACATGCCAATCGTAGACGGCTGCCAGCGGTCTTCTTCCAGGTTGGGGACAGGGTATGGCTTTCCTCCAGAAACCTTAATTTGCAAGTTCCATCCAATAAGCTGGCTCCCCAGTTCATTGGTCCTTTGAAGGTGATCCGCAAAGTTAATCCTGTCTCTTATGCATTGGAACTCCCAGCATCTATGCGCTACATAACGTGTTCCATGTGTCCCTGTTAAAACCTTTGGTATGCAACCGCTACACTACCACTCCAGTGGTTCCTTGGCCTGTGGATGTTCAAGGCCAAGAGGAATACGAAGTTCAAAGCATAATTGATTCAAGGAGATTTAGAGGAAAATTGCAATATTTGGTCCATTGGAAGGGCTATGGCCCTGAAGAGCGTTCATGGGTCGATCAGAAGTACCTTCATGTCCCTAGGTTATTGCGCTATTTTCAGTTTAAATATCCCCAGAAACCAGGACCCTCTGCCAGGAGAGGGGGTCTTTGAGAGGGGGGTACTATCACAGTGCCCGTGCTTTTTCCTGTCAGTCTCTGTGTGTTGCGCTCCCATTGGCTGAGCTTAGTTTGGCCCGCCCAGTATAGCCTTTTTATTCTGGGCCTCTGGCACCTGTCGGGTGCCCTTTCGTGGTGTTCCTGTACCAGTGCTACTGAGTTGCTGTGTTCCTGTGTACCGACTTGGCCCTTCTGACTACTCCGCTTCTGGTTCCTGCTCCGTGATTCGACCCGGCCTGGCTGACGTTCCTGCTCCGTGACCTGACCCGGCTTGTCTGACGTTCCTGCTCCGTGATTCGACCTGGCCTGTCTGACGTTCCTGCGCTGAGATCCGGCCCATCTATCCAGTTTCTGCTCATCGTGTCGCCTGGGCGAAATTCTGACTTCCGCTTAGTCTGGCCCAGCCAGACTGAGAATCACTGTGGCCTCCGTTACTGCTGAGCCTCCCGTTAACTCTTGCAGTGCTGTTGTTGCCTCCGTTACGGCTGATCCTTCCGTTAACTCTTGCAGAGCACTGTTGCCTCCATTACCACTGAGCCTTCCGTTATTTCCTGCAGAGCTATTGTTGCCTCCGATTACTGCTCCGGCATTGAGCCCATGGTTGTGTTCCGTTCAGCTCTTGCAGAACACTGTTGCCTACGTTACAGCACCGGCAGCGTACCATTGGCTTATTTATTATTGCTCTTGCAGAGTACTGTTGTCTCTGTAACGGCACCGGTCGGGTGCCATTGGCTCAATTTTAACAGCTCTTGCAGAGTACTGTGCCTCCATCACTGCACCAGTCGGGTGCCATTGGCTCAAGTTTACCAGCTCTTGCAGAGTACTGTGCCTCCGTTACTGCACCGGTCAGGTGCCCGTGGCTCAAGTCCGTTCAGCTCTAGCAGAGTATTGTGGCCTCCGTTACTGCTACGGCAGAGGGTATAAGTCTCAGCCCTGCTTTGCAGATCTAGGTACTTGTCTCCATCTCGCACCACAGTCTCCTGATAGCCATTTACCATCTTACTGGGCATTGCCAAACACACCACATCAGAGATTGATTATTATCATTGGACTTTAACCCATGCTGTGCTGAAGTTGCCTTGTTATGCCTGACCTGTGTGGGCATATATTTTCCTGTCTATTCCACTGTGATACGCTATAGTCCACTGAGGGTATTTTTTGATTGTGTCTTTTAATAAAGCTGTGTTTTATTCTAACCTACTGTGTCTGAGTGTCGTACAAACCGTTACAAACATCTTATCACGGTGCCCGTGATTGGTGCTGTTCAGTGTCAGTCACTTGCTGAGTATCATGATTGGCTGTCTGTGATTAGCCCTCCTCACACAGCCTTTTTAAACCCAGGCTGAGCACTTCCAGGTTGCCCTTTCGTGGTGTTTCTGACTCCACTCTGCCTGACCTGCTTGTCAGGCTTCTGGGCCTGTTCCTGCAGTTCCTACATTGTTGGTCTCAGCGTGCGGACTCTGGTTTACTTCACTAAACCTGGTTGCAATATACATTGTTGGTCTCAGCGTGTGGACGCTGGTTTACTCCACTAAACCTGGTTGCAATATACATTGTTGGTCTCAGCGTGCGGACGCTGGTTTACGCCACTAACCTGGTTGCAATATACATTGTTGGTCTCAGCGTGCGGATGCTGGTTTACTCCACTAACCTGGTTGCAATATACATTGTTGGTCTCAGCGTGCGGACGCTGGGTTACTCCACTAAACCTGGTGGCGATATACATTGTTGGTCCCAGCATGCGGACGCTGGTTTACTCCAATAAGCCTGGTTGCGATATACATTGTTGGTCCCAGCGTGCGGACGCTGGTTTACTCCACTAAACCTGGTTGCTATATACATTGTTGGTCCCAGCGTGCGGACACTGGTTTACTCCACTAAACTGGTTGCGAGATACATTATTGGCTCCAGCGTGCGGACGCTGGTTTGCTCCACTAAACCTGGCTGCGATATACGTTGTTGGTCCCAGCCTGCGGACGCTGGTTTACTCCACTAAACCTGGTTGCGATATACATTGTTGGTTCCAGCTTGCGGTCGCTGGTTTGCTCCATTAAACCTGGTGGCGCTATTACCATTAGTTCCAACGTGCGGACGTTGGCTTGCTCCTGAACATCCAGTACTGTGGTCAGTCGCTGTCCACTTCCTTGCAGTTGTCTGAGTATCCCTGGCAATAGACTCCTGCTGAGTAGAACCTTGACGATACCATCCTGCAGGTTGCCTCACCCGGTATTGGCAGGGCCGGTAGAGCCTACTCCAGTACTCCTTTGGGCTGCCCTGCCCGGTATTGGTAAGGCCGGTAGAACCTTGTAATTCACCATCTTTAAGGTAGCCTTACCCGGTATTGGCAGGGCCGGTAGAGCCTACATTCAGCATTCCGTGGGGGCTGCCTTGCCCGGTATTGGTAAGGCCGGTAGAACCGGTATATGTCATCTCACGGTTGCCTTACCCGGTATAGGCAAGGTCGGTAGAGCCTGTCATTAAAACTGTCACCTGGGTTGCCTTGCCCGGTATTTAGGCAAGGCCGGTAGAACCTATTATATGTTATATTACTGTTGTATTGTTATGTATGTTTACCCTACGGGGACTGCCTTTAACTTTTAATAAAGTTAAGTTATTTTACCAAACCTTAAGTCTGAGAGTCTTCAAATCCGTGACAGTACGAAAGGGCCATGACCTCAGACACTAAGAGTGACGGTAATGCACAGAATATCCATTGGAGGATGGATATGCACGAGCAACATTTGGATCAGCTAGCGGCTGCTATACAAACTATTCTTGAACGCACAGTACTTGTGGATAAGTCCGGTGCTAACCCGGTGGTCCCGCCAATTCCGGGAATGAGTCTAAGCCCTCAGGGGCCGCAGTCAAAGGGTTAACGGCTTCTGCACCCTTGCCGCTGAGATATGACGGGGACCCTCAATTATGCAGAGGGTTTATTAATCAACATGAAATATTTATGGAATTCACGGCACACGCATTTCCTAGTGATCGCAGCAAGGTTGGGTTCATGATATCCCTGCTGACTGGCAGAGCATTGGCCTGGGCCAACCCACTTTGGGAAAACGCTAAACCTTGCACAAAGAATTTCTGTGATTTTGTGCAATCCTTTCGGAGAGTATTTGAGCCTCCTGGTAGAACTACCTCTGCTGCTAAACGTCTCATGGAGATACAACAGGGCAGACGCACGGTTGGCGATTATGCCATTGAATTCCGCACCTTGGCAGCAGAGGTAGGGTGGAATAATGAGGCCCTGTTGGCAGCCTTTGCTCAAAGATTGAGTGACCAGATTAAAGATGAGATTGCAGCAAAGAGTTACCTACTGACCTAGACGATTATATCGAATACGTGATTCTAATTAACTCCAGAATACGTGAAACATTAACCGCCAGAGAGCGACGAGTACGGTTAAAGAATAATGGGTCCAGTAGCATATTTTGCCCACCCAACCCTCCCTCTGCATCCAAACCTAGTGAACCTATTTCGGAACCAAGTGAACCTATGCAGGTGGGTTTCTCTAGGTTAACTAAGGAGCAGAGAAGGTATCGCAAGACACAAGGATTATGTCTGTATTGCGGTAAAGATGGTCACCTGTTAAGATCTTGTCCGGTACGTCCGGGAAACGAACACACCTAGGGTACCTTGGGGGACAGGCCCTAGGTGGTGTCCAATCGTCCCCATTGTTGGACACACTTAAACCCACCATACAGGTGGTATTGTCATAGGCACAACGCTCGGTTGAGGTTTTGGCCTTGGTTGATTCTGGTGCAGCTGGGTATTTTATGGACAATACCTTTGCTGAATTGCATGGGGTACCACGGATTCAGAGAGAAACCCCTCTTGCTATTGAAGCAATTGATGGCAGACCTTTGGAACCCGCCCAAGTTACTTTTGAAACAATGCCCTTTCCATGACTATTGGGGCTCTTCACAAGGAAGAGCAGCAGTTCCAATTGATTAATTCTCCTCACCATGCCGTGATTTTGGGCTTTCCTTGGTTACAGTTGCACAACCCACAATTTGATTGGCAGAAATGTGAGATTTCTGCTTGGTCTCAGTTCTGTATGGATAAGTGCGTTACCCATCCTGTTAAGGTCTTGTGTACCTCCCCTTCACTACCTGATGCCTACCAGCAGTTTAGCGACGTTTTCAGTAAGGGAGAGGCTGGCACCCTACCTTAGCACAGACCATACGATTGTCGCATAGAACTGAGTCCTGGAGCAGTACCACCGAGGGGACGCACGTATCCATTGTCTTGTGAGGAGAACCAAGCTATGGAGGAATACATAGCAGATGCCCTCAGTAGAGGGATCATAAGGAAATCTACTTCTCCGGCCGGTGCCGGGTTCTTTTTTGTTAAGAAAAAAAGTGGCGAACTGCGACCTTGCATAGACTATCGAGGGCTGAATAAGCTGATGGCAAAAAATGCCTACCCAATACCACTCATCACCGAGCTGTTTGATAGACTTAAGGGGTCCTCGATTTTCACCAAATTGGACCTAAGGGCAGCCTACAATTTGATACGTATCAGAGCCGGTGATGAGTGGAAAACTGCCTTCAATACGAGATCTGGGCATTATGAATACCTAGTCATGCCATTTGGTCTATGTAATGCTCCTGCAGTATTTCAAGAACTGATCAATGATGTTCTTAGAGATATGTTACAATCTTGTGTTGTAGTCTATCTTGACGACATACTTATCCACTCCAAAGACCTGTCACAACACATCAAGGATGTGTCTGAAGTCTTGCTGCGCTTACGAAAAAATAAATTATTCTGTAAACTGGAGAAATGCGAGTTCCACAAAACCAGTGTACCGTTTCTGGGGTTTATAATTGGCAAAGACGGCATTGCCATGGATAAAGAGAAATTGACGGCAGTCTTACAATGGCCTAAACCCAAGAGCCTCAAAGCCATCCAACGATTTCTGGGCTTCGCCAATTATTACAGGAAGTTTATTAAAAACTTCTCCTCTATTGTGAATCCTCTGTCTGACCTCACGCATAAGGGCGCTAACCCATCCCTCTGGCCGGTGGCTGCTGAAGAGGCCTTTGAGAAGTTGAAGGTAGCCTTTGCTGAAGCGCCTGTGTTGTCCCACCCTAATCTAATACTCCCCTTTACTTTCGAAGTTGATGCCTCAGATATTGGGGTCGGGGCGGTGCTCTCTCAGCGACAGGTGAGGCCGGTAGAACCTTGACGATACCATCCTGCAGGTTGCCTCACCCAGTATTGGTAGGGCCGTTAGAGCCTACTCCAGTACTCCTATGGGCTGCCCTGCCCGGTATTGGTAAGGCCGGTAGAACCTTGTAATTCACCATCTTTAAGGTTGCCTTACCCGGTATTGGCAGGGCCGGTAGAGCCTACATTCAGCATTCCGTGGGGGCTGCCTTGCCCGGTATTGGTAAGGCCGGTAGAACCGGTATATGTCATCTCACGGTTGCCTTACCCGGTATAGGCAAGGCCGGTAGAGCCTGTCATTAAAACTGTCACTTGGGTTGCCTTGCCCGGTATTTAGGCAAGGCCGGTAGAACCTATTATATGTTATATTACTGTTGTATTGTTATGTATGTTTACCCTACGGGGACTGCCTTTAACTTTTAATAAAGTTAAGTTATTTTACCAAACCTTAACTCTGAGAGTCTTCAAATCCCTGACACATCTACAGAGTGGCTATCATTTGGCGGGGGAGGTAACGATGAACGAGGTGGATTGGCAGAAGATGTAATTACTCTACAGCAAGAAGATGATGGCGAGTTAGATGTTTCACTCATCATGGAACTTCCAGTCTCTGCCTGGGTTTCTCTATTCTTCCTCTTCTTTGATCTCCGCCTCACCTCTTGTTGCTTTTCTGGAGTGTCGAGGTTAAAGCAACAGTGGTGCTTCTTTTCTGGGTGGGTGTTTGTCTTTAACATGTTTGACATAAATGTCATGGTGTTTGTGTTTCATGTGTGTTATCAGGGCAGTTGTGCCAAGGAAAGTTCCCTCCTTTCCTCTTCTCACAGACTTGACACAAATTGTGCACAGTGCCTTTGGTGATGACTGCACAGTGCCTTTGCCCCAAGAGAAAAATAGTCCCAGACCCATGACTTCAGGGGATATGGATATGGATAGGGAGCAGGTGGAGGAGAATACCCTCTTTCTTCTTGTCCTCCACATTTCCCTTCACTGTCTGTGGCAGTGGATGATGTTGGTACTGTTGCTGCTACTGCCTCAGAATCAACACTGAAACTAGGACCAGAAGTGTTGCTGCCACTGACAAGTGGAACCTGTCCTAGTACCGCGTCACTTGTTGACCCCATTCCCACTGTCTCCACGGTGGTCTGTTGTACACTAGCTTGCTCCTCAGCATCCTGCTTCCCTTGCAACTCAGCAGCATCAGGCATTAGAGCAGTTGAAAATTCCAAAAGCTATCTGCTGGTGGTGTTGGTGATGCCCATCCTCATCCCTGTCTCCCATTCTTCCTCAGTTTCTGCTAAAAATGCCTCCAATGTCTCTTCCACTCCAGCTTCTCAAACATAATTATTTACCACCACTATTAGTCCCTACGTGCTGCAGTTGTTCTGTTACAGACATCTCACTGCTGGTTGGAAGAGGTGATGAGCAATGTGACAACGGGTCCCCTAATGTCACACTTGTAGTTTCTTGTTTGATGTGAAAAAGGCAGACTGGCAGCAGCAGCAGCAGGCACACACGGCTGATATGTTCTCATGGTGGTGGTGGTTGTATTATTATTTCTGCGCCTCTATCCACCACCAGTTCTAGCCTCTTAAGGACCATGTTCCACTTGGAAACTGTTGTGAAGGGAAGGGGACTCCCAGGGCCAAGGGAATGGTCTTGGCTCCCTTGACTGCTAGTCTGAATGCTCTCAAATGCTTCCCTTACCACCCCCATAACATTAGTTCCACTGGATGTTTCACCATTACTGTTACTACTACTAACACCAACCACATCAATTACAGCCCCTGAGTCTTCCTCTTCATAGTCACTAGTAATATGATGATCACCCCCTACTTTACTCATAACACTAACAAGCTGCTGGACCTTCTTAGTAGTAGTAGTACTAGCACTGGCAGTACTGCTTGGAGATGGCAAGTGTGACTTAGGGTCCTCTGCTGTCACACTTGGCATCATCTTCTTCTTCCCACCTCCTGAGAATTACAAGACACACTAGCAGCAGGTCCAGCACTGATTGCAGCTGGTTCAGCACTGGCAGCAATCACAGCACTGGTGGCAGCAGGTTCAGCACTGGCAGCAGGTACAGCACTGGTGGAAGCAGAGGCAACATGTCTGACAGCAGGCACAGTACAGGGGGCAGCAGATTCACCATTGTCAGCTGGCACAACACTGGTGGAAGCAGGAACAGCACGTTTGACAGCAAGCACAGCACCAGTGGCAGCAGCGGCAAAACGTCTTGCAGCAGGTACATCAATAGTGGAAACAAGGACAGCATGTCTAGCAGCAGGCGCAGGCAGCTGACCTGTCCGGCTCTACCCTTTTCTTCCTCCCTTCCCATTAAATTCCCCAATATCCCTAGGGTTGATTTAGGGGGACTGGACAGCATCGGTTCTGTAGTGCCCACTTCTTCCTCCTCCTCCTCAGACTAAGTGGACACATAAGGGTCCTTCCAACATTGTAGTTATTGAAAAAAACTGCAAAGAATTTTGACCAATGGACGAAAAATGCTTTTACTCGCTGGTTTTAAAGTGGATTTTCCAATGAAAAAGTGGACCACAACGTGGTTTTCGTGGTATTTCCCGCTGGAACACGTTGAGAGCTTTCGCCCACCCCTAGTCAATAACAGTTAGTGTGACTGGGTGGATGTGAATGATAATGATGGTGACCAAGATGATAATTGTTTATTTTTAGTAATATTTACTCATCCAGACTTTCCAGCTGATTATCACGGCATCCGTGATCTGAGCGACATTCTGTCCATCTCTTATTTACTCCTCTCCTATTGGCTGCGCTGTATTGCTCATCCTAGTGACAGCCTTTTTATACCCTAGGCTGTCACTTGGCTGATGCCCTTTCGTGGTGTACCTGATGCCTAGCGATAGTTCTGTGTATCTGATCCAGTGTATGACCCCGGACTGCCTGACCACGCCTTTAGTCATTGCTCCTGATTCTGTGTACCGACTCGGATTGGCTGACGTTCCTGCTTCCTGTTCTGACCCGGCCTGGCTGACGTTCTTGCTCTGTGTACCGATGCGGCGAGATCGACGTTCCTGCTCCGTGTACCGACCCAGCGAGATTGACGTTCCTGCTTCCTGTTCCGACTCTGCTTGGCTACATTCCTGTGCTGGTAACTGAACCGGTTGCCGTTGGTTCCTGCTCTCAGCTTGTTCATTGAACTTTATCTGGCAGTTCCGGCTGCTTACAGTGCACGGTTCCCTCTAAGTGTGTCTCACGTCTCCGGTACTCCGGTACCCTGTCCTATCGTACCAGTTGGATCAGAGTCTCAGTGTGCCTGTATCCTATTACACCGTGCTACATCGCTTGGTCGCTTTAGGTTCAGTTGGGCGCATTCCGTGGTTGCCGTTATCCAGACCATAGCGATTATTAACCCCTTTGCGGGCGCTGCCTTGTATCCACTTGCTATAGTAGTGTGCTTGCTACCTATACCCAGGGTGTACCATCTAGTGGGTCAGTTGGGCGCTTCCGGTTGTCTTCCATTTTATGTGAGCACATTAACCCTTTTTGGCATAGCAAGAGCATTGGTGTCGATCTCTCAGTTGGGCCTCCATTTGGCACGAGCTCTGATTTGCCTTTGTAGTCTTCGGTGGGTGTCCACCGCAGTGGAACCTTGCTAGTAAGCTTTGCCTCCGTTACTCAGGACATTGTCACCTCCTGTGGCGTTAAGCGACATTGTCCTGAGTCATTGCTAGCCACTCTGCTCCACTGTATATCATACTCATACACTGTATCACGATTTACCTGACCTGTGTCAGTATTGTGTTGTGCACTTTACTGGACCCGTGTCGGTAACCACTTGTAACCTGTCTTGTGTCAGTTGATGCTATACTGGACCCGTGAGGATTACATTATTCCTTGTGTGCTTCAATAAATCTGTGTTTTTACCTAAACCTAACGTGTCTGACTGTACTGAACCGTAACACTGATCTTTCAAAGAGTTTCTAAATAAGTATATTATAATAAAGGCTTGACCAGATCTTAAGTATCTCAGTGCAGAAGTAGTGTACTGAGGTGACTGGAGTGGACTGCAGTTACTGAAGTGAGCCCTTGCTGTGGTAAGTACTGCTGGTAGAGGTGTCGACTGCAAGGATGAATGTACTATGCCAGTTGAGCCCTGGCCTGAACAGGATGGCCTCACTTCACAGTAGACAGGCAACAGAAGTGAACAAAATCTCAGACAGAGCATCAGGCCAAATCGGGAGATGAGAGGTGAAGTTGTCAAACAGTGGTCGGGGCAGGTAAGGTTCTATACACAGAAGAGCTAATAAGTGCAAATGACAACAGAGAGACAAGCTCAATGCACAGGCAAAGGCAAATAGGAAGTGACACTGTGTATAAACAGAAATGTATGCAAAAACGAGACAGAAGTAACATTGGAATGCATCAGAAAATACAGAAAAAGTCATCTGAACAAATGTATGTGAATGTATGAGTGTGGGAAAAATCACAAATGAGATATATGCTGCTGATGTGTATAACATATATTGCTCCATTTCATTGTTGGAACACTGAGCCTTTTCTCTTCAGATACAGCTAATTGTTTTGCCAGATCTTCATTGCTCTCTATCTGTAATTGATATGTATCAGAAAAAGGGGAGGGGTGTTGAAGAACCTATTGTAAATCAACATCCTCATCAATAATTAGGGCAGAGAAGCATCAGCATCCACATTCTCTTGTTTTCTTTTACTTGCATATTTTTTTATATATTTTTCTTTTTTTAAGACTCAAAAGTTTTTCCCTCCTTAGATTTCATTAGAGAAAATTGACCACTATTTAGTTTGGGAATGTCAGTGTGTCACAGTCTAATGCTATAGCTGATCTCACTGCTAAATCCCCCTATGGCAATGACTCTAGAAAGTGAATTGTTATCATCAGTGTTAAAATGTCTAGTGCAACTACTGGTGGAACTTTCCATGTCACTTTTACAAATAACATCCTAAGGAGGAGGTGGAGAATCATCACTTACTGCACAAACTAGTGCAACCATGGTCACCGTTTTTGTAGTACAATTTTCCTACCATGTCCATGCACTTCGCATTTGTTCCTTCTCCTGTCCCCCTTCCCCTTACCACTTATGGTGAACATAATGACAGCAGTGTTGATTTTTTTTTCTGTAAAGTTCATGATTGAGTGCATGGAGTGATTATTTGTCTGTTGTATT
Organism: Rhinophrynus dorsalis; assembly: GCA_037306005.1. Classification (NCBI taxonomy): domain Eukaryota; kingdom Metazoa; phylum Chordata; class Amphibia; order Anura; family Rhinophrynidae; genus Rhinophrynus; species Rhinophrynus dorsalis. Next base: position 123,182,089 of record CM074727.1, on the reverse strand, counting down.
GACTTTTTTGTCCAAAATCAATGTATGATGTATGTCTGCGTCTCTAGTGTCAGTCACTGTTACTCTAGATCATAGCTCAAGTGTAAAATCTCTTGTCTATCACCATCAGTTAAAAATATTTATTTATACTTGAATTATTTTATTTTAACTGTTCCTGTTTCACGGTTCCCGTGATCTGTTTCTGTCACTCTTTGCTGTGGTGCGCTCCAATTGGCTGAGCTTGTGTGGCCCGCCCAGTATAGCCTTTTTATACCGGGCCTTTGGCACCTGTCAGGTGCCCTTTCGTGGTGTTCCTGAGCCAGTGTTACTGTGTAGCTGTGTTCCTGCGTTCCTGTGTACCGACTTGGCCCGTCTGACTACGCTCCTTGGTTCCTGCTCCGTGATTTGACCTGGCCTAGCTGACGTTCCTGCTCCATGATCCGACCCGGCTTGTCTGACGATCCTGCTCTGTGATTTGACCCGGCCTTGCTGACGTTCCTGCTCCGTGATCCGACCCGGCTTGTCTGACGATCCTGCTCCGTGATTTGACCCGGCCTGGCTGACGTTCCTGCTTCGTGACCTGACCCGGCTCGTTGACAACCCTGCTTGTGTTCCTGCTGAGATCCTGATCCTGTGTTGCCGGGGCGACATTCTGACTTCCACTGTGCTGATTGCAGGGCTGACAGAGTTGTTGCCTCCGATTCACTGGGCCTTCCCATTTACTCTGGCAGAGCACTGTTGCCTCAGTTCACTGAGCCTCCGTTAACAATTGCAGAGCATCGTTACCTCAGTTAGATTGAGCCTTCCGTTCACACTTGCAGAGCCGTTGCCTCCGTTAACCCTGAGCCTCCTGTTTACACTTGCAGAGCCTTGTGGTCTCCTTTACAAAGAGCCTCCTGCTAACACTTGCAGAGCATGGTGTCCTCTGATTAACCATGCGCATCCGTTAACACTTTATCACAGTGCCTGTGATCCTCCTCTGTCACTCTCGCTTGTGGTAGGCTCTGATTGGCTGAGTTTGTTTGGCCCGCCCCTGGTGACCTTTTTATGCCTGGCCGTGACACCTGTCAGGTGCCCTTTCTTGGTGTGTCAGAGCCAGTATTGCTGTTGCTGAGTTCCTGTGTTCCGGATTCCTGTGTACCGATTTGGCCTTTTCTGACTACGCTCCTGTGTTCGTGTTCGTGATTGACCCGGCTTGTCTGAGAACCACCTCCGTGACCCGACCCAGCCTGGCTGACATCCTGCTCCGTGACCCGCACCCGGCCTGTTCCAGTGACCTGCTTGTTCCTGCCTCCTTCTCCGGGTTTCGCCGTAGCGACATTCTTACTTCAGCTGCTGCTGTCTGCCAAGCTGGCAGTGTGACATACTTCACCCTTCCTGTGCATTGTTCACAGTGCTGAGTCTGTGTGCTTATTCGCAGAGCTCTGCTTCCATCATTGAGCCTCCGTATACTTGCAGAGCTATTCCACTAGACTGAGCCATCGATCTGTAAAGCTGCATTTAACCCTTGCTGTGCTGTCTAATCCTCTGCTGTGCCTTCTCTCCCCGATACAGAGCCTAAGCTATATTGCACTACATCTGCTGAGTCGGCCGCTTATATGTTCTGGTTGGTCGGCGGCTCATTCTGTCAAACCGCAGAGTAGTCACGTTCGGTAACGATTCCGGTTAGGCACCTTTGGCTCTTGTTCCTACGCATGTTCTCGGGCATACGCCCGTGGGGCTAAAGGCTCAAGCTATAGAAGCAAAGGGTAGGTTCCAGCAGTAGGTGATTGGCCTCTCCGTTTGCAGCATATAGTGGTCTCCGGTGTTACTCCCCTGGGGGCTACTGGCTCAAAGCTCTGGCAGGTTGTCGTAGGTTACGCTCACGGGGGCTATTACCTCAAGCTATCTCTGTTCCGTTGGTCTCCGTTAAAACGCCTGTGGGGGCTATTAGCCAGCTCTTGCATTGCAAGCTGTACCATTGTTACGCCTGTGGAGGCTACCGACTCTCACACTTGCAGACTCAGTTGTATCCATAGCTACGCCCGTGGGGGCTATTCTGGTCAACTGTTCTGCTGATCCAACCACCGGTCACATATTGCCTAGCAGCATTCCTGTCTTAAGAACTTTAAGTGTTGCACCATCTACACTTTTACTTCCTATCACCACCTTGGGCGTGCCAAACTCCACAACAGAGACGGACTGCTTAGTGAATTTAACCCTTTAATGTGCTTCACTACTAATTCCCTGTCCTGAGACAGTATATGTGATACTCTGTCCTGTATACTGGGCCTGTGGGGGCATATCTGTCCTTATTTGCTATTATTTTGTGTTGCCTGTAGAGGGCGATCGTTTACCTTACTTTTCATTTAATAAAACTGTGTTTTATTTTACCAACTGGTCTGAGTGTCTTATAAACCATTACACACTTGTTGGGCGCAGTAGTCTCGTTAATGCACCGGTTGGGTGCTATTGGCTCCATACACCTCATCTCTTGCAGTGTAGTTGGTCTCCGTTACAGTACCGGTTGGCTGCTATTGGCTGTATACTCCTCAGCTGTCGCAGTGTATTTGGTCTCCGCTAACGCACCGGGTGGGTGCTATTGGCTCTTAACATCTCATCTCTTGCAGTACACTTGCTCTCCATTAACGCACCGGTTGGGTGCTAGTGGGTCCAAGCTCCTAAGCTCTTGCAGAGTGTTTTGGGCTCAGTTCCTGCTCAGCATAAGCAATAGTCTCTGTCCTGCTCAATTTACTGGTGTTCTCACATCTAGCACCACAACATCACTCCTTTACCATCTTATGGGCGTGTAAAACACACCACAACAGAGACTGATTGATTTCTATGAACTTTAACCCTTGTGCACCCTGTATGCTAGCTTATGCCTGTCCTGTGACAGTATATATTTATTTCCCTGTATACTGGGCCTGAGAGGGCATCTGTACTACACTGTCTAATTTCAGTTATCCTGTATTGCCTATAGAGGGCAGCCTTTCTTGTATTTTAATAAAACTGTGTTTTATTCTATCCTACTGGTCTGAGTGTCTTACAAACCCGTTACACCCTGTCAATGCCAGTGCCGTTGTCTACAAATCACAGCAACACTCCCTGCAACTGTCCAGACAAGCTACCTCAATATTCCTTACATAAAGCAACTCCTGCTCTCCTTCTTTGCCTTTCTGCCTCTACACTAGCTAGCATCAAATTTTCAACAACTTTTTCTTTCTTTCATAAGGACTGCAGTGTTACCTTTTACAGTAAAGAACAGGATAGACCTGTTCAGGATCCGCAATGTGCAAATTACAGAAAAGGATAACGTATACAGCAGCAGGTACAGCAACAGAGTCCACCACACCACAGTATTTGCTTAGAAGCAATGGAGAGGGGTGCTATGTCCATATATTGTATTTCCACCAATAGTTTACACAAATACCAGATCGAGCTTACCGTTTGTCATCTGTCGGCACTGCTACAAAGCAGTGGAAATCGCTAATCCATCTCCATTTTACCTCCAGAGAGCTTGGCAAGGTACTCAGGGTAGTAATATAATAAAAATGTTTATTACATGAGAAAAGAAAAGAAAATTACATCTCTAAGCATTTCATGATCCATCTAAGAACATTTTTTCAGGGGAAATTTTAAACTAGCTATAAAAAGGACACACGCACAGTTACTGAAAAAAAATATGAATTTCTTAGAAATATGTCTAATACATGTTATAGCTAGCTTACATAGAAATAAATATGAATGGAACCCTGAGAGACAAATCGGTATTGTCACTATGTTGTCAGAGACTTTGTCCTGGTGGAGCATAGAGAGTTAACTCTAATAGTAGAAATTAACTGAAAATTCTGTTTAAAATGTGTTCAGATTATCTCATCCTTAAGACAAAGGAATACTCACGGGCCTCTTTGGGGGAGAAATAACTAAATAACATTAATGGTCGATTGATGTTAAATTGTAGACAAGATGTCTATGAGAGAGGGTCTCCTTTATGGGAAAGACATAGCAAAATGACTGGTGTATGGGGTCTCTGATAAACTCTGAACTTTCTCTTAACTTGACATATGCCATGTTTCATGTCACCTGTAAAATTTTAATATAGTGTAAAGACGCCATCTGCATCCTTTATATTGTAAAATACTCATAATTGGGATTTTTTTTATATCTTTAAGTATATTTCCTCGATATTTGAGGAAAATTATATATATATGTGTATATATATATACATATTATATATATATATATATATATATATATATATATATATATATATATATATATATATATATATATGTATATATATATTTGCCCATAGAAGCCTGACCAGTTCTAATGAAAGTATTATAATCAGCTATATTTAGCATAGTAATTAAGTAATTACGCAGAATTAATTAATTAAAGGGATAGTAATACTTCATTTTAACTTTATTTTATTTTGTAGGCATTAAAAAAACATGAAGAATGATATAAGTCTTATCTCTGAAACCTTTATGGTTTAAGAGATATTCACAAACAAAGTATCCCCCCCGTTCAACCAGATCAGAAGGGAGATGCCCAGGTAGACTGCAGAGAGGGACAATCTTCAATTAAGATAAGGGAAAAAGCTGAAAAACTTGTCAAGGGGGGAAGGGCTTTCATTGTTTTCATACAAAGAAAATTGTCCCCTTCTGTTATCTGTCCTGTCATACAACCAGACTCACATCTGAGAAGAGATGGCTTACACTAGGAAAAAGGGGCGGGGAGGGGAACTTTGCTTATGAATATCTCATAAACCATAAAGGTTTGAGAGATAAGATAAGACTTATATCATTCTTCATATTTTTTTAATGCCTACAAAATAAAATAAAGTTAAAACGAAGTATTACTATCCCTTTAATTAATTGTTATAAATTGCCAGAGAGATCATAAAATAGAGGTAGCAGTGAGATATATTTATCCTTGTGTATATTGGTTAATATAATTTTTATGTCTAGAATATTGTGTTTCTGGTAAAATTATAATAGCTGATATTTAAACAAGGGAATTCTTGGAATTCATTTATTAACTCTCTAACTACTGTTTGTCTATTTATTTGTGGTGTGCATTCTAAAGTCCTTTGTGTATGTGCTAGGCTTATCTTCTGTAAACTGGAAGTGTGCACTTCCCATAGACAAAAGAAGCTTTAGCGTGTGGCACCTATTTTAAACGGGTGGATTAACCCTTGGAGTGCCTAAAGGTTTTATATATATTGCTGTAGTCAAAATTATGATATATGTTGCATGGAGTTGGTATACTTACTAAACATATGTTATTGGATTAATTTAGGTAGATTATTTGTATAATCTTTGATTGACTATATTAATTGCAATTTATATATTTTATTCAGAGGTATTCAATATTGAATTCAGTATATAATTAAATTATAGTGATTTAAATCTGGGATTCTATTCCAGTTATTCCCTAAATTTGATTATTATTGAGATATGATACAAGGAATTGTTAGAGGAATTATTTAATACATAATAAAGATAAAGTTCTCAAATTATTTTATACTGTCATTTGCCTATTTAAGTGAAGAAATCCAACCTGAGTGATTCTCAATTTTAATCCTTTGGATACCTTCCTATAAATAGTCCGACAATGTATCATAGTGACCGCTGGGCAGCAGAACCCTGCACTAAATCCGGTAGCATTTTTCCACAAACTAAATAAAAGTCTCCTACACAAGGAGGGCACAAAGGCATATGTATTAGACATATTTTTAATACATTCAGATTCTATATCAGTAACTGTGTATATGTAACCTTTTTAGAGTTACTATATGTAGTTCTAACATATGGCAAACTGACACCCCTTTTTATATTGGCAAGCTAGAACAGTGGGAATACATAGACGAAACACACGTATGGTGGGGAAAAGTTCTACCTGTGTTACATCATGGAAGGTCATCCTGTTGCCCTCCACCTGTTCAGGACTACACTCTGGGGATATGTAGAATTGTAGTCCTGGACAGCTGGAGGGTCTCAGGATTCCCACCAATGGTCTAGATCAAGAGTAAGAAACTTGTGGCATTTCAGCTTTTGCTGACTATAGTTCCCAATGGCAGCTGAGAATGGTGACAGTTGGGATTTGGAAAGACACAGTTTTCTCACTATTGACTTAAATTAGTGGTTCTCAACCAGGGTGCTGCTGCGCTTTGGTTTGACATGGGCATCTACTTAGGGGGCACCTTTTTTTTCTATGAAGGCTTTAACAAAAATGTTAGTTTAGTGTATAATGCATATTAATTGAAAGTACAATGCACAGCGTGCTCTTTGATATAATTTGACTGTTAGATCCTAGAATAGCATTATTTATTTATTTATTGTCCCCAATCATTAAGGTCATAAGAAATAACCTATAAAATATTATTGGTACTTTGAAAATTCCCAAGAAAAAATGAGGGGCCTCTAATAATGGCCAACATTCCATTAATGACATCACAGATTGTCTCTTCACCATGATGACTGACCATGGTGTTAAAGATACTGTTTGTGACATTGCTGGGGTTCTACAGACTATATTAGCAGTGGAAGGTGAATCAACTGTCACATTTTGACTGTTGTACCTGAGAGAGACAGTTGTAATTTTTACATTTTGACTGTTGTACCTGAGGGAGACAATTGTAATTTTAGAGCCATGGACTTCAGTGTCTTCAATGAGCTGAGGCTTCAGGGAATGTTCTGTGATGTGGTTATTAATGTGAACGGTATTAACTTTAGTGCACATAAGATAATCCTCTGCAACGTTAGCCCTTATTTTCGGTAAGTGATGGCACTAGACTCAACAGAGAACAAATCAAAATCACTTAAATGCCCATTGAATGAAATTAGTATTTTGACCATTTGACTGCTAGATAGATCTCCAACTCATTGTGTCACAATTTACACAATTTACAGCTTTCAAAGGGGTGAGAAACATGGTTAAGCCAAGGGGACCTCTTATCTCCTACTAATGTAAAAGCCCGTGTACACGGGTCATGGTCCGGGTGATGTTAACCATCTGAGTGCAAGAGGGGTGCACATCACATGGGTTTGCAATGCGTTGCATACCCCTCTGGCACTCAAAGGGTTAAGAGGCCGGTTCTGCTCTGCATATTGCCGCCGCTGCACGTGATGAAGTCATGCTCTGTAGCGACTGCCAGAATGCACTGAATGCTCGCAGCACGGTGCTCCCAGCATTCTGTGCATTCAGACAAGTCTCTAATGAGCAAGACTGCGTCAGACAAACATTCTAGCATTTTATTATATGGGATGATGTATACAGTTTCCACCAGAATTGCTCCACTTTTGGCTTTGTGCATCTGGCCCATAACAGTCACTCTCTTTACATTGCTTAGATAATCTTTAGTCTTCACAGTTTTGGCCTGTAGCTTTCTAGATCATGACTGGGTAACCCGAGGCCCTCCAGCTGTTCGGTCCTAAAGTTCCTACAATACCCAGTCAACCATTGGCTGGCTGGGGCCGATAGGAATTGTAGTCCTGAAAAGCTGGAGGGTCTTATGTTGCCTTCTAATGTAGATCAATGGAGTGAAACCTGTGGCTTTTAGGTGAGTCTTTGGGGTGCATGTGCAAAAAGTAGGCAAAATACTAATAATAGGTTTATTTTGTATGATGCTGTTCAGCACTTGGCACTCCAGTGTTCTTCATCTCATTCTCCTGTGAGTCGATAGTGGCAAAGGATGATGGGAGGTATAGTCTAGTAACAGCTGGACAGACTTCCCAGTCTAGCCTAGAGCATACATGTATTTCTACTTTAGATTTTTATTTTAACCCTTAGAGAGTCAGAGTGGCATCCAACACATTGCAATTAGTGTTGAGCGAGCGTGCTCGGCCGATGCTCGGATCGGCTCGAGCATCGCTCTGCTCGGCACATGGCGGTACTCGTCGAGTACCGCCATGTGCTCTCCCGCCATGTTCGGGTGGCGGGGATCTGTGCCGGAAGAGGCACAGATCAGAAGACGCTCCGCTGGACCACCAGGGACTGGAGGTACGGGGGCATTGCGGAGATGAAGGGGGCATAGCGGAGATGAAGGGGGACATTGTGGAAGAGGGGCATAGACTCTATGCCCCTCTTCCACAATGTCCCCCTTCATCTCCGCTATGCCCCTCTTCCACAATGTCCCCCTTCATCTCCGCTATGCCCCTCTTCCACAATGTCCCCCTTCATCTCCGCTATGCCCCTCTTCCACAATGTCCCCCTTCATCTCCTCTATGGCATAGAGGAGATGAAGGGGGACATTGTGGAAGAGGGGCATAGCGGAGATGAAGGGGGACATTGTGGAAGAGGGGCATAGCGGAGATGAAGGGGGACATTGTGGAAGAGGGGCATAGCGGAGATGAAGGGGGACATTGCGGAGATGAAGGGGGACATTGCGGAGATGAAGGGGGCATTCAGAGATGAAGGGGGCATAGCGGAGATGAAGGGGGGCATTGACCAGGCACCCTCCCCTCATCAGAGCAGGGGGTGCCTGGTGAAATGCTCGTGTCGCCCCATGCTTTTCAATGGGGCTCGGGTGCTCGGCCGAGCACTCGAGCCTCAGGGGGTGCTCGGTCAGAGCACCCGAGCACCCGAGCATCGGGGTGCTCGCTCAACACTAATTGCAATGCAATCCATTGAACAGCATTTTGGCAATCAAAAGTTTGAAGTGCTGTGCACATGGATGACTGTATCATATAGGACATCCCTCCATAGACTGATGATAGCTTCTGTATAGGCTCACATATAACTGTCTCCCTATAGAGATCTATTTATGGACATATATATGTTTTTGTCTTAGTGACATATAAAGTATCTTATTTTAGTTGGGACCAATATGGAGCTTCCAAATCTTCTTAGACATAGCCCAAGGCTGGTCAGTGTGAGGTCCTCTAGCCATTCAGTAAGACAATTTCTACAATCCCCAGCCAGCCATTGGCTAGCCTATGATGATAGGACTTGTGGTTACACCTGGAGGGCATCCGGTCACCCTCCAATGGTCTTGACTCTTTATATAGACTCATGGAGTATTAGGGTGGGTCCTGTTCACTGACTGGCTGACCTTGGACTGTTTTCACAGACATATCTAGATATTTACTACTACAAGTGGTACTGGTGGGAGAGGCACTAAGGTGAGACACACTCTTCAGTGTAGACACTCTTTAGTGTCTACGTTATTATAAGAGGCCTAGGCACTAATATATGGCATATTCACAAAAAAATAGGCGCAATTCTGGAACAATCCAACTGCACCATGGGGGACAAATACAAATTCACAATCATTTAAATGGGGTTTTTAAACCCTTGTGAGGCTTCTAAAGCATTGCATACATCTCTACCATTAAACAGTTTAAAACAATTTTGGTGATGTTTATTTGTGTCCTATATTGCTGTTGGTTTACTCCAGAAATGCACCTCTTTAGCTTGGTGCATACAGCCCTAAGTCATTGACAATTAGAAAAAAGAGGCTCAATGGAAAGACCTGGGAGTTGGAGCATTTCTCTCATGTTACTTTAGTCTCATATTTATCACACATTGGTGTATAACCCCCCTTTCCCCCGGTTTTTTAAAGAGACAACAATGCTTTTTGGCTTATGTGTGTGAAATGTTGTTAGGTTTTGTTATTCAATGAAAGTCTAGATGAAAATTAGGTCAGTACCAGAAACTCTCAGTCTTACATCTAATATCCCTCTGCTTTTTGTTCTGTTAACAGGGAATTATTCTCCGGTGCCTGGAGTAATGCAGAAAACAACTTGTATAACATTCCCAACGTTTCTGCAGCGATGATGCAGATATTCCTGGACTACGCGTACACTGGAACGGTGTCCGTTACATCAGAAAATGTCCTGGAACTATTAGTGGCAGCTGACCAGTTCAATATCATAGGCATTGTCAACGCATGCTGCCAGTTTTTGGAGGCGCAGCTCAGCCCGGAAAATTGCATCGGAATGTGGAAATTCACAGGCATCTACTACCTGCCAGAGCTGCGCCAGAGGGCATTCACGTTCATCCTCTATCACTTTGCGGATATAGTGAAGGGCTCGGCTGAGTTCCTAGAGCTGACGGTGATGGAGCTGAGTGGAATCATAGACAAGGATGAACTTAACAGCAAGAAGGAGGAGACTGTTTTTAAGGCCATTCTAAAGTGGATTCGTCATGATGCAGCATCCCGCAAGCAGTACATGTCATACCTTCTTCCTAAGGTAAGGATATCAAATATAGCCTACACCTCATTATATATATATATATATATATATATATATATATATATATATATATATATATATATATATATATATATTAGGGGCATCCAAGTTTTTTCTCTCTTGATCATAGATGATCCATAAGTGTAAGGGGTGTACCTTTTTACTTACACAATTGTGAATCCTGACCGGGGACCATCCGGTGGCTCTGCAGCAGAGCCGTAATCACGTTATTTAAAATGACTTCATTGGAAAGGTCTACAAAGTGTGCCTGATTTGCAAGCACACTTTGTAGACCATTTTAATGAAGTAATCTGTTTTAAAGAACGCGATTGTGGCTCTGCTGAAGAGTCTCCTCGTGTTGGCAGACACGGATCTCCTGCTATCAGCTTTACAGCTGACATCAGGAGAAGGGGAGGGAGGTGGAACTTTGAATGAGAATATCTCTCAAACCATAACGGTTTGAGAGATAGGATTTGTGGCGTATAGTTTATTTTTTAACCTCTACAAAAGTCTAAGCATCTTTTATGGGACATTAATGACTCTTTAAGGTCTAGAGTATGTACAAGGCTATGATTTACTATCACATACCCCATTGGTCTTAAAAGGGTTAGCCACACACACTTTGTTTGATTCAGTTTGAAACTGTGAGCAACTGTCATGTCCGCCGCCATGGACATAACATCCAGGAATGAGTTAAGATCTTATCTATTGAACAAAGAGACAAGGGCTAAATTCATAGGGGTCATTAGGATTTTCTAGACATAGAAAGGTAAGTTTGCATGTGTGTGTGTGTTGTGTGTCTGTGTGTGTGTGTGTGTGAGGGAGTATTATTCTGAGGTGTCTTCTCCTTTAAAGGTATAGTAATGGTTAACAATATAAGCAGCTCCTTTTAATCTTCATATTAATTGGGCAGTGGAGAGTGTTATTTCAATACAGTCAGAGTTGTAGTTCAAGAGTAATTGAATGATAAATTATCCCCCTCCCGCCACTTTTACTGATGTAACACTGCTCACCTCAGAGCAGCAAGACTGTCCGGATGGATCCCAGAGGGGGCAATCTTAAATGAACATAAGGGAAAACCTGTCAAGGGGGCAGGGTTCTCCTTATGCTCACAGTAAGAAGATTGTCCCTTGCTATGAACTGTCTGGTCCAGGGACCAGATTCCACATCTGAGGGGAGGTGGCTTACACTAGGTAAAAGGGGTGAGAGGGGGACACTTTATGATTCAATTACTTTTGAACTACAACTCTTACAGTATTGAAATAATACTCTCCATGGCCCAAAAACTATCAAGATTAATTCGAAGTTCCTATCCATTACTATCCCTTTAAAGCAGTGTTTCTCAATGTTAGTTCTTGGGGCACACTAACAGTGCAGGTTTTCAGGTTGTTCCTGCTTAACCCCTTAAAGACCCTTGATGGTCATAGTACTTTAAGGGCCGATCTGACTGAATGACCCATGACGTACTATGACTGTCATGGAGTTCCGGGCTCCCCCCGTGGCTGCACGCAGTTCGGAGCCGATCGCCTGGTCGTTAAGAGGTTAAACACAGGTGAGTAATTAGTGGCTCAGTCATTGTGATTGATTCACCTGTGATTAATAAGGGATATCTTCAAAACATGTTGGTGTGCCCCGAGGACTCGAGCTGAGAATCACTGCTTTAACATCAAAGTTTTCATATTCAAGCTATTGTGTTGTGTATTTACTTTGGTATTTTGCAACAGGTACAGACTTCCCTTTATAATCATATCCAAGCAGCTAGTGTGTGTTCCTGGTGCAGTACTGTACTGAGCTGCCTTCTCAGATATTGCATTAGTATTACATTAAGTGGGTAGATTGGGGGAGGGGAAAGGGTAAACATAATCATTACAAACATTCAGATACAAAGTGAGAAGCCTCAGTTTATATCTTCCATGCTCCTCATTGTGCCTTCAAGTTACACAAACCGTAAATAATTAATGTTGTCATTATACCATTATGTTTTAATTTTTTTTATCCAGAATTTAATATGTTATTTAATTCCAATGAAAGTAGCAGATCTTTCACTAAAAGTACTGATCCTCTTTCTCCCAGATACGGCTAGCGCTGATGGATGAATCATACTTCTTGGACTATGTGATAAACAACAAGTATGTGAGGAAAAACAAGGAGTGCAAGCAGATAATCAGAAGTGCACTCAAAGCTATGCATGTGATCCAAAAGAGAGGACTTAATAACTCTGACTGGGAAAACCCACTCACCAGGCCACGCCTTCCACATTCCATCTTGATTAGCGTGTCTGGATGTAGTGATGTCAGCCTCTCAACTGACATTATGGCATACGACGTAAGATCTGATCGTTGGGAGCATATTGCTAGTGATGAGGACAGCCACCGGCAAAATCACGGTGCAGCATACTTGAATGGATCAGTATATATCATTGGTGGTACTGAAGAAATGGACTGCGCAAATAACGTGAAAAGATTCAACCTGGAGACAAAAACATTTCATGAAGTGGCACCCATGCACTACAACCGAGCGTGTCTCAGTGTAGCTGTGTTGGACAACTTAATCTATGCCATCGGGGGAAATGATGGCTCTCTTTCACTCAACACAGCAGAGCGATATGATCCTCAGACCAACCAGTGGACAGTGATAGCTCCCATGCATGAACAGAGAATGTGTCCCTGTGTTGCTACTCTGTTTGGAAAGGTAAGATACTACCACCTTACTATTAGATATAATTTAACCATGAATCACACTGCTCATGGAATGGATAGTATAGCCAAACCACATTGCTTTAGTGTTCACCTGTTGTCACCCCACAGTCTCAAAATTCTGATGATTTTTTTACAATTGAATACCAATAGGAAACAAATATACACAAATCATAGGATAGGTCCACTGAGTACATAAGTCCCATAGAATTATTGGGAATAAATAATATAGTCCACTTAGTGGAGAAAGATCCCCCCACACTCCTTCTGGCCACCTTCCACTGAATCTGGAATCCGGTCATGGGACTGGACGGATGCAGCGAGGGACAAACTTCAGTAAGTGTAAGGAAAACCCTGCCCCCCTTGAAGAAGAGCAGGATTTTCCTTTGCTTTCTGAAGTTTGTCCCTCACTGCATCCATCCAGACCAGACTGCAGATTCAGTGTGACATGGCCAGAACTGAGGGGAGGGGGATCTTTCTACACTTAATATCTTTTGAGCTACAAACAAGTAAGCTCCTACACATAGCTTGATGTGTTACTTTTAATATAAAGAAGAGTCAGCAAACTACTTTTATAACAACCATTATTATTCCTTTAAGCCTTTGAATATGCTTCACAGTTATTTGAAAAGAAAACACAAATAAAAACTGTGCAATCATCTTGTAATTGTAGCAGGATTAAAAATCACCAGTGGTAAAACCTTCCCACAGCTCAGTGGATACTAATATAAAAATAGGCCACTCCTACCTCTAGGATTCACACTTTGACTGGGTCAGACCCCCTATACAATTTAGATGTCTCTTCTTCTTCTCTCCCCACAAACCTTCTACTTTTCGCATTCCTCAGTTGCAGGTATCTGCATTCCTCATAAGAATTAGCCTTAAACCTCCAGGCTTATAAGGATAAATTCTATATCCAGACATCATAACAGAGAGAATGCGATAATTGGCAGTAGGCTTCAATAAAATACCAATTGTATTATTTAAAAATAGGGCAAAAGCCCATTTGTATGTATATATATATATATACATAAATATAAAACATACAATGAATACAGCACAAAAAATATTTTTTATGTTAGTACCCATTTTCGAAGGATGGGAAGGTTTTACCACTGATGAATGTTAATCCTGCTTCACCTAGAAGATGGTTGAGCTGTTTTTGTTTGTGTTTTAATGTATCAAATAGGTTCTTGTTAATTCTGGGACTGAAATACTAAGTAGATAAATGAACAGTGTATTATTTGGTAAGAGTTTGCTATGCATAAACTAAACTATATACAGAAGTCTGTATGTTCAAACTGGTCACATTAGGCATAGTAGTCACGTGCCCAGAGCTCCAAATTTTGAGATGTGCCTCAGCTTTTCTGGCCGCATCCAATTTGTTATTGTGGGTATGGTCAGTGCAATCTTAATGTCCCTATATACATGTAAGTAAAAAAAAATGATAGTGGCAAATGGTGCAAAGCATTGCCACTTTGATTAGGCACACAGTGAACATTGGCACCCAATTGACCACTACAGTAGGGAGTTTCACTGCAACGATTTTCACAGGAGTAGGAAGGGTGATCTCTTCCACTCCTGTGAAAATCACTGCCCCTGATTCGCTGAATGAGGCCAACATCTGCCACAGGACGGACAGAGTTATATTTTTTACCCCATATAAGTCTAAATGGACTTTTCATGTCTATAAATGTATCCTTTTCTTTGAACAGATCTATGTATGTGGTGGAAATTCTGATGGTGAATTCCTGCGCACTGCCGAGGTATATAGTCCAGAGACCAACGAATGGACTATGATTGCCCCCATGTTGAGCAAACGTGGTGGACATGGGGTTATCGCCTACGGAGAGAAGATCTATGCGGTATGTATAAAATAAATTTTATCATTTTCTACTCCATTAGAAGAATGTTGAGGTATGCTGTGGAATAATGGTGATGTTGCACTGGGAAAAGAGTAACCTCAAGTCTTTCCTGAAGCAACAGATTCCGAACTAATATGATATTTTCTCAGTCTGCCCTTGTGCTAAGTTATAAAGACATACAACACATTAGAATCTTGGTGCAAATTGATTAATTGTGTAGAATGAAGTGAGTATTGTTTAGTGGAGCTACTGCTCTTTGTCAAAATAACTACTATAAGCTGTTTTGTAGCTTGTCCATTATACATTATTTGGTAGCCAGTGTAGTAACCATTATACTTTAATTCATGGTTCCCCAGACTGTGGCTTAGAAAGCATTTTATGTGGCTAACTGTGTGCTTCTATGATAAAGAATTTGTTTTGTCTTGGAAGAAGAGGATCAGACAGACGGTAGAATGATATTGCAATAGAGCATTAGATGACAGAAAAACAGGAGAGAGAAAGAGAGAGAGATTTGGGGGAGCTAGTTTATAGGGAAGAGAGTGCTTGCTGCTGCAGGAAGAGAGTACTGTTAGAATGTAACAGTGAAAATTTAAAGGTTGTGCGATTTACCAAATGTTTGTAACTAAATAGGGAGCACAGATGATAAAAGGTGGGGTCCCTCATCTGTAATCTTTTGAGGACCAGATCTGTCAGCGATGTCTTGTGAAGCAATGCATCCAACATGTCTCTGTTCCTCAAGGGATTTATCCACTGGATCCTAAGAAGTCCCCAATACACTGTGCCACAATGCATTGGAGATGTCACTGGAATTCAGGAGGTCTAGACAAAAAGTTCCCAGTACACTGTGTTATAATATATTCAAGAATGCACTAGCATTTAAGTGTTTAAGACACTTTATTGATAGCTACACCAAACAAAAACAAGAAAATAAAGTTGCAGAGACACCTCCACTGTTTGAGTTAAAACTTCCTTTATTGATTGAGTTGTACTAGCGCTCAGAAGGAAAGCCTATGCAGTTGGTGTGGTTTTCAATTTATGATAATTCTATTTCATTACAGGTAGGAGGCCATGATGGAGAACATTTTCTAAGCAGCGTAGAATGTTATTCACCTGAAAACAACTGCTGGACTGCTTTGCCAGACATGCTTAGATCACGTAGCTGCTTTGGAATTGGGGTGGTGGACGATCTCCTGTTCATCGCGGGAGGCCTCAATGGCTCAGATTCCACCCTTTATGATGAATACTTTGACAAAGATTCTAATCAGTGGTGCTGTGGCAACAATGGAAGACCTTCCAGCTTAGGACTAAGCTGCTGTGTGGTACCAGGCATCATAAACCTTAGAGAGTATGCCACACGCTCATAAAATATCCACCATTCTGTCACCTCATGATGTTGATGCCATTGTAACTTATAATAAACTGTAAATATGTAAATAGAATGAGAAGTGAGACTGTTGGCTAGTCTTTGTTCCACTTGTCTTACTACAGGAAAATAAACACAGGCAAGATGAAAAAGATAAATATGACTATTTACCTTGATTAAGCACTGAAGGATGTCCCAACTGGACACTGGGGCTGAAGTACTAAGTTAAACTGGGAAAGCAATACGTTGGAAACCTCCAATAGACCTATTTAAATCAATGGAGATTTTAGAATTTGTTGTTTGATCCCAAAGGTGCAGTTGGATTGCCCAGTATTACTTTAGTTAATCTTTGTACATCAGCCTCACTGTGTGGAATAAACAGAAGAGGTGGAAGTGTAAAACACATAATATGTGACAGAGGACCATTTTATCAAAGCTGGAGTATGTGCGGGTTTCTTTTTATAAATGCCATTTTCATCTTACTGTATCTGGAAATATAGCAAATCATGTAAAAATTAGAAAATGGGACATGTTGCATCTTCTAGACAAATAGAAGAGAAGGGCATTGATCACCTCTTTATTACCGCTTAGTGAATCTCCCCCAGAGTATCATTCATGTGTTGACAAAGTCTTCTTCATTCCAGTCATTAAACACCCTAAGAGGGATGTACAATACATCAGTGGACACTAGTGTTGAGCGAGCATGCTCGGCCGATGCTCGGATCGGCTCGAGCATCGCTCTGCTCGGCACATGGCGGTACTCGTACGAGTACCGCATGTGCTCGCCCGCCATGTTCGGGTCTCCTCCCCGCACGTTTCGCGGCTGCTGCGCAGCCAATAAACGTGCAGGGAGGCTCTAACATCAGTGTAATGCCAGCAGCCATGTTGGCTGCTGGCATTACACTGATTGGCTGGCCAGAACCCGTGGTCGGGTGCTGTATAGCACCTGACCAGCGAGTTCGGCTCAGTCTTAGCCAGGGAGAGATGAGGATAGGAAGGGAAAGTCAGTGTAGGGAGAAGACAAGCAAATTTGTGAAAAAAAAGAAACAAAAGTCCTTTTTAGGACTACTGTGTGTGGGGGCAGCAGTTTATTTTGTGTGGGGGGAAAAAAACAAACAAAAAAAAAAATTCATATATTCTGTTTAGTGTGCAAAGTTGCAGATTAGAGCACATTCTGTTTAGTGTGCAATGTTGCAGATTAGAGCACATTCTGTTTAGTGTGCAAAGTTGCAGATTAGAGCACATTCTGTTTAGTGTGCAAAGTTGCAGATTAGAGCACATTCTGTTAAGTCTTCAAATTGTAAAATATCAAAGTCACATATTCCATTCAGTGTGCTTCGCCACAGTTTAGCAGCACATTCTGTGTACTGTGCAGAGTTGCAGAATAGGAAGAAATACTGTTAAGTCTTCAAACTAAAATATCAAAGTCACATATTCCATTCAGTGTGCGTCACCGCAGTTTAGCAGCACATTCTGTGTACTGTGCAGAGTTGCAGAATAGGAAGAAATACTGTTAAGTCTTCAAACTAAAATATCAAAGTAACATATTCCATTCAGTGTGCTTCGCCGCAGTTTAGCAGCACATTCTGTGTACTGTGCAGAGTTGCAGAATAGGAAGAAATACTGTTAAGTCTTCAAACTAAAATATCAAAGTCACATATTCCATTCAGTGTGCTTCGCCGCAGTTTAGCAGCACATTCTGTGTACTGTGCAGAGTTGCAGAATAGGAAGAAATACTGTTAAGTCTTCAAACTAAAATATCAAAGTCACATATTCCATTCAGTGTGCTTCGCCGCAGTTTAGCAGCATATTCTGTGTACTCTGCACAGTTGCAGAATAGGAAGAAATACTGTTAAGTCTTCAAACTAAAATATCAAAGTCACATATTCCATTCAGTGTGCTTCGCTGCAGTTTAGCAGCATATTCTGTGTACTCTGCACAGTTGCAGAATAGGAAGAAATACTGTTAAGTCTTCAAACTAAAATATCAAAGTCACATATTCCATTCAGTGTGCTTCGCCGCAGTTTAGCAGCATATTCTGTGTACTCTGCACAGTTGCAGAATAGGAAGAAATACTGTTAAGTCTGCAAACTAAAATATCAAAGTCACATATTCCATTCAGTGTGCGTCACCGCAGTTTAGCAGCATATTCTGTGTACTCTGCACAGTTGCAGAATAGGAAGAAATACTGTTAAGTCTTCAAACTAAAATATCAAAGTCACATATTCCATTCAGTGTGCGTCACCGCAGTTTAGCAGCATATTCTGTGTACTCTGCACAGTTGCAGATTTGCAGCACATATTCCGTGTAATATGAAGAAGGCGGGTAAAAAGGGACGGGGAAGTGGACGTGATCCTGATAGTTCAGGGCGCGGGTCAGGACGCGGAGAAACTGTGCCTGGTGCCAGAGCACAAGAAAGAAAGACATCCACCATACCTAGCTTCATGTCTCATTTTACAGGGCGTCGCAGGACATCACTCTCGAGGTCCGACCACTGCGAACAGGTGGTCGGTTGGATGTCAGCTGATACTGCTTCCAGTCGGTTAAGCACCACCCTGTCTTCCACCAAGTCCACTCTCAGTAGCCAAGAGTCTGGTCAACATAATCCTCACTCTGATCATCCTTCCTCCCACCATAGACGGTCTGGTCAAAGAAGTGATCCCACACTGGGATATAGTGAGGAGCTCGTCTCATCACCAATCCTTCATTTGACCCTCTCTCCAAGCACGCTTGCAGAGGAACATGACATCTTGTGCCCTGATTCACAACCTCTAGAGGGTACCCAATCACAAGAAGATGACAGATGTGAACGGCATTTAAGGTCAAAGGAAGTAGTGGATGATGATGATGATGATGAGACACAGTTGCCATTAAATCAACCACTATTACTGTCTCAAGACCTTGTTGAGGAGGATGATATACAGTTGTCAATGACTGAGTATGTGGTGGGATCAAGACATGAGGAGGATGATCAGAGTGAGGAACTGGAGGAGGACTTGGTGGACGATGAGGTGACTGACCCCACCTGGGAAGGTGTAGAGCCGAGCGATGACAGCAGTCCTGAGGGTGAGCCATCTGCAGCACCGCAACAGGCTGGAAGAGGCAGTGGTGTGGCTACAGAAAGAAGGCGGACCGCACCAAACCGGCCCGCAAATGTTCCACGGAGCACCCCCTTGCGTAAATCTACCTTGCCAAGGGGTAGGTGTTCCGCGGTATGGCGTTTTTTTAAGGAAAGTGCGGACGACAAAAGAATTGTAGTTTGCAACCTGTGCCACACCAGAATGAGCCGAGGCATGAACACTAGAAACCTCACCACCACCAGCATGATCCGACACATGGCATCCAAGCACCGTAGTAAGTGGGAGGAACGCCTGGATCGCCCATCTGTGTCTGCAGGCCACACCACTGCCTCCTCTTCCCCTGTTTTCAGTGCCGGCCAATCGCCTGTCGAAGGCGCAGGCCCGCATACCTCCCGCCCTGCACCTGTACCATCTGAAGCACCATCAGCGACCACATCCACTTCCCTGTCCCAGCGCAGCGTCCAAATGTCGTTACCCCAGGCATTTGAGCGCAAGCGAAAATACCCAGCCACCCACCCACAGGCCATAGCACTAACCTCACACCTTTCCAAATTACTGGCCATCGAAATGCTGCCATTTAGGCTTGTGGAGACTGAGTCCTTCCGCAGCCTGATGGCAGCAGCTGTCCCTCGGTACGCGGTCCCCAGCCGCCACTACTTTTCCCGGTGTGCCATTCCCGCATTACACCACCATGTGTCCCGTAACATCACCCGTGCCCTGACCAACGCAGTTACTGGGAAGGTCCACTTAACGACTGACACATGGACAAGTGCTTGTGGCCAGGGACACTACATTTCCCTGACGGCACACTGGGTGAATGTCGTGGAGGCTGGGAGCGACTCGGACCCTGGGATGGCACGGGTGCTACCCACGCCGAGGATTGCGGGCCCTACCTCCATCAGGGTTTCCGTCAGCACCTACGTTATTGGCTCCTCCTCCTCCGTTTCCACCTCCGAATTCTCTGCACGCAGCGCCACTCCCCCATCAGCCGGTAGCTGGAAGCAGTGTAGCACTGCAGTGGGGAAGCGTCAACAGGCCGTGCTGAAGCTGATCTGCCTTGGGGACAAACAGCACACGGCCTCAGAGCTGTTGCAGGGGATTAGTCACCAGACCGAGCAGTGGCTCTCGCCACTCAACCTGCAACCAGGCATGGTTGTGTGTGATAATGGGTGTAACTTGGTGGCGGCTTTGGAGCTCGGAAGCTCACACACGTACCATGCCTAGCGCATGTATTTAATTTAGTGGTTCAGCGATTTCTAAAAACCTACCCCAATGTGCATGATCTCTTGATCAAGGTGCGCCGCGTGTGTGCACATTTCCGTAAGTCATCAACAGCTTCAGCCGGCCTGTTGAAGCTGCAGCAGTGCTTACAATTGCCAGCTCACCGGCTGCTGTGTGACGTGAGCACGCGCTGGAACTCCACCTTCCACATGTTGGCCCGGCTTTGTGAGCAGCAGAGGGCAGTAGTGGAGTACCAGCTGTTACACGGTCGTCGCCTCTCCGTTCAACTTCCTGTAATCAGAAGTGAGGAGTGGGAATGGATGTCAGACCTCTGTGAGGTTTTACGCAATTTTGAGGAATCGACACAGATGGTGAGCGGCGATAACGCTATTATCAGTGTAACCATCCCACTTCTGTGTCTACTGAAACGCTCGCTGCTCACAATTAAAACTGACGCTTTGCATGTGGAAGAGGTGGAAATGCGGGAGGAAGAGCTTACACAAGGTGATAGCCAGAGCACCCTCACTTCGTCTTCTCAGCGACAATTGGAGGAGGCGGAGGAGGAGGAGGAGGAGGAGGAAGACACGGTTGCCTCCGCTACAGAGGGTAGCCATGGAACTTTAGTTCCATCTCTTCAGCGTGGGTGGGCAGAAGAGGAGGAAGAGGATGAGGAGATTGAGAGTCATCCTCCTGGTGAGGACAGCGAAATCTTGACTGTTGGTACTCTGGCACACATGGCTGACTTTATGTTAGGCTGCCTTTCCCGTGACCCACGCGTTATACGCATTTTAGACAACACGGATTACTGGGTGTTCACCCTTCTGGACCCCCGCTACAAAGAGAATTTCTCATCTCTCATTCCTCCGGTGGAGAGGACAAGCAAAATGGTGCAATACCAGAAGGTTCTTGTTGAAAAATTGCTCCAAAATTTTCCGTCTGACAACGCTGGCGGCAGAGTACGTGCTACCTTGGCCAACAGAGAAGGGGAGAAAAGGGGAGCACACAGCAGTTCCGACAAAGGCAGGGCAACACTCTCCAAGGCGTGGGACACCTTCATGACACCCCGCCAGCACCCTCACCCTGATGCGCAGCCTAGTGTCACAAGGAGGGAAAAATTTTGGAAGATGGTGAAGGAGTACGTAGCAGACCGTGTCAGCGTCCTCAATGATCTCTCTGTGCCTTACAACTACTGGGTGTCCAAGCTGGACACGTGGTATGAACTGGCACTCTACGCCTTGGAGGTGCTGGCCTGCCCTGCCGCCAGCGTTCTGTCTGAGCGGGTATTTAGTGCTGCTGGTGGCATCATAACAGATAAGCGTGTCCGCCTTTCCACCGACAATGCTGATAGGTTGACACTTATAAAAATGAACAAGGCCTGGATTTCCCCTGACTTCTCCACTCCACTGGAGGAAAGCCCCGGGTGAACATAAAGTCACTTTAGATATGTTATTTACAATGATGGGAATACTCTGTATTCCCATTCACCCCTTCCACCCAAAAAACGGGTATATGGTTGATTCTCTTCCATATACCCTGTGATATAATTTTTATATAGGGCCAGCTCACCAGCGGGCCCTGTGATATAATTTTTATATAGGGCCAGCTCACCAGCGGGCCCTGTTTGACAACTTTTTGTATAGGTCAGCTCACCAGCGGGCCTTCTTATATAATGTTTTATTGGGTCAGCTCTCTAGCGGGCCCTCTCATATAATGTTTTATAGCGTCAGCTCACTAGCGGGCCTTCGCATATAATGTTTAGGATGGTCAGCTCCGCAGCAGACCCTCACCCATAATGTTTTAGATGGTCGGCTCAGCGCACGTTTCCCTCTTAATCATGGCCCCAGTTCAGAAAAATCGAGGAAATTTTTGGGAGAATTTGCCTTTGCGCACGTTTCCCTCTTAATCATGGCCTCAGTTCAGAAAAATCGAGGAAATTTTTGGGAGAATTTGCCTCTGCGCACGTTTCCCTCTTAATCATGGCCTCAGTTCAGAAAAATCGAGGAAATTTTTGGGAGAATTTGCCTCTGCGCACGTTTCCCTCTTAATCATGGCCTCAGTTCAGAAAAATCGAGGAAATTTTTGGGAGAATTTGCAGATGATATACAAGTAAATATACAGCAAATACTGTTTGGTAACAATTTATCGCCTAAAGTCAATTTTATCTTCCTTTTTGTGTGTTTTACGGTCAGTCTGTAAAAATGGCGTACTACGGGCGAAAGATCATTCCCAGCAGCGATGTTGGAGTCCAAGATACATCCAGACATCCTCCCTATGCTGTCCCTGAACCATTTCTGTGGTGTTTCCATCATTTTCTGCCCTTTTCCTATGGACCAGGCACCCTCCCCTCATCAGAGCAGGGGGTGCCTGGTGTAATGCTCGAGTCCTCCCATTGACTTCAATGGGGCTCGGGTGCTCGGCCGAGCACTCGAGCCTCCGGGGGTGCTCGGTCAGAGCACCCAAACACCCGAGCATTGGGGTGCTCGCTCATCACTAGTGGACACCACTCTTGACCTTAATGGGTTAAAAACAAAGTTTCAACAGCAGACTATAAGCAACACCAATAGCCTTGTGCATTTTCTAAAATATCTATATTTACAGGTCCTGACAGTGGGAGTTGGTTACCTAAACTATAGTCAGCTTTAAACCAATGAGTTTAAATGTATGTTAAACAGTGACCAATCACAATACCGAGCTCAGGTGGATATTCAAACTGAGACAATTATGAAAGGAAACAAAAAAGCATGTCATTATGAATTAGGAAGAAATGACAATGTAAAAATGGAATTAAACAATTTATACAGTTGTTACATGACCATATTCTATAACTACATGATAACTACATCCTCTTTTTGCCCAATATTACTCCAGTTAATCTTAGTACATCAGCCTCACTGCATGGAATAAACAGAAGACGTGGAAAATAAGCCTGTAAAACACATAACTAAGGGAATGCGATAGAAGAGCATGTTGTCAAACCTGGCACATGTGTGTGTTTCTTTGTATAACTGCCATTTTTATCTTACTGCATCTGGAAATGTAGAAAATAGTGTAAAAATAGAAAGTGGGACATGTTGCATCGTCTTGACAAATAGAAGATAAGGGTAGCTTTAAGGAGAATAATAAAGTGTTAATGTAACATAACAGGACTTAGTAAAGACTTTCATCCAGCGTCTGCCATCAGGGAACAGTTTTACAATCAGTTTGTTCCTTCAAATTGAATAGAAGATAAAAGGATGGGCCACCACTCTTTGGAATGAGAACACAGAGTATCATTCATATGTTGATAAAATCTTCTTCATTCCTGTAATTTAACACTGTAAGAAGGATATATAATACATTAGTGGACACCCCTCTTGACCTTAAAGGGTTAAAAACAAAGACAACATCAGACTATAAGCAACACCAATAGCCTTGTGCATTGTGAATGCAAAACATCTATATTTACAGACCCTGTCAGTGGGAGTTGGTGACCTAAACTATGTGACGTGAGTCCTGGTGGTATAGGTCAGTACCACCGTCACTTCTGCTGCACCGGCATCCCAATCTCCATCATTCATTCAGCATAACCCCTCCAAGAACCAGACAGGACTAGTGTGGAGGGTAAAACGTAAAACGGTTTACTGCACAAACCAGCAGACGTATATACAGAACAGTGGGGTCAGGGAACAATGTGGCTACACAAGGGCCAATGGGAAGGTGGACACATAGGGCAATGGGGCCAGACATGATTGCATTAACTGACAACAGTGAGAAGTAACATTACAACAAAGGGCTGGAGCTGGATACAATGGGCCAGAATACACATTCACATCAGTGTCTTTTGTGCCCCAGTATATGTGGACAAAAGAAGAAGCTGGCCAATAATTCTTCTCCACCTGGACCTCCTCCAAAATCATGGGTGAGTTGTTATTAGAGTATACATTTTTCCCTTTAGAGCAGGAATTGGGCCTCTCATCAGTAACTGCAATGTGCACAGGGTGTGTGGTAAATAACATCTGGGGGCAATGCTGTATCCAAAAACCATGACATCATAAACTAAGTACTGCCGCTGTCACTATACCCATTGTCCACACCATGCTAAGGACACTGTCCTGTGTGGTCAGTGGACCACACAGTGTGCAATGGGTGGACATGACTTGCTACATCCTAACATTATCACGGTGCCCGTGCTTTTTCCTGTCAGTCTCTGTGTGTTGCGCTGCCATTGGCTGAGCTTAGTTTGACCCGCCCAGTATGGCCTTTTTATACTGGGCCTCTGGCACCTGTCGGGTGCCCTTTCGTGGTGTTCTTGTACCAGTGCTACTGAGTTGCTGTGTTCCTGTGTACCGACTTGGCCCGTCTGCCTACTCCACTTCTGGTTCCTGCTCCATGATTCGATCCGGCCTGGCTGATGTTCCTGCTCCGTGACCTGACCCGGCTTGTCTGACGTTCCTGCTGTGTGATTCGACCCGGCCTATCTGACATTCCTGCTCTGAGATCCGGCCCAGCTATCCAGTTCCTGCTCATCGTGTCGCCTAGGCGACATTCTGACTTCCACTTAGTCTGGCCCAGCCAGACTGAGAATCACTGTGGCCTCCGTTACTGCTAAGCCTCCCGTTAACTCTTGCAGTGCTGTTGTTGCCTCCATTACTGCTGAGCCTTCCGTTAACTCTTGCAGAGCACTGTTGCCTCCGTTACCACTGAGCCTTCCGTTAACTCTTGCAGAGCACTGTTGCCTCCGTTACCACTAAGTCTTCCGTTATTTCCTGCAGAGCTATTGTTGCCTCCGATTACTGCTCCGGGAGTGAGCCCGTGGTTGCGTTCCGTTCAGCTCTTGCAGAATACTGTTGCCTATGTTACAGCACCGGCAGGGTGCCATTGGCTTATTTGTTATTGCTCTTGCAGAGTACTGTTGTCTCCGTAACGGCACCGGTCGGGTGCCGTTGGCTCAATTTTACCAGCTCTTGCAGAGTACTGTGCCTCCGTCACTGCACCGGTTGGGTGCCATTGGCTCAAGTTTACCAGCTCTTGCAGAGTACTGTGCCTCCGTTACTGCACCGGTCGGGTGCCCGTGGCTCAAGTCCGTTCAGCTCTAGCAGAGTACTGTGGCCTCAGTTACTGCTACGGCAGAGGGTGTAAGTCTCAGCCCTGCTTTGTAGATCTAGGTGCTTGTCTCCATCTCGCACCACAGTCTCCTGATAGCCAATTACCATCTTACTGGGCGTTGCCAAACACACCACATCAGAGACTGATTATTATCATTGGACTTTAACCCATGCTGTGCTGAAGTTGCCTTGTTATTCCTGACCTGTGACAGTATCTGTACCATCCTACTCATTGTATACTGGGCCTGTGTGGGCATATGTCTATGACCTATTCTATTCCACTGTGATATGCTATAGCCCGCAATGTGTCTTTTAATAAAACTGTGTTTTATTCTAACCTACTGTGTCTGAGTGTCGT
Source organism: Rhinophrynus dorsalis (assembly GCA_037306005.1). NCBI lineage: Eukaryota > Metazoa > Chordata > Amphibia > Anura > Rhinophrynidae > Rhinophrynus > Rhinophrynus dorsalis. The sequence goes on along the minus strand of CM074727.1, from coordinate 123,156,259 downwards.
ACAAACCATTACAGTACGAAAGGGCCATGACCTCAGACAGTAAAGGTGAAGGTAATCACAGAACATCCATTGGAGGATGGATGTGCACGAGCAGCACCTGGACCAGTTGGCACTGGCCTTGCAGACATTACTTGAGCGTACGGTACACCTTGATAAACCCAATCAGAATCCGGTGGTCCCCCCTGTTTTGACACTGGAGACTCATTCTGTGATTCCTGCTGCATCGACCAGAGGATTAACGGCGTCGGCGCCGTTACCACTCAGATATGATGGCGAACCTACCCTATGCAGGGGGTTTATTAATCAATTAGAGATATTCTTGGAACTAACGCCTCATGCCTTTCCAAACGACCAGAGCAAGGTATCATGGTGCCCGTGATTGCTGCCTGTTTTTGTCTATCACCTGTAGGAGGCTGCCATTGGCTGTCTGCCTTCAGCCCGCTCACCTTGCCTATTTTAACTGAGTTTGGGCACCCTTTTGTTGCCCTTTCGTGGTGTCTCTGGCTGCCTCCAGTTTCATCATGTTACTAGCTACATGGGCCTTTAGCTGTGTTCCTGTATCCTGTAGTTCATCCAGTTCCTGAGTCTCCTGCTCAGCCGTACCTGTTCCAGTACCTGTTCCGGTTGGAGTCGTCCGACGTTGCTGTTTCCTGCTGCCAGTCCTCATTGCCGTTCCTGATCCAGTTGACCATTGTTGTGCTGGTTCCTGTTCATCTCCTGCATCCAGTTTCCTGCAGCTGTGGCAACCTTGTTCCTCGGTCGCTCAGGCGACATTTCCATCCTGTTGGTTCCCAGCGTGCGGACGCTGGTTTTCTCCACTGCCTTACGGCTTTCTATACATCTAGCTGCTGGTTACCAGCGCACGGGCGCTGTCGCTTCACTGCCTCACGGCTGACTATACATTTAGTTGTTGGTCCCCAGCGTGCGGACGCTGGTTTGCTCCATTGCCTTACGGCTTTCTATACATCTAAGCTGCTGGTTGCCTGCACGCGGGCGCTGTCGCTTCACTGCCTCACGGCTTACTATACATTTAGCTGTTGGTTCCCAGCGTGCGGACGCTGATTTGCTCCACTGCCTTACGGCTTTCTATACATCTAAGCTGCTGGTTACCAGCGTGCGGGTGCTGTCGCTTCACTGCCTCACGGCTTACTATACATTTAGTTGTTGGTTCCCAGCGTGCGGGCGCTGGTTTGCTCCATTGCCTTACGGCTTACTCTGAATCTAGTTTGTTGGTTACCAGCGCGCGGGCGCTGGTTCGCTCCATTGCCTTACGGCTTACTCTGAATCTAGTCTGTTGGTTACCAGCGCGGGCAATGGTTCGCTCCATTGCCTTTCGGCTCACTATCCATTCAGTCTGCTGGTTCCCAGCGCGCGGGTGCTGGTTCACTCCACTGCCTGACAATTTACTATCATTTGATCTGTTGGTTCCCAGCGCGCGGGCACTGGTTCGCTCCACTGCCTTACGGCTTACTATTCATCTAGGCTGTTGGTTCCCAGTGCGCTGTCCGGTCCTAGACAGCTGTTCGCTCTCAGTACACGGGTACTGATGTGTGCAGACTACCTGATACTACCACTAGCTCTCATAGCCTCTACATTCCATCTCTATACTGTCTTGTCATCTGACAGTTATTGAGGCTATAGTGGTTGGTACCAACTCCTCTAAGGCTGCCTTGCCCGGTATATTGGTAAGGCCGGTAGAACCTTCCAGTCATTTCCATTTGAGGTTGCCTTAGCCGGTATTGGCAGGGCCGGTAGAGCCTATATAACTGGTGTCCCGTTAGGCTGCCTTGACCGGTATATTGGCAGGGCCGGTAGAGCCTGTATACTCCTGATAGTCTTATAGGCTGCCTTGCCTGGTATATTGGCAAGGCCGGTAGAGCCTGATTCTCCTAGTTACCAGATAGGCTACCTTGCCCGGTATATTGGCAGGGTCAGTAGAGCCACCTTTCCTTTGCTTGCCCAGGCTGCCTTGCCCGGTATATTGGCAGGGCCGGTAGAGCCTTACTCGCTATTATCACTACTACCTGTCATTTCTATTTATTGTATGTATGTGAATGAAATCCTATGGGATTATCTTAAACTTTTCAATAAAGTTGTGTTTTTACCTAACTTTGCGTCTGAGAGTCTTAACAAACAGTGACAGTACGAAAGGTCCATGACCTCAGACAATAAGAGTGATGGTAACACACAGAATATCCTTTGGAGGATGGATATGCATGAGCAACGTTTGGATCAGCTAGCGGTTGCAATCCAAACTATTCTTGAATGCACTGTGCTTGCTGACAAATCTGGGTCTAGTCCGGTGATCTTGCCAAGTCAGACACCGGAGAATGATAAGATGCCCTCACCTTTGCCTCTCAGATATGACGGTGACCCTAATCTCGGTAGAGGGTTTATCAACCAACTTGAAATATTTATGGAATTGACGGCACATTTGTTCCCCGATGATCGCAGTAAGATCGGGTTCATGATATCCCTGCTGACTGGCAGAGCATTGGCATGGGCTAACCCATTATGGGAAAATGCAAAACTTTGCACTAAGAATTTCAGAGAATTTGTGCAATCCTTTCGGAGAGTATTTGAGCCTCCTGGTAGAACCACCTCCGCTGCTAAACGCCTTATGGAGATACAACAGGGGAGGCGTACGGTGGGCGACTGTGCCATTGAATTTCGCACCTTGGCAGCAGAGGTAGGGTGGAATAACGAGGGATTGTTGGCAGCCTTTGCTCAGGGCCTGAGTGACCAGATTAAGGATGAGATTGCAGCAAAAGAATTACCCACTGACCTGGATGACTATATTTAGTATGTTATACTAATTGACACCCGGATACGTGAGAGATTAACTGCTAGAGATAGCAGGATATGGTCTAAAAACAATGGGGCTAGCAGTACATTTTGCCCACCCATCCCTCCCGTGGCATCTAAGCCTAGTGAACTATTACGGGAACCAGGTGAACCAATGCAATTAGGTTTCACTAGGCTAACCAAGGAGGAGAGATTATACCGCAGAAAACAAGGGCTGTGTTTATACTGCGGTAAGAATGGGCATTTGCTAAGATCTTGTCCGGTACGTCCGGGAAACGAACACATCTAGGGTACCTTGGGGGGCAGGCCCTAGGTGGTGTTCAATCGTCCCCAGTGTTGGGCACACTGAAACCTACCGTACAGGTGGTACTTTCTTGGGCAGAACGCTCAGTGGAGATTTTGTCCCTGGTTGATTCTGGTGCAGCTGGGTATTTTATGGATAATACCTTTGCTGAATTGCATGGGGTCCCACGTATTGAAAGAGAAACCCCTCTTGCTATTGAAGCAATCGATGGCAGACCCTTAGAACCTGCTCAAGTTACCTTTGAAACTATGCCATTATCCATGACTATTGGGGCTCTCCATAGAGAAGAGCAGAAGTTCCAACTTATTAATTCTCCTCACCATGCTGTAATATAGGGTTTTCCTTGGTTACAGTTGCATAATCCACAGTTTGATTGGCAAAAGTGCGAAATCTCCGCTTGGTCTCACTTTTGTATGGAAAAGTGCGTTACCCATCCAGTTAAGGTCTTGTGCACCTCCCCTTCACTGCCAGACAAATACCAGCAGTTTGGCGATGTATTCAGTAAGGGAGAGGCTGGCACCTTACCTCAGCACAGACCATATGATTGTAGTATTGAGTTGCCTCCTGGAGTGGTGCCCCCTAGGGGACGCACGTATTCATTGTCTTGTAAGGAGAACCAAGCTATGGAGGAATATATTTCTGATGCTCTTAAAAGAGGGATCATAAGGAAATCTTCCTCTCCGGCCGGGGCCGGATTCTTTTTTGTAAAAAATGGCGAACTGAGACCATGCATCGATTACCGTGGTTTAAATAAGCTAATGGCAAAGAACGCTTATCCGATACCGCTCATCACCGAGCTATTTGACAGACTCAAAGGATCCTCTATCTTTGCCAAATTGGACCTGCGGGCTGCATACAATTTGATTCGGATCAGAGCCGGTGATGAGTGGAAAACTGCCTTTAACACTAGATCTGGGCACTATGAATATCTAGTCATGCCATTTGGTCTTTGTAATGCACCTGCAGTATTTCAGGAATTGATCAATGACATCCTCAGAGATATGCTACAATCGTGTGTTGTTGTTTATCTTGACAATATACTTATTCACTCCAAAGATATGTCACAACACGTTAAAGATGTGTCTGAAGTATTGCTCTGTTTGCGTAAAAATAAATTATTTCGCAAATTGGAGAAATGTGAGTTTCACAGAACTAGTGTGCCATTCTTGGGTTTCGTAATTGGCAAAGAGGGCATTGCCATGGACAAAGAGAAGTTAACGGCAGTCTTGCAATGGCCACGGCCTAAAAGCCTTAAAGCTATCCAGCGATTTTTGGGCTTCGCTAATTATTATAGGAAGTTTATTAAGAACTTCTCTTCCATTGTTAAACCGCTGTCTGACCTCACGCATAAGGGCGCTAACCCATCTCTTTGGCCATTGGTTGCGGAGGAGGCCTTTGAGAAACTGAAATTGGCTTTCGCTAACGCTCCTGTGTTATCCCACCCCAACCCATTGCTCCCGTTTACATTAGAGCTTGATGCCTCGGATATTGGGGTTGGGGCAGTGCTTTCTCAACGACCTATTAAAGGTGGAACACTCAGACCCTGTGGGTTTTTTTCTAAAAAATTGACTGGAGCTCAAAGCCATTATGAGATAGGGGACAGAGAATTATTGGCCATTATCCTCGCTCTTAAGGAATGGCGTCATTTACTTGAAGGCACAAAAAACCCTGTCTTATATTTGCCGGGATCTAAGAATGTTAGGGCTGACGCACTGTCAAGACAATTTGAGGCTGAAATTGACAGAGACGAAGTACCAGCACCTATCATTCAACCCGATCAAATATTGGCTACTATACGTACTAGTATCACTTCACCACTAGGGGAAGAGATTTTGGCCTCCCAGGCCTCCGCTCCCAATGAAACTCCGGTGGGCAAGTGTTATGTCGCTGAGCCATTTCATACTCTATTACTTGAAACTTACCATTCCTCTAAGACCACGGGACATATTGGAAGGGACCAATTATTATGGTCCCTTTCTCAGATATTTTGGTGGCCTTCTATGCGAACAGATTGTGCCGATTTTACCAATGCCTGTGCTACCTGTGCTAGTGGTAAAACCCCTAGACATCTTCCGTGTGCTTGCTTCAGCCGGTACCTAATGGTGAACGCCCCTGGTCTCATGTTTCTATTGACTTCATGGGAGAATTGCCCATGTCTAGAGCGTATTCCTTCATACTGATTGTGATAGACAGGTTTTCTAAAATGGCTCATTTCGTGCCCCTCCGTGGCCTTCCCTCTGCTAAACAATTGGCAATGGTGTTTGCTAAAGAAGTATTTCGGTTGCATGGAGTACACAGAGTACTGGTGTCCGACAGGGGGAGCCAGTTTGTGTCCAGGTTCTGGAGGGCATTTTGTGAACAGATGGGCATACAACTATCCTTTTCCTCCGCTTATCATCCCCAGACCAATGGGGCCACTGAGTGTGCCAATGAAGGTTTAGAACAGTTCCTACGGTGTTTTGTTACTGACCATCATGACAATTGGGTCGACTTGTTGCCTTGGGCAGAGTTCACCAGGAACTGTGCGGTCAACTCCTCATCCGGGAGCTCTCCGTTTCTGATTAATTATGGTGTTCAGCCCTGTTTGCTCCCGGATTCCTTTCAGACACAACAGATTCCAGCTCTGGACGAGCATATCGAGCAACTCCGTTCCACATGGGCACAAGTTCAGAGGGCACTTGGTCAGTCATTTCAGCGCCACCAGCGATATGCCAATCGCAGAAGACTGCCAGCGGTCTCCTTCCAGGTTGGGGACAGAGTGTGGCTTTCCTTCAGGAACCTTAAGCTTCAAGTCCCATCTAATAAGTTGGCTCCTTGGTTCATTGGTCCTTACAGAGTTATTCACAAAATTAACCCTGTTTCCTATGCTTTGGACATCCCTGCATCCATGCGCATTCATAATGTATTCCATGTGTCTCTCCTCAAGCCTCTTGTATGCAACCGTTATACTACTAACCCTGTGGTGCCAGGGCCTATCGAGGTTGAAGGTCAGGATGAGTATGAGGTTCAGAGTATCACTGAATCCCGCAGGCTTAGAGGAAGAGTGCAGTATTTGGTACACTGGAAAGGTTATGGTCCTGAAGAATGATCTTGGGTGGATAGTAAGGACCTTCATGCACCTAAACTACTGCAAATTTTTCATTCCAAATACCCTCAGAAACCCAGACCCTATTCTAGGAGAGGGGGTCTTTGAGAGGGGGGTACTATCACGGTGCTCGTGATTGCTGCCTGTTTGTGTCTATCACCTGTAGGGGGCTGCCATTGGCTGTCTGCCTTCAGCCCGCCTCACCTTGCCTATTTTAACTGAGTTTGGGCACCCTTTTTTTGCCCTTTCGTGGTGTCTCTGGCTGCCTCCACTTTCACAATGTTACTAGCTACATGGGCCTTTAGCTGTGTTCCTGTATCCTGTAGTTCGTCCAGTTCCTGAGTCTCCTGCTCAGCCATACCTGTTCCAGTACCTGTTCCGGTTGGAGTCATCCAACGTTGCTGTTTCCTGCTGCCAGTCCTCGTTGCCGTTCCTGATCCGGTTGTCCATCGTTGTGCTGGTTCCTGTTCATCTCCTGCGTCCAGTTTCCTGCAGCTGTGGCGACCTTGTTCCTCGGTCTCTCAGGCGACATTTCCATCCTGTTGGTTCCCAGCGTGTGGACGCTGGTTTGCTCCACTGTCTTACGGCTTTCTATACATCTAGCTGCTGGTTACCAGCGCACGGGTGCTGTCGCTTCACTGCCTCACGGCTTACTATACATTTAGTTGTTGGTCCCCAGCGTGCGGACGCTGGTTTGCTCCACTGCCTTACGGCTTTCTATACATCTAAGCTGCTGGTTACCAGCACGCGGGCGTTGTCACTTCACTGCCTCACGGCTTACTATACATTTAGTTGTTGGTTCCCAGCGTGCGTGTGCTGGTTCGCTCCATTGCCTTACGGCTTACTCTGAATCTAGTCTGTTGGTTTCCAGCGCGCGGGCGCTGGTTTGCTCCATTGCCTTACGGCTTACTCTGAATCTAGTCTGTTGGTTACCAGCGCGCAGGCACTGGTTCGCTCCATTGCCTTTCGGCTCACTATCCATTCAGTCTGCTGGTTCCCAGCACGCGGGCGCTGGTTCGCTCCACTGCCTGACAATTTACTATCATTTGATCTGTTGGTTCCCAGCGTGCGGGCGCTGCTTCGCTCCACTGCCTTACGGCTTACTATTCATCTAGGCCGTTGGTTCCCAGTGCTCTGTCCAGTCCTAGACAGCTGTTCGCTCTCAGTAAACGGGTACTGATGTGTGCAGACTACCTGATACTACCATTAGCTCTCATAGCCTCTACATTCCATCTCTATACTGTCTTGTCATCTGACAGTTATTGAGGCTATAGTGGTTGGCACCAACTCCTCTAAGGCTGCCTTGCCCAGTATATTGGTAAGGCCAGTAGAACCTTCCAGTCATTTCCATTTGAGGTTGCCTTACACGGTATTGGCAGGGCCGGTAGAGCCTATATCACTGGAGTCCCGTTAGGCTGCCTTGTCCGGTATATTGGCAGGGCCGGTAGAGCCTGTATTCTCCTGATAGTCTTATAGGCTGCCTTGCCCGGTATATTGGCAAGGCCGGTAGAGCCTGATTCTCCTAGTTACCCGATAGGCTACCTTGCCCGGTATATTGGCAGGGTCAGTAGAGCCACCTTTCCTTTGCTTGCCCAGGCTGCCTTACCCGGTATATTGGCAGAGCCGGTAGAGCCTTACTCGCTATTATCACTACTACCTGTCATTTCTATGTATTGTATGTATGTGTTTTTACCTAACTTTGCGTCTGAGATTCTTAACAAACCGTGACACAAGGACGGGTTCATGATATCCTTGCTAACGGGCAGAGCCCTGGCTTGGGCTAATACTCTGTGGGAAAATGCCAAACCCTGCACTCAGGACTTCAGGGAGTTCGTACGAATGTTCCGGAGAGTGTTTGAGGTTCCTGGTAGAGCCTCCTCTGCTGCCAAGAGATTGATGGAGATACAACAGGGTAATCGTACCGTGGGCGATTACGCCATTGAATTTCATACAATGGCAGCAGAGGTAGGATGGAATAACAAGGTGATAGTGGTAGCTTTTGCCCAAGGTCTGGCTGACCGTATCAAAGATGAAATAGCTGCGAGAGATGTACCCAGTGACTTGGAGGAATACATTGATTATGTCATGCTAATTGATTCTCGTATTTGTGAAAGATGCATGGCTAAAGATCGGAGGCCGAGGTCTAGAAACTATGGGCAAAGCAGCCTTTTGAACCCACCCATGCCTCCCTTGCCTCCCATGCCTCTTGACTGTTTACCCGAGTCCAGCAAACCAATGCAACTCAGGTTCACCAAACTCACAAGGGAGGAACGGGCACACCGCAGGAGGCAGGGCCTATGTTTATACTGTGGCAAAGCTGGGCACCTATTACGCACTTGTCCTGTACGGCCGGGAAACGAACACACCTAGGGTACCTTGGGGGACAGGCCCTAGGTGGCGTACAGCAGTCCCTAGATCCGAGTACACAGAAACCCACCATCCAGGTGGTATTTTCCTGGGCAGAACAGCTTCTTGAGGTTTTGGCCATGGTGGATTCTGGCGCAGCCGGTTACTTTATGGATTGTTCATTTGCCGAGTTACATAAAATTCCTTTGGTCAAAGGGGACTCTCCCTTAGCCATTGAAGCCATTGACGGCAGACCATTGGCACCAGCACTGATTAATATGGAAACTATTCCTATTACCATGTCAATTGGGGCCCTCCACAAGGAGGAATTGAGTTTCCAGATAATTCATTCCCATCATCATGCGGTCATTCTGGGGTTCCCATGGCTGCATCTGCATAATCCTCAGTTTGACTGGCAAAGATGTGAGGTCAGATCGTGGTCTGAGTATTGTATGAAGCACTGTTTGTTGCACCCAGTTAAGATTTTATGTACCTCTCCCTCCGTGCCAGCTGAATATTGTGAATTCACTGACGTATTCAGTGAGGAAGAGGCTAGAGCATTGCCTCAGCACAGACCTTATGATTGCGCTATTGATTTGCCTCCGGGCGTGGTGCCTCCCAGGGGTCGCACGTACCCACTGTTGTGCGATGAGAATAAGGCTATGGAGGACTACATCGATGATGCCCTTAAAAGAGGGATTATACGCAAGTCTACTTCTCCGGCTGGTGCCGCCTTCTTTTTTGTGAAAAAGAAAAATTGCGAATTAAGACCTTGTATTGATTACCGCGGACTGAATAAACTCATGTCTAAGAATGTCTACCCCATACCACTTATTACTGAACTATTTGACAGGTTAAAAGGTTCCTCCATCTTTACGAAACTCGATCTACGGGCCGCTTATAACCTGATCAGAATTAAGGCTGGGGATGAGTGGAAAACGGCATTTAATACTAGGTTTGGGCATTATGAATATCTAGTTATGCCATTTGGCCTCTGTAACGCACCTGCGGTATTTCAAGAGTTTATCAATGACATCCTCCGTGATATGCTTCAGTCTTGTGTTGTTGTATACCTTGATAACATACATACACATTCTGCTAACCTAGCCCAACACATCAAGGATGTGTCCGAGGTCTTGCTTCGTTTACGCAAAAATAAACTAATTTGTAAATTGGAAAAATGTGAGTTTCACAGGTCCAAAGTACCTTTCCTGCGTTTCGTGATCTCTAAAGATGGCATTGCCATGGACCAGGAGAAACTTGCAGCTGTGTTACAGTGGCCACGTCCCAAGGGGTTAAAAGCTATTCAACGTTTTCTGGGCTTTGCTAATTATTATAGGAAATTTATGCAGAACTTTTCCACGATTGTTAAACCTCTGTCTGACCTTAAGCACAAGGGTGCTAATCCATCTCAATGGTCCGAGGCAGCTGAAAATGCTTTTGAGACATTGAAGTCTGCTTTTGCATCTGCACCTGTACTGTCCCACCCCAATCCTGCTCTGTCTTTTACATTGGAAGTCGATGCCTCCGAAATAGGGGTAGGGGCAGTACTGTCCCAGCGCTCAGTTGCAGGTGGCACCTTGAGACCTTGTGGATTCTTCTCAAAGAAACTTTCGAGTGCCCAAAGCCATTATGAAATTGGTGACAGACAACTCCAGGCTATTATTCTCGCATTAAAGGAATGGCGTCACCTACTGGAGGGTACAAGAACTCCTGTGTTAATTTTAACTGACCACAAGAATTTGACTTCTCTCAGAAGCGAAAAGGTTGGCCTCTCGCCAGGCTTGATGGGCACTGTTTCTATCCTGATTTAATTTTGTAGTATCCTACCTGCTGGGCTAAAAAAACACTAGGGCGGATGCCCTGTCTAGACAATTCGGGCCAGAGGTAGAGAAGGATGAACCTCCCGTGCCTATCATTCAACCTGATCGTATTCTGGCTACTGTACGTACTAGCATCACTTCTCCACTGGGGGAAGAAATTTTGGCGACCCAGGCTACGGCACCTCCAGAAACCCCAGTTGGCAAGTGTAATGTGGATGAGCCATTACGTACCCGTCTGCTTGAGACATATCACTCGTCTAAGGTTGCTGGGCATATTGGGAGGGATCAATTAATATGGTCTCTCTCACAAGTGTTTTGGTGGCCCTCCCTTAGAGCCGATTGCTCCGCATTCACTGCAACCTGTGCCACCTGTGCTCATGCCAAAACCCCCAGACACCTCCCAGTGGCCTTACTTCAACCTGTACCTAATGGCAAACACCCATGGTCCCACATATCCATTGACTTCCTGGGAGAACTGCCAGTGTCTAGGGGGTATACATTTATCTTGATGGTGGTCGACAGATTCTCTAAGATGGCTCATTTCGTGCCTCTCTCTGGTCTTCCTTCAGCCCAGGAAATGGCAGTGGTTTTTGCTAGAGAAGTGTTCCGCTTGCATGGGGTTCCCAGAGTTGTGCTGTCTGACCAGGGGAGCCAATTCGTGTCCAGGTTCTGGAGGGCATTCTGTAGCCAGATGGGCATCCAATTGTCCTTTTCCTCCGCCTACCATCCCCAGACCAATGGGTCCACTGAGAGTGCCAATCAGGGACTGGAGTGTTACGGTTTTCTGACACTCAGACACTGATATAGTAAAACACAGTTTTATTGAAAATAAAAATGAAAGAACAGCGCCCCTGGGGGCCAAGAATGGTAACTGTGATACAGGCCCAAATATGTCTACAGAGTAAAAGTACAGATAAGCAAACACAGGGTTAAATGTGAAGAAAATGAACAAGACAAGTTCACTGATTGGCTAAAACCCAGAATAGATATCAGTCTCTAGATGATGAAAAGAAGGGTGTATTGTGTGACTGAACTAATCACTCTCAGAACTTTTGGAAATGAACGCCCAGATTGACCAGCAAATGCCCTGGACCGAGCCTAAACCCCCTTAGTGGAGTAATCTCGAGAGAGCCACTGCCAGTAGATGGACCAGAATCGGAATCGCCCTTAAACTTGTCACGGATATAACCCTGCTTATGCCAACAGGAGAAGAGCCGTACGCATCCCTTGGGTGCCAGAGCGCATGAATACTGCACAAGCGATAGTGAGCCAACGGATGGAAATACGGTAGTAACACAATGAGCGCTAAAGGTGACCTGGACCGGAACACCACACCGGTGTCCAATGGAGCACAAACAGCAAGAGCAAATGGAGGGTCTAACGCCAGCCGGCGTGGTAGCGGTGCAACGGCACCGGAAAGGCTACAGCTCTGCTAGTGCAATAGGGAGGTCTGGTCAGGTAGGCACATTCAGTGTTAACAGGCTCGTAAGGAATACACTGGCTTGGCAAGTAAGAATGCAGGCTCAGAAATCAGAGGCGACCGGCACAGCAAGGGTTAAAACTGGTCATACACGGGTACTGGTACGGCAGTGTAAAGGAACAGGCTCAGGCAATGGTCCAATACTCGAGAGAGGATTAGTCAGAGCAACACAAACACAGTTCAGAATGTCGCCAGCCGGCGACCTGGAACACGCAGGAACACAGGAACAGATGCAGCACTGGATCCCAACAGGAACCGGATCGGTACTTGGAGCTTAGAGTCGACAGCCAGAGCAGGGTCAATCACGGAGCAGGAACGTCAGCCAGAGCTGGGTCAATCACGGAGCAGGAACGTCAGCCAGAGCCGTGTCAATCACGGAGCAGGAACATCAGCCAGAGCCGGGTCAATCACGGAGCAGAAATGTCAGCCAGAGCCGGGTCAATCACAGAGCAGGAACGTCAGCCAGAGCAGGGTCAATCACGGAGCAGGAACAATGGGATGGTCAGACTAGCCGAGTCGGTAAACCGGAAAGCAGAAACACAGCAACAAGGCGCAGGCTCAGGAACATCACGAAAGGGCAACTGACAAGTGCCCAGAGCCCAGTGTATAAAGGAACATTCTGGACAGGCCAATCAGCATCCTCCAATGTACAAGCAACCCAGCAAAGATTGACAGGGAAGCACGGGAACTGTGATAGTACCCCCCTCTCAAAGACCCCCTCCCCTGCCAGAGGGTCTCGGTTTCTGAGGATATTTAGAGTGAAAGTGGCGCAGCAATCGTGGAGCATGGAGGTCCTTGTGGTCTACCCAAGAGCACTCCTCAGGCCCATACCCTTTCCAGTGGACCAAATATTGCAACTTGCCTCTAAATCTCCTGGAGTCAATAATGCTCTGGACTTCGTATTCATCTTGGCCCTGCACATCCACCGGCCCAGGAACCACCGGGGTGGTAGCATAGCGGTTGCAAACCAAGGGCTTCAGTAATGACACATGGAACACATTGTGAATACGCATAGTATTAGGAAGCTCCAATGCGTATGCCACAGGATTGACCTTGCGAATAATCTTAAATGGCCCAATGAACCGGGGGGCCAGTTTGTTTGAGGGCACTTGTAGGTTGAGATTCCTGGAGGAAAGCCATACCCTGTCCCCAACCTGGAAGGAAACCGCTGGCAACCGCCTGCGATAGGCATGCCGCTGATGTCTGTGGAAGGACTGACTGAGGGACCTTTGTACCTGTGCCCAAGTGGAGTGGAGCTGCTCCATGTGCTCATCCAGAGCCGGAATCTGTTGGGACTGAAATGAGTCTGGGAGTAGACAGGGTTGGAACCCATAATTGACAAGGAATGGAGAGCTTCCAGACGATGAATTAACCGCACAGTTCCTGGCGAACTCCGCCCACGGCAACGGGTCAGCCCAGTTATCATGATGATCAGTCACAAAGCAGCACAAAAACTGCTCCAGTCCCTTATTGGCACGCTCAGCGGCCCCGTTGGTCTGGGGATGGTAGGCGGAGGAAAATGACAACTGAATGCCCATCTGGCCACAAAAGGCCCTCCAGAATCTCGACACGAATTGACTCCCCCGGTCAGATACAATCACTCTGGGAACCCCGTGCAAGCGGAATACTTCTCTGGCAAAAATTGTTGCCAATTCCTGGGCCGAAGGAAGGCCAGAGAGGGGCCCAAAATGAGACATCTTAGAGAACCTATCTACCACCATCAGTATAAACGTAAAGCCCTTGGAAGTTGGCAGCTCTCCCAAAAAATCAATAGAGATGTGGGACCACGGACGATCACCATTAGGCACAGGTTGGAGCAGTCCCACTGGGAGATGCCTGGGAGTTTTGGCATGGGCACAGGTGGCACAAGCAGCGGTAAATGCAGAACAGTCAGCCTTCAGGGAAGGCCACCAGAATGTACGGGACAATGACCATGCCAACTGATCCCTGCCAATGTGCCCAGCTGCCTTGGATGAGTGATAGGTCTCGAGTAGCCGGGTACGAAAAGGCTCATCCACAAAGCACTTGCCAACTGGGGTTTCAGGAGGTGCCTGCGCTTGTGACATCAAGATTTGCTCTCCCAGTGGCGAAGTGATGCTGGTACGAATAGTGGCCAGAATCCTATCTGGCTGAATTATGGGAACCGGCGTCTCATCCCTCTCAATGTCTGTGCAGAATTGTCTAGAAAGGGCATCTGCCCTTATGTTCTTAGACCCTGGTAGGTACGATACTATGAAGTTAAATCTGGACAGGAATAGGGCCCATCGAGCCTGGCGAGATGACAGCCTTTTGGCCTCGGATAGGTATATCAAGTTCTTATGGTCCGTGAGGATCAAAACTGGGGTTCTTGTGCCTTCCAGAAGATGTCGCCATTCTTTTAATGCCAAGATGATAGCCAACAATTCCCTATCACCAATTTCGTAATGGCTTTGGGCACTAGAAAGTTTTTTGGAAAAGAACCCACAGGGCCTCAGGTTCCCCCCTTCCTTGGGACGTTGGGAGAGGACTGCCCCTACCCCAACCTCGGAGGCATCTACCTCTAGCGTAAAAGGCAGGGTGGGATTAGGGTGGGATAGTATAGGGGCAGATGCAAACGCCTTCTTGAGGGTTTCAAAGGCTATCTGAGCTGCCTCAGACCATTGAGAGGGATTTGCACCCTTATGCGTAAGGTCAGAGAGGGGTTTTGTAATGATAGAAAAGTTATGAATAAACTTTCTGTAGTAATTGGCAAAGCACCAGAACCTTTGGATAGCTTTTAACCCCTTGGGTCGTGGCCATTGTAAGACTGCAGCCAACTTCTCTTGGTCCATAGCTATGCCATCTTTAGATATAACAAAACCCAAAAAAGGTACTTTGGAACAATGAAATTCGCATTTTTCCAGTTTACAGAACAATTTGTTCTTGCGTAATCGAAGCAATACCTCAGAAACATCCTGGATGTGCAGGGCCCTTTCGTACTGTTACGGTTTTCTGACACTCAGACACTGATATAGTAAAACACAGTTTTATTGAAAATAAAAATGAAAGAACAGCGCCCCTGGGGGCCAAGAATGGTAACTGTGATACAGGCCCAAATATGTCTACAGAGTAAAAGTACAGATAAGCAAACACAGGGTTAAATGTGGAGAAAATGAACAAGACAAGTTCACTGATTGGCCAACACCCAGAAATAGATATCAGTCTCTAGATGATGAAGAGAAGGGTGTATTGTGTGACTGAACTAATCACTCTCAGAACTTTTGGAAATGAACGCCCAGATTGACCAGCAAATGCCCTGGACCGAGCCTATACCCCCTTAGTGGAGTAATCTGGAGAGAGCCACTGCCAGTAGATGGACCAGAATCGGAATCGCCCTTAACCTTGTCACGGATATAACCCTGCTTATGCCAACAGGAGACGAGCCGCATGCACCCCTTGGGGGCCAGAGCGCATGAATACTGCACAAGCGATAGTGAGCCAACGGATGGAAATACGGTAGTAACACAATGAGCGCTAAAGGTGACCTGGACCGGAACACCACACCGGTGTCCAATGGAGCACAAACAGCAAGAGCAAATGGAGGGTCCAACGCCAGCCGGCGTGGTAGTGGTGCAACGGCAATGGAAAGGCTACAGCTCTGCTAGTGCAATAGGGAGGTCTGGTCAGGTAGGCACATTCAGTGTTAACAGGCTCGTAAGGAATACACTGGCTTGGCAAGTAAGAATACAGGCTCAGAAATCAGAGGCGACCGGCACAGCAAGGGTTAAAACTGGTCATACACGGGTACTGGTATGGCAGTGTAAAGGAACAGGCTCAGGTAATGGTCCAATACTCGAGAGAGGATTAGTCAGAGCAACCCAAACACAGTTCAGAATGTCACCAGCCGGCGACCTGGAACACGCAGGAACACAGGAACAGAGGCAGCACTGGATCCCAACCGGAACCGGATCGGTACTTGGAGCTTAGAGTCGACAGCCAGAGCCGGGTCAATCACGGAGCAGGAACGTCAGCCAGAGCAGGGTCAATCACGGAGCAGGAACGTCAGCCAGAGCCGGGTCAATCACGGAGCAGGAACGTCAGCCAGAGCCGGGTCAATCACGGAGCAGGAACGTCAGCCAGAGCCGGGTCAATCACGGAGCAGAAATGTCAGCCAGAGCCCGGTCAATCACGGAGCAGGAACATCAGCCAGAGCCGGGTCAATCACGGAGCAGGAACGTCAGCCAGAGACGGGTCTATCACGGAGGAGGAACAATGGGATGGTCAGACTAGCCGAGTCGGTAAACCGGAAAGCAGAAACACCGCAACAAGGCGCAGGCTCAGGAACACCACAAAAGGGCAACTAACAAGTGCCCAGAGCCCAGTGTATAAAGGAACATTCTGGGCGGGCCAATCAGCATCCTCCAATGTACAAGCAACCCAGCAAAGATTGACAGGGAAGCATGGGAACCGTGATATGGAGCAGTTCCTGCGCTGTTTTGTGACTGATCATCATTACAATTGGGCTGACCTGTTGCCTTGGGCAGAGTTCACCAGGAATTGTGTAGTTAATTCATCGTCCGGGAGCTCCCCGTTCCTCATCAAAGACGGGTTTCAGCCATGCCTGCTCCCGGACTCATTCCAGTCGCAGCAGATTCCAGCTCTGGACGAGCATATTGAGCAACTCCGCTCCACTTGGGGACAGGTTCATAGAACCCTCGGACAGTCATTTAAACGACATCAGCGACATGCCAATCGTAGACGGCTGCCAACGGTCTCCTTCCAGGTT
Organism: Rhinophrynus dorsalis; assembly: GCA_037306005.1. Classification (NCBI taxonomy): domain Eukaryota; kingdom Metazoa; phylum Chordata; class Amphibia; order Anura; family Rhinophrynidae; genus Rhinophrynus; species Rhinophrynus dorsalis. Next base: position 123,139,672 of record CM074727.1, on the reverse strand, counting down.
GGGGACAGGGTATGGCTTTCCTCCAGAAACCTTAATTTGCAAGTTCCATCCAATAAGCTGGCTCCCCGGTTCATTGGTCCTTTGAAGGTGATCCGCAAAGTTAATCCTGTCTCTTATGCATTGGAACTCCCAGCATCTATGCGCTACATAACGTGTTCCATGTGTCCCTGTTAAAACCTTTGGTATGCAACCGCTACACTACCACTCCAGTGGTTCCTTGGCCTGTGGATGTTCAAGGTCAAGAGGAATACGAAGTCCAAAGCATAATTGATTCAAGGAGATTTAGAGGAAAATTGCAATATTTGGTCCATTGGAAGGGCTATGGCCCTGAAGAGCGTTCATGGGTCGATCAGAAGTACCTTCATGCCCCTAGGTTATTGCGCTATTTTCAGTTTAAATATCCCCAGAAACCAGGACCCTCTGCCAGGAGAGGGGGTCTTTGAGAGGGGGGTACTATCACAGTGCCCGTGCTTTTTCCTGTCAGTCTCTGTGTGTTGCGCTCCCATTGGCTGAGCTTAGTTTGGCCCGCCCAGTATAGCCTTTTTATTCTGGGCCTCTGGCACCTGTCGGGTGCCCTTTCGTGGTGTTCCTGTACCAGTGCTACTGAGTTGCTGTGTTCCTGTGTACCGACTTGGCCCTTCTGACTACTCCGCTTCTGGTTCCTGCTCCGTGATTCGACCCGGCCTGGCTGATGTTCCTGCTCCGTGACCTGACCCGGCTTGTCTGACGTTCCTGCTCCGTGATTCGACCTGGCCTGTCTGACGTTCCTGCGCTGAGATCCGGCCCATCTATCCAGTTTCTGCTCATCGTGTCGCCTGGGCGAAATTCTGACTTCCGCTTAGTCTGGCCCAGCCAGACTGAGAATCACTGTGGCCTCCGTTACTGCTGAGCCTCCCGTTAACTCTTGCAGTGCTGTTGTTGCCTCCGTTACGGCTGATCCTTCCATTAACTCTTGCAGAGCACTGTTGCCTCAATTACCACTGAGCCTTCCGTTATTTCCTGCAGAGCTATTGTTGCCTCCGATTACTGCTCCGGCATTGAGCCCATGGTTGTGTTCCGTTCACAAACCAGCGGTCAGCGGTCGCTGGTTTGCTCCATTAAACCTGGTGGCGCTATTACCATTAGTTCCAACGTGCGGACGTTGGTTTGCTCCTGAACATCCAGTACTGTGGTCAGTCGCTGTCCACTTCCTTGCAGTTGTCTGAGTATCCCTGGCAATAGACTCCTGCTGAGTAGAACCTTGACGATACCATCCTGCAGGTTGCCTCACCCGGTATTGGCAGGGCCGGTAGAGCCTACTCCAGTACTCCTTTGGGCTGCCCTGCCCGGTATTGGTAAGGCCGGTAGAACCTTGTAATTCAACATCTTTAAGGTTGCCTTACCCAGTATTGGCAGGGCCGGTAGAGCCTACATTCAGCATTCCGTGGGGGCTGCCTTGCCCAGTATTGGTAAGGCCGGTAGAACCGGTATATGTCATCTCACGGTTGCCTTACCCGGTATAGGCAAGGCCGGTAGAGCCTGTCATTAAAACTGTCACTTGGGTTGCCTTGCCCGGTATTTAGGCAAGGCCGGTAGAACCTATTATATGTTATATTACTGTTGTATTGTTATGTATGTTTACCCTACGGGGACTGCCTTTAACTTTTAATAAAGTTAAGTTATGTAACCAAACCTTAAGTCTGAGAGTCTTCAAATCCGTGACAGTACGAAAGGGCCATGACCTCAGACACTAAGAGTGACGGTAACGCACAGAATATCCATTGGAGGATGGATATGCACGAGCAACGTTTGGATCAGCTAGCGGTTGCTATACAAACTATTCTTGAACGCACAGTACTTGCGGATAAGTCCGGTGCTAACCCGGTGGTCCCGCCAATTCCGACACCGGAGAATGAGTCTAAGCCCTCAGGGGCCGCAGTCAAAGGGTTAACGGCTTCTGCACCCTTGCCGCTGAGATATGACGGGGACCCTCAATTATGCAGAGGGTTTATTAATCAACATGAAATATTTATGGAATTGACGGCACACGCATTTCCTAGTGATCGCAGCAAGGCTGGGTTCATGATATCCCTGCTGACTGGCAGAGCATTGGCCTGGGCCAACCCACTTTGGGAAAACGCTAAACCTTGCACAAAGAATTTCTGTGATTTTGTGCAATCCTTTCGGAGAGTATTTGAGCCTCCTGGTAGAACTACCTCTGCTGCTAAACGTCTCATGGAGATACAACAGGGCAGACGCACGGTTGGCGATTATGCCATTGAATTCCGCACCTTGGCAGCAGAGGTAGGGTGGAATAATGAGGCCCTGTTGGCAGCCTTTGCTCAAAGATTGAGTGACCAGATTAAAGATGAGATTGCAGCAAAAGAGTTACCTACTGACCTAGACGATTATATCGAATACGTGATTCTAATTGACTCCAGAATACGTGAAAGATTAACCACCAGAGAGCGACGAGTACGGTTAAAGAATAATGGGTCCAGTAGCATATTTTGCCCACCCAACCCTCCCTCTGCATCCAAACCTAGTGAACCTATTTCGGAACCAAGTGAACCTATGCAGGTGGGTTTCACTAGGTTAACTAAGGAGCAGAGAAGGTATCGCAAGACACAAGGATTATGTCTGTATTGCGGTAAAGATGGTCACCTGTTAAGATCTTGTCCGGTACATCCGGGAAACGAACACACCTAGGGTACCTTGGGGGACAGGCCCAAGGTGGTGTCCAATCGTCCCCATTGTTGGACACACTTAAACCCACCATACAGGTGGTATTGTCATAGGCACAACGCTCGGTTGAGGTTTTGGCCTTGGTTGATTCTGGTGCAGCTGGGTATTTTATGGACAATACCTTTGCTGAATTGCATGGGGTACCACGGATTCAGAGAGAAACCCCTCTTGCTATTGAAGCAATTGATGGCAGACCTTTGGAACCCGCCCAAGTTACTTTTGAAACGATGCCCTTGTCCATGACTATTGGGGCTCTTCACAAGGAAGAGCAGCAGTTCCAATTGATTAATTCTCCTCACCATGCCGTGATTTTGGGCTTTCCTTGGTTACAGTTGCACAACCCACAATTTGATTGGCAGAAATGTGAGATTGCTGCTTGGTCTCAGTTCTGTATGGATAAGTGCGTTACCCATCCTGTTAAGGTCTTGTGTACCTCCCCTTCACTACCTGATGCCTACCAGCAGTTTAGCGACGTTTTCAGTAAGGGAGAGGCTGGCACCCTACCTTAGCACAGACCATACAATTGTCGCATAGAACTGAGTCCTGGAGCAGTACCACCGAGGGGACGCACGTATCCATTGTCTTGTGAGGAGAACCAAGCTATGGAGGAATACATAGCAGATGCCCTCAGTAGAGGGATCATAAGGAAATCTACTTCTCCGGCCGGTGCCGGGTTCTTTTTTGTTAAGAAAAAAAGTGGCGAACTGCGACCTTGCATAGACTATCGTGGGCTGAATAAGCTGATGGCAAAAAATGCCTACCCAATACCACTCATCACCGAGCTGTTTGATAGACTTAAGGGGACCTCGATTTTCACCAAATTGGACCTAAGGGCAGCCTACAATTTGATACGTATCAGAGCCGGTGATGAGTGGAAAACTGCCTTCAATACGAGATCTGGGCATTATTAATACCTAGTCATGCCATTTGGTCTATGTAATGCTCCTGCAGTATTTCAAGAACTAATCAATGATGTTCTTAGAGATATGTTACAATCTTGTGTTGTAGTCTATCTTGACGACATACTTATCCACTCCAAAGACCTGTCACAACACATCAAGGATGTGTCTGAAGTCTTGCTGCGCTTACGAAAAAATAAATTATTCTGTAAACTGGAGAAATGCGAGTTCCACAAAACCAGTGTAACGTTTCTGGGGTTTATAATTGGCAAAGACGGCATTGCCATGGATAAAGAGAAATTGACGGCAGTCTTACAATGGCCTAAACCCAAGAGCCTCAAAGCCATCCAACGATTTCTGGGCTTCGACAATTATTACAGGAAGTTTATTAAAAACTTCTCCTCTATTGTGAATCCTCTGTTTGACCTCACGCATAAGGGCGCTAACCCATCCCTCTGGCCGGTGGCTGCTGAAGAGGCCTTTGAGAAGTTGAAGGTAGCCTTTGCTGAAGCGCCTGTGTTGTCCCACCCTAATCTAATACTCCCCTTTACTTTCGAAGTTGATGACTCAGATATTGGGGTCGGGGCGGTGCTCTCTTAGCGACAGGTGAGGCCGGTAGAACCTTGACGATACCATCCTGCAGGTTGCCTCACCCGGTATTGGCAGGGCCGGTAGAGCCTACTCCAGTACTCCTATGGGCTGCCCTGCCCGGTATTGGTAAGGCCGGTAGAACCTTGTAATTCACCATCTTTAAGGTTGCCTTACCCGGTATTGGCACTGCCGGTAGAGCCTACATTCAGCATTCCGTGGGGGCTGCCTTGCCCAGTATTGGTAAGGCCGGTAGAACCGGTATATGTCATCTCACGGTTGCCTTACCCGGTATAGGCAAGGCCGGTAGAGCCTGTCATTAAAACTGTCACTTGGGTTGCCTTGCCCGGTATTTAGGCAAGGCCGGTAGAACCTATTATATGTTATATTACTGTTGTATTGTTATGTATGTTTACCCTACGGGGACTGCCTTTAACTTTTAATAAAGTTAAGTTATTTTACCAAACCTTAACTCTGAGAGTCTTCAAATCCCTGACACATCTACAGAGTGGCTATCATTTGGCGGGGGAGGTAACGATGAACGAGGTGGATTGGCAGAAGATGTAATTACTCTACAGCAAGAAGATGATGGCGAGTTAGATGTTTCACTCATCATGGAACTTCCAGTCTCTGCCTGGGTTTCTCTATTCTTCCTCTTCTTTGATCTCCGCCTCACCTCTTGGTGCTTTTCTGGAGTGTCGAGGTTAAAGCAACAGTGGTGCTTCTTCTCTGGGTGGGTGTTTGTCTTTAACATGTTTGACATAAATGTCATGGTGTTTGTGTTTCATGTGTGTTATCAGGGCAGTTGTGCCAAGGTATGTTCCCTCCTTTCCTCTTCTCACAGACTTGACACAAATTGTGCACAGTGCCTTTGGTGATGACTGCTCTGTGGATGCCCCAAGAGAAAAATAGTCCCAGACCCATGACTTCAGGGGATATGGATATGGATAGGGAGCAGGTGGAGGAGAATACCCTCTTTCTTCTTGTCCTCCACATTCCCCTTCACTGTCTGTGGCAGTGGATGATGTTGGTGCTGTTGCTGCTACTGCCTCAGAATCAACACTGAAACTAGGACCAGAAGTGTTGCTGCCACTGGCAAGTGGAACCTGTCCTAGTACCGCGTCACTTGTTGACCCCATTCCCACTGTCTCCACGGTGGTCTGTTGTACACTAGCTTGCTCCTCAGCATCCTGCTTCCCTTGCAACTCAGCAGCATCAGGCATTAGAGCAGTTGAAAATTCCAAAAGCTATCTGCTGGTAGTGTTGGTGATGCCCATCCTCATCCCTGTCTCCCATTCATCCTCAGTTTCTGCTAAAAATGCCTCCAATGTCTCTTCCACTCCAGCTTCTCAAACATAATTATTTACCACCACTATTAGTCCCTACGTGCTGCAGTTGTTCTGTTACAGACATCTCACTGCTGGTTGGAAGAGGTGATGAGCAATGTGACAACGGGTCCCCTAATGTCACACTTGTAGTTTCTTGTTTGATGTGAAAAAGGCAGACTGGCAGCAGCAGCAGCAGGCACAGGCGGCTGATATGTTCTCATGGTGGTGGTGGTTGTATTATTATTTCTGCGCCTCTATCCACCACCAGTTCTGGCCTCTTAAGGACCATGTTCCACTTGGAAACTGTTGTGAAGGGAAGGGGACTCCCAGGGCCAAGGGAATGGTCTTGGCTCCCTTGACTGCTAGTCTGAATGCTCTCAAATGCTTCCCTTACCACCCCCTTAACATTAGTTCCACTGGATGTTTCACCATTACTGTTACTACTACTAACACCAACCACATCAATTACAGCCCCTGAGTCTTCCTCCTCATAGTCACTAGTAATATGATGATCACCCCCTACTTCACTCATAACACTAACAAGCTGCTGGACCTTCTTAGTAGTAGTAGTACTAGCACTGGCAGTACTGCTTGGAGATGGAAAGTGTGACTTAGGGTCCTCTGCTGTCACACTTGGCATCACCTTCCCCTTCCCACCTCCTGAGAATTACAAGACACACTAGCAGCAGGTCCAGCACTGATTGCAGCAGGTTCAGCACTGGCAGCAATCACAGCACTGGTGGCAGCAGGTTCAGCACTGGTAGCAGGTACAGCACTGGTGGAAGCAGAGGCAACATGTCTGACAGCAGGCACAGTACAGGGGGCAGCAGATTCACCATTGTCAGCTGGCACAACACTGGTGGAAGCAGGAACAGCACGTTTGACAGCAAGCACAGCACCACTGGCAGCAGCGACAAAACGTCTTGCAGCAGGTACATCAATAGTGGAAACAAGGACAGCATGTCTAGCAGCAGGCGCAGGCAGCTGACCTATCCGGCTCTACCCTTTTCTTCCTCCCTTCCCATTAAATTCCCCAATATCCCTAGGGTTGATTTAGGGGGACTGGACAGCATCGGTTCTGTAGTGCCCACTTCTTCCTCCTCCTCCTCAGACTAAGTGGACACATAAGGGTCCTTCCAACATTGTAGCTATTGAAAAAAACTGCAAAGAATTTTGACCAATGGACGAAAAATGCTTTTACTCGCTGGTTTTAAAGTGGATTTTCCAATGAAAAAGTGGACCACAACGTGGTTTTCATGGTATTTCCCGCTGGAACACGTTGAGAGCTTTCGCACACCCCTAGTCAATAACTGTTAGTGTGACTGGGTGGATGTGAATGATTATGATGGTGACCAAGATGATAATTGTTTATTTTTAGTAATATTTACTCATCCAGACTTTCCAGCTGATTATCACGGCGTCCGTGATCTGAGCGACATTCTGTCCATCTCTTATTTACTCCTCTCCTATTGGCTGCGCTGTATTGCTCATCCTAGTGACAGCCTTTTTATACCCTAGGCTGTCACTTGGCTGATGCCCTTTCGTGGTGTACCTGATGCCTAGCGATAGTTCTGTGTATCTGATCCAGTGTATGACCCCGGACTGCCTGACCACGCCTTTAGTCATTGCTCCTGATTCTGTGTACCGACTCGGATTGGCTGACGTTCCTGCTTCCTGTTCTGACCCGGCCTGGCTGACGTTCCTGCTCTGTGTACCGATGCGGCGAGATCGACGTTCCTGCTCCGTGTACCGACCCAGCGAGATTGATGTTCCTGCTTCCTGTTCCGACTCTGCTTGGCTACATTCCTGTGCTGGTAACTGAACCGGTTGCCGTTGGTTCCTGCTCTCAGCTTGTTCATTGAACTTTATCTGGCAGTTCCGGCTGCTTACAGTGCACGGTTCCCTCTAAGTGTGTCTCACGTCTCCGGTACTCCGGTACCCTGTCCTATCGTACCAGTTGGATCAGAGTCTCAGTGTGCCTGTATCCTATTACACCGTGCTACATCGCTTGGTCGCTTTAGGTTCAGTTGGACGCATTCCGTGGTTGCCGTTATCCAGACCATAGCGATTATTAACCCCTTTGCGGGCGCTGCCTTGTATCCACTTGCTATAGTAGTGTGCTTGCTACCTATACCCAGGGTGTACCATCTAGTGGGTCAGTTGGGCGCTTCCGGTTGTCTTCCATTTTATGTGAGCACATTAACCCTTTTTGGCATAGCAAGAGCATTGGTGTCGATCTCTCCGTTGGGCCTCCATTTGGCACGAGCTCTGATTTGCCTTTGTAGTCTTCGGTGGGTGTCCACCGCAGTGAAACCTTGCTAGTAAGCTTTGCCTCCGTTACTCAGGACATTGTCACCTCCTGTGGCGTTAAGCGACATTGTCCTCAGTCATTGCTAGCCACTCTGCTCCACTGTATATCATACTCATACACTGTATCACGATTTACCTGACC